>OZ005662.1:203001066-203747850 GCA_963930645.1 Salticus scenicus | reverse complement strand
TAAATAAAGGGTCTTTTGTTCAGTTACTTTTGGATATTTTTTTCATTTTTTTTTTTTTTTTTTTTCTTTTTTTTTTTTTTCATTTACAATAAAATGTAAAAATACAGTACACGTTAGTAAAAATTACAATAAGTTTACTTTACAGCATGTTTAGAAAACACAGCACTGTAGATAGACATTACTTATTTTACAGCATAATTGTTGAACTGAACTACAGAATTAAACCGCAATAAATTACAGACCCTTGTAATAATTGCCTGACCTTACATCACCTGCAGCAATAGATTTATTGTCGCAGTCATTTAACAGTCATTATCGAAATATAGTCATTATCATGCCTAAAGCTTGGTAAAAATATGTTAAAAACATTTTTTTTTAATGTTAATTTTATACATGTATAAGAAGTACGTAATTAGGTTTAATTTGTGTCGCAATTTGTAGAAACAGCCAATATAAAATAAATTAAAAACAAAACTTTGCAATCTATATTACATCTACGAATACATCAAAACTACTTTTCCTGCTTTCAACAACATGATACCTTTCACTTGCTTAGACTTTATCTAGACACCTAATTACAATACACTAATACCATATCATTAAAAAACTTAACTAAAAAAATTAAATAACAATAATTGATTCAGCTTTAGATATTGTGCAATCGTGGAGCTATTAATAAAGAAGATATTGGATTAACCTATTTCAGTTGAGAGAGTTACCACTGTTCGTGTAGTTTAATCAAATTAATTTGTTTACGTACAGATGCTGACAATTGCAGTTAGTAATTGTTTCTTTAGCAATGATGGGATTTGTCAAGTTTAATTGTTTTGATCGTTTTTTTTAAGGATGCTCTGGGGAAAACAAGTATATCGATAGAGAAAAAAATATACATGCTGATCGTTAGTTATCGCACAATCTAAATCTCATTAAAACTTTATCACTGCTAGTAATAAAGTCACGAGATATGTTTGTTTCATTAGGCATGCAAGTCCTTAATCTACTAAATCTTGTACTGCTTCTCACTGTTGTTCTTAAGGTCACAGTTTTAATTTACTTGTAGGTGATATAATTTCAAATATTTATGAAATGTTTTACATTTTCAAAATTTCCAAAAAATTTGTAATGATCTTTCTCCGAAAGTTTGTTAAATTAAAAATCACATATAAGGTAAACGCACCAGTAGTGGACCCTGTACCAGTAGTGGACACTTTTAATTTTAAACTCGGAAAATAAGCTACCTAAAAATTCTGAAGATTCGAGCAATGTTCAGGAAGGGAGTTATAGTCCTTTACTGTTAAACCCTTTAACAAAAAATAATTCCGGCCGTTAGTTTTAAAATAATGTTAGTTTAACTAAAAAAATTTGCATTTTTTGTGATTTTGCCGTTTTCTTCTTATCATTTTGAATAAGGAAATAAAATTTTATTTGCTCGCTCTCTGCTTATTTTTAACTGATTTATTCTACCTTTTGTTTTCATATGACTAAAATAAGCGAAGCAGGACACTTTGGTCCCGCCGTTTTGGTCCCGTCACTTTGGTCCCGCCATTTTGGTCCTGCCGTTTTGGTCCAGAGGAAATTTTGGTCCCGAGACATTTTGGTCCCACCAATTTTTCGCTATTTTTTAAAAGTATATATCAGGTTTTTAATATGATAGCATATTTATTGATACGGAAAAATTGAAGTGCTCTTAGAATATATTTAATTAAAGAATATCTTACAGATAACTATATAAATTTTCGAGATTACGATTGCTACCTAGCTATTGAGATTAGGAGAATTTTGTACTAATTTTTTACAAACATTTAATGTATTTAAACTTTTTTTTTTCTTCTTAATGCAATTGCACATTTTTTTTTTCTTTTTAGATTTCTTTCATTTGATTTCGATTTAACTTACTTCAATTGTAATTTGATTTTTAATTCACTATTAGTGACAAAATTTTGTGATTTTATAAGTATTGTTAACAATAACAATAGTACCTTCTTATTAAAAAAAGAATCCCCATTTGATTATATTTATTGATAAAGTTTTTTTTTTCACTTTTATTTGTTACTACAACTTTCTGTTGCAAAATAATAATAATAATAATGATGATGATGATGATAATTTTAACTTTTCCTACCCACATGTTTTCAAGTCAAATGACAAAAATTCGAAATATGAAAAATAATTTCGCTTTTTTTCTGTAATACTTTGATTATTCCTAATATAAGGACCGAAACGTGGGACCAAAATGGCGGGACCAAAGCGGCGGGACCAAAACGGCAGGACCAAAACGGCGGGACCAAAATTTCTTCGGGACCAAAGTGGCGGGACCAAAATTTCTTCGGGACCAAAGTGGCGGGACCAAAACGGCGGGACCAAAGTGTCATGTACCCTAAAATAAGTATGCAGAATTCATTTATTGTGCTATTTTTAAAATCTTGTATTAATACATAGTATTTTTATGGGTGTCCTCTACTGGTGCCAAAAAATGTCATCATGACAAATAGTGGACAGCCCTGTCCACTACTGGCTCATGTGACTTTTAATGCCAGATCCAGTAGTGGACACAATTCTGTAATCTAGCAATTTTAGAGTTGAATTTTAAAGCAAAAATTCAAAGGGGTCCACTAATGGAACAAAGAATGGTCCGCTGCTGGCTCATTTTAAGCTCTTCAGATTTTTGATTTTTTACATATATAAATGCTACAATTAACAATTTTTATAATACAGTCGTGTTAAGAAAGAGTTAGTAAAGGTCTGAAATATTAATTATTTTTTGAAACTCTAAAATTTAGGAAATTACACAAAACATAGCCGGAAAATGTCCTTAAAGTGTCCACTACTGGTGCGTTTACGTTATATAGTGGGTGATCAAAGTACTCTGTACAATTGGAAGCAAAATTATTGAAGCTCACGTCCACATTTTTCATATATATATATATATATATATATATATATATATATATAGTATATATATATCAGTTTGATTTTTTTTATCATCAACTTACTTTTTTATAAACAGAATAAAGATTAAGATCATGACTAAACAAATATTTACTGGTGCACATCTTTTAAATAGGAATTACTGCTAGCTCTTCAACAGTTTTGCTGTCGACTATACAACAAATTCGAACTCTTTTTCTGTCCTGTATATGAAACTATGCGGTTCTGTATAAAGAAAAGCTGTTTGATTCATATATCAAAACCAAAATGGTCCACCACATACATTTTTTTAAGAGACACACTTTTTATTATGTGCACAAATTGGTTACGGAGAAATGTTACAGAGGCTTGATTATAGAAAACACAAACACTAAAATATTTTTTTTGGTCGTTTCCTTTTATAAGCATATGTTTGTGTCTTTCTAATAACAGACCATTAATATTTAGCTAGCATACTTTCATTCCATCGTCCACTGTCTGAAATGCTTTTCATTACATGTGGTGGTAAAACGTTTCCCTATCGTCATCACTAATTGCGCTAAGGTTTTCAGGAAAGACATATACTCTTTAACTACATTTCTTGCGACCATGGAAGCCTCTGCACAATTGCGGATTCAACGAGTCCACTGGTAAAATAGGGGAGACAAGCTTTTCGTTGAGAGAAAATAAGCGATAAGGGAATACCGAATGACTGGATGCTTACTAAATTCAAACCTGTTGGTCAACTTGGAAACCCTCCAAGATTTTCGACTCGTCCTCACTGCTAGGAATAGGAAACGTGGTTACACTATAGATGTGAGACCAGTGTTGCCAGATTGGGGATTTTGTCCCCATTTTGGGGATTTTTCGGGCCCGTGGGGACAATTTTGGAGACCGAATGTTTGTGGGAAATTTCGAGGGGATTTTTGAAATTGTTGGGGAGAAAACTGGGGAATTTAACAATATTTCAAGTCCACCTGTTAAATTTACAGTATTGCCAACTATAGGGATTTGTCTCTACGCCACGGACTTTTAACAGTTTTCTTTAGCATGTAGGGGCTTTTCAAGGTACCCCTTCTCTTCAGAACATCCTCAGGATATCCTGAGAATGAAAGCACATCTTGCGTATATCCTCAGCACTAAAGTACTTTACGCAGATTTAAAATTTTGAGACAGCTAGTGTGTATATAAAAGTTATTTTTGCATTTGGGGATATTTTTTTTTTCAAAAATGAGCGTTATTTGGGGATAAATTTGGGCCTAAATCTGTTAAATATTTTAGATTTTTTTTTTTTTTTTTTTTAATTTAGTCTTTAGTAGAAATTGAGATAGAGGTTTTTTTTTTTTTTTTTTTTTTTTTTTTGAAAAAACCCCTGATTTGAGGAAATTGACTGTCGACCATCTGGCAAGACTGTGTGAGTCCAAAAAGTGTAGTTTTAATGACACATTGCAACCTGTAACACGAAAGCATTTCACCATGACACCAACAATATCTTCATTGTTTAGAATTATATCTTCTAAAATGTAGTTTTATGTAAACAAAAATCAATTACAGTTCCGTTATTTTTTGGTAAAAATACACAAGAAATACATTTTTTCTTCTAAAAGACATTTTTCCTGTTGTACAGTGCTTTATCATTTTAAACTTTTTTCTATTTTCTGAAAAAATGTTGGACGAAATGGCCTTGAACTTTAGACATATAAAGAACATTTATAAACTCACATTTTTTCACTCTCAATTCATTCAAGAGTACAATTAGGGCACCAACCACAATTTGGAGAAAAGCACAAATATTTTGGATCACCCTGTATCATTAAAATCTACAAATGAATTGTAATTTTAACATATGATTTAATTACTATATACAGTATCTGTGTGCTTTTTTATGTGAAACGCATGATAAAAATACAGATAAAAATTCTTTTTCAAAAACTGTTAATTGCGTTTTGCTCATAAAAAAATGGATTTCAACAAAATTTTGCAAAACTTGCGGAAAAAAATGACAAAACATTAGAGATACATTATTCTGAAAAATAAAATTCACCCGTGTAATTTTGGCTGAGAAATGGGCATTTGTAGCAAATACTTTTTTAATGCGCGTGTGCGAGATAGAGATATTATTATTATTATTATTATTATTGTTATTATTATTATATGGGTTGAAAACTAGGAATATATTTGGCAACTTATGCCAAAAATTAGTTTGAATAGAGCAAAAATTGTCGTCAAAAGAATGAATTTAGATGTTTTCCAGAGTTGAAATTTCATAAGGGGTTTTTCACATAGTACGAACTTCATTTGGAGATCCAATTATTTTACCCACGCTGGAAAAGTTCTTGCCGTGAAAAATCCTTTATCAACTCCCAAATCCTAGTAATTAAGAAAATTTTGCTAGAGTTACAAGCCAATAAGGGGTGTTTCCCAAAATGAGTTTTGCAACATGGTTGAAATAATTGGATGGAATTTTAGAATACAGTTGGCTGCAAAATTATTCGAGCACTAGCAATAATCCTTGCCAAAAAAAAGTACATTTAATACAGCTTTGTTAAATAAATCCTTGTCGAGTCATGTTCTTAATCAGTCTAAGACCATGATTCGACAAGGATTTACTTAGCAAAACAGCCTTAAGTGTACTTTTTAAATATAGGAATTATTGGCTAGTGCTCGAATAATTTTGCAAATTATAAATCATTAAATAAAATATTTTAATAAACTTTTAAACTTCTAACTTTATAAAAAATATATATAAAAAAATTAAAATTTTACTATAACGTTTTTGATCAAGCAAATTTTTTTTTTTTTCAAAAAAGTTTTTTTTTAAGTTTACCTGTATATAAATATATTTCTTGCTGTGTTAAAATAAAATAAAAAGAAAGGAAAGGAAAAGAATTCACGTTCACAGGTCTTGTTGTGTAAATAACCGTGACGCTAAATCTAAAATTGTTGTAGAAAAAGATCAAATAATTCCATAATGAAAGAAAAAACTTGTATAATGTGCCTAAAGATGTTTCACATAAAATATCCCATAAAAAACGGGCTCTTGTAAATCCGGAATTGTAATGAAGAATTTCGAGTGAATTACTTAATTTAAAAGAATGGCCTTCACACTAATTTGATTTTGACACCAGTTATAATAGTACTTCCACTACAAAGAGGCGGATATCACATTAGTTTTGTCAGTCTTTCATGCATTTCCAAAACACTTTTAACATGAAAAAAGAAAGGAAAAGAAAAAAAGAATGTTTTACAAGCTCGAAAACAAAGGTTGTAGCATGTGAATAGGCATCGTTTTAGAAAGCATTGGGTAATCAAGTCGTTGACTTAAAAATTTTATGCCACAGTGGCAACGCCCTTTCTTGTCATAATCTTGTTTCCAATATGACCACAAAACACGCAGTGACAAAATCTGTTTTTCTTCTTCTTTTTATTTATTTCTTCATTTTTTTGTTCTTGTTTGCAAATTATTTCCTTTTCAGCCTGAAATATTTCAAAAATTGCATACAAAAACTATCGAATCGTAAATAATAATAATAATAATAAGTAATTAATTAAAATTAATTAATTAATTAACTAAAAAAATAATAAAAATAAAAATAATAAAGCGAAAATATTGTTCTCATATAATTTCTTGTGATTGCTAATAAAAACTTTTTATAAAACATATTCTCAGGATTTTCAAAACGTTTTCTCTAGATTCGTCTAGATTCGTTTTCTTAATGTTAGATTCGTAAGTCTTTTCTATCTTATCTATTCTATCTAAGTAATCTTTTAACGGCCCTCTTCACTTACCGTCGCCGGAAGCCGGAGTCAATGTTATTCTATGGGGAAATTTTCTTTACAAATAACTTATTCACTCTTACATATTTTTAAATTCTGTTTTCACGTTCAGAAAATTTCGAACTGTTAAATTGACGGACCTTTTTTAATTTTTTTTTTAATTTTTAATTTTTTTATTTTTAATATTTTATTTTGAAATTGCAAAATGAAAAAAAAAAAAAAAATCACATGTTGAAAATTCGTATTTTGCAGCTTCAAAATAAAATATTCAAAATTAAAAAACTAATTTTTTAAAAAAGGTCCGTCAATTTAAGAGATGGGAATATTCAGAATGTGAAAACAGAATTTAAAAATATGTATTAGTTAATAAGTTATTTGTAAAGAAATATTTCCCATAGAATAACATTAGCTTCGGCTTCCGGCGGCGGTGAGTGAAGCCCTTCAGTACGTCTATATTCTATCGTCTCCACGTAAAATTCTCTCTTGCAGCGCATCTTTCAAACTATTTCTTTTCATCATAATCGGCTTTAATTTATACAGTTCATCAATTCTGTCTAGCTTTCACTTTTTAGGCCTAGATTTTCTCTTGTCTCCATTTCATTATTCATAATATGAATATCTCCCTTTTTACTGTTGACGATCTACATTTCTTTTTAACATTTTCCAACAAGGTTGAAGAGTATTCATGATTTCGATTTGTCTATCAGTCTGCCTGTCCATCTGTCTATCCGTCTTATATATCTGAGACTTCCTGTTGTAGTGCATCTTTTAAGCTATTTCTTCATTTCATCTTGTTCTTTTTTCATTTGTTCAGTTTTTAATTTAGCCTAGCTCTCATTTCCTCACCCTCTGATCTAATCAAGCTTTTTTAATTTCATTATTATTATTATTATTACATATAATCATCACTTAATTAGTCCGAATTTGATTTCGTTTCCTGAAGCTTAATTTCTTATTGTTGGATTGGATCGGATTGTGGGGATTAAAGTCGATTGACTATACTAGGTCTTATGCTTATAGGTAGATTGCCCTTCGTTGGAGTCCTGGCCCGTATTTACTTATTGTTGGGTCTTTTTTACAGTTTCCAGAACTTTCCCCATTACCACCACGAATTATTCCTCAATGGATTCATTCCGACTTCGAAATTCATATTATTCAGAATCTATAAAAACTATTTTTATGATTTCACTAGATTTATTTATTGAAATACTAAACTGACGCAATTAAAGTCGGGATAGCAAATTAGAATAATGTAAATGTATCGAAGCTGGGGCTAAGTTGGCTTAGTGGATTTAGGCATTTTATAGCTATTATCATGAGAATGGTATGCTTTATTGTAGAAATTTATGAGAACGAATATATGAGGAAGAATTTACCAGAGTTCGCTTATGCCAACTAATTTAAGTTCGAATTTTACGAATTTCTTTAATACGTTGAGCGCCATGTCAGCCATTCTAGATTCTAGACATTTTGTCATATCTCTAAGTACTGAAGGAATCATCTTGAAACTTTAGGAGTGTACAGAACATGTTGTACTTCAAACATTTCAGCGAAAGTTTTACCCCGAAAGTAAAAGCAGTACCAATAAAAAATTAAAACGTTGAGCGCCATGTCAGCCATTCTAGATTCTAGACTTTTTGTCATATATCTTTAAGTACTGTAGGAATCCTCTTGAAAATTTATTAGTGTGCAGAACATGTTATACTTCAAACATTTCAGTGAAAGTTTTATCCCGAAAGTAAAAACAGTATCAATAAAAAATTAAAACGTTGAGCGCCCTGTCAGCCATCGGTGGCTGACAGTGTCAAATATGATATAAAGCCGCGTCAACCATCGGTGGCGGATATAAAATAGGATATATAACTAAAAATATTACGTTTAATGATTGAAAAATTATTAAAAATTTGCTTAATTTTTATTTATTACGGGAGGAGTCATTATGGAATTTTAATGGATTTTAAGAATTTGCGTGGCGCTCAACGTGTTAATTTACCTTGCAACGTGGGATCGGAAGTTTAGTCATAAGATGACAGAAGAGTAAAAATGCTCCTTTCCGTTTATAAATATACGGAATATTATTTGCTTTTAATATGAAAAAAATAATAATAATAATAATTATAACAAAGCAATGCAAACCTTGAGAAAAAGTAGTACATTACAAATCACAAAACAAATTTTCCGTAGCACCAATCATATTCCTCTTTCATAAATTAAATATTAATGTATGGATATCCATTTGAACAAATAAAATTTAATGATATATAAAAGGAATAGATCGTCTAGACAAACTGATTCCATGCAGTTATTGAACTTTTATGCCACTGGCAAAAGAACTGGAAGAGAAAGAATGATTCCTGAAGATTTCCGATTTAAAGTCATATGCTTTGAATGTCAGTCATTAGGTTTTTAATATGTAACTATTCCGTTTTATGCATAATCCAAATACGAAATAACGTTTGTCTGTCGCCATTTTAGGCTAGAAATTTACTAAAGTTTTCAGTACTTTTATATGTTGTCTCTATCGACTAAAACAAATGTTTAAAATATTTATAATTGTTTATGTTGTAATTTCTCTCCCTCAGAGAGGGCCGCGGTAGCCCAGTCGGTAGAGCGCCGGCCTCGTAATTGGAAGATTGCGGGTTCGGTACTCGAGCCGGCCAAAGACCGTCATGTACACTAATGGTGGCTGGTGCACGTAAAATCTGTCGTGGCCACGATGTCCTCCATGTTCCCATCAAAAATTATACCTCTGGGGGTCACCGAAGCGGGAGAGCCATCCATTCCGTGGGGGATCAAATTTGTGATGTCATGTCTCCGGACCACCTCTAGTGGTGTGTCCCAGACCGTCGCCAATTGCCCATCTGCGCAACACTAGTGCGACGTATAAAACCCAACCAACCAACCTCTCCTTCAGAGAATTAAATAAAGTGTTTAGAATTTTTTTTTTTTAATTGTGCGCTTTTTATAGCAAATAGTACAGTAACTATATTCAGGTACCTTTATAAAATATTAACCTTAAAATATATTGCAATAATACAATTACGAAGGTATAATTTATGTTAAATAAATGAGGAGTTAAAAGGTTAATAACCATAAGATAATTGTTTCCTAACTACAGTTTTTCAAAACTTAGCACAACTATTTCAAAATATAAGTTATCCTCGAACACTCAACGAACAAGCATTAGAAATTGGTGTATAAAGTGATTGGAAAATGCCTGTCCAAAATTTAAAGGTGGTTATAGAGGGGACGAATATTGAAGGATTCGCAGTACAAGGTGTCTAGAAACGCCGCGTGAACGTGGGTAAAGGGCGTTGTGTAGGACAATCGAAATAAGCTGGCAATGCGGGAATTTATTTATTTATTTATTTATTTATGATGTCAGATGTATATCAGCTGGTTCAGGATACACGAAGCGATGCATGCTGTATGAAATTACAGTGGGGAATGTAGCTTCGATTGCTCTACACAGCTCCCTCTGCTACCTTCACGCGGCATTTCCGGACACTCATTGTGCTGCGAATCCTTTTGGATTCGCAGCACAATGAGTTCCTCTAACGCTCTTTAAATTTTAGCCCAACATTTTCCGACCACCCTGTATAAATGGGGTCTTAATAACGTGGTCTACAACAGTTTTTCTTTATTTGTATCCTGATTATAAATAAATAAATAAATAAAAGTGTAAAATAAAATGAATTTAAAATATTAGTAATCATCCTCCTATATATAACAGTTCATACATAAATATAGCATTTTTATTATAGCAAATGCAAATATGAAATTGATAAGTTAACATGCTTATTTCTTTAACGCAGTAACACCTAACACCCATAGTGTCCTCATTTGAAAATAGATAATACAGAATACACTATAGTAAATATATATGCTACAGTTGGCAGCAAAAGTATCCGAGCACTAGCAATAATCCCTGTCTAAAAAAAGTACACATAATACTGCTTTTTTAAATATATCGTTGTCGAGCTATGTTCCTAGTCAGACTAAGAACTTGATTCGACAAAGATTTATTTAACAAATATAGTATTAAGTGTACTTTTTTGATATAAGAATTATTGGCTAGTGCTCGGATACTTTTGCTGCCAACTGTATAAATTTTAATTATCAAAACCTTTTATAAAAACTAATGAAAAATCTTTGAATAAATACTTCAATGATAGGTTAGATGTGCACGCAGCGTGGGGAGAGGGATCCCAAAGTCATTTATATTTTTTTTACTATAAATGAAAACCCATTTAAAGAATGGCTTAAAAAATGCTTAATTGTTTACACCAGCGCGTGTAGTTAAGGGTTAAATTAAACTAAATATAGGTAAAAATACGCTTGAGATACACTCTATACAAAGAAAAAAGAAAAAAACCGACGCACCAAAAAGTGGGGACGAAAATTCGTAGATGGGGTAGAATGGGTGGTCCGAATGGGTCAAAAATTGGTAGATGTGATGTACATGTGGAAAAAAACAATTGATTACAGTTTCAGAAAATTTTAATGATTTAATCAAGAGAAAAGGCCTCACAAAGTAAACAAGTCAATAACGCGTTGGTCCACTTCTGGCCCTTATGTACGCAGTTATTCGGCTTGGTATTAATTGATAGAGTTGGCAGATGTGCTCATGTGAAGTATCGTGCCAAATTCTGTCCAATTGTTGCGTTAGATTGGTAAATCCCGAGCTGGTTGTAGGACCCTTTTTATGATGCTCCAAACGTCCTCAATGAAACAGAGATCCGGGGACTGAGCTCAACCCCACTGAGCCGCCTATTAAGGGTATTTGAAATCACTGAAGTACCAGTTGCACGTAGGATCGACGATAATGATGAATTGGTGTTTGATTCCATCAAAACCTGTATGTATGTCAATTTGTGTCCAGTTTGCATTACTCCTTCTTGGTGCGTCACTTTTTTTGTTATAGACAGTGCCTGATTTATGGCAGGGCATTCGGGGCACGTGCCCTGGGCCCTCACATTAAAGGGGCCCCAAGAAATTGCATCATACATAAAAAAAAAAAATGAAAATTTCCTTAATTTTGCTATGATGATCGATGTTTGCCATTTTTTCTTCAATAGATAGTGATACTACTGTGCTGTTTTATAAATCAGCGGTCATTTAATCCTTCATTAAAACTTTTTCATTATTGCAAAAATATAAATTTTCTTGAAAATTTATACTAAGCTCTGAAAAAGTAATACTGAAAAGTGAAATACTTTATAAAATTACAATTTTCCTGAAAACTGAGTTTTGTTTTTAACACTTGGAGAAAGTGTACGTAGAAGACGACATAGTAAAATCTGTTCGAAAATTTGCTTTTTAAAATTAAAATTGGCGATTGCAGAAAAAGAAAAAGAAAACATCCAATTGCAGCTTTTTTTTTTTTTTTTTTTTTTGTCCTTTAGTGTATAATACTGTGCAGAAAAAATATTTTCTATGCATGATTAATATAACATCATATTGTAAACATTAAAGTACGCGGAGGGGGGCCCATTAAACATGAGTGCCCTGGGCCTCCAAGTGAGTAAATCGGTCCCTGGTTATAGAGTATATATATAGTGTGACCACGCTTGCCACGCTCAGCATAAAGGACGATTCTAAAGGCTTGGAGGGCGTGCCGAATTGATGGACAGGTTGGGATTTGTTAAACATTCAGTCATTCTGCGTTCCCTCATCGCTTTTTTTTTTTCTCGACCACACGGGTTATCATTCGTATTTCTGGACTCGTTAAATCAAAACATACGGCAGAAACGTACATGCTTGTACAATAACTTGAACTCAGATCATTAATAACAGTTCGAATAACTATCCATAATTTTCAATTGGTATGTTCATTTTTTCTATAAAAAACAATTTTACTTTCTTTTTGGTGGATGGGGAAGGGTGTTGACTAGGTGCACCCTGGAATACAATGGTTCACTTTGGGTTGCTAAATCTGTTACATAATGTAATGTTTTTTAATTCAGGTGCAAAGGCTTATTATTCATTTCCACACGTCACTGCAAAACTTGGTGATCCCGTTGATGGAACACCTACAGAATCAAAACGATCTCTGCAATTTCTACAAAAAAGTACTTGTTTGGACCTTTAAGCCTAAATAGGTTGCTTACAACTCTATTTTATTCTAACTTTAAAGGGGATTCCGCCAGAAACAGTTAAAGTAATTTTAATAAAGTCCTCTTCTTTGCAGACGAAGTATGATTAGAAAGAGATTTGAACTAGGTTAAAATAAAAATTAGATACTTGAACATACATGTACTTTCTTTGTCGGCTAATTTCTTTTTATAACACTGCGGTATGAAGTATGTTCATGTTAATTTCAAGAGAAATAAGCTCTACTTATGCTTGCAGAAAGAAATTAGAATCAAGAACGAAACATCACGTGCTTTGCATATATTATTAAACACTTCAGTACAATTATTTACGATTACTCAACACTAGCCATTTGTGACCTGAATGACATGTATCTGTTTCAATCCATTCTAAAATTATTTACGGAAATACGAACGCGTATAGGCAGACAGAGATGAACCAATGTCATAAATACAGTTTTGTTGGAAAGTGCTAAACCTCACATCTGAAAATGTGCTTCCAGAAATTCCCAACTGATCATAACATATTTCACAGAAAACATGTTTTTGTACATCTGAATAATGTGCATCAATTTCATTATGTTTTGTGTAATATAAAGATATTAAGATATCCTTTAAAGAAATATAGTTATCATATACGATGATGTATTCGATTTCTTTTATGAATCCTTGTACAGAAAGTTGTAGTACTATTTGTACTATTTTCAGTAAAAAGACATGCTATAATGAACCTGAATAGTACCTATAAGTTTCAAGGTAATCGAAAAAAAAATATTAGATGTCTAAAGGCAGACAAATAGAAATATATTCTGTTTTTTTTTTTTTTTTTTTTTTAATAAAAGGTTAGAATACACTGTAACATGCGGGTAAAAAAATAAAAATAAAATAAAATGAAATGAAATGGAAAAAACACAAAATATCTGTGCAGTAAATTTCAAGCCTATTGTAAAAAAAAATTACTAAATTTTTAAGTTGAATTTTTAAAAATCTCATGTAATTTTGCAGCATAAAACAACATGCACTCTAAACAAAATAAACACTCTTGGCAAACGAGTAATTGAATCTCATTTGGAGATGAGAACGTTGCCAATTTTTCACCGACTGACCTGTTGTTTGTTGCCTAGTAATTCTGTTGTTAAATAGTTAACATTGTTCAAGAATACTTGTGTATTAGCAAATAACAGTATATATCATACGCGATAGGATATTCTCTCTCATAAATCATACTGTATCCGAACTCTTTTATGAGTCTTTGCACACAAACTTGTAGTGTTATCTGTACCATTTTCCATAAAGAAATAAAAAAGAAGAAAAAAAAAATACAGCATGAAATCTATAATACGTGAAACGGTGATGTATTGGTTCGATTCTCCTGGTTTGATTGGGTTCGATTGATTCGATATCCCTGGTTCGATTCCCGAATGGTCGATCGTGAAAATTTTATTCAATGTGTAAGTTTTTAAGCAAAATTACATAACATTATGCTGCAAAATTGTATGATATATCTATAGTTAGCATGATATATCTATTGCATGATATGTTTCTTTAAAAATATAACGACGCGTTTATTTACAGCATGCTTGAAAATTACTGAACAAAGCCTTTTATTATGTTATTACCCGCACATAGTGTTGCATTCTAGATTTTTTTTTTTCTTTCTTACAGCGTAGATGAATTAACCGAATTCATAGACACCTGTTCAAACGTTGTTAGAAAATGGTAAAAAGATATCCTCAACGAACTGTAAACTGATTCACACGAAATAACGTTTTCGACACGTGATGCGTTATCGAAACCAGAGTGCGTAATTACGTGTCAGACTCGTTAAAAAGCTTCATTGACTTTACGTGTTGTTTAATCGAGATACTTATCGTGGAAAACATGAAACAAATTCTTGTATGACTGATGATAACTGAATACATATATTAATTTTTTAGCAGAATTAAAAACACCTTTATCACTAATAAAAACAAATTTTTTAATTATTTTATTTTATTTTATTTATTTATTTATTTGAAAGTTTACATGTAAGAAAAAAATGTTTTGTTGAAACAACAAAAAATTTGTTATTATTATTATTACTGACATAGCCCCAATATAATATATATATATATTACCAGAACTAAACAGCTTGTTCATTCGGAAGATATCTGTTTCAATTCATAAAATAATTTTGTTCATTTTACTTCCATTACCCTACTACCGTAGGTAATGGAAGTATTGTATTCGGTCTGAAAATTCGATATCGGGTTTTCACCTGATTTACGCGTTTTAAGGTCCCCTGAGTCCAAAAAAGTGGTTTTTGGCAATTGGTCAGTGTGTATGTATGTGTGTGTGTATGTGTGTGTGTATGTATGTATGTATGTATGTATGTATGTGGAGAATCTTCTGGCTATTATAGCTCAGAAACTAATAAAGATAGAGCTACGAAACTTTAGAATTGAAATAAGTCTGGTGTACAGATGAAATGTCCAAATTTTGGTGAAAATTGAAAAACCGGAAGTGGGACATTGGAAACCGGAAGTGGGACCGTAAGTCCGTATCTCAAAAACGGCTCTAACGATTTTCTTCAAACTTGCTATATAAACACTCTATTAGATGTCCTTTCTAATGATATAGTTGGTTGGTTCAGGAAAATTGATAGGTGTCCCTTATAAATAGCTCAATTTCAGGCCTCGCAATGGCGTTCCTTTAAAAACGGTTGTACGGATTTTTTTTCAAACTCGCCATTTTAACTCACTTTTAAATATGCTTTTGTATGTAATTATTGTTTTCCTGTCAATAATTGAGTTTAACCGGAAGTGGGACATCGGAAACCGGAAGTGGGACCGTAAGTCCGTATCTCAAAAACGGCTCTAACGATTTTCTTCAAATTTGCTATATAAACACTCTATTAGATGTCCTTTCGAATGATATAGTTGGTTAGTTCAGGAAAATTTATAGGCGTCCTGTATAAATAGCTCAATTTCAGGTCTCCCAAGGGCGTTCCTTTAAAAACAGCTGTACGGATTTTTTTTCAAACTCGCCATATTAACTCACTTTTAAATATCTTTTTGTATGTAATTATTGTTTTCCGGTAATAATTGATTTTTCTTTTTAAAGTTGGTATCTCAAAAACGGCTCTAACGATTTTCTCTTTAGTTCACTTTTATGTTTTCTGATCGCATTATCTCTCAAAAATGCATATAATATGTGTAATAGTGGGTAATGGAAGTCGTGCGGTTGTTTCACACCAGATTTTTTTAAATCAATTTTGTTAATACAGAACATCGCTCGTTCATTGAAAAAAGTAGTAAATCTAACAAACAATCAACCAACAAAATAAATTTTTTTCCTTCAAGAAAGCATTTCTTTTCAATGTAGTAAAAAGGAATATTTGTTTATACTAAATACTTCGATTTTTTCTTGTCATTATGTTTTAATATATTTATTCTTTATTGAGTAGGAAATTACTTATTGTATAAATACATAGATAAACGATATTAGAAATAGTCTGTTGTTATTAGTATTAATATTGTTATTATTATTATCTTAGGTACACAGCTTTTGTTTAATTTATTATATCCCAATCGATCATGATACTGAACAGGTTATTTTTGTAGTGAACTATTACATTATCGTCATTAATACAGACCGGCAATTATTGTTTGCTACTTATATATATGGCTCAATTTTGAAATTTGGCGCTTTTGAAGCATGATTTTATTTATTTATTTAAAAAAAAAAAATCTGGAGTGACTCCACTCGACTTTCCGAACATTGAGTAATTAACAGTTTTGTAGATAAAGTAAAGAAAGAGGAGTTGCTAAACAAACAAAAGAGAGTGTTTGAGTATTTTTCTCCATATATTACACGATGTTTTATTTAACGCTACTGAACTTTGAGCCCATAGTTCATAATGATAAAGAATTTTTCTTTGTGTCCCTGTAAAAACCTTTAAATGCTAGATTCACCAAAATGCTTATAGTTAATGCAACAGTGATTTATAATATTCATATAAATTTTCAGCTCAATTGAATAAGGCGTTTAGATGCTATCGCAATTTAAAAATTTGGTCCCATAGGCCATAATGATAAAGAATTTTTCTTTGTGTCCCTGTAAAAAAACTGTAAACGCTAGATTAACCAAAATCTATACAGTTGGTGCAACTGTTACCTATAACATGTGTACAAATTTTTTGCTCAGATTAATAAGGCGTTTAGACGCTATCAAACTTTTAAAAATTTGGCCCCATAGGCCATAATGATGAAGAATTTTTCTTTGTGTCCCTGTAAAAAAACTATATATGCTAGATTCTCCAAAATCTATACAGATTGAACATCTGTGACCTATAATATGCGAATAAATTTTTTGCTCAATTGAATAAGGCGTTTAGATGCTATCGCACTTTTAAGATTTTGGTCCCATAAGCCATAATGATAAAGAATTTTTCCTGTTGTCCCTGTAAAAAAACTATAAGGCTAGATTCATTAAAATCTATAGTGTTCGTACTATGGTGACTTACACTATACGTACCAACTTTCAGCTTATTCGAACAAAGTGTTTAGACGCTAGCGTGTTCACTCACAGACATACACACACACATACATACGTCATCGCAAAAATAGTGAAAATGGAATCATTGGACCTCGAAACGTATAGAAACATCAAAATCTCAATTTCGGATTTTTGACATGATTACAATACAGTAGACTCCCGATTATCGGCGGTCGGATTATCCGCGGTCCTCAAGGGCCTGAATTTAAAAGGAAATTTAAAAATACAGAACAAACTTATTACAAAAAAAGATCGAAGAGAGTAATGACCTTCAAGGCTTTTGGAGATATTACACGATTCTTGACAGCATTTATGGCATACACACTGCTTGGGAGGCAGTTAAGCAGTCTACATTGGTAAGGTCTTGGAGAAAAATTTTACCAAATGTGGAAAATACTTTGGTCGAGTTTATAGAGCAGGAAGAAATTTCTGCTCATGATTTGACAAATTTAGCTAAATCAGTTACCGGAGGAGAAAAAGCCATTGAAGGTAACATTGAAGAGTAGATTAATTGTGACGCCAATGATCCAGGTATTGAACACCTTATAGATGAACAAATTGTGGGCCAAGCATTAGACCCAGTTTCAGAAGATAGTGAAGAAGAAGAGGAAGAAGGAGATAAAACTCAGCAGAGGATGAGCCACGGCGCAGCCCTAGCACATGCAGATGGACTTATAAAATATCTCGAGGAACAGGACGATGTATCACTTTGTGACAAAATGCTGATAAAGAAACTGCAATCCCAAATTAAGTAAAAGTGTTTTAGCACAAAAAAAAAAACAAAAATGCTTCACCGAGTTTTTTGTTAAAAAATAGAGCAAAATGTAAGTAGAAATTTTTATTAGCATGTTAAATTGTATATGTAGGCCATGCTTAAATGTTAATTAAATAGTATTGATCAAAAGGCTTTATGTGTTGATTTATATCCTCTTTTTGACCATTTTGCGGAATATCCGCTGATTCGATTATCCGCGGTTGTCTATTCCCCGTTCACCGCGGATAACCGGGAGTTTACTGTACTTTCCTCACTAGAGTGTTCGGAAAATAATAAAAAGATAATTGTATAAGCTTTAAACCATTTGCAAAATGCTTTCGATGATGTTCAGCAGTGAGATGATAATTCGATAATATCCAACCAGTGAGAATCAGAAACACTTTCCAATTTTGTTAGAAAGTGTTGAAAAAGTATAACGCAACTGAAAATCCACTCTCGGTAATTTCCATTCAATTTTATAATGTAACTGCAGCGCTTTAAACCCATAGTCATGTTCATCATACCATATTTTGTAGAAAACACTCGTTTGATCGCTGATTAATACTAAATGTTAAGTATATTATGTTTCGCAAAACATGCTTTAAAGAAATGTAAACATTTAAACCGCAAAGTATCCAAATTCTATTACGAGTCCCTGTACACAAACTCACTACGCTATTTATACAATTTTCCATAGGAAGCATGTTATAGTGGAATTCTTAAATTAAGTACAGAAATGATACACAGACAGAGAGATAGGCGGACATACACAAACGAATGAACAAATTTAACTATGGTTGAAAAGCGTTAAAATCCCATAACACAACTGAACATTCAGATCCAACAATTCCACTTATATCTTCCATTATAAGTAAATACATTTCAGTTACTCTGTAAGCCAATTATTGATGGTAATCATACCACAGTCTGCTTTTTTCCTTGTAAAAAATGCATGTTGATCTCATTGTGTTGCATACAGTATAAATGTGTTAAAATATATTTCAATGAAACACTTCTCATAGAACTTAATGTATTTGCAGTCTTTTGTCAGTCCCTGTGCACAAACCAGTATTGCTCTGTGTATAATTTTCAATAAGAAACATGTAATAGTAAACCTGAATAAGATATCATTTTTAAAGTATTCTAGAAACAGTTATAAAAATAATCTGGTGTGTCCCTCACACGACTTTCTCTTACCCTGAAATTTAATACTATAAATACAGGTTGCAGATTAAGAGGTAAGATAACGAGTACTGTTATGTAAACCTATGTTAAACAATTCAAATTAGGCTTCGGAAGAGTTTTATATGATAATTGGTTCTGTGGGAGGGGGGCTAGCGCCCCCCTCAGCCCCCCGTTTCATTAATGCACCTACATTTATATAGAATTTAATTCCGTTATTAAAAAATAATCTATTAAAATTATTATTTAAACAAATTATCTTTTATGATAATGCAGACGATTTCCATATTAGAGAAGTAGTATAATACTAAATATATATAATAAAAAAAAAAGTTGACTTTATTCTCAATGTTACATTTATTTATTTATTTATTTATTTATTTATTTATTTATTTTTTTAATGAAAAAAAATCGATAACTTTATTTTAAATTATCGCAGATCGATGGTTCAACCATTCGTTTTAAAGGTATTAGCGAGCTCATTTGAAAGATACCCAACACGAAAATTTACTCCCCTCGAGGGGGGGAAGCGAGGCTCCTACATACACAAAAAAATTTTCCCAGTTGACTATCTCTATTACAAAAAATATATATTCGTTTCATTTGGTTTAGTGCAGTTTTTAGATGTTAAACTCTACTTACCTGCAATTTCCCCCATAGACGTAATGTATCTGAATACTTTTGAGTGCCCCTGTACACGAACCATTTGCTTCATCTAAACGAAAAACTTACTATCGCATCCCTATATGATACACATTTAGAATTTCGAGTTTGGAATTTCTGATACTATTTGTTCTTGAGATATGCTGATAACAGACACACAGACCATTCGCTAAAAACATGAATTTCGTATTCAGGGGACCTCAGAACATGTAAATATAATAAAAACTCACGTTCGAAATTTTGATCCTAAAACAATACTTTCTCGACCCTATGGGTAAGAGAAAGTAATAAGAGAAACTACATAAGGAATTATTAGACATTTTTCAACAAATTTGAAAAGTGTTAAGAACCGCTCAACATATTTAATCGTAGTGAAGAAAAAAAAATATGTGTAACATGAAATTGTTGAAAACTTACACTGCAAACCACAAGCGGACTTGCAGCTATGAAAATTTTATAGATATCCATGTATGTTTATACATCGTTTTTATTCATAATAATCATGATTTTAACTGCGAAAAAAAAAAGGTTTTATTGCTGTATTGTTTTTCTTCTCTTTAAATTCTGCTTTCAAACCTGGAAGGTATCACAGGCCGCGCTCGTAGGCATAAAGGTTCGAGATATTCCGTAGTTTACCAGGAAACTCGCTTAAATTCGGGGTAGAAACCCTTTGAAAAACCTCCATTGAGGGCATTCCATCTATGCCTAGGAGCTTGATGTAATCAATCGACCTTAACCCGCACAACCATAACCACCACCATTTAAGAAAAAAAATATCTACTGTAAACAAAATATGAAGGCATTTATATAACAAGTGCAAAACAAGTTCTATAAAAAACTTCGACACTCCAAGCAAATAATATCAGATGCACCTAAGAAGAATCTCGATACAACCAGCTTTTAAACAAAATAAATGACAACAAAATTGGCCCATTTTTTTTTAGAGTTACGATACCACAGATAGAAACTCTTTTAAACATTACATGCTTCATGAATTTTATAAATTTTAGCTTTTAATTATTAAATAATTAGCATCAGTGCGGATTTTGATCAAACCCTTCCGATTAAGCCAATTAAGAGTTATGGTTAAGAATCATTCGAGTTAAGAGGAGATAATGCCTAATCTCGCCGACAATTAAAGCATATGTTATTCCATAGGAAAATTTGTTTTCACAATTACTCATTACCTAATGCATTTTTTAAATTCCGTTTTCACTTTCGGAAAATTCACAACCGTTAAACTAGTACTAGTTTTGAAAAACATTATTTATTTATTTATCTATTTTTATTTTTATTTTTTATTTTTTTATTTTTTTATTTTTTTAGTTAAAAAATAACTAAGTGCATTTTTCGCATTTTTACTTTCTCTTACCCGTAAGATAGAGAAAGTGTTGTTTTTGGGTCAACTTTTCGAAAGTGAGTTTTTGTTATATTTACATGTTATGAGGTCCCCTGAATACGAAAATAATGTTTTTAGCGAATGGTCTCTGTGTGTGTCTGTCTGTCTGTCTGTTTGTCTGTTATCAGCATATCTCAAGAACAAATAGTAGCAGAAATTTCAAACTCGGTATCCTACATGTGTATCATATAGAGATGCTACAATAAGCTTTTCGTTGAGATGAAGCTAATGTTTCGTGTACAGGGATACTCAAAGGTATTCAAATACATTACGTCTATGGGGGAAATTGCAGGTAAGTAGAGTTTAACATCTCTAGACTGCACTAAACCAAATGAAACGAATATATATTTTTTGTAATAGAGATAGTCAACTGGGAAAAAAATTTTGTGTATGTAGGAGCCTCCCCCCCCCCCCCTGGGGGGAAGTTACCCCCTCGAGAGGAGTAAATTTTCATGATGACTATCTTTCAAAAGAGCTCGCCAATACCTTTAAAACGAATGGTTGAACCATCGATCCGCGATAATTTAAAATACAGTTAACGATTTTTTGCATTTTTAACAACAACAAAAAAAAAAAGGCTTTTTTTTTTTTTTTTTTTCTTTTTCTTTTTTTTTTTTTTGAGAATAAATTCAACGGTTTTTTTTTTTTTTTTTTTTTTTTTTTATTTAGTGTTATACTACTTCTCTAATAGGGAAATCGTCTGCATTATCATGGAAGATAATTTTTTTAAATAATAATTTTAATAAATTATTTTTACTGAGTGAATTTGTATAGGAAAATACAGAAGAAAGTCATGTGGTTGCCACAACACACTAGTTATTTGTTGTTAGTGGATGTGCTTTACTAATAATATTTTACCATTTCTAGGAAAGCTGTTCGGGAACTGAAATAAATTTCTCATAGAGATATCGTAAATAATGTATGTTTCAAGCTAAATATTCATCACTTGTTTTTTTTTTTTTTTTTTTTTTTTTGTACATTTATATGTTTTGAGGCTTCCTGATTACCGTAGTCAAGTTTTTTAACGTTTGATCTTTGTCTGTGTCTCTTAGAGTGACTTTAAAACGAATAATTTTAGGAGATCCAAATGTTGTATTTTGAAGTTAATATAAGTTTGTTGCTGGAAAAGTTTGATCAACATTGATAAGTTTCAATGAATTTTGCGTGTGAAAAATTTCAGTATAATTTTAAGTAAACTTTTAATTTTAATAACAGAATTAAGTTCTATATAAATGTAGGTGCATTAATGAAACGAGGGTTGAGGGGGGCGGTAGCCCGCCTCACACAGAATTAATTATCACATAAAACTCTTCCGAAGCCTAATTTGATTTGTTTAACATAGGTTTATATAACAGTACTCTCCTTATCTTACCTCTTAATCTCCAACCTGTATTTATAGTATTAAATTTCAGGGTTAAGAGAAAGTCGTGTGAGTGACACACCAGATTATTTAGCTAGAAAATGAAATGTAAAAAATGTGAAAAATCAAATTTTCGGAAATGAGTATACTCATTTAAGTGCTGGGAATTTTCTGTGTGCAAAAACGGGAAAAAAAAAGCACGTTAGTTAATGAGTAATTTTGGAAACAAATTTTCCACAGAATACTATGGACCTTGTAATGATAATAATAATAATAATAATAATAATAATAATAATAATAATAATAAAACGCACTGAAGTGGGTCCAATCGTTTGGGAGCTACAATGCCAAAGATGGATTTGGTAAGGGTAAGGACTACAAATTTTTAACAACTTTCTTTTTGTGTCAGGGGATTGAAAATACTCATACATTTGCAGTGAAAATTTTAGGATATTTATTTCTATTTTTGTGTCCTCAGTCCTTGCCGAGAAGTTTGAGTTGGGTTGTAGAGTTTAAGGTCCATTGACTCCACAACTGGTTCTAGACCTATATGTGGATTGTCCTCCGTGGGAGTCTTTAGGGTTTCTAACTCGTATTTATTGAAAAGTTTGGAAATTTTGCACTTGTAAATGCTCACGAATTGCATTTTTCTTCCTAATTCAGTAATATGTGTGCTTATACAATGTGTGTGCTACATCTCGAATGCAATGTACTGTCAGAAGTACGCCTGAGAAGAAATTTAAAAATTTGAATTACACTGAAACTTGACAATGATTTAAATTATGTTTATCATTTTACACTGAGAAAAAAAATATACCGCCTTCATCTAGAATGAATAAGTGGTCATTTTCTAAATTCCTTAACTAGAATTATAGATTTCCGAGCTTTGCGCATAAGGCACGCCAATAAACTGAATAGTCGAAAGGATCGAGAATTTCTAGTCTATACATTTCTAGATGGTGAAAAAATATTCTAAATATTCTGAATCTTTTGTGTTGCGAGAAATTGTCGCTTGATTTTCTAGAATTGGGTTATAAACTAAGATTATATAGTTGCTGAAACCCGCCTCTTGTTTTCGCATATATTTGCAGAGATTTTTAAATAACTTTGTTCTCTATAATATAAGCAAGCGCTCTAGAATTCTAATAGGTGTCTCTAGAACTCGCTTTCAAAAGGGATTAAAATTTATAAGGATGACATAGAACTATTTTCTCTAGAGCCACAATTTAGATTCTAGATGTCAGTTACAGAATTTTTTATCTCAGTCTAATTCAAAAGTGAAACTTTTTTTTTTAATGTTGGGTATTATATTTTAGATAGACTTTACAATTTTAGAACAGATAAAATTACAGAAAAGATAAGGCTTTGAAGATTCCTTTCGCAAAATCGACCATGTAGTAGCCGGATGGTTAGGGCGCTGACCTTCAGTACCCACGTTCTGGACTCAAATTCCTGTTCAGGCATGGGTGTTCGTAGTGGTTCAGAAGCTATTTAAACACAGTAGCAGAGCTGCCAACCTAAATTGCTAGTACCGCCCCTTTTTCTACACCACTTAATTTTTAGAGTATTTGTTTTCTTCATTCATCGTAAATATATTTGAAGAGAATTACTCTGAAAATTAAGTGGTGTAGAAAAAGGGGCGGTACTAACAATTTGCCGAATTTGGGTGGCAACTCTGCAGTAGGTCCCAATCTAGAGGAATTTAATGTGCAAAAAATCACCCTCTAGAGCAACAAGCCTAGAGCAACAAGCAACAAGACCTACAAGCATATCGCACCAATCCTTTGTAAAAACATATTTTTTTCAGGAAGATAAAGAGTTGAACTAATTTCAATACAGGCCTGGATTACAGGTTTAATATATTTCAAGGATCCTCCGAGAAGAATGCTTTGTTATCACTTGCATAAAATTCTCTTCCCGGACAGCTTATATCTCTTCTATCCAAAATATGGAATTGTATTAGCATCTTTCCTTATAATGCCATTGCCTTTTCTTGATATTCTCAAATATGGTCACAATGCACGCAGCGATAAAAATCACAATCCCTTTTTCATTCAAAATAACCCTCTGAATAATCGCATCTAAATGTCAATTTACGGATAAAAAGAAAATGTCGTGGGTGAAATAAGACATCCTATTAACCTATGGAAATACTAACTCAATCGTAATAGCGATTGTGCTTGCTAGAAGTTCTGCGAGTTTAACCCTGATTTGCCTGCAACAAGGCGTGACGTAACCCCATTTTATAGTCACTTCTTCGCTTTTCTTTTCAGACGAATTTTGTTTTCACTTGTTCTGTTAGTTCACTTCTATTTTTCATATCACTTTGAGATACCTGCTCATTTGCCTTCGGGACAGGCCAGCTGTTCGAGCCAATCAGGTAAATTTCGAAGAGAGCTGATTGGAAAGAGAATTCCTAAGCAACTTTAATGAATGCTGCTTAGCTGCTGCCAGATCTCTAAATGCTAAATGCTGAAAAATGGAGCGTTGGTTGAGAAACTGGAAAAAGGCCTTCGACTGGTCTTAGAGCCAAGGACGTTGAGAATCAGCGGGCTTTGACTTTTTAGTTCGAGCGTTTCAAAACTTTAGTTTGTTCATCGCGGAACAGACCATGTGTGTTTGTTTCTAAAAGGTTTTCGGGCGCACGCTGAGTTTTGTTCTATTTTTCTGTGCACGGGGTAATTAGTTAAAAAATCGTCTGCTACTCATCAGTGGAATTTGTTTGCATCCCAGAATTTGGACGACATGCCGCGATACATATATGCTCTCTGGCAAAAGTCGGTGCACTTTTGTTATATTGATACAGAGGTAAGATTTTTTTTTTTATTAATTACTTTTCTATAACAGAATAAATTAAATATATATATTATGTAATATCAAGCAACAGTGTTATTAATTATTTCATAAGAGATATTATATTGTAAACAACGGGAAAAAAAAGATCCAGACACATATATAAAATTATTTTTTATATTAAAATTTTAATGATTGTTAATTTATTCAAATTCAGACACCAAATCACGTTTATTAAAAAAATATATATATTATTTTTATTTATTAATTTTTCATGTTGTTTAATTCAGTTTTGAATACTTATAAGTAAAAGGTTAAAATATGAACCATTACATCACTTTGAATTGGTTTCGTTTTGGATAAAAAATCGTTTCAATAAAATTAGGTATTTTTATTGAAACTTTTTTGTGCACTTTGCATAATTTGTTTATAGCCCTGCAAAATGATATATTAAAAGAAAAGAAGGTTTTAAAAGAAAAGAAGGTTAAAACTTTTTTATAATTATTTATGTACCCTGAATATATTTGTATTTTTTAATAATTTATACAAATATAATTGAAATTGTTTTAATTAGATTCTAAGTTTAAAATAAAAAGGTATTTCAAATGGGAATGTTAGAGAACTCAACGTTACCATTTATGCAATAATTTTGTATTGAATATCACTGAAAAAAAACTAAAAAAACTACTAGCGCTGTTCAAAACTAAAATGTAAATGGTTATCTTATTGAAGTTCACCCTAAATTGCTTTTTCACACTCATTTGGCTATGTACGGGAAGAAAATGGTTAATAATTACTTACTTCCGTAATGTCTAAACTTTTCTTTAAAATAAATTAATTAATTAAAATAACATAATCCTATTGCTCGTTAGAAAGCGAGTTAAAGAAAGTTAAATGAATTATAAGGAATGAAAAAAATATATTTTCCTTTTTCCTCGAAGAGAATGAATATCTACTGAATACTTTCAATAAGTATATAGTATTTCTGCAATAAATTTGCATAGAATCTCAATGAACGAGATTAACTAGCACTGTTTAAAACACAAGTATAAATTAAGTATTATTAACATTGCACACATGAAGGATTGTTTTGGGGTTTATGTGCAGAGGGGGGGGGGGATTCCTCATAACCGCTTACTTCCGTAAAACGCCTAAACGTTCCGTTTAAAAATACAATATAATCTGTTAGCTAATTAGAATGCAAGTTAATGGGAAGACAGTTAATGACTTTTGCCAGGAATAAGGCACTGAGAAAAGATTTTATGATTGATATCTTGAAAATAAATTGTGACTTCAGTAAAAATAGTTCCATGTCATCCTTACAAATTCTTGTTATCTTTGCCAGTGAGTTCTAAAAACCCCTTCTAGAATTCTACACTGTCTTCCTATATTATTCTGGTCAAACTTATTTAAAAAAATTTGCAAATAAATGCAGATTCAAGAGGCGAGTTTTGTTAACTTTAATCTTGGTCTATGGCCATTTCTAGAAAATCAAGCGAAAATTTCTCGCAATACGCAGGATTCGTAATCTCCGTAAGATTCATAATATTCTTTAACCATCAAAAAAATTTTAGACTAGAAATTCTCGATCATTTCGTCTATTCAGGTTATTTGTTTACCTTATACGCATCACTCGTAAATCTATATATCAGTACAAAAACGCTTAACGGGTTAAAAGTTTGTGACGCAGCTATTTTATCGCTATAAGAATTTGAAATATGGGTCTAGGTTTTCTTATTCGATCATTTGCTTTTTTTATTATTTATATTTACAATGCAAACATAATATTTTTAACTTCAAGATAAGACAAATATATAAAATATACTCACTGATGCTTTTTCATTTGCATTTCAATTTCAAAATAACAGTTTTAAAAGGAATGATATCAAAATTCCAGTGACGTCTCAATGTCACTTTAAAAGATTTGTTTTTAGATTCCACTAGAATTACCTTTGTTTTGTCTAATAAAGTATATTTACACATTGAAACAGTGCTTTTAATTTTCAAATATACTGTCAAATAATCACACTTTCACTGAGTTTGCATTATAAATTGAAATTATTTATTTCAATAAATCGATGTGTCTTTTGCGTCACGCTATCCAAAACTGTGAGTAAAATTTGTGTAAATGTTACTTTGTATCATAGTATCCAACTAAGTGAAAATTTGTGCAAAGAGATAGTGTGATGCAAAGAAAACATTTGCACAAAATTTACTTGCAGTTTTGGATAGCGTGACGCAAAAGACAAATCGATTTATTTAAATAAATAATTTCAATTTATAATACAAACTCAGTGAAAGTGTGATTATTCGACAGTATATTTGAAAATTAAAAGCACTGTTACAATGTGTAAATATACGTTATTAGACAAAACAAAGGTAATTTTAGTGGAATCTAAAAACAAATCTTTTAAAGTGACATTGAGGCGTCACTGGAATTTTGATATTATTCCTTTTAAAACTGTTATTTTGAAATTGAAATGCAAATGAAAAAGCATCAGTGAGTATATTTTATACATTTGTCTTTTCTTGAAGTTAAAAATATTATGTTTGCATTGTAAATATAAATAAAAGGAAAAAGCAAATGATCAAATAAGAAAATCTATGTATATTTTAACTAATAGCAAAACGTCACTTAAAATTTTACATCATTATTTTTAAGACCCATATTTCAAATTCTTATAGCGATAAAGTAGCTGCGTCACAAACTTTAACAGATTTCCTTTACTCCGAAGATTTCATTAATGTTCAAGAATACAGTTTTTCTATATAAATAACAGTGTTTTATTTTATAAACTGTGTATTCAACAAACTTCAACTCTATTTGCCCAAAATGCTTACAGTTCTTTACAAATGCTGATTAATTTATTCTTTCTTTTAAGTTTCAATATCTTTCTTTTTTAAATACTACTTAACAGGACTCTCCACTTATCATCAACAGAAGCCAAGGCCAATGTTATTCTATGGAGAATTTTCCCCTTTATAACTCATTAACTAATACATATTTTTAAATTCAGGTTTCACATTCAGAAAATGTACAACTGGTTTATCACTTTCTAAAATTTGATTTTTTTTATTTTAATAATTTATTTTGAAGTTGTAAAATACGAATTTTCACAACGTGAAATTTTGCATTTTGATCTTAAAAATAAAATATTAAAGATTTAAAAAAAAAATCAATTTTTAGAAAGCGATAAATTGTTAAGCAGTTGTGAATTTTCTAAATGTGAAAACGGAATTTAAAAATATGTATTAGTTAATGAGTTATAATGGGGCAAAATTTCTCAAGAATAGCATTGGCTTCAGCTTTCGGAGACGAGAAGTAGAGAGTCCCCTTAAACAAATTTAAACTTATTATTATTATTTTTTTTTTTTTTTTAATGTTTTTACTCATACATTTACTTTAGGAATCTGTATGCTTTTAAAACTTCTGAAAATACTTTAAAATATTAAATACAAGAAATTTCTTTCTCTATAGGGTTGATGAATAATAACTAACTTACTTAATATCCTTTTAGCGTCAGGAAACGAAACTATTTAGATACGGAAACAAATTTAACCACTTAAGTAATTAACACATGAGTGCTGTCAAGCAGCGAATAATACAAGACGGAAAAAAACAAAAAAAATCCTAAATACAGCAAATTTAACAAGAAAGGGAGAAGTCGGAAAAGAAAATTTTCCTCAATGCCGTGAAAAATATCTTTTATTTTTCACTGGCGTGAAAAACTACTTTTCATCTTAAAAAAATTATTAATAGAATTTTCAATTTTTATCGCTCTAATTCTAAAACCATCATAAATATAAAACTGGTTTTTTGACCATACGGAATTAAATACACAGTGTTGTAACGCTTTATCGCGAAATAAAAATAAAGAATTATTAGAAGAAAGATAGTATGGAAATACTTTTTATGGTGACTAATTTCTTCAAGATATTATATAATTCCATCCTCTGTACAAGATATATGAGTTGCAACCATGTGATGGTGAAAATTTTTACTGTTATTTGGTGCTTCGTTGAACGAAGGCTTGGTACTGCAATAGCTACATCCAATAAGATGGTAAGTCTTTTACCATAATTTGGCGCTTTTTATAGTGAGGAAAGTACTGTAATCATGTCAAAAATCCGAATTTGAGATTTTGATGTTTCTATACGTTTCGAGGTCCCCTCAGTCCGTTTTCCCTATTTTTACGATGATGTATGTGTGTATGTATGTGTGTGAGTGAACACGCTAGCGTCTAAATGCTTTGTTTGAATAAGCTGAAAGTTGGTACGTATATTGTAAGTCACCATAGTACGAACCTTATTGATTTTGGTGAATCTGGCACTTACAGTTTTTTTACAGGGACACTAGGAAAAATTCTTTATCATTATGGCCTATGGGGCCAAATGTTTAAAAGTGTGATAGCGTCTAAACGCCTTATTAATCTGAGCAAAAAAATTGTACACATGTTATAGGTCACAGTTGCACCAACTGCATAGATTTTGGTGAATTTAGCATTTACAGTTTTTTTACAGGGACACAAAGAAAAATTCTTTATCATTATGGCCTATGGGACCAAATTTTTAAAAGTGCGATAGCATCTAAACGCCTTATTCAATTGAGCTGAAAATTTATATGAATATTATAAATCACTGTTGCACTAACTTTTAGCAATTTGGTGTATCTATCATTTATAGGTTTTTACAGGGACACAACGAAAAATTCTTTATCATTATGATCTATGGGCTCAAAGTTCAGTAGCGTTAAATAAAACATCGTTCGTGCAATATATGGAGAAAAATACTCAAACACTCGAATATGGTTTTCTCTCTTTTGCTTGTTTAACAACTCCTCTTTCTTTACTTTATCTACAAAACTGTTAATTACTCAATGTTCGGAAAGTCGAGTGGAGTCACTCCAGATTTTTTTCAACAAGAAGCACTAAATCATGGTAGAAGGTTTCACCATCGCATGGTTGCAGCAACTGTTGTACCAAGTTTTGGTTCAGCCTAGCGAACTGAAGCTACTTTAATACCAACATTTGGTTCAACCTTGAACTGAAATTTTTAACAATGATATTAGGCCCACTGCGAGACTTTCTTCTGTATTTTGCTACATAAATTCACGCAGTACAAATTATTTATTAAAATTATTCCACATGTTGAATGCGGATGACTTTCATATCAAAGAAGCATATTGCTAAATGTCCAAAGAAACACATGAAGGATCTGAATCAGTATAATCTTGACACACGGATCGTACACAACAAGAACAGTACTTTTTCGTGTAATAAACACTCATTGTAAATGAGCACCATCGAAATGTTCGTAATGAAGAGATTTCCAAATCTTCTATTGTTTCCCACTGTTGGGCTCATGTTCATATTTGATTTTTCTAAAACTAACTTAATTTCTATTGCTATCTCCAAATCTTCTATTGTTTCCCACTATTGGGCTCATGTTCATATTTGATTTTTCTAAAACTAACTTAATTTCTATTGCTATCTCCTCTTTCCATCTGGATATCCATGAAGCTATTTACGTATTTATAATTTTGAAAAATTCTTGTTAATGATATTTCTTCCACTCTTTTCTGGTCTAATGCTTGGAAATTACTCACACAACTTCGGTTTTCGTTTTATTTTGATATTGTTTTAGATTTTTAAATTTTATTTTTAAATTAAATTTATTTATTTTATTCTTATACTTTTTTAATTCTAGTCACACCAGTACTGATATTTACATTCGACATAATTTGTTTTTGCTTTTCACTTAAATGGGTTTTGTGCGTAGCCGCATTGTTTGCAGCACTCGTGCCTACTTTGTTCGCCTGACGAAGGACGATGTTTTCTTTCGACCCGAAACAATCGTTGCGAGTTATTTCATTTTAAAGTGCTTATTCAAAGTTTTGTACTTATTACTTTATAACACCAGTTCTGAGGTGCATTTTTATAAAGCGTATGACTATTGACATACATTTCACATGATGGATACATATTTTTTTCTGTTTTGTATCGAAAAAACTTGGCATCAGGATTGTGAAGTGATAAGTGAAATGTGATTCTGGGGAAGTGAGGTAACATTGTCGCCTACTATGCAGTGGGCCTTGGTTTGATTTTTTTTTAATACCCTGGTTCAAACACAAAAATCTAGAACTGGTATGCACATAATATGCTGTCTATGATTATTTTCCATCTTGTTCTGTTACGGAAAATTTTTTCAACGCATTTTTTTCGTACTGTGCGGATATTTTCTGGCAAATTTGATGCCAGAAATTTCCTGTAATAGGATTGGATATATATATGTGTGTGTGTGTGCATGTGTGTATTGCAGCGTATCGCTAGGAAAAAAGCAATCAACTTTTGTAATCAGATATACAAAATGATTCATAGCTCAAAACACAGAGATCGTGCACAAAAAGTTTATTCACTCATTAAATACTCATTCTTATGATGCTTGTTTACTAAATAATTATGAGCTTGTAATTACAGGAAAATAACTTACGACGGCTTTTATGATTCATTCAAGTATACAATCTAAAAATTCAGTGGTCGTACACGAAAAAAAAGGGCCTGTCATATAAATTTATCTTATTCTTTTAGATTGTTTTAGACCTATTCCTATCAAATCACAATTATCATTAAAAAATTCAAATTATCGGCGATAAAATATTTTTAACACGTTCTTTCCCTAGAAGGAAAACATTACAGCTTAACGAGAAATGTTGGTAGGTAATGCAAAAATGACTTGCATGACATTAATAGAAATATATTTTTAAATAATATACTTTCGGAATACAAAGCTTTGTATTGTTTTGATGTATGGATATATTGCTACTCCGAATGCCTCCTTTGATGCCGACATATTCTGCCTTAAATAACGCAAATATGTAAATCTCTTGGAATTTTCGTAAAAATGTAAATTTTACCCTTAAAAACATTAATTAAAAACTTGCGTTCAGCTAGAAGGGTGACATTTTGTATTTTTAAACAATTAAATGAATGGTAATTAAAAAATAAATAAAAGTGTATTGTTCACGATATACTGAATCCTGAATTATTTAATGCAAATCTCTACGAGCGTCTTGAGAAATATTGCCTTCTCTGAAAATTTTTATGACAAAATGCTGAAATTTTATACATCGTCTTATGATGCATATTTTATTTAGAATTTTTTTTTTTAACAGTGTGGTATAAAAATTTAAATTTATAATTCTTGAAATTTAATCCTCTAAATTATTAGTTGATTTTATGAAATTCAGCACGATTTTTTACGCAGCTTAAAATTTATTTTATATGTCTAACAAGGGAACTCTTTCAAGTGATAATCACCGATTTCCTTCAAAAAATTACAGAATATACTTTATGTTGCACTTAATTCACTGGTAAAAAAAATTAGCTGCTGAATCGCAACAGGAAAGCCGTAAAAAAATATTAAACTTTACGTTTTGAACGCCAAATACGAAAAAAATCATCGCCAAATCACATTAACCTTCCTTAAATGATGCCAAAGAGCTTAAGTATAGGAGGGTAGTATTTTCTATCGCTCTAATTGTTACTGAAGCAAGGAAGCCATCCCCTCTACGGAGGATAAAAATTAAGATGTCATGTCTCCGGAACATCTCTAAGTGTGAATATAAGGCAGTCTTTAATTTCCCACTGCGTAGCTATAGTGCGACGTTAAAGCCCACCAACACTCAATATATTTTCTGAAATCTAGAAATTTCTATTTAGAAAAAGTGACGTTATATTTTATGTTAGATCCAATATTTTCAATTATTTTATGTAATGTTTCAAAATTGCATTTATTTAAAATAATGCAATTTCAATTTTAGAGTTACTTTTACATTACTCCAGCTTATATATAATATGGAGTAAATTAATGTTTGAAGCTCTCGGCATGTGCATTTATATAAATTTGCAGACGATTAAAAAAAATAATCTGATTTATAGGTTGGTTGGCTACGTTTTACGTCGCACTAGTGCTGTGTAATGGGCAATTGGCGACCAATATGAATTATAATATTCGATTGAACATTTAATTATTTGAATAGCTGATTGAAATTAATACTCAAATAAATAAATCAAAATTAAAATATTTAAGATATTTGAGGTTGAGTAGGTTTTAAGTTTTAATTCGCACTACAGCTATGCAAAGGCGACAGTCTGGGACATACTCCTAGAGATGGTCCTTAGATGTGCTATTACAATTTTGATCTTTTACGGAGGGTTTATTTAAAATTGGAAAAATATGTGCATAACTACTACTTTATGGCTTCTTACATTTCTAGCAATTTATTTTATATATGTTTACGAATAATAATATAAAGAATTTTGTAAAAATATGCATTAGAATTTCATAAGGTTGGTTGGGTTTTACGTCACACTAGTGCTGCGCAATGAATTTCATAGGGAATGTTATAGAATTATTAACTGCGAAATCTTGTTGTTTTAAAAATAAATGTTATGCTGAATGCAGACCCTCTGTGGCCGAGTGAGTATGTCACCCTTGCTAATCGCCTTCAAGTGTAAAAGAATGAGTTCGATTCCCCAGCTGACCCAGGGTGTTTTATTTATTTATTTATTTTTTTTTTAATCCGGTTATGTTATATCTGTCCTCATCTCGACGAAATTTACAGGGGTATGGGGCGTGGGATGTCGAGTCAAACATACAAATCGGATGTATATATTAAAAATAAATAACATATAGTCGGTAATAAAAGTGTCCGAACACTAGCAAAAATTCTTATGTAAAAAAAGTACACTTCGTACGGTTTTATTAAATAAATCCTTGTCGAATCCTATTCTTAGTCAGTGTAAGAACATGATTCGATAACGATTTATTTAACAAAACCGTATGAAGTGCACTTTTTCTGCATAGGAATTTTTGCTAGTGTTCGGACACTTTTGTTACCGACTGTACGCAGAATGCAATCATTTATCACCTACAGATGTCACCGGATCATCCTCAGAAGTTCATCGCAAACCGTCGCCAATTGCCCATAGTGCAGTACTAGTGCGACGTTAAACCCAATCAACAAACAGGTCGAAATTTAGGGTAGAATCATAAATCGCCTCCAATGCTCATTGCGTAGCTCTAATGAGATACTGGATCCACACAACTCATAGTCTGTTGAGTTGCTTGTTCGTCGAAGGTTGGTACTGCCCAATAAAATTATCTGACTTATAAGAAAAAAATGTGTTCGGATACGAAATGCTTTCATTTTAGTTGAAAAAAAAAAAAAAAAAAAAAAAAAAAAAAAACAGCTTTGTGTTTTAATATATAATGTTTTACTTTATTTAAATTTATATAAAAGTCTTGATCATATATTTTTTAAATGTCGTTATTAAAAACTTGGTGTTAATGCTCTTGGAATTGTTATTGACACAGCTTATTTAATTGAAATATTAAATATTATTTAGAATTTCGACTAAGTAAGTCTCAATCTGGTAAATTATCTGGTTTTTGTTAACTATTCTGAATTCTCAAGTGCTCGACAGCGTATGGAGTTCTTTTGGCTATCAAATAGAAAGAAGAACATCTACATCTATTAAATCTTCATTGCAGTGAAATTCCGAAGAAATGCAGTCGCCAAACAGTCGCTTTTTTGGAAATATTGCAGACATGCTTACATTTTTAATAATTTTTTATAGCTTATCTATTGCGACTCAGCAGCTAATATTTTAGGAAGATGCAATTCATGATTGAATCTTATGCCAGAATTTTTTTCAAGAAAATCGGCGATTATCACTTCAAAGAGTTCCCTTGTAAGTTCTATATTTAAGGAATAAATGCTGAGGTCAATATTTTTTTAATACTATTTATACTACATATGTATAGTTTGTTGAATATTTTTAACGCATGACATATCTCCTGCAACAACCAAGTGGAATAATAAAATACTACAGTTGGTGTTCCAATATTTAGAATTCGTGTCCTCATTATTTTCAGATTGAAACAGACATATTAAATCAGGAAAATAACTCTAAAATCTGCTTATGATGATTTTAGTATTACGTGCTCATTCAAATATAAAATCGTAAATTCGCTTAATGAGCAAATTTCTTTCTTATAAACATAATATATATGTATGTATGTATGTATAAACTTGTGTGTATGTATTTTTCAATAAGAAGCATATTTATTGAAATGCTTCATAAGCAGTATCTAGATGCTTGTAAACATGATTTTAAATAATAATAAAAATTTCATAAAATAAAATTTTCCCTCAAAGAAAGCAATAACTGGAAGATTATAGTGTTGCTTTAGGTGCCTTTTTCCCCTGCTTTTTTTTAATTACAAAACCATTAGGAATTCAATACAAAGTATACTTACGATTGATGTAAGGTCACGACAAAACTGCCTACGCATGTAGGTTTAAATATTTAAAAGACACCACTTTTAATAAATGATAATAATAAACTTAATAAATATCGTAGAAATAAATAAATTGAAATATGGTGATAAATTTTGAAACAAAAAAATTTCCCCTAATCTGGTAGTGATACAGGACTCATAGAATTATGGAGAATTATGGAAAGAATTTCATTTTATCAAAATTATATCAATAATTAGAATTATTGATTATTATTATTATTATTGTAAAAACATGAAATATATAGTAAATATTACTGCTGAAAAATGGTGACAAATTTTGAATAAAAACACTTCGCTTAATCTAGCTATATGACTCATTATGCAGAAAATTTTGTTTTATATAAAGTATATATCTAATTATAATAATTATTAATTATTATTATTGTTTAAAAAAAAGCATGTAATATGAAGCAAATATTATTGCTAAAAAATGGTGGCAAATTTTGAACAAAAACACCGTGATCAATTTTACAATATTTGATTTACCTGTTATACAGATAGTTTTCTTTTGTCTAAAATTTAGATAATAATAGTAATAATAATTAAAAATAAATAATTTTGTAAAAAGGTCTAAAAATTTTGATTTTTTTCAAAAAATTTTTTTTCAAAGACTTGATTTTCAAAGGTGATTTTGTTTGAAGGTTCAAATTTGTAGTTTCTTGATTAACTATAATCTATAATGTGTTTTATGGAGTACAGATAATCAAGAAATAAAGGAGAAAAGAAGAGGGGATTGAAAAGGGATTCGTTTTCTCTACACTATGTATTATAATTAACTGGATACTCAGTTTCTGTATAAAGGCCTACATAATTAGCGCAGACATTTGTACTTATTCCCTATGCCTCCACCATCATTTATTTCTATGCATTTTACCCACGTCTTTGCTACTGCTGCACCAGCGTTTACAATATGCTTATAAAGTTGCTAATATTTGGCATCTATAGTAAAAGATTTATATGTAAAACGACACAAAAATATGTAATGTTATAAATTACACATTATTTATTAAATTATCTACTTTTAAATTAATATTCTTTATTGGATTCATAATTAAAAATAGCGCACCTAAATGCCATAAAAAGTTATTATTTTCATTCACCTGAAGATACTTCATACGTTAAGTCATAATTTAGTTCTCACAAATACATTTATTTAAAGGCTCATATCCATATACTGAAGCTATTCCGAAGTAAGTATGTTTCATATTTACTATGTTTCATATTTACTCAAAAACTCAAATATAAGATCATATAAAATTTCTAATTTGTAAGGCACATAAAGAAAAAATAAAAATAGCGAATTAAAATAAAAAGAATCATTTACATTCTTAAAAAAAAAAAAAAAAAAAAAAAAAAAAAAAGTAAAAATAAATAAATAAACATATGTTTTTGTCGATATTGCTTCAGTTTTTACTTCTTCAGTCATGGCGTTGTTATAAGAACAATATTGTCTGTACAGTCGGCAGAAAAATTATTCAAGCACTAGCAATAATTCCTATATTAAAAAAAAGCGCACTTAATACTGTTGCATTGTGCGTACTAAATGAATATTCCCCATCCTTGTCGAATCATGGTCTTAGTACAAAGAACATGATTGATTCGACAAGGATTTATTTAACAAAACAGTATTAAGTGTACTTTTTTTTATATATAGTTCTTTGTACTAAGAATATGATTCAACAAGGATTTATTTAACAAAACAGTATTAAGTGTACTTTTCTTTAAATAGTCCTTAGTACTAAGAACATGATTCGACAAAGATTTATTTAACAAAACAGTATTAAGTGTACTTTTTTTTACATAGGAATTATTGCTAACGCTCGAATAATTTTGCTGCCGACTGCACTTCCTTATTTAATGTCCGTTGTCATGATATCTTAACTTATCTAATAGAATATGAATATTAAATCAGGAAAGTAACTCTAATATGATGTTCACGATGTTTAAACTTCATGCTTATTAAGATATAAACACATGTAAAATAATTTTAACTGTTAAGTTTGTTATTGTTCATAAAAAAAATTGTAAAGAAATTAGATAAAAATAGTCAGTTAAAGGGGAAAATTTCTCCTTATCATGCAAAGCGATAAAAAAATAACTTGATAAATATTTTTGCACAACTTTAATAACAAAGTTATTCTAATAATAGCATAATACAATCATCGCTGCAGTACTTAAAATTACAATATATTCATTATAGCATGAAATAATACTTTTAAACAAGGAAAACAACAATGAAATCAACATTCACAACTTTTCTTGTACTTCATGCTTATTTGAGAAGAATTGAATATCAAGTTGCTTATTAAGCAAATTTATTCCTTATACATGCGCCCCTAAAAGACATGTATTTCTTAGTAATGAGTACATTTAATGAAAAGTTACATTAGATGTTTCCAGATGCTTAAAAACATCATTATAAATAATGATGTAAATTTGAAGGAATAAGATTTTCCTCGACGAAAACAACAATTAGGAGATTAGTATAGTGCTTCTCCCATTGTAATGTTCTATCATTATGTTGGCTAATCAGAAATTTCATTTTAAAATATTATACATTTCATTTTCTACTGTATAATTGTAAAAATGTTATTCTCTTTCCATATTTATCCCTAGAGGAATACACTGACCTACATCATAAATTACCGTTTCATTTGATCAAGTTCAGATAAAATAATACTGAACTTCTTATTGTTTAGGAAATTGTTTACAAAATTTTTACAAAAAGCTGATATGGATCGTGATGTATAATGTATCTTGTACAGGAATTAAAACTTTTTATTCAAAAAATGGCGTTTTCTGAGCATTTGATTTACGATAACTTTTGCTAAGAAAGAAATTGCACTGATTAGTATTCAATCGTTTCAGCATAGTAATACATATTGTTTACTGTTTTTCCTCTTAATTTATTCGATTAGTCAATCAACTTCTAGTAATTTTATATTTTATTCATTTATTTTGTAATATTAGTGAAATAGAACTAATGGATCTATAGATCGAAGTTTCAACATTCCATTCATGTACTCATTACTAAGCAACTAATTTTTATTATATATATATATACAGGGTGTCCACTAATTTACGTTCACATCCTTTTAACTGCTGATCAGCTGAAGCTATAGTCATAAAAGTAGTGTTGAGGTATAATAAATAAAACGTTTGTTGTGTTTTATCGTGGTACAAGTTTAAGGTTGGTCCACAACTGGACTTGGTGATTTTTCTTTGGCGCCGTTCTGGATTCTTTGCAATATGACGTGGCAAGTTGCTTGCTGTTTATTTTTTATATCCGTAACAACCAGTGTTCTGTTTTTTTTTTTTTTTTTTTTTTTAATTACCATGGCAACCAGCATTGCAATTAATTATAAAGTAGTAATTATTCATTATTCTATTAAATTTCAGCTGGTGAAGCACTGTTATATAAAACGGTCGTAATTTTATTCTTTATTATTAATTTATTTTGTTTATTTAATTTTGTTTAACCTTCTAGCGGGCGCGCTGCTTATACGAACATGAAAGGTCGCGCGTATTTTTCACATACACTTCTGCAAAATATGTATTTTAAAGTATTTGAATATTTTAATTATACTATAACCATTTGAAGATTAATAAGAACATTCAATTGGAACTTTTATTCATTAAAAAAAACTGAAAGAATGAAACTGAAAGCACAAAATCAATATAAAGTAATCAAAGAAATAACGGAATTATCTGAAAATGAAATAAAGCATACAGTTAATGTTTTGTCATTTTTAATAAAAAGTGTATTAGTTAAAAGTTAATTAATTTTAAAAATATTTAAAATAATAATGTTTAAAACAAAAACAAGAAAGAATCATTTTAAATAGCGAAAAAAAAAAAATCAAACATAACAAAATATTACATGAACGGTCGCGCGTATTTTTCAAATACAAATAGCAAATATACAGCTTCATATCATTGTCTCGAGGTTCAAAAGATAACTAAAAATAGATCAATATATACTGAATGAATAGCCAAAGATAAGTGTTCCAAATGCTCTATGACTTTAAGATATACAACGAGATTCACCGCTAGTGTATCTCTCATATACGCGCGCCCGCTAGAAGATTAAGTATGGCATCTAGTAGTAGTGAATCGATGAAAGAAATTGTTGAAAAATATATTATATAAAGATTTGTTAAAAGAAAATGTTAGAATGGCTGTAACGATAGATAGGCCTATTTTTGGAAGAGAAGGTGAATGTAGTAGGATTTTTTTGAGTGAATTGTTTAGAGAGAGAGAAATATTTATGGAATTTTTGAAAAAATGTGAATTAATTAAAAGTAGTATGATTTCTGAAAAGTGTGGGAGTGATATGGTTTTGAGAAAGAAAAAAAAAAATGTGACAGACGGATTTGCATGGATATGTGGTAGTTATGTTGTTGTGGATGATCCGCGTAAAAGGTGTTTCGCCGAAAAATCGATTAGGTTCGGATTGTGGTTCTCGTCGAACAAATTAAACATTGGCGAGATACTTTCTTTAACCAATATATATAGGTTAAAGAAATAGATATACAGGGTGATCAGTATAACCCTTAAATCTGACGGATGTGGCAAATATTCTAACATTGAAGTATGATTGTTTGAACCTTGTTTGAGTTTGTGAGACAATTTCTAACACTGTTGGACTGTTACAACTTTCTTTGTAAGGTAAAACAGAAATGGAGTCGCACAATTGTTTTAATCCTGTATTTCTTTTTCTTTTTTTTTTAGACATAATTTAATTCAATTTTTTTTTTTACATTGTCATTCCTCACAGAAAAGGTTGAAAAGGTTCGCCACCATTTTGAATGCAAACATGAAAACGTTGAACCAGGTTTTTGACACACTTCGAGGCATTGTTGGTGTTATTGACGAGATTTTTTCAGTTATGATCTGTTTTAATTCATTGATGATTGCAGGACTTCTCTGGAAAAGGCTATGAAATGATAATGTAAAAATGATAATGATTATGTAAATGTAATGTAGGAATGATAATGCAAAAAATTTTAATTAAATTTTGTTTTTCATAAATAAAATTATTACAGGATTAAAAAAAATTGTGCTTCTCCATTTCTGTTTTACCTCACAAATAAAGTTGTAACAGTCCAACAGTGTTGTAAATTGTCTCCCACACTTAAACAAGGTTCAAACAGTTATAGTTCAGTGTTAGAATAGCTGCCACATCCGTCATATTTAAGAGTAATAAGAAAAAAACAAACGGATACTTTTTTAAAATGATCACCCTGTATATATACACATAAAAAAAAATGCATTTATATTATTCAAACAGAATTCTAAGAATGCTGTTGTATAAAATTTCATTCATCACAAATAACTGTATCCACTGATGGTTTTTGGTGGTTTTCATGTACATGAATCATGTAGTAATACGCATGTAGCTACATGTGTATTACTGATCGGTAAATTACGGAATTTCATGCATTTTTACTTTCATGCTACGTAAAGTAGCTTATTTTACCATGTTTTTATTAAATTCTATTCGTGTTTGTTTGGTACAAATCTTGCAATCGAATTTTAACTAACTTCTCTACTAGCTAGACATTTGAAACTTTCACAGTAGCTCAGAACCCGGTGACAACACAATACTTCGAAGTCTGATTTTCGAATTTTTGATTAGTTTTCTTATAATTAATTAAAATATGAAAATAATAACATCCTAACAGCGTTAAAAAAGCCATTAAAATATTAGCTATAATTTAATTGTTGCCAAAAAAATTTACGAGTTCATTTTCTTTTGACGTAAAAATAAATACATTTAATTAAACGTGAACGTCAAAAAAATATAAAAAGTTAAATTATGCATCTCACAAAAACGGACGTCATTATCACTTTAAAAATTTTATGCACATTGATAAGAGCTCTATGATTCATCAGAAAATTTAAAACATGGTATATAATTTTTTTTTTTTTTTTTATCTTATAATTATTTATTTTTAAAAGTATGTTCTAAAAATCATTAAAAGAAATGGTAAACGGAATTCGAAATAAAAAATCGTAAGTGCAAAACATTTTTGCATTTTTTTAAAGAAATTATTATATATTTTTTTATTACATGCAGTAGAGGCATGAAAATTTATACAGATAATAAGAAAAAGCCAAATAATGGACTCTTCCCAGTTTCGTCTGCTCAATCGTGTGATAGAGGAAAACGAATAATAGAATTCTGAGAATCGAATTCAATTAAATATTGTTCTTAAGAACAAAAATGTTAATATTTAATATAAAATAAAATAAAAGTAATATTGTGCATTTGTAAACAGTAGAATAGTTGTATTTGTAAATTTAATATTTTTTTAAAAACACTTGATGTATTTATTTATTTTCAACTGTAAGAATCGATTTTTGTATGTTCTAGTGTAACTGTTACATTAACTGATCTAGCAATAAATAATAGCTTGTTCTTGCGGAATGTTTACGGAATATAATTTGCAATTTTAAAACGTTTTCATTTAATTTAATTGCATAAAGGTGTTACAACAAGTTAATTAACTTAGTTACTGGTCTAAATGGATTTAAGCAGTACGATATTGCACTGTCACTGATTTAAGTACAAAAAAATCAGAGTATTTAACATGTTCTTCATGAACATCAATAGCAAATATAAACTAAATGATGACTGTAAATGTATACAGCAAACAAAAGATGATGAATGATGATATAAAATGGATTAAAAATGATGATGTATAAAAAAAACTAACACAGATTAAATACTATTGATCAAAAATAGGAATAGAAAATAGGTTATTTCAGCAATCGCTATAGATAAACAAAACTTCGTCTGCTATTTGTTTTTCCTCTATCATGTGACCTCTGATGTCAGGTGGGAAGAGCCCATTGCATGCTACAACAAGATCGCATTTCAAGCATTACTTTTTACAGGGTGATGCCAAACGCTTTCATTTTTCTTTAATTTTTTTACTGGTCCCCCTTTCACTTTCGGGGCAAAAGATTCACTGAGATATAACATGTTCTTCAAACGCCTGAAGTTTCAAGATGATTTGTTAATTACTTTTTGAGGTATTTCAAAAAAACGTCTGAAATCGAAAGTGTCCGGTCATTTATGGAAAGGTAGTGTATGTTTGCTAGTTAGAAATTTTGTTTAAAAGTATTCAGATTTGTATTTTCAAATCCATAATTGTAAAAATGTTATTATATTTCTATTCCCAGTGTTTGAGAAATACATTAATCTACTTCATAAACGTCCATTTCATTTAAATAGGTGAAGATGAAATGATACTGAATTTTTTGTTATTTGTAAAATTTGTTGCAAAATGTTTACAAATATAACAGACATAGATCAAGGAATAAAATGTGTCATTTTGCAATAATTATTCGAAATATGTGAATTTTTAAGCATTCCGTACACGATAATCTTTGTAAGCCTTTGAGAAATACATGAATCTACTTCATAAACGTCCATTTCTTTTTAATAGGTGCAGATGAAACAAAACTGAATTTTTTGTTATTTGTAAAATTTGTTACAAAACGTTTACAAATACAACAGACATAGATCAAAGAATAAAATTTGGCATTTTGCAATAATTATTCGAAATATGTGAATTTTTAAGAATTCCGTACACAATAATCTTTGTAAAGGGAAAAATTGCGTTATTCTTGCGTTGTATTTTCAAATACATAATTGTAAAACTGTTATTATATTTCTATTTCCAGTCTTTGAGGAATACATTAATCTACTTCATAAACGTCCATTTCATTTGAATAGCTGCAGATGAAACAAAACTGAATTTTTTGTTATTTGTAAAATTTGTTACAAAATGTTTACAAATATATCAGACATAGATCAAAGAATAAAATGTGTCATTTTGCAGTAATTATTCAAAATATGTGAATTTTTAAGCATTCCGTACACAATAATCTTTGTAAAAGGAAAAATTGCGTTATTCTTGCGTTGTATTTTCTAATGCATAATTGTAAAACTGTTATTATATTTCTATTTCTAGCCTTTGAGGAATACATTTATCTACTTCATAAACGTCCATTTCATTTAAATAGGTGAAGATAAAATGATACTGAATTTTTTGTAGTTTGTAAAATTTGTTACAAAATGTTTACAAATATAACAGACATAATCAAAGAATATAATGTGTCATTTTGCAATAATTATTCAAAATATGTGAATTTTTAAACATTCCGTACACGATAATCTTTGTCATGGGAAAATTTGCGTTATTCTTGCGTTGTATTTTCAAATCCATAATTGTAAAACTGTTATTATATTTCTATTTCCAGTCTTTGAGGAATACATTAATCTACTTCATAAACGTCCATTTCATTTGAATAGGTGAAGATGAAATGATACTGAATTTTTTGTTATTTGTAAAATTTGTTGCAAAATGTTTACAAATATAACAGACATAGATCAAAGAATAAAATGTGTCATTTTGCAATAATTATTCGAAATATGTGAATTTTTAAGCATCTTTGTAAAGGGAAAAATTGCGTTATTCTTGCGTTGTATTTTCAAATCCATAAATGTAAAACTGTTATTATATTTCTATTCCCAGTCTTTGAGGAATACATTAATCTACTTCATAAACGTCCATTTCATTTGAATAGGTGACGATGAAATGATACTGATTTTTTTGTTACTTGTAAAATTTGTTGAAAAATGTTTACAAATATGACAATAGATCAAAGAATAAAATGCGTCATTTTGCAATAATTATTCAAAATATGTGAATTTTTAAGCATTCCGTACACAATAATCTTTGTCATAGGAAAATTTGCGTTATTCTTGCGTTGTATTTTCAAATCCACAATTGTAAAAATGTTATTATATTTCTATTTCCATTCTTTGAGGAATACATTAATCTACTTCATAAACGTCCATTTCATTTGAATAGGTGAAGATGAAATGATACTGAATTTTTTGTTATTTGTAAAATTTGTTACAAAATGTTTACAAATATAACAGACATAGATCAAAGAATAAAATGTGTCATTTTGCAATAATTATTCGAAATATGTGAATTTTTAAGCATTCCGTGTACAATAATCTTTGTAAAGGGAAAAATTGCGTTATTCTTGTGTTGTATTTTCAAATCCATACTTGTAAAACTGTTATTAGTGCTAGAGGCCTATTTCAGTCAGTACAGTTGTCGAATTTTTATACGTCACTCTTAATAGTGCTAAGGGCCTATTTCAGTCGGTTTATTGAATGGGGATTTATTGAATGAAGTCCCCCCAAGGCACAACTTTGACATGAGTCCCCCCCCCAGGCACAACTTTGGCATGAGTCCCCCCCAAGGTACCTATTTCAGTCGGTACAGCGTTGTCGAATTTTTATACGTCACTCTTAATAGTGCTAAGGGCCTATTTCAGTCGGTTTATTGAATGAGGATTTATTGAATGAAGTCCCCCCCAAGGCACAACTTTGACATGAGTCCCCCCCAGGCCCAACTTTGACATGAGTCCCTCCAAGGCCCAACTTTGACATGAGTCCCCCCAAGGCCCAACTTTGACATGAGTCCCCCCAAGGCCCAACTTTGACATGAGTCCCCCCCCCAAGGCCCAACTTTGACATGAGTCCCCCCAAGGCCCAACTTTGACATGAGTCCCCCCCCCCAAGGCAGACCTTTGACATGAGTCCCCCCCAAGGCACACCTCCCCCTCCTTGGGAAAAAGAGAAAAACCGTTGTATTGTGGCTATAAGACAGTTTGGACTTCCAACGTTATTTGTTACAGTATCTGCAGCTGAAACACATTGGTTTGATTTAATGAAAACTTTATCATGGAATTTAGATCGTCACGAATTAACTAAAGAAGAATTTGTCGATATTAACAAGTTTAGCAGTAGGTCTCTGGCACTAAATTAAAATCTGTCAAAGTCAGATTTTCATGTTTTAAATAATGAAATAATGTCGTGTCTGTATATATATATATATTTTTTTTTTTTTAATTTCTATTTCCAGTCTTTGAGGAATACATTAATCTACTTCATAAACGTCCATTTCATTTGAATAGGTGAAGACGAAATGATACTGAATTTTTTGTTATTTGTAAAATTTGTTACAAAATGTTTACAAATATAACAGACATAGATCAAAGAATAAAATGTGTCATTTTGCAATTTTTATTCAAAATATGTGAATTTTTAAGCATTCCGTGTACAATAATCTTCGTAATGGGAAAAATTGCGTTATTCTCGATTAAAATTCACTCGTTTCAACATTTTTCATTAACATTTTTTCTCTGTTCTTCTTTTTATCTGATTAAAACAGTTCGATTAATGAATCAACTTCTGCTCACTTTATGTTTTATTTATTTGCTTTGAACTAAATTGCGAAATAGAAAGACTTTAGAGCAATGATATAAGAAGTGTTGGCATATGACGTATTAACATGCAGGGCATGACGTATCGACATGTTAACTATGGTCTACCCAAAATGGCTGCCTCAATAGCAGCATTGGATGAATGATCTGAAATTATATGACATATCCGGAAAGACATGAAGCCAAAATCATAACCGCAGAAACCATTAAATGGCACAGTTATATAAGAAATTCTGCATTGTTATTGTGAAATTATGTAATAGGGATCATTCGAGATAAAAATCGTTGTAACTGTAGGTCTCAAAGCTGTCAAATAAATAAAACAACATAGTACCAGCCAATGTTTTAGTAGACTCAGTATGGCTCCTACGGTAGTCTTGGCAGCTATTGCGGCAGCGATCTTGGATAGACAACAGCTAACTTCATTTGCCCTGCAAGCTGATATGCCGACTCTTTTTATATTATCAATCCTTTAAACAGTTTGATGCTGATTGATGATTTCTAGTCTCTAAAATATCAACAAAACAAAAAACAGCGGGTGTGGTTAAATCACAAGGATTTTACCTATACAGAAGTTGAAGAGTTAAGGTCTGTCACAGGAAAACTATCAACAACCATTTGCAAAAGTGTTAGGATGAAAACTATATGAATACATAATTATATGAATAGTGAAAATAATGCCTGGACCGGGAGAGGCATTATTTTCACTCAGTCGGAAAAAAAAAATTTCATTAAATATGATTTTCTTCCACAGTTGATTGTGTGATTTTAATAAAAATTGTATTTCTTTCTCCCATTATCTGATGGTGTTTTCCATTTCCTGCGGCTTATTTCCTGCACTATAATAAAAGAAGGGTGAAAAACTGCATAATCTGCTGTAAATTTTTCGCAAGCTGAGGAAAAACAGCATTTTAGGTTTTTTACTGTAATTTGTGAAATCGTCTGCTGATGTTTTATATCTGGTTGTTCTACAGCTGCGTGCGCCATTATTTTATTATCCAGAGATTCCGACAAAATGAAGCTGAAACTTCAAGCAGGTGAATTTTAATTCCTGCTCTTCGATTTCTGGTAAGTGCAATTTTAATTGTTTTGTATTCTTTTATTGTTATAAATGTATGAGACTTATATACTTGATTCACAAAGATCCAGTCATAAATCGTCCATTATTTTATACAACCTATTGTATAATTATTAAGTACGATAAAATTTTTTATCATGAAATGTAAATTTTTATATTATTTGTTGAGAGAAAGTACAATATAATTTTTACTTAATCAGATTATTTTGCCTACTGTATTATTTGTGAAAGTTTATAGATTTCTTGTTCTATTTTAAACACTTTTTATTATTGGTTCCAAACTTATGGAATTAGTATGTATAATACAAACGTGAATTTTAAAAGAGATTTCTAGAATTTTTTTTTTTTTTTTTTTTTTTTCCCCATCATTTTTTTTTTTTTTCTCAAGCAATGTTAAACTCGTCCTATTTTTGAAAAAGGTCGTTTTAAGTTCATCGATTTTCGTTTAGAGTTAGTTTTAAATTTGCTTATTTTTGTCAGGTCTTTCTTTTTAAAAATGGCGATTTTTATAGGCTTAATTTTCATAATTGAATTTCTTCCTGAAATTATTTCTCTCTCTCTTTCTCTTTTTTTTTCCCAGTTTAAAGCAGAGATATTTAATTTATTACTCTCATTGAAACTACATTTAAATTCTGATTTTCTTACTGTGACTTCAAGCGAAAGTTACGTTTCTTTTTATTTCTCGGAAATTTTACATTAATAACATATATCTCAAAATTTAATACGAATTGGCGCATTGCATGAAAAAATAATGAATTAATGATTGAGTTTTCTCAAAATTTTTCATACTTTTCATAATTTAAAAATATTTCTCCGCATTTGTTTTCCTTGTATATGAAACATTTTGCTCAAAATGAAGTATGAAATTCATTGCACAAGATTTTAAAAATGTTTCAAAAAAAAAAAAAAAAAAAAAAAAAAAAATGGGAACGTCTGATAAAGATTTTTATTTATTTATTTATTTGTTCATTTGATTGTTTTATGGAATAGCGTTCTAAACGATGATTCCATCTCACCTCAGGAAGGATATGTCTGATCACCATCATAGATTATTAAAAAAAAAAGTTAAATAAGTAATAAAAAGATCATTACTAAGTGAAATATCTCTAAACTTTTTCCCCTAAAAGGTCTTTTTATTTACGTAACTATTTTCTAAAATATTGTGCAAAATTTGTAACAATTTCTTTTCCTATGTGTATATAAATCAGTGGTTCAGAATAATCTTTTAAACAAACTAAGATATCATTGTTCCTGAATAAATATTTTGATATGCCTTTCAAAGAAGGGGAAGAGACAGTTTCTTGTTATTCGTGACAAGCAGATGTCTCTTTCTGGGTATTAAACAATTTTGAACTAAAACCTTTAATCATTTTTGTGGAAAATGAAGTATATATCTATTTAAAATAAATTGAAAAACTAAATAACAATGTTTATTGGGTTAATAATTGGTTTATTTAGCTTGTGAAATATTCTAATGAAATGTTTATGTCATGTTAACAATAAAAATTGTTTGCTAAAAGCGTGTGTTGAGTGTCCAGGTACTGAAGCTGTTACAGCAGCAACATTTGATTTCGATGAAGAGAAATATGCATTATGTGTTATATGGGAAGATGGGGACTTAATAAAAATGCATGTGCTTTTAAGAAAATGTAAATTGAATTACGGGATTAAAAAGAAAAAAAAAAAAAAAAGGTGTGCCGGTGTTGGGGTTAAGACAAATTGACTGCGCTGTGTTCCTTGGTCTAAGGAGAGCGCCCTCACCAGTTTTTTTTTTTTTTTTCCTCCAGAGTCCTAAATCATATTTACGCAAGTTTTGAAGAAAACTACTGGAAATTCGGAACGTCTAGGCAGACGAGCGCGACCTGCGGTCAAAATTGTCACCTTACGTCTACCAGCTTTCAGAGCAGAACCTCTTGGCCACTGGTGGATCGGGTTAAAGCGGACATTTCTCATAATTATATAAGAAAAATTAATAGAAGGAAATTATTGGGGCAAAGCTAATGATAAAAGCAGATTTTATTCTACCAATAAATTTTGATTTTTATGAAAATTGGTCAGTTTTTCTGCCAAATGAAATAAAAAATTAAATTATAGATGAAATTAAGAAGTTATCTATTATGCATAATGTTGCGTGTATACATACATATATAGACATATATAGCCCTATGCTGTTTCTCTGTGTGTAATATTTTCAAAGGTAAAACACAATTCATTTGAGATTATTGTTTTCTAAATATATATATTTTTTTTTATCTCTTTTATTCCAGGTGCTTGATGAATATTAACCCGAGCATGGAAAATAAACAAAGAAAAAATAGCATTAAAGATGGAGTCATGCCCCGCGCGTTCTAATTATTGATGAATAACCTATCGAATTATCAATGGTTCTGATATGTAAATAAATGTCATACAAAATTTTAATCAATGTATATAAGTTCGTTTAAAAATTAAACATTTTTAATTACAGTTTTCACGTGATATTGCTGTAATTATGTTCCATATTAATGTTTTAGATAATTACCTTTTACCTTCGTTTTACATGTAAATGCAAGAATAGTATAAATAAAATATTGAATTTTCATTAAAGCTTAATAAAAAAAAAAAAAAGAAGAAGAAGAAGAAGAAAAGAAGAAGAATGGAAAGGGGAATGGAGGCTTTTGATTTTTTTTTTTTAAAGAAAATAACCCATAAATTTTCGATTTTTTTTTTTTTGAGAAAATAACTCATAAATTTTCCATTTTTTTTTTTCTTTTTTAATTTTCAACATATATGGTAAGTAAGTTGAAAATTTTCAATCAAATAAATTCAATATTATCTTTATTCTGCAAATAGAAAACATTTTAATTTAGTTGTTTATTTTATTTATTTTTTTTTTTTTCTTAAGTATCTTTTTATAATTTTGATAATATAGAGAACATATGAAAATACAGTGTAGCATAGAAAACATAATATAAAAATTTTTACAAAATATTTTTATGCTGTTCTGTATCTAATTTTATGCTGTACCCTAATAGGTATAGTTATGGAAAACTGTATATGATTGAATATTTCATGTTATTAAGCTGTATATGAGGCGTTCTAAAAGAAACAAAAGAAAAACTAAATAAATAAAACTCTGTAAAAGTTCAGTTTCTCTGCCAGTAAGGCATGAACTTATAAAAATTACACATGAAAGGGAAAGGTGTAAAAAAGAAAAAAATATGTAATAATAAGATACCAAACTCTCATAATACTTAAACTGTTCTGAAATCAGAGAAAAATTCTCAGAAATTATACTTTTACAGAGTAATTGTTTTTTAATAAAATTTGCAGCAAATTTTTGCTGTAGAATTAACAAGGGAAAATGCCATAAAATTTACAAAATGACACAAAATCTTAGAAAAATAAATAAATAAACAAAATAACATCAAAAAGTTATATAAAGTCTACAAATATCTATATAAATATGAATAAAACACTAAATATAATGAAACACTGATTTATTTGTTAAAAATATATAAAAGTTAAAATATTAACATATGTTTCTATACCACAAGGTATATTTTTCAAGGCTGTTTCAATTTTTCAAGGCTGTACCAACTTTCAGCCAACACAATCTTCAATTTTTTATATATTTTCATTTCTCATTTCAGCGCCAGCTACGGATTCTTGTGAAAATTCGTTTTTTTTTTTTTTTTTTTTTTTTTTGTCTGCTGTATTTCTAAAGTAGATTTAACCATATTTTCGGCAAATTTATATAATATTTTATTGCACAATGTTTTTTGCAAATGAAAATTTCCATTATTTTTCATATGATAACCGGATTAATTTTTCTGTCTAAGTTTTATTATCCAGCTATCATAAGATAAACAATATAAATTTTTACCATAAAAAATACTATGTGCAATGAAACATCATAAATTTTCTAAAAATATAGTTATATCTACTGCAGGTATACTATAAAGAAAAACTGAATTTGCCTGTTAATCAACAGATGCCAAAAAATAAAAATGCATAAAAAGTCAAAGATAACGTTATAATAGAGGTATCGAAGCATATATTAATTTTTTAACTTTAAAATTGCACTTTTAGCAAATAAAGCAATGTATCTGCAAATGTGCTATAAAAATTACACTTCTGCTCAAAAGTTTAGCAAGATTTGCAAACGATCAGTTTTTTCAATTTAAAAATTTATCTCTCGATGAAATGTTTTCAAACATTGTATTTAAAGAACTAAGTCTTCCTCATGTTTTTCAGTGAAGATAGGTTTATGACAGCATTTAAGAGGACGTTAATAAAATGACAAAAAACAATAATGTTTGTGATTACCCTGTATCGTTGTGAACGAAATGAACTGCAACTTTAGGATATGTTAATATAGACCCAGTTCAATGTGTGAATGAATTTGTGTGACGATATCATGTTAAATAACACAGATATAAGCATTTATTTTAAAGCTCAAAGAAAGAAAAAATCAACATGTTTTTTTATTTATACTATGCAGAGTTTTTAACGCAAATTATTTCCACTTTCAGATAACTTGGATAAACACTTTTAAAACAATATACAGTAATCGGATTTTAAATATCTTTAATATCTCATGAAATTTGAGCATTTTTATGAAAAACGCTTTCACTGCGCATCTGAGAAAGATTTAAAAAAAATCTGGAGTGACTCCGCTCGACTTTCCGAACATTGAGTAACTAATAGTTTTGTAGATAAAATAAAGAAAGAGGAGTTGCTAAACAAACAAAAAAGAGAAAACCATAACAGAGTGTTTGAGTATTTTTCTCCATATATCACACGAGGTTTTACTTAACGCTACTGAACTTTGAGCCCTTAGATCATAATAATAAAGAATTTTTCGTTGTGTCCCTGTAAAAATCTATAAATGCTAGATTCACCAAAATGCTTATAGTTAGTGCAACAGTGATTTATAATATTCATACAAATTTTCAGCTCAATTGAATAAGGCGTTTAGATGCTATCGCTGGTCTCATAGGCCATAAAGATAAAGAATTTTTCTTTCTGTCCCTGTAAAAAAACTGTAAGTGCTAGATTCACCAAAATCTATACAGTTGGTTCAAATGTGACCTATAACATGTGTACAAATTCTTTGCTGAGATTAATAAGGCGTTTAGACGCTATCACACTTCTAAAAATTTGGCAAAGAATTTTTCTTTGTGTCCCTGTAAAAGAACTATAAGTGCTAGATTCTCAAAAATCTATACAGATTGAGTATCTGTGACCTATAATATGTGTATAAAGTTTTTGCTCAATTGAATAAGGCGTTTAGATGCTATCGCACTTTTAAGATTTTGGTCCCTTGGCCATAATGATAAAGAATTTTTCTTTGTGTCCCTGTAAAAAAACTATAGTGCTAGATTCACCAAAATCTATAGGGTTCGTACTATGGTGACTTACAATATACGTACCAACTTTCAGCTTATTCGAACAAAGCGTTTAGACGCTAGCGTGTTCACTCACAGACATACACACATACATACACACATACATACACACATACATACACACACACATACATACATCATCGTAAAAATAGTGAAAATGGACTCGTTGGACCTCGAAACGTAAAGAAACATCAAAATCTCGAATTCGGATTTTTGACATGATTACAATACTTTCCTCACTATAGTGTTCGGAAAGTAAAAAAAAAAATGCATAGGTTGAAAGCTATATATATTGGGCTACATTTGTCAAAAAGGCATTTGAATAGAGTAAATATTAAGCAAATTATACAGGAAAAAAGAAAACGAGCTAGATTTTAGATATTTTTCAAGAGTTGAAATTTCTTAAGTAGTTCTTCACATGCCGCATAATTAATTTGAAGATTCAATTATTTCAGCTACACTCCAAATATACATTTTTGTGAAAAATCTCTTATAAGCTTGTAACTCTAACATCTTTATGTTTATTTACTAAGATTTGTAAGATGATAAAGGGTTTTTCACAAAATAGAGCTTTTGCTAAGTGGATAAAATAATTGGATCTTTACATTAATTACGCGGCATGTGAAAATCCGCTTAAGAAATTCAAACTCTAGAAAAATATCTAAAATCTAGCTCATTCTTTTTCGTATAATTTACTAAATTTTTACTCTATTCAAATGCACTTTTGACAAAAGTTGCCCAATATATCTAGCTTTCAACCTATGCAATAAAACTTTTTTTAATCTTTCCCACATGCGTAGTAAAAACGTTTTTCATAAAAATGCTCATGTTTCCCGAGATATTAATTTTTTTTTTTTTAAATTCCGATTGCAGTATATTATTTTAAAAGTGTTTTTCCTACTAATCTGAAAGTGGAAATAATTTGCGTTAAAAACTCTGTATATTATAAATGAAAAATATGTTGATTTTTTTTTTCATTTGTAGCTTTAAAATAAATACTTATATCTGTGTTATTTAACATGCTATCGTCACACAAGTTCATCTACAAATTGAATTGGATCTACATTAACATATTCTAAAGTTACGGTTCATTTCCCTTGCTTAATGATACACGGTGATCACAAACATTATTGATTTTTCTCAATTTTTTACCTGCCCCCTAAATTTTGTCTTAAACCGATCTTCACTGAAAAACACGAGGAATACCCAATTCTTTAAATACCCAAAGTCTGAAAACATTTCATCGAGAGATAAGTTTTTAAATGGAAAAAAATTGATCGTTTGCAAATCTTGCTAAGCTTTTGAGCAGGAGTGTAAAATCCAAAACTGCTGTAAAAAGCAGCAGAAAAAGCAGTAAAAAGTACAATTTTACTGTAAAAGCTAAAATACAAATCAACTGTAAAAAAAAAAAAAAAAAAAAAAAAAAAAAAAAATAGCAGAAAAGGCTGTAAAATTGACAAATGTGCAGTAAAAGCTAAAATACAAAATTGCTGTAAAAAAACAGCAAAAAATGCTGTATAATTTACAAAAGAACTGTAAAAGTTGAAATACAAGATTGCTGTAAAAAAACAGCACAAATTACTGTAAAATTGACAAAACTGCTGTTTCTTTGGAAAAACGCAATTGCTGTATATTAACAGCAAAATATGCTGGCACCCATATTGCCAGCATTTTTTGCTGTAATTTTACTGTGGTTTTTTTTACAGTGTGTTGAGCTATCTACATGATAGACCAGAGATGTTTCTGCCTAAAGGTTGTCTCAGTGAGTAATGCTGACCGAGGTGTCGGCCTGGATAGCTCAATTGGTAGTGCCTTGACCTTGTAAGTTAAAGATCTGGAGTTCGACTCCCGGTCCAGGCATTATTTTCACTCAGTCGGAAAAATAAAATTTCATTAAATATGATTTTCTTCAACAGTTGATTGTGTGATTTTAATAAAAATTTGTTTCAATTAATTTGCACAAGGGTGTACCATGACCTGGAATTTCAGAGTGCTCACTACCAATCCCCTATGTGCGCAATCTTTCCTAAAGCGCAATCTCTCCTAGCTTTACCTTATATGTCTTACCCTGATTACTCTTAAAAATCTGTAGAGTTAGTGCGAAGGTAACTTATAAAATGTCTACGAAATTTGAACTCAGTCAAATGCAGTGTGTTAGACGTTATTATGTTCATTCACATTCATACACACAAATACATGCATAAATCACTGTAAAAGTCGAAAAAGAAATTGGGAAATTTCAAAATAAATAGATCTACTAAAATCTTATTGGTTTTTTCTGTGATTATAATGTCTTCTTTATTAATGCAATGCATTAAGAACCCTTCTTTGCATGCTGATGGAAATTTCCATCATAACATTTATAGTGAACGAAGAATTGTACTTGGTTGTTGCTGGCAACTTTTTTCATGATTGTTGCATAATAAAGAACGTAGCTGTAAAAAAAAAAAAAAAAAAAAAAAAAAATCAAATGTCACAATCATTATAGCGGATTTGAACTTGTCATTCCGCTGTTTGTTGTGGTTGGAAGGAACGTGCGATTTTTTTAATACAGTACCCGCCGCTTATTAAAATCACATTCGTTCTGAGCCAAAATGATTTTATTAAGCGGCTGATTTTTATATCCGGTGATCGTTCCTGCACTCAAGAAAAATATATCCCACTTCTCTGAATTTGGAAATAGATTTCAAAAGATAAAGAGTAATGGAATTAATAAACAATATTAATTAATTTTGACAGATACTTATCTTTTTCTTCAGTATATGTAAATTAAACGCATTCCAAATTTCTATACGCTCTACTTTGAGAAGAATCAGCATTACTTTGCTAAAAGTTTATGCTTTTAAATTAAAAATCTTTCCCTTTAAATTCCTTGTTTCATAGTTATTTCAAAATAAGAACTAGAAAATGTCTTTTAACAATTAAAAAAAAAAAAAAAAAAAAAAAAAACTTATCACTTGCGAATCAAATTAAATTTGTAACTTATTACCTTGTTTTGAAGAATGCGTTCCTTGAAATATTTATTGAGATAAGTGAAGGGGCTTCTTTAATTTGTAACTATACTGCAAGTGTAAAATTTTCTAGAAAGAGAGGTACCTAAAAAATTGTTGTGCTCTAATTTCTTTTTTTATTTGAAAAAAAAAAAAAAAAAAAAAAAAATCACAATGTAAATAAAATTTATTTTAGCTTGCATAAACGATATTTTTGATGCTGAAGAGATTTTTTTTGAGTTTATTAACCGGCGATGCTGATTTTATTAAGCGGCGGTTTTAAAAGTAGTTTGTATTGATTTGATCCCGGTCCTGATAATTTAATCAGATTAAGCGGCTGATTTTATTAACCAGTGAATTTAATAAGCGGCGGTTACTGTATAGATATTTTTTATAATTAATCTGAGGTTTTACTTTTGCTAATAAAAGCGATGAAATTTACATCACTATGCAAAGATACAAAGATATATTATTTTTTTATTTATTTTCTACTGAGCTTAACATGTAAATTTGTATGATGATGGATATTTCCATCATACTGTGTTTAGATTATTTTATATTATGTATTTATACTAGGATTTTTGAAGTAAAAACTTCTTTAGGCGCGTTGAAAACTTTTGGGTGAACAAAAATCATGAAACTCGCGTCATCGTCAGCGAAGGCTTTCTATGAGAATCGAAAGTGGAATTCGAGATTTCAGCTAATTTATACGTTTTAAGGTGTCCTAAATGGGTTTTCTTTTGTATCTCAGCTACTAATTAAAATAATTTTATAAGTAATACATCATTAGAAAGCTTTGTTGATTTGGAATCGAACAGTAGATTACAGAAATTTCTACCGCCAGATGGCGCTGCAATATTTTAAAATTTCAATATTTCAATTTCTAATTATGATCAAATTATTTTTAACACATCATTCGAAAGATATTTTAAAGTTATTTTATATTATCGAAAGTGGAATTCGAGATTTCACTTGATTTACACGTTTTGGGGTGTCCTGAATCGGTTTTCTTTTGTATCTTAGTTACTAATTAAAATAATTTCATAAGTAATCAATATTTTTACCTAATATAAGGCTTAGTTCATTTAATTTGGGTAGCTACAAATATTGTGCCGAATCATATAATGCAAGTCATAAACACTTCTTTACAAACCAAAAATTATTCGAAAATAATAATTTAATAGCTCGACGATACAATTCACAAGTTACTTAGTTTTCACTTCTATCGGCAGTCCCCAAACACTGCTTTGATTTTTTTTTTTTTTTTTTTTTTTTTTTTTAACGTTTTTCCTTAATCTAGAGCATGGATTATATCACCCTGAAATAAAAAGAGAAACCTTTCACAAAAAGAGAAAAGATCATGCAAAGAAGGGTTAAATTTTATAATGCTGGGGAAAAAACTAATCCAAAATTCTAATTTACGTATAATACCATACGTTCAAAAAGTCCTTTGAATTATAGTAGTCTTTTGTTCAACATTTACCCAAGGAATTCAGTTTCGAAAACCCTTCTTTATATAATTAAATTAGAGTGATTTATTCATAATAAAGCGAATCTGGTTAATAGAAATATTACATAAAAATACAAATTAATTGTGACCGGAACTTAATGGGTAAAACTGTGGGCGTTTCCACTCATGACATCAAAATAGAAACTATCGGGCAAGGATATCATTAGAGTGATTTCCTCAATCAAAATAAAATGATATACATGTAAGGTTTATGATTATTCATTACTGCATGTACAATGAGCATGATTGTTGTATTAATTTGCATTTTTATATCAGGAAAATATATTTAGAAAGAAAAAAGGCAGTAGGTTCTTTATTTTTTTATGATTATAAAATTATTTTTATTGCTTTCGTACAGAGTGGTTAAAAATAAAGAAACGATAGATGAAATATATAGTGTTTTAAAAAGGATATGTGAAAAAATATAATATACGCCTTTTTTTTCCCTTATATAAACAAAAACAATAAAAGCCTTTTGCATATTACTACCAATTTGAAAATGTTATTTAAGGAATTCATTTTATAAAATTCCTATTAAATACTTAATTGCCAAAATCAAATAGATTTTGTTAAAGAAAAACAGAAAATATAAATAATAATCTGGTGTGTCACTCACACGACTTTCTCTTACCCTGAAATTTAATACTATAAATACAGGTTGGAGATTAAGAGGTAAGATACAATGTTATGTAAACCTATGTAAAACAATTCAAATTAGGCTTCGGAAGAGTTTTGTATGATAATTAATTCTGTGCGAGGGGGGCTACCGCCCCCCTCAATCCCCCGTTTCATTAACGCACCTACATTTATATAGAATTTAATTCGGTTATTAAAAAATAATTCTGTTTTTAAAAAATAATTTATTAAAATTATTATTTAAAAAAATTATGTTTTATAATAATGCAGACGATTTCCATATTAGAGCAGTAGTATGACCCTAAACATCCAAAAAAAGTCCATTTTATTCTCAATACTAAAAAAAGTTTGTTTTTTTTTTTCGTTAAAAGTGAAAAAAAATCGATAACTTTGTTTTAAATTATCGCAGATCGATGGTTCAACCATTCGTTTTAAACGTATTGGCGAGCTCTTTTGAAAGATACCCATCATGAAAATTTACTCCCCTCGAGGGGGGACTTCCTCCACCCAGGGGGGGAGGCGAGGCTCCTACATACACAATTTTTTTTTCCCAGTTGACTATCTCTATTACAAAATATATATATTCGTTTCATTTGGTTTAGTGCAGTCTATAGACGTTAAACTCTACTTACCTGCAATTTCCCCCATACATGTAATGTATTAGAAGTCTCTTGATTGTCCCTGTACACGAACCATTTGCTTGATCTTAACGAAAAGCTTACTGTAGCATCCCTATATAATACACATTTAGAATACCAAGTTTGAACTTTCTGTCATAATTTGTTTTTGAGATATGCTGATAACAGACAGACACACAGACACACACACAGACATACAGACATACACACAGACCATTTGCTAAAAACATGATTTTCGTATTCAAGGGACCTCAAAACGTGAAAATATAACAAAATCTCGCGTTCGAAAATTTGACCCAAAAACAATACTTTCTCTACCTTATGGGTAAGAGAAAGTAATAATGATAATAATAATAAGCTATGGCCAGAATTCATAGCGTTAAACAGTAAGTATTGTCATTTGTGACATCGAATTAGTACTAAAATTAAAATTTATTTTGCGGAGACCCTCTAGAAAAATGGAGGACGGGAAAATTTACGATAGTTTTATCTGAAATTAAAAAAAAAAAAAAAAACTATTAGTATGTAAGTATATAGTTCGTGCTTAAACAAAGGATTTAAAATTTAAAATTGAAATTTTAACAGTGTTGTATGCAAAAACAGCACAACTCTCGGTGCGTGTTACCCCACGTATTGCTTTTTAAAATTGATTGTAATAAAAAAAAAAAAAAAAAAAATCCTTCGTTCAAGCACGGGCTATATTTATCTACTAACAGAAAAATTCTCATTTATAATTTCAGATAAAGCTATCATGAGCAGAGGTGGATTTAAGTTTGATTGCGCCCTAGGCCCATTTCGCTATGGCGCCCCCCCCCCCCCCACTACACCTACTCACATACATACATACTATATTTTGAAATACGATGTATACATTTAATAATAATAACAATTATAGATTCACTTATGAAAATATAACAAATCTAAAGAAAATTATATTATTCTTCTGCACATCCACCATGATGCATCATTGCATATAACAATCAACTTATAGTTTAAAAATAAATTAGTCCAATGTGATCATTAAAGTAAATTATGTATTTATCTGATTTTTTTCTATGAAAGTGTGATTTACTGGGCTGAATTTAAATTTTTATTTTAAATCAGCTGGGTTTATTCTGTAAGATAGTAATACCACCCCATAGTTTCACACTGTCAGAGTGATCAACAGTACAAATATAGTGTTACACAGCATATATAAAGTATTTTGTGTGTTTTACACCGTTACGAAAAAATTCGTAACGTGTCAAAGGGGTCTCGAAGTCAAAGAAAAATCCTATCAATCTACAGTTTTAGTGACTTTTTAAATCGTAATTCCTTTCCAGATTTTACTGATTTCATATTTTAATCGACGATACTACACAAATTTAAATAGTTAAAATTTTGGCGCCCCCTAAAACACTGGTGCCCTTAGGCCCGGCCTCACAGGCCTAAGCCTAAATCTGACACTGCATGAGTTATTCTGTCCTCCACTTTTCTGGAGGATCTCCAACGGTCAGGTTCCATCGGCTGAACATTTAAAATTTTTAATGAAAATTTTATAAAATATTATTCAAATGTTTCTTTTTTTACATGCTCAAATTTTTGAATAAAAAATTTTGTATATTTTATATGCAAAAAAGAAAATGGAGAATATATGTTTTTTTTTTTTTTTTTTTTTTTTTTTTTTTTTATACTATACCTCATCATACTATAGGTATGAAAACTGAAGTATTTTCGAAAATGTTCGAATTTTTATTTTTTATTCTCATATGTTTTGAAGAGTTAGGAATACGAAAGTGGTATAATCTGTAAACTGCCAGTCTGTTTGTTTGCTAGTGTGTTAGTTTGTTAATTTATGCACTCAGTATCTCAAAAACAAATGGTCGTAAACAGGTCGAATCAGTTTTAAGATATTGCCTATGAACACTCGCGCAAGAACCTTGTTTGTTTTCTGCATTCTAATTTGAAGACTTTATAAGTTTTTGGAAATTTACGATTTTCTAAACATAGGAGAGAGTAAAAAAACAAAACAAAAAAAAAAAAAAAAAAAAAAAAAAACATCACATAAAAGTGTATTAGGAAGATCATTTCCATCGTACAGATAGTGGACCAATATTAAAATATAATTTATGATATTGGTATGAACGTCATTTATAAACATTTTACATTGTAAATTTCGTATGTCATTCAAAATTCAAGGTTTTCTTAACATTCAAGTATAGGGCAATATTTCACATAAACGAATATTATCAAGATTGTTGTCATAAAAAAATGATAAAAAATATTTTAAAATATAGTTCATAACACTGGTATGGACATTCTACTTTGGAAACTTCATAAGTTATTCGAAATTTGCGAATTTCTTAACATGCAGAATAGGGCAATGTTTTCCACAAACTTATATATGGAGATTATTGAATTGGAAATACTATGGAAAGTGCACGAAAACGCAAACATGAAACTAATCCTAGGAAAATTAAACAACAAATTAGGATAAGGTAAATGTATGAAATGTATCGAAGTGCAGGGAGGATAACTCAATTTTTCTAGGACCGAGCAAAGTGAATGGTAGATTTTATTTCTTTTAATCTGAATATAGTATTGTAGAAAATTATGACAACAAATATATGATGAGGAACTTAGCAGACTTCACCCAGGCCAATTAGTTTCAGCATATGAATAAGTTCAAAATGCTGAAAATTAAATATATATATTTATTGTTGTATTGATTTAGCACAGTACCTGATGAAGTTTATTAACTGTTGAAAAGTTAATCTTCTTTGCGTTGGCCGCTAAGAATACGCTAAAAAAAACAGTCAAGTTAAAATTAATTAAAGAAGAAACTGGTTACTCAGGAACGCATCCAAGAGGCAGTATATCGGTTAAAGCAAATTTATTAAATATTCCAAAGCATCTAAATTGGAGCGTGACCATAGTAGGAATAACAGTACAAAGCTTACAGCATGAAGTGGGGAAACAATCGCGAGAATCAGGCCGAGGCCCTAGGCCCGAATCGCTCTTGAGCCTTTTACATGTCTTATGATCAAAAGGAAGTGTCCGCTCCTAAACTGAAGCAAAACAAATGACAATGCCTTTGGCGTTGAATTATACGCCAAGTTCAAAGTTCTATGATAGAGAATGGTTGCATTACTTTTAGGAATATTCACATGTATATTTAAAAAAAAAAAACGACGAGTAATTTATTGACCGTTTTTAGTGAATGTTGGCATGATTTCGCCGAGATTTAGACCCTGGGAAAGTAACTAAGCACATATTTTATTTGATCGTTGATGTAAAATTGGTGACAAGAGGTTGCAGGAGTTACATTTCGATGTAAGATTAAAAGAGACCGAATTAATTATTTTCTGGTTTCCCAAAACAAAAGGATAGAAATAAGACAAAACATTATTATCTACAGAGCGAAAAGAATTTTCAGTACGTTAAGCTTGTTAAGTGAATACTGGGAACAGATCAAAGATTTTTGTTTCAGTTACATTGATAAAGGGATGAAAGGGAAGATATAAAAATTAGAAAACGCATAATATAAAATTTATTATTTATAGGACAAAATCGTTATATTTTAAGTAGTTGTTTAAGATTAAGGAATCTAATTTATAATTTAATTTATTTAGATAATTTACCTATTCCTTTAAAAAGAAAAATATAAATTTTATAATATGTGATAATCTATATCACATATTTTCTCCCCCTTGCCACAAAAAAATTGCAACCATGCTCTTTCTAACTTAACACATGTATAAGAATGTAATTAACACAAATAAACAATGAAATATAGTAAAATAACACACTAATATAATAAAATATAACACACTAATATAATGAAATAAGCATATATGTAATTATACAAGAAACTGATTAATATGGATCTATGGTCACGTATAAACACAAATACAATTGAATAATAAGGAAGCAATGCCTATAAAATACTACACTTAAAATGACATGTCAATTTATTTTTTATTTTATACTTTTTTATTTTTTATTTATTTATTTATTTTTTATTTATTTATTATATAAAATCCATTGCTTATTAGGCCAAGTAGATTTATTTTGTAAGATATATTTTATTAATATATATATAAGTGCACTCTTCAATATAAGTCATAACAAAAAAAATTTTTAAAGACGTCTTGATGAGCCATAAGGTTGCTAAAAACGAATAAAAACCATAGCTTTATTTCAGCTAGGTATAATTTTGCTCATCACCATTTATTAATTAATTTATTTTTAACTGCAGTATCAAATTTCATGTAATGTAAAACATTACCTTATGTAAATATAAAAATAGCAACCCATATATTATTTCATATTTATAGCTTAAGCAACAATTTCTAAAGCTTTATTTAGAATATTTGCAAGCATTAGTATTAAACACATTCATGGTAAATGTGGAGAAAATATCTTTATCTCCGTTTTCTTGACACAATAAGGAATATACATTAGCAATGACAGCAATTCAATGTGCAGGCTGAATAGAAAAATTACATAAACATATAGTGAATTTAATTGCATTTAATTGATTGTTATTAAAATTATGTATTAATGTGTATTTTTGGGAAGTATATAATTCCCTTTTTTTTTTCTTTTTTTTTTTTTAAGCAACATTTATTTATTTTTTTGTAAAGACAGAAAAAGTATGTGTATGTTTGTGTATAATACCATAAAATTAAAATAAGTATGCAAGTAAATTTCTGAGTGCATAAAATATAATGCTCTTTTTTTTTTTTTTTTTTTTTTTTTTAATGAAAAATGTAATAACTTATTTATTTATATATATTTTTTGTTTTAATGTGTGTGTTTGTTTATGAAAAATGTAATATTAGTATATCATAAAATTCAAACAAAAATTGTGTAAAAAAGTAAAAACATATTATATAAATAAGAAATGTGGTGTAATTCTATTTGCAGATACAAGATTTATCCCTCGATTTATTTGTTAATTCAGAAAACAAATGCTGCAATGTGTAAAAATATTAAAAATATCTTCATTTAGTTATTCAATTAAAAATGTTTATAATATTTATTATATTCAATTTCAGTATGATCAATGTTTATTATAATCAGCTTCAAAATCAAAATTATTTTATGTATGTTGTATTGTTAATTGTTATCTGACGATGAATAGTTGCAGTTCACGAATTATTAGTGTTGATTTTGGTACTTCAGATTGAGCTTAAAAAAAGTTAAGTTTAATTAATTAAAGATGATAACTGATTACCCAAGAATGCATCCAAGAGGCAGTATATCGGTTAAAGCAAATTTATTAAATATTCCAAAGCATCTAAATTGGAGCGTGACCATAGTAGGAATAACAGTACAAAGCTTACAGCATGGAGTGGGGAAACAATCGCGAGAATCAGGTCGGGCCCTAGGCCCGAATCGCTCTTGAGCCTTTTACATGTCTTATGATCAAAAGGAAGTGTTCGCTCCTAAACTGAAGCAAAACAAATGGCAATGCCTTTGGCGTTGAATTATACGCCAAGTTCAAAGTTCTATGATAGAGAATGGTTGCATTACTTTTAGGAATATTCACATGTATATTTTAAAAAAAACGACGAGTAATTTATTGACCGTTGTTAGTGAATGTTGGCATGATTTCGCTGAGATTTAGACCCTGGGAAAGAAACTAACTAAGCACATATTTTATTTGATCGTTGATGTAAAATTGGTGACAAGAGGTTGCAGGAGTTACATTTCGATGTAAGATTAAAAGAGACCGAATTAATTATTTTCTGGTTTCCCAAAACAAAAGGATAGAAATAAGACAAAACATTATCATCTACAGAGCGAAAAGAATTTTCAGTACGTTAAGCTTGTTAAGTGAATACTGGGAACAGATCAAAGATTTTTGTTTCAGTTACATTGATAAAGGGATGAAAGGGAAGATATAAAAATTAGAAAACGCATAATATAAAATTTATTATTTATAGGACAAAATCGTTATATTTTAAGTAGTTGTTTAAGATTAAGGAATCTAATTTATAATTTAATTTATTTAGATAATTTACCTATTCCTTTAAAAAGAAAAATATAAATTTTATAATATGTGATAATCTATATCACATATTTTCTCCCCCTTGCCACAAAAAAATTGCAACCATGCTCTTTCTAACTTAACAAATGTATAAGAATGTAATTAACACAAATAAACAATGAAATATAGTAAAATAACACACTAATATAATAAAATATAACACACTAATATAATGAAATAAGCATATATGTAATTATACAAGAAACTGATTAATATGGATCTATGGTCACGTATAAACACAAATACAATTGAATAATAAGGAAGCAATGCCTATAAAATACTACACTTAAAATGACATGTCAATTTATTTTTTATTTTTTATTTTTTATTTTTTATTTATTTATTTATTTTTTATTTATTTATTTATTTTTTATTTATTTATTTATTTTTTATTTATTTATTATATAAAATCCATTGCTAATTAGGCCAAGTAGATTTATTTTGTAAGATATCTTTTATTAATATATATATAAGTGCACTCTTCAATATAAGTCATGACAAAATTTTTTTAAAAAGACGTCTTGATGAGCCATAAGGTTGCTAAAAACGAATAAAAATCATAGCTTTATTTCAGCTAGGTATAATTTTGCTCATCACCATTTATTAATTAATTTATTTTTAACTGCAGTATCAAATTTCATGTAATGTAAAACATTACCTTATGTAAATATAAAAATAGCAACCCATATATTTTTCATATTTATAGCTTAAGCAACAATTTCTAAAGCTTTATTTAGAATATTTGCAAGCATCAGTATTAAACACATTCATGGTAAATGTGGAGAAAATATCTTTATCTCCGTTTTCTTGACACAATAAGGAATATACATTAGCAATGACAGCAATTCAATGTGCAGGCTGAATAGAAAAATTACATAACCATATAGTGAATTTAATTGCATTTAATTGATTGTTATTAAAATTATGTATTAATGTGTATTTTTGGGAAGTATATAATTCCTTTTTTTTTTTTTTTTTTTTTAAGCAACATTTATTTATTTTTTTGTAAAGACAGAAAAAGAATGTGTATGTTTGTGTATAATACCATAAAATTAAAATAAGTATACAAGTAAATTTCTGAGTGCATAAAATATAATGCTCTTTTTTTTTTTTTTTTTTTAAATGAAAAATGTAATAACTTATTTATTTATATATATTTTTTGTTTTATTGTGTGTGTTTGTTTATGAAAAATGTAATACTAGTATATCATAAAATTCAAACAAAAATTGTGTAAAAAAGTAAAAACATATTATATAAATAAGAAATGTGGTGTAATTCTATTTGCAGATACAAGATTTATCCCTCGATTTATTTGTTAATTCAGAAAACAAATGTTGCAATGTGTAAAAATATTAAAAATATCTTCATTTAGTTATTCAATTAAAAATGTTTATAATATTTATTATATTCAATTTCAGTATGATCAATGTTTATTATAATCAGCTTCAAAATCAAAATTATTTTATGTATGTTGTATTGTTAATTGTTATCTGACGATGAATAGTTGCAGATCACGAATTATTAGTGTTGATTTTGGTACTTCAGATTGAGCTGAAAAAAAGTTAAGTTTAATTAATTAAAGATGATAACTGATTACCCAAGAACGCATCCAAGAGGCAGTATATCGGTTAAAGCAAATTTATTAAATATTCCAAAGCATCTAAGTTGGAGCGTGACTATAGTAGGAATAACAGTACAAAGCTTACAGCATGGAGTGGGGAAACAATCGCGAGAATCAGGCCGGGCCCTAGGCCCGAATCGCTCTTGAGCCTTTTACATGTCTTATGATCAAAAGGAAGTGTTCGCTCCTAAACTGAAGCAAAACAAATGACAATGCCTTTGGCGTTTAATTATACGCCAAGTTCAAAGTTCTATGATAGAGAATGGTTGCATTACTTTTAGGAATATTCACATGTATATTTAAAAAAAAACGACGAGTAATTTATTGACCGTTGTTAGTGAATGTTGGCATGATTTCGCTGAGATTTAGACCCTGGGAAAGTAACTAACTAAGCACACATTTTATTTGATCGTTGATGTAAAATTGGTGACAAGAGGTTGCAGGAGTTACATTTCGATGTAAGATTAAAAGAGACCGAATAAATTATTTTCTGGTTTCCCAAAACAAAAGGATAGAAATAAGACAAAACATTATCATCTACAGAGCGAAAAGAATTTTCAGTACGTTAAGCTTGTTAAGTGAATACTGGGAACAGATCAAAGATTTTTGTTTCAGTTACATTGATAAAGGGATGAAAGGGAAGATATAAAAATTAGAAAACGCATAATGTAAAATTTATTATTTATAGGACAAAATCGTTATATTTTAAGTAGTTGTTTAAGATTAAGGAATCTAATTTATAATTTAATTTATTTAGATAATTTACCTATTCCTTTAAAAAGAAAAATATAAATTTTATAATATGTGATAATCTATATCACATATTTTCTCCCCCTTGCCACAAAAAAATTGCAACCATGCTCTTTCTAACTTAACAAATGTATAAGAATGTAATTAACACAAATAAACAATGAAATATAGTAAAATAACACACTAATATAATAAAATATAACACACTAATATAATGAAATAAGCATATATGTAATTATACAAGAAACTGATTAATATGGATCTATGGTCACGTATAAACACAAATACAATTGAATAATAAGGAAGCAATGCCTATAAAATACTACACTTAAAATGACATGTCAATTTATTTTTTATTTTTTACTTTTTATTTTTTATTTATTTATTTATTTTTTATTTATTTATTATATAAAATCCATTGCTAATTAGGCCAAGTAGATTTATTTTGTAAGATATCTTTTATTAATATATATATAAGTGCACTCTTCAATATAAGTCATGACAAAATTTTTTTAAAAAGACGTCTTGATGAGCCATAAGGTTGCTAAAAACGAATAAAAATCATAGCTTTATTTCAGCTAGGTATAATTTTGCTCATCACCATTTATTAATTAATTTATTTTTAACTGCAGTATCAAATTTCATGTAATGTAAAACATTACCTTATGTAAATATAAAAATAGCAACCCATATATTTTTCATATTTATAGCTTAAGCAACAATTTCTAAAGCTTTATTTAGAATATTTGCAAGCATCAGTATTAAACACATTCATGGTAAATGTGGAGAAAATATCTTTATCTCCGTTTTCTTGACACAATAAGGAATATACATTAGCAATGACAGCAATTCAATGTGCAGGCTGAATAGAAAAATTACATAACCATATAGTGAATTTAATTGCATTTAATTGATTGTTATTAAAATTATGTATTAATGTGTATTTTTGGGAAGTATATAATTCCTTTTTTTTTTTTTTTTTTTTAAGCAACATTTATTTATTTTTTTGTAAAGACAGAAAAAGAATGTGTATGTTTGTGTATAATACCATAAAATTAAAATAAGTATACAAGTAAATTTCTGAGTGCATAAAATATAATGCTCTTTTTTTTTTTTTTTTTTTTTAAATGAAAAATGTAATAACTTATTTATTTATATATATTTTTTGTTTTAATGTGTGTGTTTGTTTATGAAAAATGTAATACTAGTATATCATAAAATTCAAACAAAAATTGTGTAAAAAAGTAAAAACATATTATATAAATAAGAAATGTGGTGTAATTCTATTTGCAGATACAAGATTTATCCCTCGATTTATTTGTTAATTAAGAAAACAAATGTTGCAATGTGTAAAAATATTAAAAATATCTTCATTTAGTTATTCAATTAAAAATGTTTATAATATTTATTATATTCAATTTCAGTATGATCAATGTTTATTATAATCAGCTTCAAAATCAAAATTATTTTATGTATGTTGTATTGTTAATTGTTATCTGACGATGAATAGTTGCAGTTCACGAATTATTAGTGTTGATTTTGGTACTTCAGATTGAGCTGAAAAAAAGTTAAGTTTAATTAATTAAAGATGATAACTGATTACCCAAGAACGCATCCAAGAGGCAGTATATCGGTTAAAGCAAATTTATTAAATATTCCAAAGCATCTAAATTGGAGCGTGACCATAGTAGGAATAACAGTACAAAGCTTACAGCATGGAGTGGGGAAACAATCGCGAGAATCAGGCCGGGCCCTAGGCCCGAATCGCTCTTGAGCCTTTTACATGTCTTATGATCAAAAGGAAGTGTTCGCTCCTAAACTGAAGCAAAACAAATGACAATGCCTTTGGCGTTTAATTATACGCCAAGTTCAAAGTTCTATGATAGAGAATGGTTGCATTACTTTTAGGAATATTCACATGTATATTTTTAAAAAAACGACTAATAATTTATTGACCGTTGTTAGTGAATGTTGGCCTGATTTCGCTGAGATTTAGACCCTGGAAAGTAACTAACTAAGCACACATTTTATTTGATCGTTGATGTAAAATTGGTGACAAGAGGTTGCAGGAGTTACATTTCGATGTAAGATTAAAAGAGACCGAATTAATTATTTTCTGGTTTCCCAAAACAAAAGGATAGAAATAAGACAAAACATTATCATCTACAGAGCGAAAAGAATTTTCAGTACGTTAAGCTTGTTAAGTGAATACTGGGAACAGATCAAAGATTTTTGTTTCAGTTACATTGATAAAGGGATGAAAGGGAAGATATAAAAATTAGAAAACGCATAATGTAAAATTTATTATTTATAGGACAAAATCGTTATATTTTAAGTAGTTGTTTAAGATTAAGGAATCTAATTTATAATTTAATTTATTTAGATAATTTACCTATTCCTTTAAAAAGAAAAATATAAATTTTATAATATGTGATAATCTATATCACATTTATGCTTTTTTTTTAAAAAAAAATTCATTTATTTATTTACTAGTAGGCTTTGCCTAGTTTGCTAGTCATTATATTTAAAAGAACTTTCAAAAAGCATTAATCACTATATTTTAAATTATTTTATAAATTAAAAAAAATAAAAAATAAAAAACTTTTAAATAGTTTAAAACCATGCTTAGGGTTTCCACTGACAGGCAGTGTCTTCCCCGGATACACTAAATCGGTTCTGAGTCCCCACTGCTTTCATTTGAAACATAACCGGGCATTTCAATGTAAAGATACTAACTGGATGATAGGTCGCGCTGCTATTTTTCAAGAACTACGTTTTTCGGACAGATATTTATCGAACAGATTATCATCTTCACTCTATGACAAGGGATAGCATCACCAGACAATCTGTCAGCTGCAAAACTTTTAATTAATATGAAAAAAAAAAATAACCATAATAACTAATCACAAATTTGATATTTAGGATTCGAGGTGCCTCAGGAAAAGTCAAAACGGATCTTCATGAAAAATTCAGTACTTCTGCGATCAACTATTTGCCTACAAAGAGACAACCAACACTAAGTTTAATATTGTCTTTTGTCCCTTTCTCGTCATCCATACGATTTAGGATATTATGAAGGCACTGAAAGAATTTCTTTAATCAATTGACAAAGTTCCTATTAATTATCTGCGAAAGTAACTTATTGACCTTTGGAAGATCGAACCCACGACCTTTGTCTTATTACGCTCTAATCAACTTCGCTAATGGGCTCCAAAAGGCTTATTACACACACTGAAACGATCAATTAGAAACCTGTGAGAGTTTCTACAAATGCACGTTCGCGGCGTAAGTATTCAAAACCTGTTATCATCGTGTGGCGTATGTTCTGCTGGTGTGGAAAGTGTTCCCTGGTGTTACTTGAGGGTAAACAAAAAGCCTAGCGATGCCCAGACATATTGGCAGATCAAGTGCAGCCTGTAATGTTACATTTTTACTCCGAAGGTGTCGGATACTTCATGGACGATAATGCAACTTTATATCGTACCACAATCGTTCGAGATCAATATGGCTTTCAACAGCTTCCGTGGCCTCCGCAGAGTCCAGATCTTATTCCAATTGAAAATGTTTTACATGTTGGACAGGTGCATCCTACAGCATGTTCTCTTCCATCCAATTTACTGGATCTTAAGATCTTAGTAACCAATACATAGTAACCAATACTTAGTAACCAATATATTCTTTGGACGTAAATGTACATCAAAAGCTTGTAAAATCGATGCCCTCACGAATACAAGCTGTTATCCGTGCAAAAGGAGGCAGAATGTACAAAAAGGTGTCTAATAAGACATTCAGATAAAGCGTCTAATTCATTGGCCAGTGTGTGTACATTTACGTTTCTATCTCCAGAGTCCATTATATTAGAAATTTATATATTTTAATTAATACTAATAATAATAATATTAAAAAAACTAGTCAAAAATTCGGAAATCGAGCTTCGAGGTGCACCAGAAGAGAATCTCCATGCAAATTGTGGTAGCTCTGTGACCAGCCATTTGCCTAAAAAGCGACAGACATACACACAGACACACATACATCTTTTTACTTTCCGAACACTATAGTGAGGAAAGTATTGTAATCATGTCAAAAATCCGAATTCGAGATTTTGATGTTTCTATACGTTTCGAGGTCCAACGAGTCCGTTTTCACTATTTTTACGATGATGTATGTATGTGTGTGTGTGTATGTATGTGTGTATGTATGTGTGTATGTATGTGTGTATGTCTGTGAGTGAACACGCTAGCGTCTAAACGCTTTGTTCGAATAAGCTGAAAGTTGGTACGTATATTGTAAGTCACCATAGTACGAACCCTATAGATTTTGGTGAATCTAGCACTTATAGTTTTTTTACAGGGACACAAAGAAAAATTCTTTATCATTATGGCCAAGGGACCAAAATCTTAAAAGTGCGATAGCATCTAAACGCCTTATTCAATTGAGCAAAAACTTTATACACATATTATAGGTCACAGATACTCAATCTGTATAGATTTTGGAGAATCTAGCACTTATAGTTTTTTTACAGGGACACAAAGAAAAATTCTTTGACAAATTTTTAAAAGTGCGATAGCATCTAAACGCCTTAGTCAATTGAGCAAAAACTTTATACACATATTATAGGTCACAGATACTCAATCTGTATAGATTTTGGTGAATCTAGCACTTACAGTTTTTTTACAGGGAGACAAAGAAAAATTCTTTATCTTTATGGCCTATGAGACCAGCGATAGCATCTAAACGCCTTATTCAATTGAGCTGAAAATTTGTATGAATATTATAAATCACTGTTGCACTAACTATAAGCATTTTGGTGAATCTAGCATTTATAGATTTTTACAGGGACACAACGAAAAATTCTTTATCCTTATGATCTAAGGGCTCAAAGTTCAGTAGCGTTAAATAAAACCTCGTGTGATATATGGAGAAAAATACTCAAACACTCTGTTATGGTTTTCTCTTTTTTGTTTGTTTAGCAACTCCTCTTTCTTTATTTTATCTACAAAACTGTTAGTTACTCAATGTTCGGAAAGTCGAGTGGAGTCACTCCAGATTTTTTTATCATGTGTAGATATTTTGTGGATATTTACCGTAATGCATTTTGTAAAGGTTAAATTTGCACAGTAAAATCAAAAGTTTTTTTCAAAAGCAGCTTTTTAAATTAAGCTTTTTTTTTTTTTTTTTTTTAATCTAAACGAAACCCAATCTTTTGTTGTTGCTACACGTGTACCAACATTTTAATTTTTTTATTTCTCTCACGTTATAGAAGCCACTGCAATAAACATTATTAAAAAAAAAAAAAAAAAAAAAAATCTTACAAATAGTTGAAGATAAATTTGCTGATTATTATTATTATTATTATTGTTTTTAATTGTATCAGTGGAATTATCTTTATTCTTGCAGTTAAATTATTTTCTTAATAAAATCATTTAATAATATACAAAAAGAGTATTGTAAAGTGATTAAACACAAATATAACACACACAGAGAAAGGGGGAAAAAATGTTTTCAAGGGGCACAGAGTCCCTGTGAACAAAAACAGGATATAAAATGACTATGGCAAATTCTGTGGGTATTGATTCTTATTTTCCAAGATGTCACATTAACATATGAATCACAAGGAAAGTGTGGAACAATTATTTCTTTAGCCAAAATTATTCAAATACCTTGAATTACATTCAATAGATAAAATTGGTACGACAAATATCATTATCCATTTTATTAAAAAGCACAGAAAACTTGTGAATTAAAACACCGTAAGGTAACAATATTAATATTAACAATTAACGTGACAATCGTGTCGAATTAAAAAAAAATCAAAAAGCAGTCTTTGGTGACTGCCGTTAGAAGTGAAAACTAAGTAACTTGTGAATTGTATCGTCGAGCTATTAGATTATTATTTTCGAATTATTTTTGGTTTGTAAAGAAGTGTTTATGATCTGTATTATATGATTCGGCACAATATTTGTAGCTACCCAAATTAAATGAACTAAGCCTTATATTAGGTAAAAATATTTTAATATGACTAAAATAATTTTCTTTTTTCATTATTTATTTGAAAATTTATATTGAAAGCAAAAAGAAGAATGTAGCAGTCTGTATAAAAACACGTGCTTGTACTTTGTGAACTATGTAGATACTGTGTAAAAAGTACATACATACATAGAGTATAGAACTAGAAAAAGACAGATGCCAGTAGCCAGTATACTACTCGTATTAGTATACATTTTATACATATATATATATGTATGTATATGAGGCATGCCACGCCGTGCGCTACATATATGGATATATATGTAGAGAGATATATACTCTTTGTATATATATATAATGTATACTAATAACGCCCGGAGGTATATCTATGTACATATATACACAATATACATATAGCTCATGGAAAGCGTTCGGTGACAATGACGCTAGTTCCATGATTTTTGTTCACCCAAAAAGTACTCAACGCGCCTAAAGAAGTTTTCACTTCAAAAATAAAAATAAATAAACATGACAATTTATTAGGGAAATAGAAGTTGTCACGAATTCAGCATGAAAACAAAAAATGCATCAACTACTGTTTTTAATCGAAATAATTGGGCACTGTCTTCATCAGATGAAAATAATGTAAGCTTGAACGTACTGTAATAGCATTTTTGAAGTAAAATTGTTTAAAAATGTTTAAGAGTTATATTTTTGTATTTATTCAACTAGCAAGCATTTATTAATGAAATACGAAAAATTTACTATAAATAATATGGTTTATTAACACGCTTTTATTAGCTTCACCTGTATGTACGTTTGTATGTTTGTATGTATAATGTATGTTTGTAACCGCTCTGGGAGCAAACAAAAAATCTATATTGTAAAAAAAGACTTTCCCTACGTGGACGCTGTGGCTGTGAGGTAAAGCTCCGCGCTACAAACCTAAAGGTCTAGCGTTCGACCCCAGTCAGGGGAGATTTTTTAAAAATGATTTTTGCAATTCTAAATTATTTTAATTAAAGATTTAAATATTATGGTGTGTCATTCATACCATTTACTCTTACCCTGCATTTTAATACTAAGATAGATATTTTGTGCTTTTTAGTTCACATTTCTATAAAAGCGTGTTCTTTAATTTTTTAAAACTATAATATTATTTACTATAGTCTTGTAAGAAACGTGTCTCAAAGAAACGTGTTCTAACTCTCAGAATTTTACGAGATTTTTTGTAATGTTCTGAGAATTCTGTTAATTAAAATTTATGAAAATTTATGAAAATTTATTATATAAACTATGTAAATTTCTTCTGGTAGTACTATAAATCAAAATATTTAATGCATGATCCAGCGAAAAAAAAAACCTAAACTCGAGTGCAACAAGTAGGACGTTTGACCTTTTCTTCTGCTTTTGCCTGGTGGGGAGCCGCACTTAATAATTTCGATTCAAAACAATTATTGTCTATTACTGTATTTCACAGGGATTTGTTTACAAAGTTTTTATTATGCACGATTACTTATAATTTAACGTATGATTATGTATGATTATTTTTAATTTAACGTATGGTTAGCACATTATATAACCCATAAACCTTTTTCAGTTGTGTTAGAAATGGCAGAAACGAAAGAGTTTTCACAAATCATATACGGAGAATTATTTATTTATTTATTTATTTTTTCTTAATGTAAACATAACAGTTTAAAAATGAAGAAAGTAATGTTTATGAAAAGAAATAAGAGGGAGTAGGAAAGATCTAATTAACGCAGAGTTGGAAAAAGGTTTGATAAAAAAATCTATTATTCCACGTATTTTAGTTTATATCTTTAAAAAGAAACATATTTCGAGTTACTTTAATTAAACGCTTTTCTTTCTTTCTTTTTTTTTTTTTTTTACCCCAAACCCGCTCTTAAACAATTTGTTGATAAAAAAAAAAAAAAAGTTTTAGCTAAACAAAAACAGGATATGAAAATACAAATTAGTTATGACCGGAATTCAGGCAGTAAAATTGTGGGCGTTGCCATTCACGACATGAAAATAGCAACGAACGAGCACGGAAAATAGTCTATTTTCTCAGCCGAAAATAAATTGAATATATAACAAGCCTGATGTAATAACTGCTATTCATTAAATGGAATAATTTTACGTAACCTTGTTTGTGATTGATTGAAATTTTTTACATACCAAAATGCTTAAATAATATTTATTTCAACATTTACTGTATTATGAAATTAAGTTTGATGTATTTCTTTAAGTTGAGGTTTGATATTCAAATAGCAATTACAGTTTAAATCAACAGATTTAATTAATTGAATACTGTTTGTAATTCAGTGAATTTTTTTAGCCAAAACAATGTTGAAATATGCGATAACTGGATAAAAAAAAATTAGTTATATGAATTTTATTTTACTTTTATTATTATTATTATCCTTTCTTTTCTTATCTCTTTAACGTCATACTCCCATTTAATTCAATCTGAAAATTTGCGTCGTTTAAAAGAATTTTTAAGAATTCAAAAGAATTTAAAGAAAATTTGCGTCGTTAAAAACGCCTTTTAAAAAACATAAAATGTTTTCACATAACAATTTAAAAATTAGTTTTTCTTAAACATGCATTAATAAATACAAAATCAATTTTGATTACAATAAAATTGCAATAAGAAACAATAAATATAAGGAAATATATTTTTAAAATAAACAAAGGAAAAAAGATACACCTTTAATGTTAAAAAAAAAAAAAAAAAAAAAACGGAATAAAGAACAAACCTACAATAAATGAGGACACGTCCTCCTTTTTCTATGTATTAGGAAACCCTACCGAAGAATTAACACTGCAAGTTAATATTATGTCGTTGTTGGTGTATTAAGGAAGGAAAACATTTGGCCTATAAAAAGACATTTCTTAGATAAAAGTAAAAGTTTTTTTCTTTGTAAAATATTTTTGCGAAATTGTAAACATTAATGAAATATGGTTCATTGTCAATGGTTTAAATTGACAATTATGAGGAAAGGGATAAATAATTTATTAGTTTAAGATATTTTTAAATTACGCCTAAGTACACATTTTAACGATGAAAAGAAAATTAAACTAACACCTAAACTCGAAAAATTAGCAATAACTATTTTTGATCAAAATAATTAAGAACCACTCTTCATCAGCCGAAAATTAAATGAGAACATAAAAGAAAGGACGAATGTATCAAAGCATTGTTGCATTCGTACCTATTTTAAATTTTTTGTACGCAGAAATATTGGATTTCTGTAAATTTAGTTTTCCGTATATTTAAACTTTTTGAGAGTAAATGAACAATGAAAATGATTTGATAATTTTTTAAAAATGTCCGTCTACCTGTGTATGTCATGTGTAACAAAAATTTTGTGACAACTTTACATCAAGAACTAATGCACATAATTGGAAAAAAAAATAATAATATATATATATATATATATACACACACACACCCTGCGACAGAAAGATAGGTACAAAGGATTTCTTCTTTGATTTTTCATAAAATAACATTATCTAAATTGTGCTTATCATTTATTATTATCATAAAATAACACTATTACCGGGCTAATTTTTGTTTTAAGACTAATTTAGAAAAGTTTTAAGAATAAAATTTTTCTAATTTAAGACTACACTCCGCGACAAAAAGATAGGAACGAAGGGTTTTTTTAAATTTTTCATAAAATAACATTATCTAAATTATGCTGATCATTTATTATCATAACAAAATATTATCATATCAAAAACATATTAAATATTTGAATCATATTCAAAATATTCATATTCAAAATAATCATATTAAAAAAAAAAAAAAAACTTTTCTTCCTATCTTTTTGTCGCGGTGTGTAGTCTTAAATTAGAAGCATTTTAGTCTTAAAATTTTTCTAAATTAGTCTTAAAACAAAAATTAGTCCGGGAATAGCGTTATTTTACGATAATAATAAATGATAAGCACAATTTAGATAATGTTATTTTATGAAAAATCAGAGAAAAAACACTTTGTATCTATCTTTTTGTCACGGGGTGTATCTGTATATATATATATTATATAGAATTGCACTTTGACACAAGTTGATGTCTGCCATCTTTTATTGATTAATCCACACCAGGTGGCGCCATGTTATGATTTTTCCCAGTTTTCTCCCTACGCGGAGCTATATTGCATTTTGTAATAAATTTGATGTATCTCGCTGGACGCATGTAATCTTTTTTGGAAATCACGCAAAAATTTCGAAAGCAAGGAAATGGAAACAAATCAAAATTGCATTCCTATTATTGATATTACAAATCCAAATATCCAGAAACTCGCATAAAATAAATCTAGGTATTTCAGAGCTAAAACTGTAATTTTTTATTTCAATTTTAATTGTTAGGTGCTTCATTTGTTTGTTAGCGAAGAATCATACCAGATGTTCTTGTTTGTTTTTCATTTGTATTTTGGTCTTTGAAGAACCTGTCTTATTTTAATAGGTTACTATGTTATTTAGGATACTATGTTAAATATATCATAATAATATAGATTTACTATGCTATTCATACTAATAACATAGTAAACGCATTCACATGCAAATACATAGCTGCTATAATTATGCGACGCATGTATTATACCGCATTCAACTATTATTCCCCCCCTACACAGTGTAATTTACATTTATGTGCTCTTTTATTTTATTTTATTGTTTATTAAAATGATTCACACTGAGAAAAAATTCTGTAACTGACACCTAGAATCTGAATTGTGGCTCTAGAAAAAATAGTTCCATGCCATCCTTATAAATTCTAGTCCCTTTTGAAAGCGAGTTCTAGAAACCCCTATTAGCATTCTAGAGCATTTGCCTATATTCTCGAGGGCAAAGTTATTTAAAAATCTCTGCAAATAAATGCGAATACAAGAGACGGGTTTCCGCAAGTATAATCTTGGTTCAACAAAACCCAATTCTAGAAAATCAAGCGAGAATTTCACGCAATACAAAAGATTCAGAATATTCAGAATATTGTTTCACCATCTAGAAATGTGTAGACTAGAAATTCTCGATCATTTTGTCTATTCGGTTTATTGGCGTACCTCATGCGCATAGCTCGGGAATCTATATTTCTAGTTAAGGGATTTTGAAAATGACCACTTATTCATTCTAGATGAAGACGGTATATTTTTTTTTCTCAGTGTATTCAATGACTATTCTTAACATAATAGAAATAAAGTTAAACCAACATTTAAAATGGATTTTATTTGCAATAAAAGATAAAAAAGACAATTTAAAAACTTTGAAGACAAGACAGACGTTTTGCCTGTGTCACAGGCCCAATAGTTATATTATAGTAATAAAAACACCAGAAAATAATTAAAAATTCAGCCGGTACTATTTTAGCTTCATTTGGGGAACAGAGTTGTAGCTTTGTAACCTTAACAATCAATAATACCATACCAGATTTCATGATTTCACGTAAAATTCAATTCAAATTATGCCTTTTGCAAAAGAACCAGACGTGGTGGAATATTTTTACAATATTTTTCGTTTTCAGCAATTAAAAATCTATTAGACTCTGTTATGCAGTTTTTATGTTGCATATCATGAACGAGGCTACATTGCTGTATTTTAGCCTCGTTTCAAACTTACTACAGTCGAACCTCTTAAATCTCAAAGGGGATAAAAATTTGGATCATATTATCAGTAGTTCATGCTATCAGTAACTAATCTTCATATAACTAAACTAATCCCATTTTGTCGGGGATTGTGGAAACAGTTCATGTTAAAAGTAATTCATGTTAACAGTGTTCACGTTAACGAGGTTCGACTGTATTGTCAAGTCTCACCCTTTTACTCTCGTTTCATATTCTTATAACACTATTTGAACTTGCACACAATATTATTAAAGATTAAAAATAAATGCATATCTGGGGAATTACGTTAAAATTTGAAATATACAAATATGAACATGGTCGTAACATTATTTACTTAATTAGCTTACATAATTAACGTTACTTAATTTACTTTATAATAGTTTAATTTCAAAAGCACTTTATTTTGTGCTATAATCTGAATCCGAATAAAATAAATAAGCAAGAAATATAACGTTATTTTTGATGCAAAATAAACTCCTGAATATAAACGGAAAATATTCTTTTTTTTTTTTTTTTTTTTTTTTTTTTTAACTTCTTTGAGCTTTTTTTTTTTTTTTTTTTTGGGGGGGGGGGTTCTACGTTTGAATTCAGTATTATACTCAGAAATTAATCTTGTGTTCTACGAGAACTTTCGTGCTGTGCTGCTATTTTCCTTGTGTACGGAAATACTGTAACTGAGCTTCTATAACGAATAATTGCACGAAACTTGAGGTGTGGGATGGTCATTATGAAAAAAAAAAAAAAAAAATCTTCGTCAATTTTATGAATATCGGACGACAGGTTGTGTTTCAATTTCCATAGCTGCCAAGTTTTTTAATTTATTCCGCAATGCTGTTATTCCCGCCACTTTTTCACACCGTAATCTTTTTAGAGTAATTTTCTTCATATTTAATCGTACTGATATATTGAAGAAAATTTTTCCACAAAGATTACGGTGTGAAAAAAGGGCGGGCTAACAGCATTCCGGAATAAATTAAAAAACTTGGCAGCTATGAATTTCTCACATTGTGCATTTTCCATATGACTGCTTCTTAGCATTTGCGGAAAAAAAAATCATACTAAACTGTATATGTGAAATCGTTAGTAAGTGAAGGTCGAACTATTTAGTCATACTAACTGGTAGACAGAGCTGTGTTACATAGAATTATCTAGTAGGTGTACTAGAAAATTTTGGCGTTTTTAATTAAAAAACTGACACCGGAAATTTTTCCTGGACAACATTTGTGTAACTTTAAAAAAGTTTTGGTTAAAATATAATATAACTATTTTTGAACCAAACTTTTATCATTTTACTAATTTAATATGACAGAACTTTGCAGTATACCTAATAGAAGAAAATTTATGATGTCCGAAATGTACAAATTTACATTTGGTTGGAGCTGTAAAAACTAGTTATATACTTAACTCTGCTGAACATAGATTGTTTATGCACTGAAAAAAAAAAAAAAAAAAAAAAAAAAAACTGTTAAAAGTACAGGAAAAATCTGGCAGCTGGGGTGGCAGTATTTCTCCGTCAAATATACAGTTTAAAACCGTAAAATTGTATCACACATATTTTACACAGGAATCCTGTAAATCAAACAGGTTTTTTGTTAAAAGTACAGTTTTTTGCTGTATATTTGACGGAGAAATACTGGCACCCCAGCTGCCAAATTTTTCATGTACTTTTAATACTTTTTTTTTTTTTTTTTTTTTTTTTTTTTTACAGTGTGTAAGTCAAGCTCTATATACCACTTAAAATATTTGAAGACAAACAGAGAACTAGGTCTCCGTAGGTCTTTTTTGATGTTGATGATAAAATTACCATAACATTCAAGTAACTCTTGGGCAACCCATTCATTTAAATAATAATAATAATAACGATAAAATTTCAGGATAGTTTAATTGTGTAGGATCCGCCAACCTCCGATCAAGTGTGAGTCAGCAAACGAACAGTTTGATGGAACAGCTGCCTCACCCTTTAAATAATCGCTTTGTATTAGAACAGTATGTTTGTGGGAGCTGAAACTGGTGGTTCTAACTTTAAAATCAAGGGTTACAACCACGCTTTCGTTACAAAGATGACACGGAGTAGGAGGAGAACATACCATGTAGGTGTCACTGTCTAGCTGTAAATCGGGCATAAGTTCGCCAGGTTAAAAGTACGTGATCCATCCTTGTAAGAGATCAATAACTTATAAAAAAAATTATACTGGAGCACTGATAAAATTATTTTTATTTGTATCTGTGGTATTTAACCTCTTTTCAACTTATGATTTTACACTATCTAGATGTAATCTACATGTAATCTTGAATCATGATGTTTTGTCAAATATCTTAATGTTTTTGTAAGATATTAAATTTAATAAATAAGATATTTAATTTATTATTATTTTTTTCTTTTCTTAATCTTGTTGTTTTGTCAAATATTAAATGTAATAAATTGCATGTTTTTTTTTTACATTTTCCAACAAAGTTGAAAAGTAATGTAAAATAATATTATAGTTTTAAAAAATAAAAGAACACGCTTTTATAGAAATCTGAACTAAAAAGCACAAAATATCTATCTTAGTATTAAAATGCAGGGTAAGAGAAAATCGTGTGAGTGACACACAATAATATTTACATACATTTAAATCTTTAATTAAAATAATTTAGAATTAAACAAAAAACATTTTTAAAAAATCTCCCCTGGCTGGGCTCGAACGCTAGACCTTTAGGTTCGTAGCGCGGTGCCTTACCTCACAGCCACAGCGTTCACGTAGGGAATTTCTTTTTTCCCAACATAGATTTTTCGTTTGCTCCCAGAGCGGTTACAAACATACAAACATACATACATACAGGTGAAGCTAATAAAAGCGTGTTAATAAATATTTACACAATGTTGAAAATGCCAAAGTAGAAAAATTAAGTAAACAAACTGCAGTTTCAATACCGTTAAGCGTACAACCATCAATGCATTTTTTAAGTGTACGGTACGTCATCAGTGCAGAATGAAATTCCAATCTATACATAGAAGCAAAAATCTGTCTTGTCATTCTGTCATCGGACAGACTTTTGTAGATAGGAATATCATTCTGCGCTGATGACGTACCGTACACTTAATGCTACCGAAACCGTAATTTGATTACTTAATATTTTTTACAATGGCATTTTTAATGTTATGTAAATATTTATTTTATATTTATGTTCAAAGCCAAGTCTTGTTATATAAAGTTGAAAAGTGTTTATAACTTCGGTTTGGTTTTCTGTCTGTCTTTCCGCGCTTTTACTCCAGTAAATATTCATGTAATTCTTTGTAACTAATATATGTTATTTAAGTTTACGGTGGGATATTCCATATTGATAATGGAGTAAATACGTCCTTTCTTTTGTGTACAGAGTCACCCGAAAAAATTCCAAAGCATTGCATTCGATGACAGATATTTATATAAATTAGATTTTAATACCTTTATACTGCACAAATCATAATGAAATTGACATTTATTTTACATATTAAAAAGAAATATTTTCTTTCTTTTTTTAAGTGATTAGGACGAAGATTTACAGAGACACACAAAACTATTCAAATACAGTAAGGGATGTAATTGAAACTGCTTCAATTACATTTGTATTTTTATTATAAGTTATTACACTTTCTAACAATGTTTTGATTATAATGTGAATTCATGTATCTATCTATCTATCTTTCTCTCCTTTCTGATTGACCATCTATATATTTCTAGTATTCGTAAATATTTTCAGAATTTGTTCAAAATGATATATGTTATTTAAGTTCACAATGGTATCTATTCCTTATATAAGATGATATAAACTACACTACTGGTTTGTGTATAGGGACACCCAAAAGAATGCAAACGCATTGCGTTTTATGAGAGGCATATTTATAATTATATTTAAATAACTTTGTATTGCACAAATAGATCATAATGAATTTGACATTTATCATAAAAATGTTTTTATGGCATATGATATGTTTAGTGTTAAGATTTACAAGGCTACATTAATATATTAAGATAGATTAAGGACTACAATTCGATACTGCTGTAATTGCTTATTCTTTTGTGTTATGCTTTTCTAGTACTTTCCAACAATGTTTAAGAGTGACCAGGGGTCGATTCAGGCAAATATTGGGTCCCCTTTGCTGCCCCTTCACAAAATTCCACATCATAAAAGAGGACCCTTCACAAAATTCAAATCCATAAATGCGGACCCTTCACAAAATTTAAATTTATGAAATGAGCCTTTTTATTTTATAAAAGTGATCCTTTTTCTATATTTTCAGTATTTTTAATTAATTGGTTCAATCAAACTATGTTAATTTGATATTTAAAAATTACTTAGAATGACTGTTAAAATGAAAGATTTTACATAACATTTTTTTTTTCCCACAAAAATAGATAAAAATTTCACAAAAATATTTTGTTTTTCATAAAAAGGGGACCTAAAATTTAAAACCTGGATCGACCCCTGGTGATTATAAATTCAACTGGTCTATCTGTCGATCTTTCTTACATTTTGTCTGTCCGCTATGTGTTCACATAGTCAAAGTACATTAAAGGTTAAACGATGCAACGGGTACGAATAATTGAAAAGTGTTGATAATCTATGCGAAATGTAGGATATTTCGTTATTGTTTTTAATAACATACAAATATACTCAATGGAATGCCATTTTTAGAAAATTTGACATAGTACATTAGACAAAACCTACTGTAAACAGAAAATAAAAGTATTAAATATCTGACATAATGCGAGCCTTTTTTACTAAATAGTTTTTAGTAGCGCATGCGCAATCATTTGAAAATTTTCTTTTGCATTATAAGTTAATTAAATGCACTGAATTATACTTATATCAAAATTCTTAACAAATATCGTGAATGTTCAAAAAGTAATCGTCGATAAAATGAACTGTATTTCAGTTTCTCTGTGATGTCAATTATCACATATTCTAAAAATTCTATAACCGTAGAAAACCATTTTAATGTAACGAAATATTTTTATGACCTCTAAATTATAACTTATATTCACAAGCAATCTTACATGTGTTCTCTAAATTTTTATGTCCTTCATCTTCACACATGAGTAATCTATTTCTATTTCCAACGCTTCCGAATCGTTGATCATGTATTATTCTTCCTTCAACGTAATGCAGATCCACAATCTTATTGCTTAAACGGTTTCCTTTCATCTTACAAATAATTGTAACTTTTGGCGCCCTAGTTTCGCATTCTTAGTTTTAAAATATGATACAGTACCCGACGCTTATTACAGTCCCATTTGTTCTGAGACAAAGTCATTTTATAAAGCGGCTGATTTTTATATCCGGCGAACGTTCTTGCACACAAGAAAAAGGTATTAATTTCCTGAATTTGGAAAGAAATTTCAAAAGGTAACGAATAATGGAATTCATAAACAATATTAATTAATTTTTGAAAGATAATTTATTAATTGCTCCTACAATGTGATAAATTAAATATACTCCAAGCTCTGATACGATTTTCTTTGTCGAATATCATCATTACTTTGCTGGAAGTTCACGTTTATCGTTTAAATTTAAAATCCTTACGCTTAAACTTCTTGCTTCCTAGTTATTAGAAATCTTAGGTAATCGTGAAAATTTTCGACCTCCGTTTTTTTTTTTTACTTTTTACACGTTTTCAGGTGTGAGGAATCCGAAAATGACAAAATTTGTATGGTGTCTTGTCTGTAGAGTGTCTGTTAGTTTGTTAGTCCGTTAGTGTGTTAGTCCGTTAGTCTGTTAGCATGTTAGTCTGTGTACACGATATCTCAAGAACAAATTGACGCAGAGAGGTCAAATCAGTTTTAAAATATTACTTTCGACACTGGCAAGAACACTATTTATTTGCAGTATTCGAATTAAAAAACTTCGTAAGTTATTTGAAATTTACGATTTTCTTAACATGGGAGAATAGGGCAAAATTTCACATAAACTTGCATTAAATGGAAAATTTTTGCTGCAAAAATGTCAGACCAGTTTTAAAATATCAGTTTTGATGTCGGAATGAACATCAGTTACTATAAACATGCTACTTTTAAAATTTCGCAAGTTATTGTATATTTACGAATGTCTTAACATGGCAGAATAGGACAAAATTTCACATAAACGTCAATTTTGAGGGACATTCTTGTCGTAAAGATGTCAGACTACTTTAGAAATATGATTTAGGATACTGGCATGAATATTATTGACTATGAATTTTCCAATATAAAAATTTCGTAAGTTATTAGAATTTTACGAATTTCTTATCATAACAGAATAGGGCAAAATTTTACACAAGCGTCAATCTTGAAGGATATTTTCATCATAAAGATGTCAGACTACTCGTAAGTTATTTGAAATTTACGATTTACTTAAAATGGCAGAATAAGGCAAAATCGAGCATAAACCTCCATTTTTAAGATCATAAATATATCAGACAATTTTAAAATAACATTTATGATACTTGTATGAACATAATTGACTACAAATATTCTAATAGGAAAATTTCGTAAGTTATTCGAAATTTAAGATTTTATCAACATAGCAAAATGGGGCGATATTTCATATAAATTTGCATTTTTGGAATTGTTGCATTGAAAATACTAGCATGAAAATAAACTACGAAATTGATCCCAATAAAATAAATTAATAGATTAGAATAAGATAAATATATCGAACTGAATGGTGGGTAGCCTATTAGGCGAGGATTTCGTTCTGTCACTGTGTCAAGCGTTTGGTCAAATTCATTTCTCTTAACATGAATATAATATGTCCTGTACAAGAAATTTATGAGAACATACATATGATGGGGAACTGAGCAGAGTCCACCTATGCCAACTACTTTCAAAATAAGAATTAGAAATTGTTTTGTTTTATAATAATAATAAAATAATAATAATAATAATAATAAATAAAACTATCACTCGCGAATAAAAACAAATTTGTAACTCATTACCGCGCTTTGAAAAACACGTTATTTGAAATTTTTACTGAGACAAGTGATGGGGTTCGTTTTTAGTTTGTAATTATTCTGCAAGTGTAACATTTTCGACAAAGAGGGACAACAAGAGATTGCTGTGTTTTATTTACCTTTATTATTACTATTATTATTAAATAAATAAATAAATAATAATAAACACAGTTTAAATTTAAAAAAATTGTTTATAACGTGCATGAATGACATTTTTTGCTGCTGAAGAAATATTTTTGAATTTATTAACTGGCGATGCTGATTTTATTTTGCGGCGGTTTTAAAACAGTTTGTATTGGTTTGATTCTGGTACTGGCAATTTGATCATATTAAGCGGCTGTTTTATTAACCAATGAATTTATTACTGTATAATAGTTTGCTGAACTTCCTGTTTCCTAACAACTTATTTGGCGAAGTTTGTCATTAACTAAAACCGGATAAATTATAATTGCCTAATTATCTATTTTAAAGAAAAGTATGCGTTTATACGTAACAATAATTACAACCATATTTTATCAAACTGGTGAATTTGGCTACTATAATAGATGTCGCGCCATCAAGGATGAATCCGAGCTATCACTTCATTTCCATAATCAAAACCAAGAAGATTGTTTTGGGGGCACCCGCTCCACTCCATGATAACTTTAAAATTATCATTTTTTATAATTCATTTTTGTTCATCGCCAATATTTCATATTTCTAAAAAATATTTAAATGAATTAAGTTGTATTTTAGATAGAAAAATGCCTGTATTTTTTTTTTCTTTTAAATAAGAATCTGACGAATAATTTTATATCTTTATTGGACTTTATATGACTTTTAAGTATTTTCAGGCAGAAAATCGTCTATACTACAGCTATCCTGATCACTGCACCAGTTATAATGTAGACGATTTTACGACTGCCTTACTCAAGTGCACCTGACCTAGTGTTAAACAGGCCCTATCATTAATAAAAATTCATTTGCATAATTAATTATCGAAATGTGTTAAAATACTTAAGTAAAAATTCCAAACAAATGCCCTAAAATTTCCAAAATATTTTCGTGGATTAAAATTAAATTTCGGTTTCTTTGACGATAAAAGAAATAAATAAAGCAAAGCTACATGAGGTTTATCCAATTTTTTATTTTAGTTTAATAAATGTTAATGTTCAGTATAAATGTAATGAAAATAAATATGGATAAAATACCTATCATTTTTAAAGAACATGTTTCTAAAGAACAAAATTAGTAATTTTAACGAAAGATTTTTTTTGAGGGGGGGGGGGCTAAGCATAGATATAGTAATACATATAGATCTATCATCCCCATGTTATCGATCAAAAATTTTTGATGCCGAAAAAAAGTTCTAAAATCAACCATTAGAGTATTGAAAAAAAAAAAAAAAAAAAGAATAAAAAGAAAAATGAATTTGAAACTGTATCTGGAGTTTTTGATTCACCTTAATGAAATAAATTATTCACAAATTTTATTTACTAAGTTATCCGTGTGTATTCATGTGTGTAATTTATTCGGGGAAAGACAGCCATTAGAGTGACTTTTTCCGAAAAAAAGGAATCACTCTTCCCCCCTCCATGATCAATCTATGTCTTATTATTATACCTATTGGGGGGAGACGGGGGGGGGGATTTTTTAACTCTTTCCAACTTAATTGAAATGTGTTTATGACTTTGGATTGTCAGTCTGCGCTCTAACTCTCGTAAATATTTATGGAATATCTTGAAAGTGATATATGTTATTCACGTTCACCATCAGATGTGCTCATTTGAAAATGGAGTAAATAGCACTTCTAGTTTGTGTACAGGGCCACCCGAAAGTATTTTAAAGCATTGCGTTCTACGAGAGGTATTTCTGTAAATCACATTTTAATAACATTGCACAAATCTTAATGAAATTGAAACACGTTATTCAAATTTACTATCAGATGTTCCCTATTGAAAATGGTTAAATGCCACGACTGTTTTGTGTACAGGGACACCCAAAAATATTCCAAAGCATTGCGTTCTATGAGAGATATTTCAATAAACAATATTTTATTAATTTTACTTGGTCAAATCTTAATGAAATTGAAATATGTTATTCACATGCACAAAAGAAGGTTCTCTATAGTATATAGTACAATTACCACTAAAATTTATATTTACCGGGTCGCACAAGGGTATTCAGATATATTAATAGATATGTAACGAGATAGCTGGAATTGCATTGTCATTTTTATTGAATATTTTAATACAATTTTCTAATGATACTTAAGTGTAAATATGATTTGAAATAGTCTATCTGACCGTCTGCCTGCCTCCAGCGTCCGTAAGTATTTTCAGAATTTCTTTAAAATGGTACGTCATGCAAGTTTGTTATTGAACTTTCCCTGTTTAAGGTAGTATTGTTAGGCTCTGTACAACTGGTTTGTGTACAGGGATGTATTCATACCGCTATAATAATTTAACGCGTAATTACGTTTTCTTGCTGATCACAAACACCGACATATCTTTGAAATTTTATCTGATCGCTTTCGAAAATTCATCCTCCAGTTTTTAAAACCAGTTTGTAAGGCACTTAAATAATGAATATTTATTTATTTATTTATTTATTTTTATAAGTTAATTAAATTAATATATACATTTTAACTGCATGGTCAGAGAGACAACTTACAGTAGTTATGCGATTATTTTGGACACAGCAGTTAAAGTTAATCTTAGAGACTTGAAATAATTAGATTTTTTTAGATTATTTAGATTTTTTTTATCACTTTGAAATAAATTTTAGAAGTAATAAGAAAATCCTACAGATCTGGCGTTTAAAGTAGTAAGTACAAAACTTTGAATAAACACCATAAATTGCAATGAATTCGCAACAATTGTTTCAAGTCGAAAGAACGCATGACTCTTCGTCAAGAGAAAGAACAATGAATAAAATACACAATAATTATTAATGAAATAAACAATTCGTGGTTACAATGCAAAACTCGCAAAAGACTTCAACATTTCCATTGAGAAATTTGTTGACAAACTACCACTAAATGGGTCAAAATGTACAAGAAGTGATTAAATAGCTGCATTTGTTGAGATTTCGTTTATTGGGAATGGCTGAGAAGTTATTCATTTGCGTTATATTCTTTTTAGAAATTTCTTGCCGAAAAGATGGTATCACACGGAAAGAACAACCTGTTGAATGATTTACGGATTCTCTCCAAACTACGGCACTACAAAGAGAATTGAACTATTTTTACCATTAATATTTACTGAAATATATGAGGTATAATTTGTTCTTTATATTTCCAAAGTTTAAAAGATAATGGATCATATTCCCACTTTGGGTTCGAGGCTACAAGAATATCAGCTGGTTAGGCAAACAATCCTCAACTCTACCATAGAAAAGCATTGTGGCTTGAAAATTTTTATCTTGCAATATTATTTATAAGAGTTACAGATTATATGAAATTCAAGTAAGAGTGATATAGTGATAACTTTGTTTTGTTTTTAATCCAGTTTTAGTAATATACTTTAATATTAATCAACATATGTAATATTAAAAGTTGCCATGTGAACTGTGGCGATGTTAACAAATTTAAATGGATGTTCCATTTAATAAATTACTTTATTAAAGTGATTGAAATTCTAATTATTTAAGCTTTGATGTCTATATATATATGCGTGTCTGTATAAAATGTTCTTATTAATCTTTTATCCATTATATATATATATGTATGTGTGTGTACATAAAATGTTCTGCAATTTTACAATATGGAATAGTCTTAACTTTATCATTCGATTCAGTTGTTTACATTTCTCTTTTGTTCTTGTTTGAACAGATATCTGATTATTAAGTTTCACTGGAGAAATATTTAGGAAAATGTTATGCGTAACAATAAAATAGCATCTTGAATCTAGTTTGTTTACAAAATATTGGCCACGTGTTCGGCGAGTTTACCTACTGTGACGTCACAGGAATATTGTCCATTACTAAAGACTTTTTCTAGATATTTGACAAAACGTCTAAATTCGAAAGTGTCCAAATACGTATTGGTAGTTAAAGTATTTTTCCCTTAAACAGAATTTAAAACAATTTACAGAAAAACACATCACCTTGAAGAAAAAGATTTAATCGCAGATCTGTGTAATAAAATTTTAAAATTCAAAAATTCCCAAATATTCTAATAGTTTTTACACGTCTGTATGAGCCATTTTTTTTCAGTTAGTTATCAACATAAACATGAAAATGACTGTGATGTACATTATCACATATTATAAAATTAATTTTCACTCTAAAAGATAGGTAAATTCTCTAAATAAATATAAAATTTTAAATAAAATTATTTAACCTTAAACAACTATTTTAAATATAACGATATATCCTTTTTAACCTATAAATAATAATTTTTCAATATACTTTTCCTAATTTTTATAAAAATCCCTTCATATATATATATATATATATTCTTTGCCAGTTTCTTTAATGAACAGAAATATTTTAAAAGGAACGTGACCATAGTCCATCAAAATCTTAACGATGGCAGTATGGAGTGGGGAAACTGTACCGGGACACAAGTCCCTATATCCTTTTAGTACTAATTCCTGATAGTAAGTGCCGTCCAAAGCTGAAGCTGAAAATGACATTGTTTTTGGCATATACTTTTATATTCGCCAAGCTCAAAGTTCCAGGTAGAGTAGTGTTGTGGTAATCGTTACGAACATTCTTATGTAAGTTTTTGAAAAGGCAACCAATAATTCATTGGCAGTTGTTAGTGAATGTTGGCATGATTTCGTCAAGTTTTTAGTTCGTGGGAAATAACCAGCTAAACAAATGTTTAGTCTTGATGATGATGGAAATTAGGCGACAAGAGTTATATTATGCCCTCTCAAATGAACGTAATTCATTTGATTTCTATTATTACACTATTGGGATGATTTCCTGGTAAATACGGTAACAAGAATGATATATCATAAATATGAAATTCTTGGAGGAAATGATGAAATTTGTATAGACATACATGGTCTGTCGAGAAAGTAATGAGACTGATTCCGTAAAATTCATTTGATTCTTATGCAAAAAAAAGGTATAAAATCACATTTAAAACACGTATATAAATTTTTTTTATTAAAATCAAACACAAAGCTTTTCGCTATTATTAAAATAGCATCTTCATGTGTTGTTAATTAACAGCAGAGTAGACAGCATTATATACTGAAGAAGTTCAACACAGTTACAGTTAAAACAATAAGTCTTGTAAAAATCACGAGTCATTTTAGATCACTTGGCGTCACACTAGGGTTACACAGCAACTTCTGTAGAAAACGTTGACACAAAAAAAGTTTTCAGCACACCGGAACTGTCTTGTAGTGTAGCCACGTACTTTTAGGGGAGGGGGGGGGGGGAAGAAAAAAAAAAGAAGGTCCAGTTCACAAACAGCCGCACCAGAACTGCATGGCAAAGAAACGCTTGTAGAAGCACACACAAATTCCCGAGCAGGAAGATTAGAAGTCGAGATAACAGCCGTCAACGAAGTTAAAAAGTCAAATGCAGCCAAGAGGCAAGGTTAAGGTCCAGAGAGGTCACATTAGCTTTACATGTCGATATTACCCGAAGAAACCAAAATTTAAAGGCATACAATAGAAACTCGAAAAATGGATTTCAACACAAATTTCAGTAATCTCATGAGCACAACGTGTGCCACAATAATAGCGAAAAGCTTTGTGTTTGATTTTAATAAAAAAATTTTGTATACGTGTTTTAAAAGTGATTTTATACCTTTTTTTAATGTGTTTACACGTGAAGTCCTTACAAATTTTAAACTTTTAGTAGTTTTTAATTTTAACTGATTCTTATATAATTATCCAAATGCTTTTGATCAGAACGTTGTAATTAGAAAAGACTTTGTAAATAGCATAACACTGTGTAATTAACTTTAAGAACACTTAAGCAGAAAAACTCCTTGTCTTTGTAATTAACTGCTGCCCTCTGTCGCGTAGGATTCAATATTCGGCAGCAATTGTAATTTTTTTTTCTCGTTGTGTTTGTTTATGCAATGAACAACGGGGAGGTTTAACCTCTTGTGACGGGCTACTTCAGAATTTCACATTTTCATATATTTGTCATTGGAGTCCCTCTTTGGAAGTTAAAAGCGCTCAAAACTACTGCATTGTGGTGAGCGGCTTCCTTCCATCTTTGAATCTTTGAATTCGTTTGATTGAAGAAAATTTTACAGACCCGAGTTATATTTCGATATAAGATTAAATGAAGCCGAATCAATTAACATATGGTTTCACAAAACAAAAGGAAAGAAATAAATCAAAACAAATCTTTTTCCAGAGCGAAAAGAATTTTTATTACGTTAGAATTGTTAAATGAATACTGGGAATAGATCAAAGGTTTTGTTTTAGTTGCCTTGAAAAAAATATGAAGGAGAAATTAGAAAAGTATATTGAAAAATTATTATTTATAGGTTAAAAAATAATTAAACTCTTATATTTAAAATAGTTGTTTAAGATTAAATAATTTTATTTATAATTTTATTTATTTAGAGAATTTACCTATTTCTTAGAGAGAAAATTAATTTCATTATATGTAATAATCTACATCACAAAGACACTACCCAGTTTTGGTCCAATCTCGTTCTCTACATTCAAAAACAAGTCAAGAAAATTACATTAAACGTTCTAAATCAGCTATTTTATCAAGGAAGGTTTTATTATGAAATAAAATGACATTCGCAAATGACATTGTTTTTCGTTTAATCTCTAAAGAATGAGGAATAATTCGTAATTATTCGTTTCGATAATTGAAGGATTTAAAGTAATTTTATATCATTTTGAAAATATATTCTGTACAATGAAATGAAATCTTACTAAATTTTCTTCCTTTCATTTTTATTTACAAGTTTTCGAGGAAAATACAAAATTACTTTCAATTCAATAGATTCTGTCATATTATCCAATAAATGTCAAGCACTTTTTTTTTTTTTTTTAATGGCCATTTGTACAAAAGCTTGTTTTAAGCTTTATCTTGGATTTTCAAAGGAATCTTTCTATCCAAAAGGAAACGAAAACAAGAACTAGAAATCATGCAGTTAGTGTTGATTACTAACACTTTCCAACTGTGCGTACTTGTTGCATCGTTTAACCTTCAATGTTCTTTGGCTACATTATCCTACAACGGACAGACAAAAAGAAAGAACAACAGAAAGACAGGCAGAATAGACTAACTCAATTCAAAAGATCTCTCAAACATCACTTTTCAAATCACTCTTAAAGTGTTAAAAATGCTTAACACAAACGAAAATATAATTCAAGCAATTTTCAATTGTAGCCCATAATGTATCTGAATATTTTAGTGTAGCATTGTAAATCTGAACGCTAAAAATATCACAGTTTACATAAAACATTGTTTTAGAAGATTAACAATAAATGTCAATTTCATTATGATTTTTGAAGTAGAAAGTTTTTTAAATGTGATTTATAAAAATCTATCTCCAAAAACGAAATGTACTGGCATTTTTAGGTGTCCAAGCCAAGATAAAGCATCCAAGTTTAAATTTGTGCTGCTTGTTTTAAGTTTGATAGTTCAAAGCTGAATCAAAGCATACCAAACATGTGCTATGTATGCTACAGCATACATAAATCAATTACTTATAAAACAGTTTTTTTTTTTTTTTTTTTTTTTTTTTTTTTTTTTTCCCCTAATAATTTTTTTTTTTTTTTTATTTAATTATTTTTACATTTACTTACATTATTTTTTTAATTCTGCGTTTGTGAAGTTAATTTTTCAAGTCTTTGAACGTTAACAAACCAAGAACTGCTTCCGTAGGTTTTAGTCTTTGACTTTTGACGTCAAAGAATTTTCAAATCTCTAATATGATTGATTTGTCAAATATGATTTCCCATGTTTGGATCTCGTTAGAAATATCAAAATCAAGCTTGTTTCAAGAAAATATGCTACTAGGAAAAATTGCTTCAAAAAACTAAATTCGAAATTCTGATTAATTATTTCTATTCGGCCAGCTTTTTGCAACATTAGTCCTTTCACTTCTACGATCTCGTCTGAGGACTTGATCGATTATTGCCCCCTAAATTTTGAAAAGTCGGTGCCTATTTCAAGGGTATAATTTCAGGGACAGGGATCAATATTGAGGGTTGAATCATTCGCCGCATCCATTTCCTATGTATAACAGCGATCCATTAACGCCCCCGGAACTTTCTTACTCATCTTTTGTCCTCGTATACTTGCAAAACTTACCCTCCATCTTCAGATAAAACGAATTGGGCCACATTGAACTGAAATGAAAGATTTATCGATCTCACATTCATACATACGAAATGAGACATTGAAAATTTAACTCTTGGGATTAAAAAATATATTTTCCATTTAAAGTATAAAGACGGAATATCTAAAAACAGGAACAAAAATTTATATTTGTGATTCGACTTATTTCATTTTACAAAAAAGTATCAATACAAAAAACCCTTAACAGCTTAAAAGTTTGGAGGCAGCACTATATATATGGCTATAAGTACTTGAAATATGAATGTTAAAAACAATGGTATAAAAATTTTGAGTGATGCTTTGCTATTAATAAAAAATACATAGATTTTCTTACTTGATCATTTGCTTTTTTCTTCTATTTATATTCACAGTGTGAACAGTATTTTCAACATAAAAAAATATATAACATTTACTCACTGATACTTTTTCATTCACATTTCCTATAATATCAAAATGTGTGTTTAAAAAACAAAAAAAAAAAAAAAAAAAGGATATCGAAATTCCAGTAACGCAGTGGTGTTAGATTTAATGATTTGCTTCTAAATTCCATTGCAATTATTTTATTTTCTCTAATAAAGTATATTTCCACCATTTCCACATTGAGACATTCCTTTTAATTATCAAATATGCTGTCAAACATATCAATTTCATTAAGCTTATATCATGTATTGAAATGTATTTATTTCAATGAATTATTTTATCTTTTGTGTCACGCTATCCAAAACTGTAAGTAAAATTTATACAAACGTTTTATTTGCAACACATTATCTATTTGAATACATTTTCAATTAATTTGGATAATATGACACAAAGTAAGCATTTGCTTAAATTTTACTGAGAGTGGATAACAGTGCCAGTACCTTAACCAATTTACACCAAAATTAAATAAGCATTCTTTTTCATAATGGCCATTTTGTATATGAAGTTTGATACATTTATACGTTATGAAAGTTGAGATATAGCCTTCCCAAACATGGGGGAAATTGCAACATAGAGGCGCCACCTGCCAACCGATACGCACTTAAATTGAATCAGCGAAAATTTTCAAAATAGCAAAAATTCTCACATATCCCGTTTTATTTAACTATGCACTATGCTCTCTAAGGTTATAGACTTCTCGCAAATGGATAAAATCGAAGTATAACAGTGCCACTTTTGATGTGAATAAAAAATTGGTAAGTACCTATTTATATCGAGGGGCAACTAAATATAAATTATAATGAAATTATGGGCATTAGTTCTTGATATAGAGCTAGTATAAAATACTGGTCTCTCTCACATACACAAACATGTGGAAATTTTCTTTTGGTCTCACGCACAGGCAAACATTCGGACATTTTCTAAAGATAGTGTAATCGTATTCAGGTGTAAATCCTTACACCTGAAAACGTGTAAATACTTCGTAAACCGGAAATCTAAAATGTATACGAATCCTATACTTTCATCTTTGCATATAGAAGAAAGTAAGGACTTTATATTAAATCTCAGTTGCTGATTAACAAGATTTGTGACCATTTCCTCGAGCTAAAGCATAACTTCCAATTAAATTCTCATTCCTACTGAGCGAAGAATTTCAATAACAAACTTGGACTACCAACTTAACTGCTGTTGGCACATAGACACGTGCAACATTTTATCTAGTTTATTGACTGGGAAATTCTTCTAATACTCATTGAATATACTTTCATTTTAACTTTGCTTCTCCCCAGTTAATTAAAATCTAATTCATGTAGCCTCACAGAGAAACTGATTTACGCCGGGGCATTCGGGGCACGTACTCGGGGGCCCCAAAATGTCTCAGGTATAATTTTTAGAAATAAACTTTAAAAATCCCAAAACAATACATTTCTGTGTCCTGAAAAATTTTCTTTACATAAATCCCCTTCCCTCTAAGAATAAGGAGCATTTTTTTTTTAAACCATATTAATTTTTAAAAAAATAATCAAAAGTGGGAATGCTTTTGCGGACATCTTTAGAGCCTGGTTTCAAAATGTCAATACTGCCATACTACTTAGAATTTGAATGGGGGGGGGGATATTTTTAGATTATTTTAAACAGTATTTTTATACATATATTTTACTTTAAAAAAATTAAATAAATAAATAATAATAAAAAAAAAAAGATATATATATATATATATATATATATATATATATATATTGAAAACCTTTTCAAACATTGAATAGATGAAACCGTGGAGGGAGTGTAAGTGACCTAGGCCTCCAGACATGTAAACCGGTCATTGACCTCACAAACAAACTGATATGGTGGAGTTGATTGCTACACATTTAAAATTTTTATGGTATTTTATAAACTGTGTAAAAATTATATTAATCTGATGAGAGTTAATTTTTGTTCCATTAATTAGAATAGTGAGATTTATTTCCTGCAATCAATAATAATAATAAATATATATATATATATATATGTAAATTTTTAATCTGCACATACATATAATTTCCGATGCTTATAATAATATAGCGCCATTAATTGAATTACATTAGAATTAAATTTAGAAATTAGATTTCCCCCCTTTCTTTATGGGGAGAATAGTATTGTTCAACTATGCGATCGTGTTTGACAGGACGGAAATATGGACCATAGAGGACGGAAAATATTTTACAGATGATTATACCTGTGTTTCTTGTTTCTGAGATGAATTTTCTTAAACGTAAATTTATTCACTCACATAAAACTCATTTTATCCACTATTATTCACTAAGGAAAGTGAATAAAATATTCTTATATTTATTTCTTTATGATTCTTACATTTTTTCAATATTAGCAGATTTTTTTTTTTTTTTTTTTTTTTTTTTTTTTTTTTAGGAGGGGTGGGGGGGATTTTAATTTAATTAATAATTTTTAAGATTATAATTATTAAGGTTACTATTACTCTAATAATTAACATACTTTTAAGATTCTAATTTGAAAACATTCTAATTTAATTCATACTTTTTTCTAAGGAGGGTTGATAAATTTCTTACAATTTTCTTGGTTGAAAAATGCTGTTTTAAATTGTTTTATAATTATGGATTTGTTTAAAGGTTAAAACAATGCAGTATAAGTGATTTCTCCAATTCTAGAAAAAGACCTTATATTTTTTGCTGATTAGTTCAACTGCTACACATCATATTGTACTCTTTTTAGAAATAGTGTGGTCAGATGACATAAAATAAAATTAACAAATTAGACACCAAACAATTTTTCAGTAAGAGCAATCTGATACATACGTCATTAACACATAAAGAGAGTTTACAAAGCGAATTAAATAATAATAATAAAAAAAGGTTACATTTGTTTCTTGAATAAGCATTCCGAGATCTCTAACGGATCTACGTAATCAGAACTCTTTTCAATTTTCTGTAGTAACCAAGTAATACTATCTATGCTAAAGGACATCTAAAAATACGTTTATGTAACAAGTTTTTATATATATATATATATCGTTAGAGCCGTTATTGAGATATCGACTTTCATCCCCACGCCGATTTTCAATAAAACTTGGCAAATTCACCTGTTCAGCAGTAACTAACAATTACTTACAAAATTATATGTAAAAGGGAGTTAATATGGTAAGACCGAAGAAAATCCTAAAGCCGTTACTTGTAAGACCTAAAATTGGCTAATTTATATAGAACGTCTATCAGTTTTCCTGAACTAACCAGCTATTACATACAAAACGACATATAAAAGGGTTTTTATATGGCAACTTTACAAAAAATCATTAGAGCCGTTTTTGAGATACGAACCTACAATTTCACTTTCGATTAAATTGGAATAGATTGGACTAGCCTTAATTCTGAAGTTTTGTCGTTCTGTCCTTATTAATTTTGGAGGTATGATCGTGTTTGTAAATCTATGTTTAAAATTCAGTTTTTCTTTTCTTTTTATGTATAATTAAATTTTAACACACACATACATATACACACTGACCAATTGTCGATAACCTCTTTTTTTTTTTTTTTTCTTCTTACTCAGGAAATATGTGAATCAGTTGAAAACTCAGTATCGAAATTTTTGACCGAATACAATACTTCCATTAGCTATGCTAGTCGGGTAATAAGAAAAAAAAAATTAAAAGAATCCTTGAAAAAAAATCAGTCGTGTAAAGCTAATTAAATTTAAAAAGCCCCCATAAAAAAATTTATTCAAATTCTAATTCTTTCCCTAAATAAAAATCATTCGAGATGAATACCATATTCAATTGTACAATAATAATAAAATTGAAAATAAACCATGAAAAAAGTCAGTCGAGTAAAGAGTCTTAAATCTAAATCCTGCAACTATGCAGATGATATCATTTTGAGATATTGAGAAACAATGTCCTTGTCATTAATTGCCTGATCTTACAGAAATTTCATAAAAATAGTTCTTAAATACAGATTGTCCTTCATTTGAAGCAATCAAGCTTATTTCGATTATAGTTACTAAGAACTATCTCTACTTCTACTTGTATTACTAAAATTACTATTATTACTAATAATAATAATAATAATAGTAATAATGAGTTTTGTCATATCAAAAATCAAAATTAATCTACTTAGTTTATTTGAAGTCAAAATGGCAAGTTCCAATGACATTTATTATCCAAGTACGTTTTTATTGTGTCTGTTCAACGTCTTTTTTTTTTTCGAAAAATAATTACAACGACCTAAAAAAAAAATATAGAAAAAAAAATCTAGCAAATAAAACTTTTTACTTTCCGAACATACAGTCGGTAACAAAAGTCTCCGAATACTAGCAAAAATTCCTATGTAAAAAATGTACACTTAATACAGTTTTGTTAAATAAATCCTTGTCGAATCCTGTTTTTAGACTGACTAAGAACAAGATTCGACAAGGATTTATTTAACAAAACTGTATTAAGTGTACATTTTTTATATGGTAATTTTTGCTAGTGTTCGGAGACTTTTGTTACCGACTGTACGTATGTAAGAGAAGTATCATAATCATGTCAAAAAATTCGAGTTTGAGATTTTGGTGTTTCTACACGTTTTGAGCTCCCCTAAATTATTATTTACTATTTTTACGATGATATATTTATGTATATATGTGTATGTATGTGAGGGAACACGATAGCGTCTAAGCGTTTTGTTCCAATGAGTTGAAAGTTGGTATGCATGTTATAGATCATCGTAGGACGAAACCTATTGATTTGGGTTAATCTAGCACTTTACAGAAGATCTAGTTTTTTACAGAAACACAAAGAAAAATTCTTTACCCTTATGGTATCAGTCGATTGAGCGAAATGGTTACCATTCGATTACGCTGAAAATTTATACACATGGACATGTTATAAGTCACCGTCGCACGAACTGTAAAAACGTTGGTAAATAGAGCACTTTTAACTCTTTTACAGGGACACAAAGGAAAATTCTTTATCAATATGGTCTATATGGGACCAAATTTTTAAAAGTGCAATAACATCTAAACGCCTTATTCTATTGAGCTGAAAATTAGCATTTATAGTTTTTTTTTCAATTTTTAATTAATTAATTAATTAATTAATTTTATTATTATTATTATTATTATTATTATTTTTTTTTTTCAGGGACACGACGAAAAATTATTTATCATTATGCCCTATGGGCTCAAATTCTTTAAAGTGCGATTGCGTTTAAACGCCACATCAGATTGAGCTGAAAATGTATATGCATGTTATAGACACTAATTACTTAAGTTTTGCATTTTTTTATTAAAATCACACAATCAACTGTGGAAGAAAATCATATTAATTGAAATTTTATTTTTCCGACTGAGTGAAAATAATGCCTGGACCGGGACTCGAACCCCGGATCTTTGACTTACAAGGTCAAGGCTCTACCAATTGAGCTACCCAGGCCGACATCCCGGTCCGCATTACTCACTCAGACAACCTTTTAGGCAGAAACATCTCTGGTCTATCATATAGATAGCTCAACAGAAAATAAGCCGCAGGAAATGGAAAACACCATTAGATAATGGGAGAAAGAAATACAATTTTTTATTAAAATCACACAATCAACTGTGGAAGAAAATCATATTAATTGAAATTTTATTTTTCCGACTGAGTGAAAATAATGCCTGGACCGGGACTCGAACCCCGGATATCCGGGGTTCGAGTCCCGGTCCAGGCATAATACTTAAGTTTTGGAATGTATATCACTCATAGTTTTTTTAGAGGAACACTAAGAATAATTCTTTATCATTATGACTCAAGTTACTTAAAATGCGATAGCGTCTAAACGCCCCCATCCGATTGATCTGAGAATTTATAAACATATTACAGTTCACCAGTCGCACGAACTATATAGATTTTGGCGGGCACTTTATTTTGGCACTTAGAGATTATTATAAGGACATAACGAAATTTTCTTTATTGTTATAATCTACGGGTTCAAATTATTTGAAGGGCAATATCGTTAGTTTAAACAGCATACTATATGGAGAAAAATACTCAAACACCCTATTATTATAATTTTCTTTTTGTTTATTTAACGACTTCCCTTACTTTAATTTATTCATACAACCGTTATTTATTTAATGTTCGGAAAGTCGAGTGGAATCACTCCAGATTTTTTAATCAATGTACATATTATTCCATGTTACATGCAAATGTTAAAATAGATTAACATTATGGAAATTATTTTCGTACTTTCAGTTTAAAAATACAGCAGTAAAGTCATATTTTATGAGTTTTTTTTTTTTTTTTTTTTTTTTCAATTAAAAACAAAATATATTTTAATAAGAAGGTAAAATAAGTGACGGTTGATAGTAACAGGTATGCGTAGTCGGAAAGTGCTTCATAATTCATGCAAACCGCATGATATTACATTTTTAAATATTTGCCTTGAACAAATATCTAAGGAGAAATCACCGAAGCACGGAGTCTCTAATCCAAATCCTTCAAACAAAAAACTGATTTACAAATCAGTCGTCAGAAATTGAAACATTGTTATTCAGCCCCATCAAAAACATTATTGTCTTTTTATCTTTCAAATGATTGATGTTCACGATAACAATATGAAAGCGGTTATTAAACGCGCGTTTTCAAATTAAATCATTGTGTTTTACGTAATGAGCAATGAGTAGAAATTTTCGAGAATGTTAAAATTTTCACATTGTAATGCAACTAGTTAGTTGTAGGGCGACTAAAGCACCCGTTGAAAATGATCATTTCACTTTATTTATTTCTCATTTCAAATAATTCATTTGCTAGTAAGCCCGTGTGACATTTTCGCACTTTATTTATCTCTTCGTTATCTTTAAAATTTAAAATTATTATTATTATTTTATAGACGTCATTTTTTTCATATGCATGAGCAAATTTAATATTATATATATATATATATTTATTTATTTATTTATTTATTTATTTTATTTTATTTTATTTTATTTTATTTTTATTTTATTTTTCACGAGCATATTTTATTTTATGCTAAAAAAAAAAAAAAAAAAAAAAAAAAATTAAAAATTTAAATGTCTATTTTAAAACTATGTCTATTTTCATATTTTAATTAATTTTAAAAATTCTAATCATAAATTCGTTTCAAATAAGGTGCCAAATGAAAGGGACGTTTATTCTGAATCCATTGGATTAAACAGCTTATCGATCGAACAATTAGATTTTTTAAAATTAACTAAAGTATGAAAATTAGGTGGTAATTTGCGATGAGCGTAGCTACGCTGATTTCTTTTTTTTTTACTTTCACCTTCTCATACATGGAAGTAAAAGAAATGTTTTGGGGTCAAATTTCCGAAATATCTTTTTCGCTGTATTTAAATGTTTTGAAGCCCCATTAGTCCGTACAGGTACAGTGCAACCACATGTCCTAAAACTAGTAGTGAGGACGCGTCCAAAATGTTGGAGGAATGCCAGCTTGAAATTTGGAAAACATCCAGCAATTCCGCGCTCTGTTATTGCTCATTTTCTCCGAGTCAGTTGACTGTCACCCCTGTTTCAGCATTGGACTCGTTAAATTAGCGCTTGCGCAGATGCTTCCATGGTTTCATCAAGTGTGGTCGAAGAATAAATTAGGTTTTTTTTACGGTTGTAATAAGTACAAAACTTTGAATAAACAGCATAAAATGCTAGAACTCGCAATAATTCTTTCTGGTCGAAAGAAGATTTGTCAACCGAATACAGTAGGCACAAGTGCTGCAATCAAAGCAGCAACACACAAAACCGATCAAGTGAAGAGCAAATACAAATAAAGTGGAATGTAAATAAAAATACTGGTGTGACAAGAATTAAAAACATGAATTAATAAAATAAATAAATGAATGAATGAAATTAAAATTTAAAATAAGGTTAAAAATAAAAAAAACTCAAAGTTAAACGGAAAGCGAAGTTGTGTGAATAATCTCCAAGCATCAGACAAGAACGGAGTAGAAGAAATATCATTAACAAGATTTTTCGAATTTTTAAATATGTAAAAAGTCTCATAGATATCCAAATGGGACAAGGAGATAGGAGAAGAAATAGAAGATTTGGAAATCTCTTCATTACGAACATTCCGACACGGTTGGTCTGTGTGTGTCTATGTGTCTATCTGTGAGTCTGTTATCAATATTACTCAAGAACAAAGAACAGGAGAAAGTCCAAACTCGGTATTGAAAACTGCATCATACGGGGAATTAAAATATTTTACGAAATAGGACAAATGATTTATTTGTATACAGGGGCATTCAAAAGTATTTAAACACATTCGTTTACATGTGAAATCTATTGTAGGTAGATATTAAAATCTTCAGACTGCATTAAACAACATAAAATAAATGCATATTTCATAGGAGCACAAAAATATGTTTTATGCAGAATAGGGTATGAAAAGCATTGATGAATTGTTTACAGGGCTGCACAAAAGTATTGGAATTTATTATGGAATATGTTTGTTAGCCCTTGAAGTACATTTTTTTTTCTGTGTTAAATTTAAGTGCACTGTAGGGTGCGTATATTATTTACAAACAACAGATAGATGTATCCAAAAATTATTTCTTTTCTGTTGGATAGAATAGCTTTAGAAAACTGTAATTTATCCAAGAAAATTGTTTTAGAATAATTACTTTATCTTACTATTATGGAAGACAAAATATTGTTTAGAGTTTAATTTTAAACGTAGAGTTTTTCTATATTTACGCGTTTTGAGTATTCCTGCATATGGAAAGGAAGCTGTAAGCGGCGTAGCCTGTGTAACTGTTATCAACATATTGGAATGCTAAGAAAGCACCACAGAACTGCCGTTTTAAAGTATTACGTACAAAAATGCAATAATCTCGCAACAATTGTTTCGGGTCGAAAAAGCACACAACACTTCGTCAGACGAAGTCGTGCGTTGCCGCCTTGATTGCAGCGCTCGTGCCCACTTTGTTCGCCTGACGAAGGGTTGTGTGCTTTTTCGACCCGAAACAATTGTTGCGAGATTATTGCATTTTATAGCATTTATTCAAAGTTTTGTACGTAATATTGGAGTTCTTATTGAAAATTGTGAATAAAATTGGAAGTTTTCAAAAAGTTGTGTGGTTTAATTCCTCTGAAAGTTTGAAACTTCTTTAATTAAATAACAGACTTAAATATATAATGAATGCAGGAACAATAATTAATCGGAGACTTAAAGAGCTGTAGTTCCTCCCATCCCCTTCACACGCATAAGTAATATATTTAAAACTAGCTGGCTAACATAAAGTAGTGTGAATTCCACACCAGATTATTTTTTCTATTATTCGCATAGATGCCGTTTCATTTTCCTAAGGGATGTCAGAAATGATATCTCTATCAAAGAACAAACAATCTAAATGCTAAAATTCTTGAAAAAATGAAACAAAAACTAGTACGTAGTTTTGATGTTATCCCCAATTATATCAATCTATATAATATTTCTCTAACGTGGTCCAGTTACGATTAAATTTTGTCGAAACGATATGATAGTGATGTAATTAATAAAATACGCGAGGATAAAAAAAAAATATTTAAAATAATATTTATAAATAATATTTATAATTATACAATATTTATGCACGCGGACTCGGCTCAATTATCTAATAAGAAAAAATGACGACATTTGTGTGATAAGAGTATTTTATGAAAAATGTGTTTTTAAAAGTTGAATCTTTGTAAGCGTCATTTTAAATCTATCAATTCTTTAAAGATATATACAGAATATGCATTATTATCATAAATTGACTAAAAAACAGATAATCAAAAGTATAATCAAAAATAAGAATTAGTTTTTCTATTTCTTTTTCTTTCTTTCTTTTTCTTTTTTTTTTTTTTTTTAATTATACCGAAATAAATAATTAAAAAGTCATCGGCAACATTGCGACAAAAATTTAAAATTCGTTCGTGGGGGGTCCTATACTAAAACAGTACTGCGTTGCGGAAGTATAAAAAAGGGGTAGACAATTATGAATTTTATTTCGAAACCTTTCTTTGTACGATTTTAGCTTCACTATTGCACAATATTAATTTGGTTCTAATAATAATTTGGCGGCTGGTGAATTAAAATTTTAATTACGTGATGAAATTCATATAATATTTATGAGTTTCAAATTTTAAACGTGAATAAGAAAGAAATAAAATGCCAAAATTTCGCATGGGTCTGCTATTTTTTTTTTTTTTTTTTTTTTTTTCCTTTATCTTATTTTCTTTTAAGTTTCTTTCCTTTTTTATATTTGAATACTAAGCTCAGAACTGATAATGAATAACGAAAAATTAGGAAAAGAAACAGAAATTTTCCCGATCTGTTAAAATAATGTCACAGAATTTAAGAAGTGTCAAATTTGTTTAATATAAAATTATCAAAATAATTTCAAGGATTTAAACATTATCTTATCTAACCTCTTGTTATCTAAATCTTTCAAGAATCTTCTTAACAATAAAAGCCCAAGTTTCCCAGGCTTAACGCTCGAAATTAACATCTTTGCTAAAGAAATGTATTTCAATAAAGAAAATAAATATTTATCCTTTGTTTAGAGGAATGAATAAAATAATTGAAGAAAGATTATTTAACAGAGAAAAATTTCGTCACAACTTCAGCAATGTATTGAGAGGAAAAAAAAATAATAATAATCCACAATTTGAAAGCAATAAAATAAGTCTAAAAAATAATTTAAAAGAATGGATGTAATTTTAAGTAAGGACCATCACTTGGCGGTTTAGTGGTTTTCTTTCTGTACCTTCGGTCTAAAAACCGCTATATTATAGTCAAACATTAAGCTAAATTAGAGGGGAACGAAAACCTAAAATTCCTCTAGAAAGAATTAGCTTAGTACTATTCTTTGAAAGCGAAATTATTTGTTTATATGAAAATAATAAAAGTGATATGGACGTTGATAAATTTATGATCCGTGTAGCTTTGAAAATCATTTTGCAGTGTACGCGTGATTAAAAGCTCAATTTGTCCTCTACTATTGATGGAGGATAAAGGATCAAAAAGTTCATATTAAAAAGTTTGAGGAAAAATCTTTTTAATAATATTTTCGAATGGCGCATCATCTATCTCCTCTTAAAATTTTTAGGAGGGGGGGGGGGTGAGGAGAGAGACAAATAGGCATAACTAGGGACCTCTCTGTTGTCCCTAGCCATGCCTATATACGTGATACATGACTTCTCCAACTTGTTTAATATTTGACGTGATTAAGAGTCATTTTTTTTAAAGTTGGACACTTTTGATAGTTGACATCTTCAATTTTCCGGAAACTTTCAGGATGTGTCAGTAGTACTGTGATAAGAAAAAGTGAAGTTTATTTTTTTCTGAATTTCATTTGTTTGACCTAGAGAGGGGGTCAAAGTCTGAGGCCGTAAATAAATGGTGCCATTTTAATATCATTCTACTCCTAAAGCCATGAGTGACCCATGTCAATTTTTTTAAATACGGATACTACTTGATACTAAGTACATTTTAGCATAAACAGTTTGGTGGGTCATTCATGGCTTTAAAGGCCAGGGTCATTCAAAAGTGTAGTTTTCGTTGATTTTTTCCATGTTTTCAGTCTGAATATATGCTAAGGCCATTAGTGCCCCATAGAAATAATTATGGGGTTAATTACACACCTTAGTACAAAACTTAAAAATATTTAAAATTGCATGGGTCACTCTTGGCTTTAGTAGATAAACGGTCTCAAAGTTGAAAATTTTCAAAAAAAAAAGGTCAAATTTGATGGTAAATTACTCTATAAGCCATCAGTCAATAACTATGAGAGAGAGTTTTAATTATACCCTAGATGGTTTAGTTTTAGACCCAGGTTACAAACCTATGGGGCTTGCAAGATTTATTTAGATATAGTCTATTTTATATCGCCAATGTGTACCTGTTCTATGTAGTACAAAACGCTTGAGACCCAATTTTGTAATACATTAATGCTTGTTTAAAACTTCCCATTTTACATTACAGAGGCCAGCATCAAAATAAATATAAAATAAATATAAAATTAAAAAATCTGGAGTGACTCCACTCGATTTTCCGAACATTGAGTAATTAACAGTTTTGTAGATAAAGCCTATAAACGCTAGATTCACCAAAATGCTTATAGTTAGTGCAACAGTGATTTATAATATTCATATAAATTTTCAGCTCAATTGAATAAGGCGTTTAGATGCTATCGCACTTTTAAAAATTTGGTCCCATAGGCCATAATGATAAAGAATTTTTCTTTGTGTCCCTGTAAAAAAAATGTAAGTGCTAAATTCACCAAAATCTATACAGTTGGTGCAACTGTGACCTATAATATGTGTACAAATTTTTTGCTCAGATTAATAAGGCGTTTAGACACTATCACACTTTTAAAAATTTGGCCTCATAGGCCATAATGATAAATAATTTTTCTTTGCGACCCTGTAAAAAACCCATAACTTCTAGATACTCCAAAATCTATACAGATTGAGTATCTGTGACCTATAATATGTGTATAATTTTTTTACTCAATTGAATGAGGCGTTTAGATACTATCGCACTTTTAAAACTTTGGTCCCATAGGCCATAATGATAAAGAATTTTTCTGTGCGTCCCTGTAAAAAAACTGTAAGCGCTAAATTCACCAAAATCTATACAGTTGGTGCAACTGTGACCTTTACATGTGTACAAATTTTTTTCTCAGATTAATAAGGCGTTTAGACGCTATCACACTTTTAAAAATTTGCCCGATAGGCCATAATGATAAAGAATTTTTCTTTGTTTCCCTGTAAAAAAAACTATAAGTGCTAGATTCTCCAAAATCTATAGAGATTGAGTATCTGATATGTGTATAAATTTTTTGCTCAATTGAATAAGGCGTTTAGATGCTATCGCACTTTTAAAAATTTGGCCCCATAGGCCATAATGATAAAGAATTTTCCCTTAGTGTCCCTGTAAAAAAACTATAAGTGCTAGATTCACCAAAATCTATAAGGTTCGTACTATGACGACTTACAATATACGTACCAACTTTCAGCTTATTCGAACAAAGCTTTAGACGCTAGCGTGTTCATTCACAGACATACACACATACATACACACACACATACATACATCATCGCAAAAATAGTGAAAATGGACTCAGGGGACCTCGAAGCGTATAGAAATATCAAAATCTCAAATTCGTATTTTTGACAAGACTGCAATACTTTCCTCACTATAGTGTTCGGAAAGTAAAAATTACATAAGGGGACAGGGGCAAGTTGAAGTACGGGGTAAGTTGAAACATGGAAATAAAAAATACAATTTTTAAGTTCTTATTCATTGACAATAAAGGGAAGTACAGACACACAAAACCTACTTTACAATGTAAAAAAAGATGTGTATGTAAACATCTGTCGATTTTATGAGGATAAAACTGTTTTTGAGTACTGTTTTTTACATGTGAGTAAAAATTCAAATTTTTAAGTGATGTTGCATTTTATGTAACAAAAATTGGTGAATATTTCTGATTGATTCAGCGTTTATAGTGTATAGGTGCAGCTAATCATATGATATGAAACGCCCACGAGCATAAGTACTGGTAGCTTAACATCTCGTGAAGTGAAAATTGTGGGCAGGAGCCAGCTGAAACAAATATAGGAGAAGCTACTTGAAACACCTGTTTCAATTAGTCTCCTGCGCAATTTTTATTATTATTAAGATTATTATAATTATTATTTTGTACATAGTCTTGTTTTCATCACCCTATGTATGTTTTACATAATATAACAATATGCACATTTCAGATGTATCTTAGGTTATTACCTTCCGAACACTATAGTGAGGAAAGTATTGTAATCATGTCAAAAATCCGAATTTGAGATTTTGATGTTTCTATACGTTTCGAGGTTCCCTGAGTCCGTCTTCACTCTTTTTACTATGATGTATGTATGTGTGTGTGTATGTATGTGTGTGTATGTGTGTGAGTGAACACGCTAGCGTCTAAACGCTTTGCTCGAATGAGCTGTAAGTTGGTACGCATGTTGCAAGTCACCGTAGGACGAACCCTATCGATTTTGATGAATCTAGCACTTATAGTTTTTTTTTTTTTTACAGGGACACAAAGAAAACTTGTTTATCATTATGGAAAATGGGACCAAAATCTTAAAAGTGCGATAGCATCTAAACGCTTTATTCAATTGGGCAAAACATTTATACACATATTATAGGTCACAGATACTCAGTCAGTATAGAATTTGGAGAATCTAGCACTTATAGTGTTTTTACAGGGACACAAAGAAAAATTCTTTATCACCCATGCAATTTTAAATATTTTTAAGTTCTGTACTAAGGTGTGTAATTAACCCCATAATTATTTCTATGGGGCACTCATGGCCTTAGCAGATATTCAGACTGAAAACATGGAAAAAATCAACGAAAACTGCCCTTTTGAATGACCCTGGCCTTTAAAGCCATGAATGACCCACCAAACTGTTTATGCTAAAATGTACTTAGTATCAAGTAGTATCCGTATTTAAAAAAATTGACATGGGTCACTCATGGCTTTAGGAGTAAAATGATATTAAAATGGCACCCTTTATTTACGGCCTCAGACTTTGACCCCCCCTCTCTAGGTCAAACAAATGAAATTCAGAAAAAAATAAACTTCACTTTTTGTTATCACAGTACTACTGACATATCCTGAAAGTTTCGGGAAAATTGAAAATGTCAACTATCACACCTCCATAGACATTGTCCAGCTTTAAAAAAAAAAATGGCTCTTAAAAGCTCAATTTAGCCATTGGTTAGGTTTCATGTCGCACTAGTACTGCAATATGGGTAACTGGCGACGGTCTGGGACATATCCGTAAGAGTGGTCCGGAGGCATGCCATCACAATTTTGATCCTCCACGGAGGAGAAATCTTTGAGGACAAAACCTTTTAGTAATATTTTCGAATGGTACATCATCTATCTCCTCTTAAAATTGTTTGGGGGTGAGTTGGGAGACAAATAGGCGTAAATAGGGAGCCCCTGGTGTCGCTAGTTACACATATCTACGTGATACATGACTTCATTAACTTGTTTAATATTTGACGCGAAAAGCTCAATTTGGCCATTGGTTAGATTTAACGTCACACTAGTACTGCACTATGGGTAATTGGCGACGGTCTGGGACACACCCCTAAGGATGATCGGGAGGCATGCCATCACAATTTTGATCCTCCTCGGAGGAGAAATGTTTGAGGAAAAAACTTTTGAATAATATTTTCGAACGGTGCATCATCTATCTCCTCTTAAAATTGTTTGGGGGTGAGTTGGGTGACAGACAAATAGGCGTAAATAGGGAGCCCCTCGTGTCCCTAGTTACGCATATGTGCGTGATACATGAATTCATCAACTTGTTTAATATTTGACGTAATTATAATAATTGGCCATTGATTAAGGATGAAGGACCAATTAGAAATGTTTCAAAGAAAAATATTTTTATGGTATTTTCGAATGGCGCATCTCCTCTTAAAATTGTTTGAGGGTGGGTTAGGGGACAAACAGGCGTACCCCCCCCCCCCATGTACTCAGTTACGCCTATGTGCGTGATGCATGACTTCTCCAACTTGTTTAATATTTGACATAAAATAATAATATGAAGACACGAAACTTATAATTGAAGTAATGGGAGTAAAGATTCTTTAATACAAATAACAGATCCCCTGAAAAATGAACTGACTTACAATTGTCTCTTAGAAAGCGAAAGTACCACCTAATCAGTACATCAGAAACATTGCCCTTGTCTGATCTGAAAGAGACAACATAAAAGAGATTGCTAAACACAGACTATTTCCGCTTCGAATTGGGTTGGTGGGTCCTTTTTTTTCAACAGGTGCCCATTAATTACTAGGTGAATTGGTGAGATTTCATGCTTCAGTAGGCAGTTACTTGTATTATTAGTGGCTGATTAATATCTTACGCATACAAATAAGGAAGCGAAAGGAAATTCATTCAAAGAATGATTCATTTTTTTAACCCGACAATTATTAACTTTTGTTTGGTGTTTAGAAAGTTATAAATGTTTTGCATTAAAAGTGTTTTGTTTATGCCATTGTAATGAAACACGTGGTGATTTTAAGTTCATTAAAGAATTATACAAATGAATGAAAACATAAAATGTCTTGATTGTTTTAATCATTATGCAGTATCAATGTATTTAACTTGTTACCGGATCTAAGTTTTAACATTTATTGTTTACTTATGAGAGCTTTAGAATTTATTTATGAGATATTTTATCTTTGTATTTCTTTCATCAATACCCGTCTAAAAAATCGGCTTTCTAAGTCTGGTTTCTTGAACTTCATAACTGTTTATCGAAGGCATTGTCTTTTCCAATATAAACCAATATAATAATAGAAATTAAATTAATGAACACTCTTAGTTAAAGATCTCTGATTAATAACAAATATAACTAATGAACACCAATTTAGTTTAGTATAATTAAAATATAGACTGATTTTGTAAACATTGCTATATAAACATATTTTTAAAATTAATTACTATATATTTGGAAACACTTTCATTTTTTTACGATTTCTCGAATATCTCGATAATATTTAATGTGTTGTTCTTGACTTTTGGAAATAAGAAAAACATGTCTTTCCTCATATTTTTCAGCAAAGATTCTGTCAGGAACGCCGATAGGGGGATGAACAACAAATCCAGTAAAGTAAAAAATATTTGTGATTATCCTGTATCTGGAAGTGCATCCGTTCATCTGCAAATTTTAGATGTGGTTATAAATGTTATATTTTATACGTGTGTAGAGTTTTGTGAGGCTAGCTCAAATATTTTATAAATATTTTATTAAAAAATGCAAAAATTTTTCGCACTTTATAACTCTAAAGCGTTTTTCGAAATTTCATGAAACTTTCAGAAAATATGACAATATATGCAAAACCATTGTACTATAAACAAATACATTTAACCCTTTGCAGCGCAAGACAATTCAGATCATTTAAATTATACTGCCACCGGAATTCATGAACTAAGTTAAACTAAAAGAAATTTTTAATTTTAAGGTTAAAAAAACCGGCCTTTTCTGATAAGTTAAAAACGTAAGTTTTTTCTAAAAATTTTCTGGGATGAATTTTTGCAGTTGGGAAGTGAAATTAGGTGGTATAAAATATATCCCACCGCCCCTGAAAGGGTTAATATTGAAAGAGATATGGATAGTTATAGTAAATAATTTATTACTGCGTATGAGCGGACTATAGCAAAAAATCTTTGATGTAGTTTAATACACAACTGTATAGAGTACCTTATAAAAAAAAAAAAAATCCAGTTGACTATCATAAAAATTCATAGAAATATCGGTAATTAAATGAGCTGTTTTTTAGCTGTTTTCTAAAAAGGCCTTTACGATAAGGTGTCATTCTCAAATTAATTTTAAGTCAAGATTCAACTAATATCGAGTATGGTTAAATTCCCTTTGGATACACGCGCATAAACAAGCAGATCGACATTTCTAAAAAATGGTCTGGACATCTCAATACGCGTAATTCCATCGAAAATTTGAGGTCAAAATTTTTCACGAATAAATATTTTCTTCTTAGGAAAGGTATAGGAAACTATGCTTAAAAATATTTTTGTTGTAAAGGAATTTATCGAACTGTGCAACTTGGCTACTTGCAAGGACATTCTGCAATATTAATTTGCATAGTTTTGCAAACCTTTCTTATAGTTCGTTCCTTTTTCGCAACTAGACAGTTTTGAAGGACATCATAAAAACAATGAATCGTTAATTCACTACTAGAATTTTTCTCGTTCAAATATGACAGAATTTGTTTTATCAAAAAGGGGCCCTGACGAACTGTCATTTGTATTTTTGATTTTTAGAATGAATGAAGGACATGTCTTCGCCATTTGATAGAGGACAAGAATTATTCAGCACATTATCGTCATGCAATAATTACTAATAATATTCAAATATTTGAAAATTTTTCTCTTTAGATACGCCAATTAAAATTTTACAATTGTTAAAAAGAATTTATTTCTTAACTGCAGTGAAACATACTATAACAAATTGTTACAGTATACAGAGGATAACCCAGAACAAATTTAGTGCCGCATTGAGGCGTTTTCACAAAAACAATTTTTAGCAATGAGGTACCTTCACAAATTCAACTTTCAGCAAAGAGGTACCTTCACAAAGTCAATTCTCAGCAATATGACTGCACACTAAAATTTTTTATAAGCTTCACTGCATCGAACACAGAAAAATACCCCCAATTTAAATATTTACTGGAGACAATGATAAATATCTAAGTATACACCTACTTATCTTACATATAAGAAACAACTTAACTCGCCCATATATATATTTATTTTTACAACTGTTTCATTTTATTTTTTAAATGTATTAAAAAAAAAAAAAAAAACTGCTTTACGTATTTTAGTTAATTGTTCTGAAGTATCATTAGTTTTCACAAACTTACTTGATGTTTTCACAAATTATTTTTAAATTCACAAATGGGGTACCATTTTTAAAAAGCTGGATTTAATCCCTGGTATATTGTTACTAACAATATTCGAATAATTAAATTGTTTCATTTATGGTATATTGTGATAGAAGAAAAAAAATTATAACTTATTAACAACAAGGGTTATTGTTAAGTACTGGGCGATGTTAATAATCTTTCATTGCGGCATACGTGGTGTTGTCAAAAAGTATCGAACTTTTAGTTGGCAAAAATACATTTATTGATTTGGAAATCCAAAACACTAATAACACACCTTAACACTTATAAACTACCTTAACACTCTTTAAGGTAGTCACCTTAGTAATACACACACACTTCGCCCACCATTCCTATCATTGTTGGAACTGCCTGGAAAGTGCAGTTTTTGGAATAGTGAGCAACCGTGCCGTCGCATTCCGCATGGTGCCTTCTTTTTACTCAAATCTCTTGACCCTTTTAGTGGAATTTTACACTTGGAAAATAGCCAAAAGTCACACGGAGCCTGACGAACCACAGGAATGCTGTATTTGGCGATGAAAGTCTCAATCACATGCCCAGAAGGGACAGACGCGTTATCATGATAGAGCTTCTAAGTTTTCGCTGTCCACAGATCCGGTCATTTGCGACGCGCAGCATCACGAAAGCGACGAAGCACCTCCTGGTAGCACTCCTTTGCGATAGTTTGGCCAAAGAACTTCTTTGGTTTGGCCCAGTGGTGCGTACTCATGGTGTGGCGGAAGTCAAGGAAAACGTTCAACATGTCCACTGGTGTGCGGCTATCTTTGAAGCGTTTGTACCACTCTTTTATGCGTAAGTTGTCATCGGCCCGAAAACCTGTTGATTCTTACGAACGGTTTCCTCTCGGGTAACGCCAAGTTTTTGGTAAAATATGATGCAATATTGCTGCTCAAGTTTTTCTCTCATTTTACAGAAACTAAAATTTGATAACCTCTCACTACCAATACCTTCTGTAATAATGCCTCCGAGCTAAGCTCTACGTCACGGAAGATCGGCCGATTACATCCAATCCCCACGATTCAACATATTGTATAGAAAATGTTGATTGGATAAAATCGGCCGATCTTCCATGACGTAAAGCTGAGCTCGGAGGCATTATTACAGGAGGTGTTATCACTACACGTCTTCAGTTATATGCCGACTGTCAGCTACTGACGGATTCTGCGGGCGGGAAAATAGTCACGACTGCGCTTGAGTGTCCCATCTACATTTACAGTGGAGAAAGTCTCTCTCGCTTCATTGGTTTATGCGAGAAAAAATAAGGCTCTATACTTTTTGAACACCCCTAGTATAACCACCTTTCTATTGTGATTTAATGATACATCGATATTTGAAAAAATTCTATTTACCAACTTTTTAAGAGTGTTTATAATTTAAGAACGTGGATGTGACTGAGTTCACTCTGTCTCATTGTGAAATTTATCCGTAGTGCACAGACAGTGATTTATTTTCAGAAATATATTTCTTATTTGTTTGCGCGGATTACCGCTGAAAGCTAATTTTCCTGTAGATAAGGGAAATTCAGATCGAATTATTTTCTCAAATGCTTAACTATAATTTTTTTATTACAATCGTTCAAGAAGTTTCCTAGGAAACCAGGTTTTTGCAATATTTTGTTCCATTCAAAGCATGGATTATCAGCGACTGCTAATTTTATTGAAGCAGAAAATAAATCAGATTGATTTTTCATCTCTCTCTCTCAAAAAATAAAATAAAATAAAACAAACCTCTAATCATTTTTTTTTTTTTTTTAATCATTCCAACGATTTTCAGGAAAATTAAGTTTCTGCCGTATTTTTCGGAATGGAGTACGAGTAACCAGTGAACGTTAATAATCCTAAAGATGAGAGTTTGGTTGGTTACTTGGATTTTTTATATTATCGACATCATCATCAATTTCAGAGATTGTCAATCCACTGCAGGATGAAGGCCTTTCCTAGATGATTGCAGTCTGTCCATTTTTCTGCAATTCGTCTCCATTCTGCTCTTCTAAACTTTACAATTTCATCTCTCCAACGACACAGTGGTCTCTTCCTCAGTTTTTTCTTACCTCTCGGTATCCGAAATGGGATTTTGATGGTCCATTTATCATCATTTCTTTTCGCAAGGCATCCAGCCCAGCTTCATTTTAACTTCTTAACTCTAGAAACAACATCAGTAACTTTGGTTTGCTTCCTAATCCAAGCCTTTCGCTTTCTGTCTCTCCGGTTAAATCCTAACATGCATCTTTCCGTGCTTTTCTGAGTTGTTTGAAGTTATTTTAATAGTTTTACACGTTAATGTCTAAATTTCTGAAACAGGAATTTATGAATTATATATATATATATATATATATATATATATATAGGGGAGATCCGTGTAATACGGACTCCCTAAGTAAGAATGCTTTTAAAATTAAAACTATTAAAACAAAAATGTTTAATTTGTTGGCTGCTCATTACAATTGTATAGTTGCACGGTTCAAGCTTGGTAAAGCACTCTGGAAACTATTAATAATTTCAGGAAATAATTATTTTATTTATTTATCGGTGGTCCATATTACACATACGTTCGTATAATATGGAGAAAGTGGTCTATAGTGGTCCTTCCTGAACAATTGACACACTTGGAACTATGAAACGAACTGTTGAGTATGTTCCCTCATACACTTGTCCATCTCTTGGAAATATTAGAAATGGGCGAAAAAAATAGTTAATGGTCGAAAAAAAGGGAGGTTTAAAGACTATATCCGACGGGTAGTATGTAAAGGAAGCGATAGCTTGATTACCCCTGCTTCTCTGGCCTATTCTATAGCCTCAAGATTTTGAGTGTGTGACATATGTACATCGAGCATTAACAAAACCTCTCTGTTTTTATCATGTACCACTGGTCCATATTACACAACAGTGCATGGTTCATATTATCCGCATAAACAAAGCAACGTTCTTTCCAATCACATATCGCTATGCAAATTGGTGCCCATGAAACACATGTCTAAATTGTTCAGAGAATAAGTACATTTGCTAACAGCAGGAAGAATTACTTTCATTTTAACATACTTGTTACATCAATGATCATATAAAACGAAAACTCAATTTCATAATCGCCTAAAATACAGGTACGCTAGTACAAGTTGCTTTCTGCTTTGTATAATAATAATATTTACTAAAGGCAATGAAATAGTTTCACCATCTAGTAGTGTTGAACATATAAATTTACTCATGGTCCGTATAACACGATGGTCCATATTATACGGTTTTCCCCCTATATATGTATATATATATATATATATATATATATTGTGGACGCTAAACTACTCAATAAAAGTAATCTCCAGTTAAAAATATGTCATGCCTTTTTGATCGTGCCTGATGTTCATAACTCACATTCACAATTTGATTTACCCATTTAACTCTATGCATTAAAAATTGCTAGCTATCACCAAATAATTTTCTTTCAGAAAACTTTTTAACTAAAGTTTTCTTCACAGATAAAAATTAAGGAAATCTTAACAAGAAAGATTAAAGAAATTCGACACTTAAAGGTATAATTAAGCTATTGTAATTAACGCTTAAAATTTGAATGTCATTTCCCACAACATATAAATTTTCAGATTTAAGTTAATTACATTGATTTAAAACGGAAATTGTTCATTTCAAGATAAATTTAGTAACGCTCTAAAGATTATATTATACAATAAAAATGAAGGAAACGTGAATCAGAGAAAAATAAATGCTTCAAAATGTTTCCTCGAACATTAAATGACTAACAGGATTATGGTAATTTTCTCCGTTTTACAATAACCTGTCATAAAATTCTTACCAACTTATTTCACACACTTCGACTAAAGGAAAGGAATGGAATTCCATTAACTTACAAATAAGAAAATTACTTTCCCTTACTGAATTCAATTAAGAGTTTAAAATAACTGAAGTATAATATGTTTTTATTTTATTTGATACATATTTTATGAATGAAATGCTTAAAAATTCAATAATTACCCGATTTATTGAGATTTTTCTGAGTGTAACGTTGGAAAAAATAAAAATAAAAAGCTTTAAGCCAAAATCAAAACTGTGCCCACAAACGGAGACATTCCCCTATTATATAAAGTTATATATTATATATTTATATATTATAACTTTATTTATTTTATATAATTTTAAGGTCAGTTATGAAATTTTAGCAGCAAAAGGACCATTTATTTTATGATTCAATTGTCCAAAAATATTAATAGGTAAAAATGGAAAATAAACAAATAAATAAATAATATTCACAAATGTAGATCCTTTTTACTTCCATTACCCTACTACCGTAGGTAATGGAAGTATTGTATTCTGTCTGAAAATTCGATATCGAGATTTCACCTGGTTTACACGTTTTAAGGTCCCCTGAGTCCAAAAAAGTGGTTTTTGGCAATTGGTCAATGTGTATGTGTGTGTGTGTGTGTGGAGAATCTTCTGACTATTATATCTCGGAAACAAATAAAGATAGAACTACGAAACTTTAGAATTAAAACAAGTCGGGTGTAAAGATGAATTTTCCAAATTTTGGTGAAAATTGAAAAACCGGAAGTGGGACATCGGAAACCAGAAGTGGGACCGTAAGTCCGTATCTCAAAAACAGCTCTAACGATTTTCTTCAAATTTGTTGTATAAACACTCTATTAGATGTCCTTTCGATATAGTTGGTTAGTTCAGGAAAATTGATAGGCGCCCTGTATAAATAGCTCAATTTCAGGTCTCGCAAAGGCGTTCCTTCAAAAACGGCTGTACGGATTTTTTTCAAACTCGCCATATTAACTCACTTTTAAATGTAATTCACTTTTAAATGTTTTGCATGTAATTATTATTTTCCTGTCAATAACTGAGTTTTGGTAAAAGTTGGTATCTCAAAAACGGCTATGACGATTTTCTTGAAAATTGTTATATAAATCCATTTCTTTCTTATGTATCACGTAGTTATTAGAGGAAAATTAACAGCTAACCTGTTTAGATAGGTTAGAAGTTTATGTAGATCTCGAAAATTGGTGTTTCAAAAAATAACTCTACCATTTATTTTTTCTTATTTTTGTACCTCGCTATATGTAAGCTTCGTTTTATGTATCTTTACATGTGCATAAAGTTTATCTTACCAGAAAAATGTTAGGTTTCTACTTCTCTAGGTCACTTTTATATCTTCTGATCACATTATCTCCAAAAAATGCATATAATATGTGTAATAGTGGGTAATGGAAGTCGTGTGGTTGTTTCACACCGGATTTTTTTTAGATATGTTTGTATTAAAAAAAAAAAAAAAAAAAAGCACAAGTGTTAAGATATTATGGTCATAAACTGTTTTAACAGAAAAAAATGATGATTGTCAAAATATACTAGATATCACTCTTTCAAAAATTTAAACTGCTGGAAGAAATAGCGTTACAGAAAAAGTATGGTTAAAGAATAGTATGGTATTAGAAATAGTATGGTTTATCAAAATGTTTTAGGCGACAGTTGTTATGTCGCCATACTGGCGTGAACGTATATATACATAAGATGTTTCTTTGCTATACCAAATAAAATAATAAAAATTCTTTTGAAAAAGAGTAATTTGCAAAAGGGAAAAAGTAATTATATCTGTTTTTTACTATTCAATAGGAAAAATGAAGAAAACACTGAATATTTGTTTCCAATTAAAACGAGTTATAAAATAAATTATAAGCAGATTATATTCGTGCAAATATACTAAATCATTTAATAATAATTAACAAACGCATGATTTTTTTTTTTTTTAGTTTTCAAATTTAGAAAACTTAAGAAACTATTCTAAAAGTTTAAAAGTAATTATATCCAGTTTGTTTTACTGAAATTATAATAGCTTTTAAGCTAAATTATTTAGCCATTGAAATTATAGGAAAAGTGACAATATGAAATAATTATATTCCACAAATATTTTTCTTTGTTGCTTTTACAAACCGTATTAAACTGTAATGCAGTTAGACGAGATGATTTTGTTAATATCATGCAAAAGTTAACATAGGCACAATTTTTAATTTTCAACTAATTGAATCATTTTTACTTTTTTCTTGATAAAAAATTTATACAATAATATAACACATATTAAAAAAAAAAAAGAAACGTATATAATTATTTTTTTTTTAAAGCAAATTTAGAAAATAATTCTAAATATTTACACATGTCACGTCTGTCGTGCATGACATATTTTATTTATTATTATTATTTCTTTCTTTACGTTTTAGAACTTTTTAAAATGATATATTAAATGAAAATTCTGTTTGGGTAAATTGAAATTTCGTAATTTCAAATATTCAATTTAGAACAATTAAGTAATAAAGATGTATAACTGAAAACATTTATTTTATTTATTTATTTATTTATTTTTAATGTCTATTACGCTACACTGTTATATTATTAAAAATAATTTATTTTTTCGTAAGCTAAAAATTATATGCGCACATTAAAACACTTTAAGATAAATTAATATTTAGTACTCAAAATTGAGCAAGATAGCTGTCTGAGGATGCCTGTCCCAAATGAAATTGACCAATTATAATGCAAAACATGCGAAATATTCGAAAAATTAGATCTTTTATTTATGTGAGAAGTTTACTGTTACAAAATCTTTTCATAATTCACAAGAATATAGATCACTGGTTTATGATAAAGTATTGGCATATTTAAGAGACATGAATGATTGATTGATTGATTGCACCCACTGGCCAGTGCCAAACAGCGTAGTTTATTTGGCAGTAATGTGGCCATGGGGAAAGTGCAATACTGAGAAAATTATATCTTTTATTTATGTGAGAATTTTACTGTTACAAAACCTTTTCACAATTCACAAGAATATAGATCGTTAGTTTTTCCTAAAGTATCGGCATATTTAAAAGACATGAATAATTGATTAATTGATTACACCCACTGGCCAATTCCAAACAGCGTAGTTTATGGCAGTAATGTGGCCATGGGGAAAGTGTAATATTAAGCAAATTAGATCTTTCATTTATGTGAGAAGTTTATTCTTACAAAATCTTTTCATAATTTATAAGAATATATATCGCTGGTTTCTCTTAAAGTATTCGCATATTTAAAAAGGTATATGAAATATTAGGAAAATTAGATATTTTATTTATGTAAGAAGTTTACTGTTACAAAATCTTTTGATTTTTCATAAGAATATAGATCGCTGGTTTCTCTTACATATTAACATATTTTTGATCGCACTGCATTGCAAGCCTGGATTAGATAATAAATTTAACTTGTTTTTTATGAGATAATTAATGAGAGAGAAAAATGTTTTATTTAATTTCTTTAACCAAGACCTCGCATTTAATTAGATAAACAACCATTCTTTCATAAATTTGTGTTTTAATTAATTTAATTAAGTAAAAGTTACAGAAAATTATCAAATGAGAAATAATAATTACTAGTATCGCTCAGTGGTCGAAACTCGACCATTTTTTTGCAAAGCAAGGCAAAGAAAAGTAATTGCCTTGTCCAAAACGGAATTAAATTGCAACACAGCTGCAGCAATTGTTTGTCTATATGCACTCTAACTGAATCAGCAGAGTTTTACTTATTATATTTCTCTAAGTTTGGTACACTGTTAGATGTTGAGCCATTCCTGAAATGAGAGGAAATCGCAACGTGGAAACACTGTTGGGTGATATAGCCCAAAAGCTAATCGGTATCATGTCAAACCAAGGTCCAACCAAATGTCAAATTCAGTTAAATTAATTCCATTGATTCATAAAGTACAGAGTTTGAACTCAAAAAGACAGATATTTTGCAAAAATGGTCCAATTGAGTTCGGGAAATCTCAAAACGTGTAACTTCATCGAAAACCAAAAATCTAAAATTTTTCTGAATCTTATGCATTCTTCTTACATGTGCAGAGAAAAGAATAATAAATCCACTTTTTAAAAAATAAGTAGTCAATTTCAGTTAATTGAAATGCAGGGAAATCTCAAAACGAAAACCGGAGATCAAAAGTTTTTCCGTATCTTCTACTTGCTTCTTATACATGATGAAGCTAGCAATAAATCCAATTTTTTTAAAAATAAGTAGTCAATTTCAGTTAATTGAAACGTAAGGAAAGCTCAAAATATGTAAATTCAGCGAAAACCAGAAATTAAAAGCTTTTCCGTATCTTCTACTTGCTTCTTATACATGCAAAAGCTAGCAATAAATCCAATTTTTTAAAAATAAGTAGTCAATTTTAGTTAACTGAAACGTTTCGAACTGAAAGTTTTGCAAAAATAACTCAATCTAGCACAAGTAGACAGTAACTTATATATAACTATACCCAAATATGGGGATTAAAATCGGAAGATAATTTCCCTTAATTGTTAATATTTTTTTTACAAAAAATCCAGTGGACAATTAACATAGGAAATTTTTACCTGGCTCCACGAACGGCCAGTGACGTCATCACTTCGCTTGCGTATAGTGATGCTACATTATACAAATTACTGTGTCAGTGGTTTTATTTGAGTTTTAAGAAATTGCCAGATTTAACAACTTTCTACTTTTAGGTATTTTTTAATGTAAAAGAATACGTGTATGAAAGGGAAAAACGAGGGTAAATGCATAAAAAATAAAAGTATTTTTAAATACCTTCTTGACATCGTAAGAAAATAATTTTTGTATTCTCCATATCTGGCTAACCATATGTTAAAAGTGTGCCACAGATTTTATGCTTGCCTATTAATATATAGATATTCAAGTTTTTTTTTTTTTTTTTTTACTTTGCGAACACTATAGTGAGGAAAGTATTGTAATCATGTCAAAAATCCGAATTCGAGATTTTGATGTTTCTATACGTTTTGAGGTCCCCTGAGTCCGTTTTCACTATTTTTACGATGATGTATGTATGTGTGTGTGTATGTGTGTATGTGTGTATGTATGTGTGTATGTCTGTGAGTGAACACGCTAGCGTCTAAACGCTTTGTTCGATTAACCTGAAAGTTGGTACGCATATTGTAAGTCACCATAGTACGAACCCTATAGATTTTGGTGAATCTAGCACTTATAGTTTTTTTACAGGGACACAAAGAAAAATTCTTTATCATTATGGCCTATGTGAGCAAAATCTTAAAAGTGCGATAGCATCTAAACGCCTTATTCAATTGAGCAAAAAATTTATACACATATTATAGGTCACAAATACTCAATCTGTATAGATTTTGGAGAATCTAGCACTTATAGTTTTTTTACAGGGACACAAAGAAAAATTCTTTATCATTATGCCTATGGGGCCAAATTTTTAAAAGTGTGATAGCGTCTAAACGCCTTATTAATCTGAGCAAAAAATTTGTACACATGTTATAGATCACAGTTGAACTAACTGTAAGGATTTTGGTGAATCTAGCACTTACAGTTTTTTTACAGGGACACAAAGAAAAATTCTTTATCATTATGGCCTATGGGACTAAATTTTTAAAAGTACGATAGCATCTAAACGCCTTATTGAATTGAGCTGAAAATTTATATGAGTATTATAAATCACTGTTGCACTAACTATAAGCATTTTGGTGAATCTAGCATTTATAGGTTTTTACAGGGACACAACGAAAAATTCTTTATCATTATGATCTATGGGCTCAAAGTTCAGTAGCGTTAAATAAAACATCGTGTAATAGATGGAGAAAAATAATCAAACACTCTATTATGGTTTTCTCTCTTTTGTTTGTTTAACAACTCCTCTTTCTTTACTTTATCTACAAAACTGTTAATTACTCAATGTTCGGAAAGTCGAGTGGAGTCACTCCAGATTTTTTTTTATCTGAACATGTAAAATTAAACGTGATGTAGGTAGTTAACCTTTTTAACCAAGCAACTCTTACAAATAATAAACACTAACTGATAATTAACAAATTTTGTTTTTTATTTAACCTTCAGATATAAATTTTATTTCATTTAAGTGGGTAAAAATTATTTACTGATTTAAAACATTTAAGTCCTGAAATAATTTGTATGTTATTTATGTGAATAGTTGAACAGAACTAAATTCGTATTACATTCCAGCAGCATTATAATTGCAAAGCTATTTCATATTTCGAATCCTGACCTATTTTTTCCTTTTGTTGCATTGTGAATATAAATAAAATTATAATTATGTACTTTTGCTAATGAAATAAATAATTAGAGAAAAATGAATTCACACAGTTGATTCTTCAAATTAATTAAATAAGTGCGTACTCTTTAAATGAAATGGCTAATTTAATAAATTATTTTAGATTTTAATTGGAGAGAAAAAAAAAAGAGTTGTTTTATTTTATTTTAGCAGTATGTCCTTTATTTTTTTTATTATTTATTATTTTTTTATTTTAAGATAGCTTCTTTTTTTCTTTTCTTTTTTTTTTATTGCTGAAAACTATTCCATAAAAATAAAAATTATATCCAAGGTTTTATACTTTTCTATTACTAACCATGTAAAATTAAAAGTGATGCATTTATTTAATCTTTTTAACTAAGCTATATATATATTGCAAATATTTTGTTTGATATGAATTCAAAATTAACTTTTATTATATATTTCTCTTGTTCTTCGTTCAGCTTTAGATGTGAATTTTGTTTTATTTAAATAAATAATAATTATGTACTGCGAAAGGTAAAAAAGTTAACGCCTGAAATTATTTTAATAGTTTATTATTAAATCACCAACACTTTCCCATAATCTTCAAGTCACCCCTAACTAAAGTCTATTTGACGGTTATGGGGTGGTTCATTTTCTAAATCCCGAACTATTTTTCGAGGGTATTCCATTGCAAATCTAAATTAGTAATTTATTTTCACATTATGGTACTGCAGAAATAATTAATTATAGGAAGTTTTTTAATTTAAGCATAATTTGTTCTTGAATTTTAGTAATTATACACAATAAGGAAAATGACTAGAATTTAATTAGCTAAGATGTTTGCATGAGCTTCAAAGGTTAAAAAACCATATCTTCTCTCTCTCTCTCTCTCTCTCTTTAATTTAATATAATAAATAACATTTCTTAATTTAATTTAGAAATTTATTCATCAACCATGAAAGTTCGTTTCAGAAAATTTTGGAGTGGAAGGCTGATTTTTTATACCAACTATGTGAAAAATACCAGAGCCGGAAATCGAACCGGGCCTTCCGCTTTAGCCATGAAAGTTCATTTCAGAAAATTTTGGAGTGGAAGGCTGATTTTTTTATACCAACTATGCCCGGGTTCGATTCCCGGCTCTGGTGTTTTTCACATAGTTGGTATTAAAAATCAGCCTTCCACTCTAAAATTTTCTGAAAATAACATTTTTTATTTAAAATTTTGAGCAAAGAAGGGTAGCATTTAAATAACATTTTATTAAATTTTCATTAAAAATTTTGGAAAATTCAACCAATGGGTCCTAGTTTCCTGGAACTCCTCAGGAAAGTGGGGGACACGATTTGTCAAATACTAATGCATCGATCCTATTGAAATTCTGCACACTTCTTCGATATAGAATTAACTAATGCTTGAACAAAGAATAAAAATAAATATATAAATAAATAAAAATAATCTGGTGTGCCACTCACACGAGTTTCTCTTACCCTGAAATTTAATACTATAAATACAGGTTGGAGATTAAGAGGTAAGATAACGAGTACTATTATATAAACCTGTGTTAAACAATTAAAATTAGGCTTCTGAAAAGTTTTATATGATAATTAGTTCTGTGTGAAGGGGGCTACTGCCCCCCCCCCGACCCCCCGTTTCATTAATGCACCTACATTTATATAGACTTTAATTCGGTTATTAAAAACTAATTCTGTTTTTAAAAAATAATTTATTAAAATCATTATTTAAAAAAATTATCTTTTGTGATAATGCAGACGATTTCCATATTAGAGAAGTAGTATAACACTAAATATCCAAAAAATGTCCATTTTATTCTCAACATTTAAAAGAAAAAAAAAAAAAAAAAAGATTTTTTTTTCTAAGTTTTTTTTTCGTTAAAAGTAAAAAAAAAAAAAAAAAAAAAATCGATAACTTTGTTTTAAATTATCGCAGATCGATGGTTTAATCATTCGTTTTAAAGGTATTGGCGAGCTCTTTTGAAAGATACGCATCATGAAAATTTACTCCCCTCGAGGGGGGGGGGAGGGGAGGCTCCTACATACACAATTTCTTTTTCCCCATGTTGAATATCTCTATTACAAAAAATATATATTCGTTTCATTTGATTTAGTGCAGTTTATAGATCTTAAACTCTACTTACCTTCAATTTCCCCCATACACGTAATGTATTTGAATACTTTTGAGTGCCCCTGTACACGAACCATTTGCTTGATCTTAACGAAAAGTTTAGTGTAGCATCCTTATATGATACACATTTAGAATACCAAGTTTGAACTTTTTGCCTTAATTTGTTTTTGAGATATGCTGATAACAGACAGACACACAGACACAGACACACATACAGATACACACACACAGACATACACACAGACCATTTGCTAAAAACATGATTTTCTTATTCAGGGGACCTCAGAACATGTAAACATAACAAAATCTCGCGTTCGAAAATTTGACCCAAAAACAATACTTTCTCTACCTTATGGGTAAGAGAAAGTAATAAACTGAGATTAGAATTTTTGGAAGAGTTGTTTGTTGTATACAAATTTTCGAACATTTTACTTCACATATAAACATGTAAAATAAGTTGTAAAAAAAAAAAAAAAAAAAAAAGATCCTCCGTTCAAGCACTTAGTCACTTCTGTTTGAAAGAAGAGTGCAAAATTTCAATAAAATCGGTGCAGTAGTTTTTGAGATATCGTATCCATGCACCGCTTTTCCGAAAGGTCTCCGGGAACTAAGAACCAACGGCTGAATTTTCCAAAATTTTTAATAAAAATTTTATATTGTTTTAATGTTGTTTATCTATACACTCAAAATTTTGAATAAAATATTTTATTTAAAGAAGTTTAAATAAATAAAGCAGGAATTTTCAGGAATTTTTTTGTTTTACTTCGAAACCCGTGTAACCCCTTTAAAGAAAAAAAAATAATAATATACTACTATTTTAAGTAAACTAGTACGTTGTAGCCACCACATGACTTTCTTCTATATTTTCCTATACAAATTCACTCAGTAAAAATAATTTATTGAAATTATTATTTAAAAAAAATATCTTCCATGATAATGAAGACGAATTCCATGTTAGAAAAGTAGAAAAAAATCGATAACTTTATTTTAAATTATCGCAGATCGATTTCAAGCATTCGCTTTAAAGGTATTGGAGAGCTCTTTTGAAAGATACTCATCATGAAAATTTACTCCCTTCGGGAGGCGGAAGCGAGGCTCCTATATACACATTTTTTTTTTCCCCAGTTGACTATCTCTATTACAAATAATTCTTTTAAATTTCATAATGATTATTAAAAAATAATTCTCTTTATGCACATTTATGCAAAATTTTGTCCTATACCACCATGTTAAAAACTTAGAAACAGTGGGATGGCAACGCAAGCTGTTGGACAATTTTTACCAAAAATTGATAGGCACTAATTTATGTCAATATGTAACTACATACCAATTTTTATGACATTCTGTGCAGTAGGATCTGAGACACAGTCGCCACAAAATTTTGTCCCACACACACAGAGACAGACAGATATTTTCTAAAAATGGTCAAATCGTGTTCTACACTATCAAAACGTGTAAATTCATCAAAAACTCGAGGTCGAAAATTTTTACGAATCCAATACTTTCTTTTATTGAATATAGAATAAAGTAAAAAGGATAATTTTTCAGTATTGAGGATGAAAAACTTAACAAGAATAAGGCACACATAACTAAGTATCTAGTTCTGCTTACAATTTCTATGCAGTTGAGGTTTAGGTTGCATGGGTTTAACGCCGCACTAGAGTTACGCAACTGGCAACGGATTGGGGTTCATCCCTAGAGATGGTCTGGAGATTTGTCATCACAACTTTGTTCCTGAACAAACAGGATGACTCTTCCGCTGCTGTAGAAGTATTATTTCTTTTTGCGGAACGGGGAAGACATTGCAACCACGAAACATTTTATGTGCATCACAGTTTATTATACAGATAGGTTGGTTGGTTGGGTTTTACGTCGCACTAGTGCTGCGCAGATGGGCAATTGGCGACGGTCTGGGACTCACCCCTAGAGGTGGTCAGGAGACATGCCATCGCAATTTTGATCCTCCACGGAAGGGATGGCTCTCCCGCTTCGGTGATCCCCAGAGGTATAATTTTTGATATTATACAGAAACGACAGCGGAGTTAAAACGCGAACCGGAGCGATAGTAACACCACTAGTGTCAAAAGAGGGGAATTAAGAACTTCGACATGCGTTAGGTCTACATGGATAGCATCTTTGATCAAAAACTATTTTCCCTATTTCGTGAGTAGTTTGTAGTAGGCTATAGTATGTGAAGTTTTCTTTTTCAATCATACTCAAATCATTCAGAGCTTCTTCTAAGAAATAAAATTACTTTTAATAATGTTTAAAAATATACGTTGCCAAACACATTCATATTCAAATACAAATTAAAATTAAAATTACAAATTGTACTTCTAAAATAACGATATGAAACCGTTAAATATTTAACATTGTTTGGTTTAAATAATACAAAATGCTTCAAAATGAAAAAAATATTTTTGGTTCATGTATATTTTCAAAGTTTATTTGTTTAATATTACTTGCTTCTTAAAATAAATTACTTTTAACAATCAAGTTTGTAAACAGTGACAAAGTTGCCAAACGAAAACATAGATACAATAAAAATAAGGCAAGTGATTGTGTAAGCTAGAGAGCTCGAGAAACTTACAGTTGTTGCCAACTGGGTTTGGCAGCAGCTGTAAGTTTTGGTTGTCGCAATTGCTGTTGTCGCATTTTGGTTACAAATGAGTACGCGGGAAGCGTACCTCCGAAATGTTGGCGCGTACAGAACAGATTGGCGCATTTTCGTAGCTAACGCCAAAATCTCTCTATCGCAAAGCAACCCTTGATTCTACTTCATTCCGCATTCGTGAAAACTTCAATCTTTTTTTTTTTTTTTTTTTCTCCCTCTCAGAAGAATAAACTGCTGAAACTGTCTGTGTGTTAATGAGTTTTAGCGTCGTTATTTTTAAATAATATACTTAATGTCTAAATTTAGTAGGAAACCTTCACCTTTTTTTTTTTTTTTTTCTAATTATTTATTTAATTTTTACTTTTTCTGATACATAAAAAGAGTAGAGAAAATATTGTTCTTAGGTCAAATTTTAGAAAAAAAAAAAACTATTTTTTGTCCAATTATTTACTTTTTACTTTTTTCTTAATCCAAAACAGAAGTTAAAAAAAAAATTACTTTTACTATTTTTACTTTCTCTTACCCATTAGGTAGAGAAAGTATTGTTTTTGGGTCAAATTTCCGAACGCGAGATTTTGTTATATTTACACGTTTTGAGGTACCCTGAATACGAAAATCATGTTTTTAAGCAAATGGTCTGTGTGTGTGTCTGTGAGTGTGTCTGCCTGTTATCAGCATATCTCAAAAACAAATTATGGCAGAAAGTTCAAACTTGGTATTCTAAATGTGTATCATATAGGGATGCTACAGTAAGATTTTCGTTAAGATCAAGCAAATGGTTCGCGTACAAGGACAATCAAGAGGATTCTAATACATTACGTCTATGGGGGAAATTGCAGGTAAGTAGAGTTTAACGTCTATAGACTGCACTAAACCAAATGAAACGAATATCTATTTTTTGTAATAGAGATAGTTAACTGGGAAAAAAATGTTTGTGTATGTAGGAGCCTCGCCTCCCCCCCCCCCCTGGGGGGAAGTCTCCCCTCGAGGGGAGTAAATTTTCATGATGGGTATCATTCAAAAGAGCTCGCCAATACCTTTAAAACGAATGGTTGAACTATAAATCTGTGATAATTTAAAACAAAGTTATAGATTTTTTTTACTTTTAACAAAAAAAAACTTTTTTTTTTTCAATATGGCAAAATAGGGCAAAATTTCCCTTAAAAATCCATTAAGAGAAATATTTTATCTTTAGGATATCACATCACTTTAAAAATATCATTTATGTTACATCTCATAAAGTATAAACATTTTAATTTGAAAATTTCGCAAGTAATTTAAAATTTAAAAATTCTTTAATATGACAAAATAGGAAAACATTTTACGTAAACTTATGTTTTTGTCTTAGTGCATTGGAAATAGTAATATCATATCGCATTTGAAATTAAAGAACGAAAGCACGCCTAATAAAATTAATCCGCAAATTAGAATAAGTTAAATGTATTGGATCGGATTGAGATTAGCCTAGTTAGAGGGACATTTCAGTCTGCGACTATGTTAGTTTCCTATCATATTCATTACTTTTTAACATGAAGCTTAACAGAATGTTATTATGTTCGCTCTTAATAGCATTTCATCAGAACAAATATATGATGAGAAATTGAGCAGAATCCATCTATACCGACATGTTTCTTTTAGGAAAAGGTTGTAGATAGATTATGCATATCCTTATTACCTTGTTTTTATAACACATTACGATTAGATTTTTTATGACTACTGAGAAGGAACAAATAGAATAGCACTAACAAAATCTTGAACGTTTCACTTTTTAACTATGTACGTTGGAAGGTGTAAAGATTGAGATGTCTGAGAAGAAAATTATATGTAGAAGGTTTTATGAACTCAAACTGTGGAATTTAAAACAAAATATCGATTTTTATTATGATTAAAATATTCTTAGAAAAATACATAATAGTTAAATATATAGTGAAAATTCAAGCTCTGCATCATAAGATAAATATTTTATAAAGTTAAGTCATACATTTAAAATAATAATAATAATACAAAATAATAGTTAAACAGAAATAGGGTAAGTGCACCAGTGATTGACACTTTTAGAGCAATCTCTGATGTTTTTAATGTTCTAGTCATCAGAAAATATGTTTAGAAATCTTAAGTTATTACATATGGCATGAAAGACATTCAGAACCACATATATGTTAAAATATATACATTTGATAACAATTATATTTTTTTATAAATTTTATTTGACACCCACTCAGTGTTCCAGTAATTGACACTGCCAGTTTTATTTTACCTATGCTCCAGTGTTAGACATAAAATGTTAAAATTCTTATATGTAAAATACTATATGATTTTATAATTTTTTAATTATTTCCGGATAGATGTCAATTACTGCTACTGGAGCATGCCAATCACTGGAGCACCTACCCTAGTTAAAAAATAATATAACATTTTTAACTTACCGATTTGGACGGTGGAGAACTCTGTATACAATCCAATGAGTATTGGTTATTCGACCAAACACTTTGACAAATTATTCTGCTTCCTTCTCACATGTTAAATTAGATCTTAAAGTTAATACATTGTCATTATTAGAATGTATTATTATATGCGGAAAACTGCCTTTTAATTTTGAAATAATAGTGTCAGCTTCCATTTTGCGATTTAAAGCTTTAAATATAACATTATTCAACAATAAAAAACAAAAGCGGCAATGTTTATTTACAGAAATTATGTGCTGCGTAGTTTTTTCTCTTTGAACGTCCACATTTGGCGAAAATCGCACTGTTTGGCGAAAATTTGTCAATCTGTTCTGTACGCGCCAACATTTCGGAGATACGCATACGGGAATGCCCCATCTGTATAATAGTTTGTGGTGTGCACTAACCACCATTGATGTACAAGACGGTTTTTGGTAAAATTCTAGCCGTCTTGCAATCCTTCGATTAGGGACGCTACGTTCCACCATCTGGTACCGCGACCCACATTGTTGTGCAATAAAATTATGCAATGAATCCAACATTAAGCTATATTATGATTGAAGGAGTGCAATTATCAACTAAGAATTTTATTTTATTTTATTTATTAAGGTTGACGTTGAGCGGGTTTTTAAATCGCACAGTTGCTACGCCATTGGGTAATCACCGATAGGGATGGGAGACTGGACATTGAACAAATATGGCGGACGTTCGTTCAAAAACCAGTCAATCGCTGTAGAACGTAATTTAATTTTACCAACGTCTAACACTTTTCTTTTAATTAAAAAATTTATAAAACATTTCTATTTATCTTTAGAATACCTTGTAGAGTGCCATTTGAAATTTTGTAGAGCGTAATAGTATCGCATATAACAGCTTGAACAAACATGGTGGATCGGCTCGCGGGTCAGTGTCCAGTCTCTTATCATGCAGGGTCTCTAATCACCGACGATCTGGGACTTACCACCAAGGGTGGCACTGAGACATGCCCTCACAATCCTCCACAAAGAGGATGGCTCCCACGCTTAGGTGACCCTCCAGAGGTATATTTATTAAGAGAACAAAGAAATGAACTAAAATAATATATTAAGTAATTACCGCAATTTTCGGTGTACAAGCCGCTGGTGAAATACACTTATTTTATACCAAATTCAGCCTTTCTTCCTTCCCATGTAATTCTATGGAATTTTTTAGGCTTCGTATTATAAGGATATCTCATTCAAAAAAGGAAGTTTATTGATTTTATTATTATTATTAATTTTATTATTATTATTATTGCGTTATTTGAACAGGTCGCTTTTTATATTAGTGAGAAATCTTATACTTCAGATATTTTATTGCATTAAATAAATTTAGGATTCTAATTTTCAATCTCTAAAAGAGATATTTAAATTTATTTATTTATTTTTAATCGTTCATTAATCTAAAGGGCGACTTGTTCAAAAATTAATATTCAAAAATCAGAATTCGATAAACACAAATTTTTGATGAGATATCCTTTTAATACAAAGCAAAAAAAAAAAAAAAAACCTTATTGGATTACATGGAATAAGCAAAAAGGTAATTCTAACTAATACGCAACATTAAAGTATTTGTATTACGTTCGGAGAGCTTTATTATTATTACTTTTAAATATAAATTGTTTTCTGTATTAAGTATTGAAATACGATTAAAAACCTATACACATGACTAAAACATTAATATATATATATATATATATTTATTTCAAATTCTTTTTTTATATTTGCTCTTTAAAAAATAAATGGATAAATAAATAAATGAAAAAGAGCTAAAAACAGCAAAAATATTAAATAAGTACTTTTGCAAAACATGACAACTAAACTTTAAATCAAGATAATTTAATTTTGTAAATTTTATTACCATTATTATTTTTTTCCCCCGCAGAATGAACTACTCTATTACTTTAACTTCAATATTTTATAAAACATAAAATTTAAATCTCTGACGGAGCAAAAATCATTAGTAACGCAATGCAAAGGCTAAGCTTTATCAACGATAATAATAAAAATAAAAATTAATACAACTACGGTTATGAGTGCAGTTCATTTCCTTTCTCACCCTTTTCAAAGCATATATTGAAGCATGTCGCTCATTTGAATCAATAATGTCTTCTATTATGACGTTCTGCATAAATGCAAAATGTTAAAAATTTGATTTAGAGAAAATGCGAAAAATAAAATTGAACTGTAGATTTTATTGATGTGTTATCAAATTGTAAAGGCGATAACTCTAGTTCTAAATAAAATAGATAAAAAATTAAAACAGATTTGAATCGATAAAGAACCAGACTTTAATATTTATATTCAAATCGAAAATTGAATTTTTTAATGAAAATCGGTTTTCTTAAGTATTCAGGCACCTTAGCCATTTAAATTAAATATCTGATTTTACAATAATTACACTGCTCGGCAAGAAAATTGTCTCTGACACCATTTCAGCATATTCTTATGTAAAATAACCTCCTGAATCCGAATACGACGCCCATTTTGCCCTATCACCCACTGTTTTTTAGAAATAGTCCCCTATTTTTATCATTTTTCGGTGATTTTATGGATATAAGTTTGATTTTTAGGTGGGTAGAGGATTATTTTAACCGTTAAATATCTTCTGAGGGGCTACAGAGCTGGAAAATTCTAAAACATGGACATTTGCGAAAAGGGAAATTTTTTGGAGGAGGATTTGCCTCCGAAATTATGCATTACATATCTTATATTATTTTTAATCTGTTATTAATGTTATTTTTTAAACTTTATATTATTTTTGTTTTAAGGTGTTAAATTAATTATTTTTCATTCTACAAATCAAATTCATGGTCATAAAATTATCGAACAGGGAAAGAAATTGAGGGGGGGGGGGGGGTGTATCTAGAAAACGGACTGGGCAAAATGGAGTCATATTCAGATTCAGGAGAGGTCATTTTGCATAAGAATCAGCAAAAATGGTATCAGATATCGAATTTTTTTTTTTTTTTTTTTTTGCAGAGCAGTATTATTACGGAAGATACTAAAGGACATTCTAAGTCATCACCGTCGTTTTAATTATTCTTAAGTTATAACGGAATATAACAAAACGGGCATCACTGTAGACACGACTGAGAACACAAAAAGGGAGAAAACAATTTAGTGTTTAATATTGACATAATGTATTCGCGGGAATTGTCTCACATGTTATGAGTCATCTCTAAGACAACAATGAACAATCGTCTTAAAACAATCTACTTCCGTTTCAACTTCGTAGTTAACACCTATTTATTTAGTTTCATAAAAATGTAGCACACTTTGTTTTTCTATCTAGTAGCACAAAATGATTCAAAAGCCTTTGGATACATTTTTTTTTTCTTCGCCGATGCCAGCCCTAGAATTTATATAATTTATTTAATTGCTGGTCAATGACTGTCTGTCTTATGGAAACAAGTGTCAACAATTGATCATTAAAAATTTATGTTGAAGGAAAAATGTAAATAAATCTGCGGACAAAGAACTTGTAAATGTATGTCGCAAGTTTAACATATTAATAATCATATAAGTAATCTAAAGCTGATTCCCATTACTCTGGGAAGTTAACTTTAAAAAGTTTCTTAATTAAACAATAAAGAAACCAGTTGGCATAGTTGGTGGTATGATGGACTCGGCTTAGTTCCCATCATATACAGTCGGTAACAAAAGTGTCCGAACATTAGCGAAAATTCCTATGTAAAAAAAAGTACACTTCATACGGTTTTGTTAAATAAATCCTTATCGAATCCTTGTCTTACACTGACTAAGAGCAGGATTCGACAAGAATTTATTTAACAAAACCGTATGTGTACTTTTTTTACATAGGAATTTTTGCTAGTGTTCGGACACTTTTGTTACCGACTGTATATATGTATATATATATATAGAAAACAATTGACAGGAAAATTTATAAATATATAAGTTTTACAGATTAGAAAAACCAATAGGAGAATTACAAACCAATGCGCAAGATTGCAGCGAAAGGAAATGCAAAACTTAGATGTAGTAATATATAAAAATGCAGAAATATATAAACAAATGAATGAAATTAAATGTAGAAATATATAAACAAATGAATGAAATTAAATGTAGAAATATATAAACAAATGAATGAAATTAAACCCCCAAAAACACTGAGATCTTCATCAGGGAGGCCCCTCAGTGTAGGGATGAACGAGAAGTTTCTGAAAGGACAGTAGCTATAAGGTAATAACTATCCTTAGCCCCCAACTTCTCACCAAACAGAAAACCACCAATGATGAAGATTGGTGGTTTTCTTCCAATCTTCAAGAATTGAAAGATTGGAAGAAAAGAATTGGAAGATTCCACCAATGGCCTCCCTGATGAAGATCTCAGTGTTTTTTGGGGTTTAATTTCATTCATTTGTTTATATATTTCTGCATTTTTATATATTACTATATATATATATATATATATATATATGTTCTCAAAAATTTCTGGTGAAGGGCATACACTATTCATATTAAGAGAAATTAATTTGACCAACTACTCGACACTGTGACAGATCGAAATGGTCCGCCTTATAGGTTATCCCCCATTCACTTCTACACATTTACCTCACTCTAATCTATTAATTTATTTTATTGAGGTGAGTTTCGTAGTTTAGTTTTCATACTATTCAATACTATTTCCAATGCAACGACCTCGAAAATGCAAATTTATATGAAATATCGGTGCTATGTTAATCTTAAATTTAGCTATGTTAGCTAAGTTTGCTATGCAATATTAAATTTAGAATTACTTTCAAAATTTTCAAATTAGAATATTTGTAATCTATGATGTTCAGACAATTGTAATAAATGCCATTTTAAAAGTAGTCTGATACCTTTATAATGGAAATATCCCTCAAAATAGAAATTTAGGCAATTTTGCCCTATTTCGCTATATGTTAAGTAAATTGTAAATTTCAAATAACTTATGAAAATTTTAAATTAGAAAATTCGCAATCAAAGATGTTCATGCGAGTATACAAAATTATATTTTAAAAGTGGTATCAAATCTTTTCGATAAAAATATCTTTCAAACTGGACGTTTTTGCGAAATTTTTTCTGTTCTGCCATGTAAAGTAAATCGTAAACTTCGAATAACTTACGAAATTTTTAAATTAGAAAATTCATAGTCAAGGATGTTCATACCACTATTCTAAATCATATTTTAAATGTATCCTTACATTTTTACGATGAAAATATCCCTAAAAATAGACGTTTATGCCAAATTTTGCCCTGTTCTGCCACGTTAAGAATTTCGTAAGTATCATATAACTTACGAAATTTACAAAGTTGAATTGTTATAATTAATTATGTTCATTCCAACATCGGAACTGATATTTTAAAGCTGGTATGATATCTTTACAGTAAAAATATTTCTTCAAATACATGTTTAAACGAAATTTTGCTCTATTCTCCCATGTTAAGAAAATTGTAAATTTCGAATAACTTACGAAGTTTTTAAATTAGAAAGCTTCAAATCAATAGGGTTCTTGTTAGTGTTATAAGTAATATTTTAAAGCTGGTCTGACCACTCTGTGATCATTTGTTCTTGAGATATCATTTACACAGACTAACAAACTAGCATACTAACAAACTAACAGACACCCTTCAGAGAGACACCATACCATTTTTGCCATTTTTTAATTCCTCACACCACAAAACGTGTAAAACTGTTAAAAATTCGAATTCGAATATTTTCAGGATTACCCAAGTTCTCCATGCCTATAGTTTGAGGAGGAACTAAAAATCTATAACCATTGATACAGACTTTATCTAGTTACAGAAAAAAAAATTTTTTTACAGATTGAGGTGTAATTTTACAGTAAATGTTTATAGTTTTAGAAAAGAAAAATTTTCTACATAAAAGTTAAAGAAAATGTCCGTTTTTTACAGAATTCTTTTACAGTGCAGTCTTAAATATATATATATTATTATTTCATCTATAATTCTAATTGTTGTGTGAATTATCTTTCTGGACTGAAACATTCTAAAACTTAGACCAAAAGCAACACTTCATTTCATTAAACATCTCATCTACGAAAACATCAATTCCGAATATAAAATATGTATACCTTGGAAATTTTCAATTAAATTAAGGAATGTGGGTTAAGTTTAATCATGTCTACTTTTATCTCCTGATTAACAATACATCTGCGTTCATATTAAACTCAGCAAGTTAGAAATGTTGACGCATAAATTTAAATATTAAAGATCGCTAGAAGGATTACCGTTTCAAAGTTCATATCTTTATTTCCCAAGGTTTATAAATTCTGTAAAAAAATATATATTCAGTAAATATCAAAGAGGAAAATTATTACATGGTATTTGTATATTTCTTCTCATGCTCATGTTTTGAACCGATAAAAGTAACGTGAATGATTTTTTTTTTTTTTTTTTTTTTCGGTCCATCCATATTAAATCTCATATAATGGTGAGTATGATATTTCCAGTAATGATTGTACTGTAGAAAACTTTTCAGTAATGCTCATATATGTATAAAAGAAATATGTATCAGTTTCTTTTTTTAAATAATTTAACTCACTTCAAACAACTATTTCATGCTTTCCAGTTAAAGCACTGTAAGTGTTACATACGTCATTTCCCACGACGGCAAAGTTTACAAAAGTAATGTAATACATATACATTTTATTATACTTTTAAATAAAAAATATTGAAACTCAACCTCAAATATTTTGAGTCCATAATTCATAATGTGTAAAAGACACTGTAAGTATAAATCTTATATTCGTAAAAATCTCTACATTTTGTACAATGGAAGCCTTCAAAATGCCAGATAAATATAAGCTCAATCACATGCAACTTTTACACATACACACACATTTCGTACATACATACATTACCATAAACACTGTGAAAAAGAATTCAGTAAACCACAAAATATATAACCTTCATACCAGTGTTGGGATATAATTGATTAAAAGTAAACTAATTACATTTAAATTACAATTATAATTATTTTACTGTCAATCAATTAATGAGTAACTAACTACAAATAAATCGAATTACTCATTCAATTTATTTGTAATCAATTACTTGTTAATCGATTGATAGTAAATAATTATAATTGTAATTTACTTGTAATTTACTTGTAATTCAATTACTTTTTAATCAATTATGCCCAACACTGCTTCATACTCAGTATTACACGATAACAATACTTATATATATGTATATAGTATATATATGTTTGGACAATAAAATATGATATCTTGAGACGACGTTACGATCGCCTACATTTGTCCTTCATATGAGAGAAATATAATGCTAATTTTCTGACTTTTATGACTATTATAGCTTAATTAGAAGCTAAAATTTTATTACTATTTCGTGTTTACTTCCGTAATTACATTTCAAATTGAATAAAAAGGATAGTTGAAAAAGAATATTTGTAAATCAGGACTCGAAGCACGTTAAGTCATTAAATTCACTGGTCAAATCTAACAGGTCAAATCTGAAGGACAAAAAATTATAAATAGAAAAATAGAAACATTTGCATAATTGTGTATATGTGATTTACAATGTATCTTTAAAGCAGTAAACAGACGCACAATAAATTGAGTTTTATGTCAAGGCATCCTTCTTTAAATTATTATTTATCTGTCCTTGATAAACGAAATGATTTAATGTGAGTAACTTATTTTACACAATGTTTTGCATTTTCAAAATTTAAAAGTTGGCATCAACTTATTTGTATCGATCTTGCAGTTTTTCAATAAATTACCGTAATTTCGTGTATATAACCCGCGGGTAATCTATAATAAAAAACCTGACTTTATATGTCCTGCGGGCTATCATCCGGTGCGGGGTATCTATTACGAACAACGAGAAAATCAACACTGATCTCATTTTTGTTTCGAAAGTCTCGATTATTAACGCATAATAACGATGAAATTGAGGACAGTGAAAAGGAACCTAATGACGAGGATAATCAGGAGGATGAAGACGAAGTGTTCCAAACAATATTGCAACATTTTAATTCTGATACGGAAGAATCCGATTTCGATGGATTTGAATGAATTTTGTAAATAAATTTATTATTAATCTATAATTTTCTTATAAATTGAATAAAGGTGTTAATCATTAGAAGTTACTCCAGTTCATAGTAATTTATATAGAGAGAAAGATTAATACTATGTTATGATTATTTGCTTTTTCATTATATGTAAGTAAATTTATTTGCTTATTATTTATATCTTTTCCTACTTATTATTAAAATAATAGCAATTAGTGTTGAGATTATAAATAGCGATTGCTGACCATGTGATTTTAGAAGTGCGGGATATCTTTCGGTTATAATTATTTTTAAATCAATTTTTTATGCTGCGGGCTACCTTCCGCCGCGGGTTAGATACACAAAATTACGGTAATTGCAAAGATAGTGTAACATGGGATTCCTACACTATAGTGACCATATGTCCTCGAAATTCGAGGACAGTCCAAATTTTGAAGACGTTTTTCTAAATTGTAGAATGGAAATTATTTATCATAATTATTACCGCTTAAGTCCACATTTATTTATGTTAAACTATACCTCTATAATTTGGTAATTGTAACAGTTATTGATGCTAATATATTATGAAGATACTCTATGGTCACTATATCCTACACGCAATTATATTAAACTTTACCCACAAGCCTTGCCCACTTCGCTGGTCATAGTATTTAATTGAATTTTCCAAATTCCATATTATTATCAACACAAAAATCTCACAAAATAATTATCAAAAGACTGATTAAAAGTTCAATTATCAATTGAAACCTCAATTAAAATTATCGCTGCCTTTCGCAGTGGTTTTTCTTGCCCTCATTATGACGAATCAGAATCCTCACTGCCTTCGGCAACGCCTTTCCCGCTTATTTTACTCCCTTCTTCTAGCGGGTAAAGTTAGAAGTTTCACGAAATCCCGTTTCGATTTTTCAAAATAATGTCTTAGTGGGGGTCAGAGTCCTGAAACTAACCTACACACCAAAATTTATGTCTCTATCTTCCATAGAATCACTACAGCTGAGTTGAGTCAGTTTACTATTATATATAGATAGATTACATTTTCTTTTCTTTTTTTCATGTTTTTGTTATGTTTTATTGAGAGAAAACACTTTCTTACCAATATATAATTTAGATAAACGAATTATATTTATAATTTTTAATTTTATAAATCCTTGTTTTTTTTTTAAATGGTCAATTTTAGATATATATATATATATATATATATGTGTTTTTTTTTTTTTTTTTTTTAAATGTCTGTATCACGACTTACAGTCAGTAATAAAAGTCTCCGAACACTAGCAAACATTCCTATATAAAAAATGTACACTTAATGCAGTTTTGTTAAATAAATCCCTGTCGAATCCTGTTCTTAGTCAGTCTAAAAACAGGATTCGACAAGGATTTATTTAACAAAACTGTATTAAGTGCACTTTTTTGATATAGGAATTTTTGCTAGTGTTCGGAGACTTTTGTTACCGACTGTATGTATCAGTTTGCACTTGCAGTAAAATTGTTAAATTTGTCTAATTGTTATTTTTTTTTCTAATTTTATGTTTAATTTGTTAGGACATTTTATATCTTCTGACCACACTATTTCTTAAAAGAGAATATAATATGTGTAGTAGTGGATAATGGAAATCGTGTGGTTGTTTCGCACCATATTTTTTCTGTACAAAATAGTCCGAATAACTTTTATTTTTCCTAATAATTGAAATGTTTGGTTTAAATAAGGTTTAAATCATAAAGATTATAAAACATTTCAAATATGTATTAAGAAATCTAATGAAAGCTTAAAATTTTATGCTCATTAAAAGAGGATTTTTTCTTAAAATTATATAGTCTAGACAAGTTTATCACACTCATTACTTTTAATTGCATAAATGTTTGTTGACGTTTATTAAAAGTTGACAATTATTTACTTTTACGTTCGGAATATATAGGAAAGCCTTCTTATACTATTAAATAAAATATTTGAATAAAGATTTTAATTAGTATATGAATTTTCAAACATTTAAAATATGAACTAAATACATCTAATTAAGGATTAAGCTTTATTGCTCATTAAAATAAAAGTTAACGTTCTTTAAAGGTTCATCGATTAGCAAAGTATTTAGAATAATTTCTTTTCCTCATTATTCATTTATTTATTTATTTATGGTGCTATTGCTTGAAATGTTTGAATGCAATTAATATTTAAATCATATGAATCTTCAAACCATTAAATTATTTACTAAAAACATATAATGTAAGCTGAAAGTTCAATGCTCATTAAAAGAGAACTTTTTCTTACCAATGTGTGATTAAGAAAAGCTCCTCCAATTGATTTCTAATAGCACAGGCCTACAAAAATGAAGTTGACAAAATTTGATTTGATGATTTCAGTTGATCTTTGTGTTTTTTTGATACGCTGAAACCGAAAATGCAGTCCATTTTTCTCTATCACGTATAGATTTTTGTCAATACAGGGTGTTTACAGACACGATTTCTTACATATACCATCATAACAACCGGTTGGCTGGTTGGCATGGTTTTAAGTCGTACTAGGGCTTCACAATTACAACAATAAGCATCTATGATTAATTAATCATGGAAACATACTATAAAACTTGCTATATAATTATATTGGTGGAAGAATAATGGAAGAAATTGTATAGGCAGGCACCCTGTATTGACAAAAATCTATACGTGATAGAGAAAAACTGACTTCATTTTCGGTTTCAGCGCACCAAAAAACATAAAAATCAGCCAAAATTATAAAATCGAAATTTTACATGTCGACCTGTGTAATTTTACAAATATCTGTTAAAGTTCATAAAAGTTTAACAACCATTTATTTTTTAATTAAGAATCTCCAGGATAAATCTTTTTATGCTATTAAATAAAAAAAAATTGAATAAAATTAAGATTCAAATCAAACATTTAAATCATTAGTTTAGAAAAAAAAAATACATAAATAATGGTAAGTAGAAATATTAAAAATGAAATAAAATATTTAAAATAATTTGTGCACAAAAATCAATCTAATAGGTCGATTAGAGATGTTTTGTGAGTTCTCTCTATTAAAAGTAGACAAAATTTACTTCTAATGACAATGAAAATGAGAAGAAATACTGTAGTGTTGAAAATTAGTAGGATGTTATTGAAAAAGATTTTTTAATGGGCCAACATACTTTTTTTAATATTTAATTCAAGAAAATATCCACCACAAAATGCCCCTAGAAAAAACATTCCCGGAAAATACTTCTCCAGCAGTGTCATTTGATTTTAATATTTAAAAGTAATTCAATGTAATTGTATTGTGAGTCGCACAAAGAAACATTTCTACTTCCACCACTATTATCTAACAATAATCACTGTCCTATTTAATTACAAAAACTACTATCAACGTACGGAAAAAGATAATTTAAAATTTGCATAATTTTTAGATGAATTATTAATTTTCATTTAATTTTTGAGTTTCCAGTCGGATTCGGATATAAAGAAGTCCGATGTGGGTTGCCAAAAATCTCTGATGCAGGTTCGGATCGGTTTTCGGGTCGATAAATAATTTTTTGTTGGATTCGAGTCGGGTTGATTTAAAATCCATTTGCGGGTTTAACCCGAGAAGTGCAAGATTCTAACTGACACTAATTTCTGCCATGGGATTACCTTTTAATGATGCAGGACAATAAATAAATAAATAAATAAATTATACAGACACGACATTGTTTCATTATTTAAAACATGAAAATATGACATTGACAGATTTTAATTTAGTGCCAGAGGCCTACTGCTAAACTTGTTAATATCGTCAAATTCTTCTTTAGTTAATTCGTGACGATCTAAATTCCATGATAAAGTTTTCATTAAATCAAACCAATGTGTTTCAGCTGCAGATACTGTAACAAATAACGTTGGAAGTCCAAACTGTCTTATAACCGCAAAACAACGTTTTTCTCTTTTTCCCAATGAGGGGGAGGTGTGCCTTGGGGGGGGAACTCCTGTCAAAGTTGTACCTTGGGGGGGACTCATGTCAAAGTTGGGCCTTGGGGGGACTCATGTCAAAGTTGGGCCTTGGGGGGACTCATGTCAAAGTTGGGCCTGGGGGGACTCATGTCAAAGTTGTGCCTTAGGGGGGGACTCATGTCAAAGTTGGGCCTTGGGGGGGACTCATGTCAAAGTTGGGCCTTGGGGGGACTTCATTCAATAAATCCCCATTCAATAAACCGACTGAAATAGGCCCTTAGCACTATTAAGAGTGACGTATAAAAATTCGACAACGCTGTACCGACTGAAATAGGGGTACCTTGGGGGGGACTCATGTCAAAGTTGGGCCTTGGGGGGACTTCATTCAATAAATCCCCATTCAATAAACCGACTGAAATAGGCCCTTAGCACTATTAAGAGTGACGTATAAAAATTCGACAACTGTACCGACTGAAATAGGCCTCTAGCACTAATAAAACAAATTTACATAAATTTATCATTTAAGATAGAAAAATAATTTTAAAATTAAGTAAAAATGTCGATATATATATTTATATATTTAAAAAAAAAAACTTTAATTATATTAACTTTATTTAACTTTAATTTTAAAAAACTTCAATTTATTTTAATTATAAGAATAATTAGAGTAAATTTCAAAATTAACTTTTTTTTTTTCTTTTGTGTGAATTGTGCAGCACTTGCGACTAACAAGGAAACATTCAAAAGGTGTCATCTTCAAAATATATGTGATTCTACTCTTCATAAAATACCAGAAAATGAAAAAATGATCGGCTGAAATGAATTACAGCGACCACAAAAAAATTATCAAAATTAAGCATATTTGGCGATTTCACACTGCTTGGCGATTGATTTTGAGTACTTGGCGGAAAAGCAAAACACGGTTCTGTTCGTACACGGCAATCTCGGTGCTAGCAAACGTATCGCATAACAGCGCTAAATCGCCAAATATGCTTAATTTTGATAATTTTTTGTGGTCGCTGTAATTAATTTCAGCAGATAATTTTTTCATTTTCTGGTGTTTTATGAAGAGTAGAAAAACATATTTTTTTCAATACTTTTTGAAGATGACACCTTTTGAATGTTTCCTTGTAAAAAAAGGGGGTGGGGGTATAATATTTTCATTTTTTATTAGAATTCAAGCAGAAATTTAAAAACAGTTTATCTTTTTTTTTTTTTTTTTTTCAGGAAAACATTTTTGTAATTTTTTTTTTTTATTTTTTAATTTTATTCTATTTTTCTCATTAAAGTATTCCAATAATTTAAAAAATATTTTGATTGAAGCATTCCAACAATTTAAATGTGTTAATAATGGAACATTTTAATTACTGAAACATAATAAATAAAATTTTATTCTCTAATAATCGATAATCAAAAAATTTTCCTTTAAATTATTTTAAAAAAATCAATAAAACTTAAACAGTTTTGGAGTATTTTCAAGAACTTTTAGAGAACATACTCGCAGGTATTTATTTCATGGGCAGCTTTTTCTGAGGTACATTTTCTCCTGCTGACGTTTCTTATGGGGATGTTTTTCTGAAGGTGCTTTGTGTGGTACGAAATTTTCTAGAACATTTTCTTCATCGCACTTCAAAATCTATAACAGAATAGTTTTAATTTTCCAATGAAAGCTATATATCTTTTCGTAACAAATTATAGTCATTGAAATTGAACGATGGATATGAACTTTGTAACCTAATACTATTATTGCAAAAATAACGAAACATTTTTTCGAGGGAAAATAACTATACACAGCCGGCTGAGAAAAAAGAAACGAATGCAGAGTTAAAGCACACACATACTTTAAAGAAAAGATCAACATCAACATATACGTTTATCATTATATGTATAAACAAATGAAAAATAAACTAGTAATATATACAGTTGAATCTCGTTAACATGAATCTCAAGGGGGATAAAAATTCTGTTAATGTTATCAGTAGTTCATACTATCAGTAACAAATATTCATATAAATAAAGTAATCTTCATTCTGACGGGGATTGAGGAAACAGTTCATGTTAAAAGTATTTCACGTTAACAGTGTTCACTGTAACGAGGTTCGACTGTATAGTGCAGCAATCACTATACTTTTTTCTATATCATTCTAATACATTAATTAGCCGGGAAAATAAACAAAATTTTAAAAGTGCTGCATAACAGTATCACCTATTGGCCAATATGGTCAATTAAGTGAGCATGGTTTTTCATAAAATTCATCTGACATGTGAAACTTTGTACACAATAGGAGCAGAAACACAGCCTTCTCGTAAATGAAGAAAACTACAGCATATCAACGACCCCTTTCTTCCGATATGCACCCAAATCAAATCAGTATAGTTTTTAATAAGAGCCATCTCGCATAATAAGTTTGGTACACGTATATACTACAAAAACTGATATGTAGCTTTTCTAGAAATAGGAAAATATTGCAGCATGGCAGCGCCGATTATCACTGATATGAAACTAAGCTGAGTAGCGCAGTTTTAAATAATATTCATATAACTTAATAAATTTGGGGGCTTTGTACATTATATAAGCTGAGGTATAGCCTTTTCATAAAGATGGAAATTTCAACATAGTAGCACCGTCTGTAGGTCGATTCAGTGGCGTATGCAAGGGGGGGGGGGTTAACCCCCCCCCCTTGACAAAATATATGATAAGAAAAATTAGGCTGTTCCTTACATTTTTTTTCACATTTCAGGCGGAAAAAATGTATGCCAAGCGTAGAATATTTTTTTCTACGAAGTGGTTTAAAATTATGACTAACTTTTTTTTTCATTACTCTGCGATAAACACTCCTGAAAATAACTAGACCACTTCATTTGCGAGGCGCGAGACATGTTTCCCCTGAAAACAATTCTCTGAAAGGATTTCACCTTTACGAGTTCATACTCAAGGACAAGAGGGGTCGACCATATGGGGAAGGGGTGACCATTGAAGTAGTGACCTTGAAGGAGTGACCCAAACAATACCCCAACAGTAGAAGACATTTTAAATGAACTAGCGAAAACTTCTCGTCGATTAGACTTCGCTCTGTAAATAAGAAAATTCAATGAAATATTTTGCGAAACTATGTATTGAATTTTATGTTTTGTGTAGCAGTTTGTACAGGCTCTACATTATTCGTCGCTAATTAAAGATTTTTTAGTTTGATCTTCTAATTGGTGAGTTTGTTTTACTATTTTTCATTTTCTTACTCTTATTTTCGGCAAGTAATTATGATATTTTAAAAGATTGTTAAACTTAATTAAAAATAAACTTAATTAAAAATAAATTAACTTAATTAAACTTAATTAAAAATTCGGAAGGACGAACAACTTCCCGCCCTTGGAAAAATCCTGGATACGCCACTGGGTCGATATGTATCAAAAGTTATAGCTACCATATTATGTCAAAATGCAACTAAATGTAAAGTTTCGTAAAATTTTGTGCATTAGTTCTTGGTAAAAAAAAATTTGTCACAAATAGACGGACATTTTCTTAAAATGGTTAAATCGTGTTCAGGACATTATAAAACATGAACATGGGGGAAGTATCAAACTTTTACGAATCGATAATTTTCATGTTTGAATAAAGGAAGAAAGTAAAACTAAAAAATTTGTAAGTAAACATCGTGATTTCAGAAACTTTAAATAAAGAAATAATTAAGAATGACCTTTATGAGAGACTTTAAAAATTTAAGATTTTGCAATAATGGTGCTTTTTTACAAAAATTTTAATCTTCACCCATCAACACCATTTTTTTTTTTTTTTTTTTTTTTTTGTGTGTGTGTGTGTGTGTGTGTTTTTTTTTTTTTTACTGTCAAATAAAAAATAGCTTCTTTCTTTAAATATATAGGTTATCTTCTTAAAAAGTAAAGTGAAATTCGAATCAAAGTAATTTTCTTCACCCATCTTCTTTTTGTATTATAATATAAATTCATCTTTCTTTTAACATGATTGATCAGCACAATATAATGAAGTTTCCTTATGGTAAATCCTCATTGTTTCTCTATAATTTTATTTTTAAAAAATCCTGTCAGTCAACCCTAAGTTAAAAATACCGTATTTTGTCTCTCAAGAATATCGCTATTAGCATATGAGGTATATTTAGATCATTTGTATGATTCAATTTATGTTTTATACGATAAAGATTTCTGCATGGAAATAGTAGTATAAAAAAAGGGAAAGAAAGTTGTATTTCTCAATTCTATATTTATCAGAATCTGCATAAATGTGTTGCATAACCAGTTTGAAACTCTACAGTTTCTATGGAGAATCAGCAGGACCTGATTAACGCACGGGCCGACTGGGTCTTGGCACAGAGGCTCATGACTTTGGGGAGCCAAAATTTCCTTTATAGTTCAAAAAATTTTAATTAAAAATAAAAAGTATCCTTGAAAAAAAGACCCGACAAAAATTTTACTTCTAAAAACAAAATTAAAAGTTTTAAAAAGGTAATTTTTTACTCAATTTTCGGGGGGAAATTAAAGCCTTTTTTTTTTTTTTTTTTTTTTTTCAAAGAATGGTTAAAAAAAAATATGTTAAAGTTAACCCGTTAGTAGTCGCTAGTTGGTTGATTCGCCGCCCATTCCTTCAGTGTTTATTCAACAGTCACCAAAAATTTTTAGAAGTGGCATTTGATATACATAATCGACGATTATTCCAGTGGATTCGCCTTTTATGTATATCAAATGCCACTTCTAAAAATTTTTGGTGGCTGTTGAATAAACAGTGAAAGTATGGACGGCGAATCGACTAACTAGCGACTACTAACGGGTTAATAAGTAGTGGCATTCGCATTGCATGTAGGGCCCACTTTTGGTTTGGTCGGGCTCTGGGTATCAGAGTACAGCGTCTAGAATATATAGTGAGACAATCGCTTATAATCGTAATGTTTAAAGTACTGCTTGGTAAATTAAGCCCCCAAATAGTACTGAGATCGAAATTCTTTCTCAAATCGTAAAAATTGCATAAGGGTTGATTGGCTCTACCCAATTTCCTCTACTTAATTTCGTGATCTAAGCACATAAACACCCAATAAATACATTTATATATTTTACTTTCGGTTTTTTCAGCAAGAATCGCGATCGCATTCACTTTTGGTGAGATGCTTAATCTTTTTTAACACAGTTTTGTTAGACGGTTGCCACACTTTGCCTTTTATGGCACTCTAATCAAGGCAAGTGCACCAGATGTGGATAATTTTAAATTTAGGCTCTTAAAACTAGATTTCTAATTCTTTTAAAGGTTGAGCAGCGTTTAGTGTTGGTGTTACGCTCCTCTATTATCAATGTCTTGGACTACAAATGTTTCGAGCAATCAGTTCTAGAATACCAGTAGTTTAACTGAAAATATTTGAACTTTCTCTCATCTTGCTGCTTTTCCTTGTAGCTCTGAATAAAGAAATAAAATTTCGTTTGCTTTGTCTCTCATTCTTTTTAAGCGATATCTTATACTCTTTACTTTTATACGACTAAAAGAAGAATGCAGATTTCATTTATTTATCTAAACTTTTAATTTTGTATTGACATATAATATGTTAACGAGTGTTCACTACTCACACCACAAAATGTAAATGTGACCATTAATGGACAGCCCTATCAATAACTAGGGCATTTGCCATATAAGGGGATGCATATTACCTAATTTGACAGGTAATCTATTTCCATGTTATATTCTATGAAGAAATTTATTTTATAAGTTACTCATTATCTACACTGAGAAAAAATTCTGTAATTGAAATCTAGAATTTAAGTTGTGGCTCTAGAAAAAATAGTTCCATGTCATCCGTATAGATTCTAATCCCCTTTGAAAACGAGTTCTAGAAAACCCTATTAAAATTCTAGAGCGTTTGCCTATATTATCGAGGTTAAACCTATTTAAAAATCTCTGCAAATAAATGCGAGTACAAGAGGCGAGTTTTAGCAACTGTATTCTTGGTATATGACCCAATTTTAGAAAATCAAGCTATAATTTCTTGCAATACAAAGGATTCAGATTCTTCAGAATATTGTTTCACTATAAAAAAAATGTATAGATTAGAAATTCTCGATCATTTCGTCTATTCAGCTTATTGGCGTGCATTATACGCATAGTTCGGAAATCTATATTTCTAGATTATGAATTTATAAAGTGAGCATTTATTTGTTCTAGATGAAGGTGGTATATTTTTTTTTTTCTCAGTGTATTCTTTTTTTTTTTTTTTTTTTTTTCCCTTTTTCACAATTAGAAAATACGTTTTCAATCAGTTCGTATTTTATTCCCACTTTTCTAAACTAGTATGTTGTGGCCACCACAGGACTTTCTTCTGTATTTTCCTATACAAATTCACTAAGTGCAAATAATTTATTAAAACTATTATTTATTAAAATCATCTAACTTGATGAATGCAGATAATTTTCCTCTTCAAAAAAAAAAAAAAAAAAAAAAAAAAAAAAAACTTAAATATTCAAAGAAAGACAGTCTCTCTATAAATAAAATCTTTAAAAATGCGTTTTCATAATAGTTATCTCATATATCAAGTTTTTTACAGTTATATGCCGTAGAAGTTAAGATATAGTCTTCCAGTTCTCGAGAAAAATTGCAATATTGCAGCGCCACCTATTGGCCTATATGCATCTAAATTGATCTACATAAATTCTCATAATGGCCTCAGATATCAAGTTTTGTTTGATTATATGCAATAGAATCTGAGATATAGCTTACCTTTAAACTTCAGAAATCACTGTATAGCAGCGTCATCTTTTGAGCAATTGGTACCACAAGTTGATAGGCACTAATTAATATCAAGTTACATCTACGTATAAAGTTATATGCAATTCTGTGCAGTACTTTCTGGGATATAGTCACCATAAAAAATTTTATTTCTCTCACACACACACACAGGCAGACAGACGAAATTTTTTAAAAATGATTAAATCGTGTTCTGGAGCACTCAAAACGTGTAAATCAATCGAGAACAAGAAGTCAAAAATTTTTACGAATCCAATACTTTCTTCTATTGAATACAGAAGAAAGTAAAAAATTCAAAGCTGCAACTTTATCTTTTCACTGCTGGGAACAGAAAAGGTGTCCACTACTGAGTTGGAAGTGTCTACTACTGGTGCATTTTTAAGCTCTGTAGAAAATTAATTTTTCGAGTATAAAATGATTCAAATGCTTTTTTTTTTTTTTTTTTTTTTCCTTTTCCCGAAGTACAAGCATGTATAGAAAGTTAATTCTGTACTGATAAGTATAAAGGATTTAAGTCCAAAAATGTCGATTTTTGAGTTAAGTACATAGTCAGAAAAAAATTCTCTATCGATCGGTATAAAGGATTTAAATCCATGTCATTTAGTCTTTGAGAAAATCCATTGGTAAAAAAAGATTCAAGTCAGAAATTTAGCATTAATCTTTAGTTTAAAATATTTAATTCGATTTTTTCCCTTTATTAAATGAAGATTGACAATCACTGAACGGTATAAAGGGTATAAATCAACCTAATCCCTTTTTCCTAATCGATTCTTCTGATTAGTTTTTAGTCAGTTTAACTTTATTTTTCGTCTCCTGAAAAATCAAGAATATGGACTTAAATCCTTTATACTTATCAGTACAGAATTGAGGTAATGAAAAGTGGTTATTTTTACAGCCTCTAAAATTAAGTATAGTATACTAAAAGTAGCATAAAAGTGTCCTTGAAGTTTCCACTGTTTGTACAGTTGCCGTAATAAAGTTAGAAATACGACTTATCTCTCTTTATGTCTTTCTATTTTTTCTTTTCTTATTTCCATTCTTTCTTCTCTTAGTTTTATTCATATGTAAGTCTGTCATTGGCAGTCTAGAGGTCGATACTCCAGACGAACTTATTTTTAAATTTGCCTTATTCGCCAAATCAAAAATAGTGACCAAATTTCATGATAAACTAGTTGGCATAGGTGGACTCTGCTCAGTTCCCCATCATATTTATGTTCTCATAAATTTCTAGTGCGAGACATATTATAATCATGTTAAAAGAAATGAATTTGAGCAAAGCTTGATACAGTGGTAGAATGAAATCCCCGCCTAATAGGCTATCCACCGTTCACTTCGATATATTTATCTTATTCTAATCTATTAATTTATTTTGTCAGGGTCAATTCCGTTGTTTAGTTTTCATGCTACTATTTCCAATGCCATAATCCTCAAAATTCATATGTATATGAAAAATTTACAATTTCGCTATGTTGATAAAATCGTAAATTACGAATAATTTACGAAATTTTCCTATTAGAATATTTGTACTCAATCATGTTCAAACAAATATCATAAATGTAATTTTGAAGTTGTCTAATGTATTTATGATCCTCAGAATGGAAGTTTATGCTCAATTTTGCCTTATTCTGGCATGTTAAGTAAATAGTAAATTCCAAATAACTTACGAATTTTTGAAATTGGAAAAATCACAGTCTATGATATTCATGCCAGTATCCTAAATAATATTTCGAAAGTGGTTTGACATCTTTACGATGAAAATATCCTTCAAGATTGACGTTTATGTGAAATTTTTCTCTATTCTGCCATGTTAAGAAATTCGTAATTTTTCAATAACTTACGAAATTTTTATATTGGAAAATTCATAGTCATTAATATTCATGCCAGTGTTCTAAATAATATTTCAAAAGTAGTCTGACATCTTTACGATGAAAATATCTCTAAAAATTGACGTTTATGTGAAATTTTGCCCTATACTGCCATGTTAAGAAATTCGTAAATTTCCAATAACTTGCGAAATTTTCAAAGTAGCTCATTTATAGTTACTGATGTTCATTCCGGCATCAAAACTGATATTTTAAAACTGGTTTGACATTTTTACAGTAAAACGTTTCCATTAATGCACGTTTAAGTGAATTTTTGTCCTATTCTCCCATGTTAAGAAAATCGTAAATTTCTCATAACTTACGAAGTTTTTTAATTCGAATGTTGCAAAAGAATAGGGTTCTTGACAGTATCGAAAGTAATATTTTAAAACTGATCTGACCTCTCTGCGATCATTTGTTCGTGAGATATCGTGTAAATAGACTAACATAGACTACTTTTGAAATATTATTTAGGATACTGGCATGAATATCAATATGAATTTTCAATATAAAAATTTAATAGGTTATTAGAAATTTACGAATTTCTTAACATGGCAGAATAGGGTAAAATTTCACACGAGCGTCAATTTTGAGGGTTATTTTCATCGTAAAGGTGTCAGACCACTTTTGAAATACTAGTTAGGATACTGACATGAATACTATAGAGTATGAATTTTCTAATTTAAGAAATTCGTAAGTTATTTGGAATTTACGATCCTTAAAATGGCAGAAGAATACAAAATTAAGCATAAACGGCCATTTTCAGGATCATAAATATATCGGACAACTTCAAAATAACATTTATTATACATGACTGATTACAAATATTCTAATAGGAAAATTCCGTAAGCTAGTCGTTATTTAAGATTTTATCAACATAACAAAATTGAAAATTTTTCATATAAATATGCATTTTGAAGATTGTTGCATTGGAAATAGTAGCATGAAAATAAACTACGAAATTTGCCCTAATAAAATAAATTAATAGATTGGAATAAGATAAATATATCGAAGTGAACGGTGGATAGCCTATTAGGATTTCATTCTGTCACTGTGTCAAGCGTTTTTTCAAATTCCTTTCTCTTAACATGATAACTATGTTAAGAGAATGTCCTGTTCTAGAAATTTATGAATATATATATATGATGGGGAACTGAGGAGAGTCCAGCTATGCCAACTAGTTTTATTTTATTTTTACTGAGAAGACGACAGATATGGAATTAGCTTCGAAAAATAACTTCAGTGCAAATTCATCAGAATTGGCGATAGTTTATTTGTCGAAAGGATAATACCTTCAACATGCATTACCAGAAATTTATTATTATTATTATTATTATTATTATTATTATTAACTCTACACTGTTAAGAAATTTGACAGAAAACTACTGGTGATCATTTATCTTAGGTTAAATTATAGGGACGAATTAACGGAGATGTTAAAAAACCTTTTTTATATATCCATTTTAATGATTAATATTAATTAATTACTGGCAAGAATATATTTGTATGACCTAGAATGCTTTTTCTAAAGTAGCAACATGAATGTTTGCTTTTCACATAACTTCAAAATTACTCATTAAAAAATCAAAAAGTTGATAGCAAATATTTTTTTTAAATAATTTAAATAAAATTGAGAAAAATCGGGCTAAAGAAATGGACCAGCTTCAGTTTAGAACCCCTTGGCGAAATTTGAAATTTGGCACCGATGTAGCTCGGACGTTTCTCTCCAAGATCTTTCTTTACCTGCGCAATTACGATAGTCATTTTAATTCACCTCTATAATGACAACAAAAATTTAAAAGCTCCAAGGGGTTCCTATGCTAAAACTGTACCAAAGAACTTTTAAGAAACGAACATAGTAACCAATGCTAAGGAATGAAACACAGTTAGCCCAGCCTTTATGTAGAAGAGTAGATTAAAATAAGTTCCGTCATACTAAATTAAATTCTGTTTTATGCAGAATTTTACATCTATTACTTAGAAAACAAAAATAGACTTAGTTTTTTAGGACTGAAGGCCTATTAGTCTCAATCTGGGATTTTTGCGTTGTCGATTTCGATAGTTGGACATTTGTCGAAATCTAAAATTTATCGAAAATATAATTGAATAATTTGAAAGCGATGTTATAATTTGAAAAAGAAAAAAAAAAAAAAAAAAAAAAACTAATAGTCCTCCGTCCTAAACTAAATTCTGCTTTTGCCAGAATTTGATCCAAATCTTTTATTATTATTATTATCGAAAGAAAAAGAAAAGAAAATTAATAATAATCAGTATCGTTACAAGCGATATCGAAAAAGTTTTTTTTTAATAATTTTGAATTAGGAAATAAAAAGTGCGCGTGAAATAATATGAAATAAAAATAAGTAAAAAAATGAATTTAATGATTTAATGTTTTTGTTTTTTCGGGGGCTGCTCATGCATATAAAAAATGCGTATTAAAACGAGTTGAAGAAGGAAGCGAAATAAGTATTGAGTTATATTACGATAAATACGATATATAATATGATACGATATATTAGACCTATCGTCCAGGGTTAGTAGGCATTTTCGTTGAAAGAAATAGTTTGTTCGTTCGGTGCAACTTGCACATTAGTCCCGTGAGGTACAACTTTCACATCAGTCCCTTGAGGTACAACTTCCACTTTAGTCCCGTCAGGTACAACTTGCACATTAGTCCCCTTTAAATATAGTGACCAGCGAAGCTGGCAAAGCATTCGTTGATTCACTACCTCAATTGATTTTTTTTTTTTTTTTTTTTCTTTCCTTTAAATTGAATAAATGAAGCGGTTAAATAAATATATGTCGATTAGCGACTATATTTTCAGCAAATCAGAAGCATGGCCAAGTACCGTGATATACAGCCGTTAATAAAATCTAAATCCCATTTAAATATTTAAATTTCCTTATGTTTTTCAGAAACATGATTAATTTAAAACAAACCAATTATGGATTAATATTAGGGAAAACAGTTTTAATAAAGGACCCTATTGGCTAATTTTAAAGTTTGGCTCCTAACTAGCTCAGGTGTTTCTTGCCAAGCTCTTTATTTATGGAATTATGATAGGCATTTTGTTTCATCGCAATTTGGCAAAACATATTAAAAGTCACCAAGGGATCCTAATTTCATGTTTTATATTTATTTTTTATTTTTTATTATTATCTTATTATTATTATTATTTTACACTTCAAATTGGAGAATCAGATTAAAAACTAAGAGCGATGTTTGTGCAAATTTGTATTTAAAAAATGAGTTTTCGCATTTAGAAAGTAAAACAAATGAGAGCCGCACATTAAATACGAATATTATTAACTACAACGTTTTGGAATTGAAAGTCTTGTTGCATACATTAGAGGTATAAATAATACGATAAACAAACAGGTATAGCTTTAAAATTATCACCTTTTATTTGAATGCTTATTAATTTCCAGTTAAATAATTTTTTTTTCTTTAAAAACGTTAATACTTAAAACTTTTTTTTTTTCCAACGTTTTATTTTATTTTAGCTAAATGTTTTGACCATAATTTGGCCGGTTTTAGTGGAACCGAGAAAAAAAAATCGCCGAATCGCCAACTGTTACTTTTCAAAAACTTTATTATTAAGAAGGTATTTTCATATTTATGAATGACCAAAATGATATTCCCCAAAAAAATATTCAACTTTTTTTACTGTTAATTTTCGTCTTGGTTAACCCTTTGTATCCCACCGGGACTTTAAAGTCCCATTAAAAAAAAAATCAGGATTTTTAACTTCCGTTGGGACTTTTAAATCCCAACATTAAATTAAAAATGAAAAAAAAAAAAATGAAAAAATTGTAACAGTTTTATAAATTGAGTATGAGATATTTCTCATGCATAAAAAAATATAATAAAAAAGCTTCAAACTGTTTCCCCAAAAGTATGGGAGATAAACGGTTAAATAATGCTATACTTTCTTTAAAACACAAAAACCTAAAACAATAACGTGCATAACTTAAATTTATTCAAACTATTACATAAAATGCACTTCAAAAAACGTGAAAGATTTCGCTGCATTACAACCCAAAAACCACACCGTTAAATAAGATGTTAGTTGAATGAAATAGATCCGCATTTTGGATAAGAGATTACCAAAACACGAACTGAATTATGGCTTGCGTGCAATTGCTAAACCGTGAAATATAAAGAATATCCAAAGAAATTGTTTTATTCTTTGCAGGATATACTCATCATATATTGATATCTAAAACTGAAATGTAGCTGCGCTGCTTTCATTTGTCTAAGAAAATATATTGTCTTGAAATTCGATGATTCATACAATATGGTTTCTCCAAAAAAAAGTATACCGTTTCAATCATCGTTCTTATTATCTTTCTTGTTTTCGTAAAGGCTAAAGTAAATAAATTTTAAAGGAGAAAATATTGTATAGGCATAAAAATATGAAATCTTTAAAAGAATGCATTACAATTTGCATAGATGCAAATTATCCACAATTTATTATCCATATATTTTTACTTTCTCTCACCTATAAGGTAGAGAAAGTATTGTTTTGGGGTCAAATTTTCGAACGCGAGTTTTTGTTATATTTACATGTTCTGACGTTCCCTGAATACGAAAATCATGTTTTTAGCAAATGGTCTGTGTGTGTGTCTGTCTGTTATCAGCATATCTCAAAAACAAATTATGGCAGAAAGTTCAAACTTGGTATTCTAAATGTGTATCATATAAGGATGCTACACTAAACTTTTCGTTAAGATCAAGCAAATGGTTCGTGTACAGGGACACTCAAAAGTATTCAAATACATTACGTCTATGAGGGAAATTGCAGGTAAGTAGAGTTTAACATCTATAGACTGCACTAAACCAAATGAAACGAATATATATTTTTTGTAATTGAGATAGTCAACAAGGAAAAAAAATTGTGTATGTAGGAGCCTCGCCTCCCCCTGGAAGGAAGTCCCCCCTCGAGGGGAGTAAATTTTCATGATGGGTATCTTTCAAAAGAGCTCGCCAATACCTTTAAAACGAATGGTTGAACCAACGATCTGCGACAATTTAAAACAGAGTTATTGATTTTTTTTTTTTTTTTTATTTTTTTTTACTTTTAACGAAAAAAACTTTGGAAAAAAATCTTTTTTTTTTTTTTTTTTTTTTTTTTTTGATAATAAAATGGACTTTTTTTGGATATTTAGTGCTATACTACTTCTCTAATATGGAAATCGTCTGCATTATCATAAAAGATAATTTATTTAAATAATAATTTTAATAAATTATTTAAAAAAAAAAACAGAATTATTTTTTAATAGCCGAATTAAATTCTATATAAATGTAGGTGCATTAATGAAACGGGGGGGGGGGGAGGGGGCGGTACCCCCCCCCCTCACACAGAACTAATCAACATCATATCAAACTCTTCCGAAGCCTAATTTGAATAGTTTAACACAGGTTTACATAACAGTACTCGTTATCTTACCTCTTAATCTGCAACCTGTATTTATAGTATTAAATTTCAGGGCAAGAGAAAGTCGTGTGAGTGGCACACCAGATTATTTATTTTCTTTTACCCATATGTAGTACGAAAAGTATTGTTTTTGAGACTAATTTTCTAGATTGGGTTTTTGCTATATTTACAAGTTTTGAGGTGCCCTAAATACGAAAAATTATTTTGTCTTTATATACGTCTTATTTTGTATATTTTCAAACTTATAAATCTGAGAGCTAATTTTTAATATGTGAAAATTGCTCATTACACTGTTCTGCGTGAAAATCGACCCTCAACACCATTTTTGCAATTTTTTATGTACAGTCATTAACAAAAGTGTCTGAACACTAGCAAAAATTCTTTATCGAATCATGTTCTTACACTGACTAAGAACAAGATTCAACAAGGATTTATTTAACAAAACCGTATAAAGTGTACTTTTTTTTACATAGGAATTTTTGCTAGTGTTCGGACACTTTTGTTACCGACTGTACATAAAATTTTTGCAAAAATGGTGTTGGGGCCGATTTTCACGCAGAGCAGTGTAATGAGCAATTTTCACATATCAAAAATTAGCTCTCAGATTTATAAGTTTGAAAATATACAAAATAAGACGTATATAAAGACAAAATAATTCGTCGTATTTAGGAGACCTCAAAACTTGTAAATATAGGAAAAACCAAATCTAGAAAATTAGTCTCAAATTTAACAATTAGTCTCTATTTAACAAAACCGTATGAAGTGTACTTTTTTTACATAGGAATTTTTGCTAGTGTTCGGACACTTTTGTTGCCGACTGTAAAATGATCTCCTGAATCTGAATATGACGCCCATTTTGCCGTATCATCCACTGTTTTTTAGGGACCCCCCCCCCTATTTTTATCACTTTTCGATAATTTTATGTTTGTAAATTTGATTTGTAGGAGAAGAAAGGATTATTTTAACTGTTAAATACCATCTGAGGGGTTACAGAGTTGTAAAATTCTAAAACATGAACATTTGCAGCAAGGGGGAAATTTAAGGGGATTTACCACTGAAATTATATATTATATTTTATAAATCATTTATTATTATTATTATTTATTATACAGTATAAATTTTTATTTTAAATTTTAAAATAAATCTTTTTCCGTTTTAATCAAATTCATGGCAATAAAATTATCGAACAGTGATAAAAATTGGGGAGAGGGGTGGCGTCCTGAGAAAACGGTGGGTGGTTGGGCAAAATGGGGGCCATATATTCGGATTCAGTAGATCATTTTACATAAAACCTAGCAAGAATAGTATCAGGGTTCGATTTTTTTTTTTTTTTTTTTTTTTTTTTTCAGCTCAGTAAAATGTTCTTAAATTAAAACTAATTCTTAAATTAAAACTAGAATTTATTTAAAAAAAAAAAAACTCATGTTACCGAACACAACATACAACTATACAAGAATTAATACATACACATATGAGATGAATTATTTTGCAAGTAAGTATTTTCTCCTGTCTTTGTGGGATCTATCTTATCTTATATATTCACGCATAATCGGAATGCTAATTTCCCATTTCACTGTACAAGCACATACAAAATAATGAAATTCTTAATAATTTCAATATCATCACCGATATAGGCGCTCTTCACCCCTGCATAAGTTTTTTCTTCTGATTATTATTTTTTTTAATTTCCTTTTAAAAGTCTTTAATTTCTCCAGGCATGATATAATATAGCTTAAATACCATTTAGTAGCATTATATATACTGTAAAATTTTATTTTATAATTGTATTGTTTCATATTATTGTTAAATAATTATATTATTGCTATTTTCCAAAGCAGAGCATATAATTTATTTTTAAAAAATCTAGAGTGACTCCACTCCGTTCGTCTTTTCGAACATTCAGTGATTAACGGTTGTATAAATAAATTACAGTAAGAGAAGTCACATAAACAAAAGAAAAAATCTGGAGTGACTCCACTCGACTTTCCGAACATTGAGTAACTAACAGTTTTGTAGATAAAATAAAGAAAGAGGAATTGCTAAACAAACAAAAGAGAGAAAACCATAATAGAGTGTTTTTTTCTCCATATATCACACGAGGTTTTATTTAACGCTACTGAACTTTGAGCCCTTAGATCATAATGATAAAGAATTTTTCGTTTTGTCCCTGTAAAAATCTATAGATGCTAGATTCACCAAAATGCTTATAGTTAGTGCAACAGTGATTTATAATATTCATACAAATTTTCAGCTCAATTGAATAAGGCGTTTAGATGCTATCGCACTTTTAAAAATTTGGTCTCATAGGCCATAATGATAAAGAATTTTTCTTTGTGTCCCTGTAAAAAAACTGTAGTGCTAGATTCACCAAAATCTATACAGTTGGTGCAAATGCGACCTATAACATGTGTACAATTTTTTTGCTCAGATTAATAAGGCGTTTAGACGCTATCACACTTTTAAAAATTTGGCCCCATTGGCCTTAATGATAAAGAATTTTTCTTTGTGTCCCTGTAAAAAAACTATAAGTGCTAGATTCTCCAAAATCTATACAGATTGAGTATCTGTGACCTATAATATGGGTATAAAATTTTTGCTCAATTGAATAAGGCGTTTAGATGCTATCGCACTTTTAAGATTTTGGTCCCGTAGGCCATAATGATAAAGAATTTTTCTTTGTGTCCCTGTAAAAAAACTATAAGTGCTAGATTCACCAAAATCTATAGGGTTCGTACTATGGTGACTTACAATATACGTACCAACTTTCAGGTTAATCGAACAAAGCCTTTAGACGCTAGCGTGTTCACAAACATACACACATACACACATACACACATACACACATACACACACACATACATACATCATCGTAAAAATAGTGAAAACGGACTCAGGGGACCTCAAAACGTATAGAAACATCAAAATCTCGAATTCGGATTTTTGACATGATTACAATACTTTCCTCACTATAGTGTTCGGAAAGTAAAAATTATAATAGGGTGTTTTGAGTATTTTTCTCCATATAGTATGTACTTTAATTTAACGCTATTTCACTTCAAATACATTTGCATATTGCAATAGTTTAAAGCGAATGATGAAACTATTGATTTTTAATAATTTTAAACAAATGTATTGATTTTTTCAGTTCCCCATCATACTATAGGTATGGGGAACTTAGGTAATCGTGAAATTTTTCGACTTCGGTTTTTTTTACTTTTTTACACGTTTTCAGGTGTGAGGAATCCGAAAATGACAAAATTTGTATGGTGTCCGTCTGTAGAGTATCTGTTAGCGTGTTAGTCCGTTACTGTGTTAGTAGTTAGTCTGTGTACACGATATCTCAAAACCAAATTGTCACAGAGAGGTCAAATCAGTTTTAAAATATTACTTTCGATACTGGCAAGAACCCTATTTATTTGCAACATTCGAATTTAAAAACTTCGTAAGTTATTTAAAATTTACGATTTTCTTAACATGGGAGAATAGGGCAAAATTTCACTTAAAATTGCATTAAAATGAAAACATTTTGCTGTAAAAATGTCAGACCAGTTTTAAAATATCAGTTTTGAGGCCGGAATGAACATCAGTTTCTATAAACATGCTACTTTAAAAATTTCGCAAGTTATTGGATATTTACGAATTTCTTAACATGGCAGAATAGGAAAAAATTTCCCATAAACGTCAATTTTGAGGGATATTTTCATCGTAAAGATGTCAGAATACTTTAGAAATATTATTTAGGATACTGGCATAAATATTATTGACTATGGATTTTCCAATATAAAAATTTCGTAAGTTATTAGAATTTTACGAATTTCTTATCATAACAGAATAGGGCAAAATTTTACGCAGACGTCAATCTTGAGGGATATTTTCATCATGAAGATGTCAGACCACTTTTGAAATATTATTTAGGATACTCACATGAATACCATAGAGTATGAATTTTTCAATTAAAAAAATTCATAAGTTATTTGGAATTTACGATTTACTTAAAATGGCAGAATAAGGCAAAATCGAACAAAAACGTCCATTTTGAGGATCATAAATATATCAGACAATTTCAAAATAACACTTACGATATTTGTATGAACATGATTGACTACAAATATTCTAATAGGAAAATTTCGTAAGTTATTTGAAATTTAAGATTTTATCAACATAGCAAAATGGGGCAATATTTCATATAAATATGCATTTTTGGGATTGTTGCATTGGAAATAGTAGCATGAAAATAAACTACGAAATTGATCCCAATAAGATGAATTAATAGATTAGAATGAGATAAATATATCGAACTGAATGGTGGGTAGCCCATTAGGCGAGGATTTTCTTCTGTCACTGTGTTAAGCGTTTGGTCAAATTCATTTCTCTTAACATGAATATAATATGTCCTGTACAAGAAATTTATGAGAACATACATATGATGGGGAACTGAGGAGAGTCCACCTATGCTAACTAGTTTTTTTTTTTTTTTTTTTTTTTTTTTTTTTAACAAAAAGAAAATCTAATTCTTTAAGATATTGTTAGTAAAAGCAAAAATCTACTCCATTTGGACATTTAGTGTTATACTTCTATGAGAAAAAAATCGTCTGCTTTCATCATGGGAAATAATTTTAATAAATAATGATTTTAATAAATTATTTATACTAATATATTAGATAGAAAATATTTTTGTGATGGCCACAACATACTAGTTTCTTCTTGGATTCGACAAATTATTATTTTTTGATTTTTTCAGTTAAAAATTTATTATTAAACCCCCTGAAACATAGTTCGATATTTTTCGATTTTCTAAGAGTCACCACGGGTTTACATTTTATCAGTATTTATCTGAGAAAGAGGACTTTTATCTGACATCTGAAAAAGAAGAAAATGATCTTTAAGTCAAAAGATATGGTATATCTATAGTGTATGCATTCGTGAAGCTGCTAAAATGTAAAGGAAGCCGTATGGTATAAATTCATACGCTACTTTGGACCCTTTTCTTTTTCTGTTTAGAAATGATAACGGGTGCACACGAGCAGAACTGGAAAAGTTATGAATATTTCGTTGTATTATTGAACACTTCTAAAAGTATTTTAAAAAGTGCGATTGAGAAATTTAAGTGGTGTTGCTTTATAAAAAGCCTCACCTTTATAAAAAGCCTCAAATTAGTGAATGATTCAGTTGACCGTTCATCTATGTAAGAGACTGATTCAATGGGCTCTTCCCACCGTCGTCTGCTCAATCACGTGATAGAGGAAAACGAATAATCGAATTCTGAGAATCGAGTTCAATTAAATATTGTTCTTAAGAACAAAAAAATTAATATTTAATATAAAATAAAATAAAAGTAATATTGTGCATTTGTAAACAGTAGAATAATTGTATTTGTAAATTTAATAATTTTTAAAAAACATTTTATGTGTTTATTTATTTTTACCTATAAGAATCGATTTTTGTATATTGTAGTGTAACTGTAACATTAACTGATCTAGCAATAAATAATAGCTTCTTGTGGAATGTTTACGGATTATAAATTGAAATTTTAAAATGTTTTCATTTAATTTAATTGCATAAAGGTGTTACAACAAGTTAATTAACTTAGTTACTGGTCTAAATGGATTTACGTAGTACGATATTGCACTGTCACTGATTTAAGCACCAAAAATCAGAGTATTTAAGCATGGTCTTCATGAACATCAATAACAGATATAAACTAAATGATGATTGTAAATGTATACAGCAAACAAAAGATGATGAATAATGATATAAAATGGATTAAAAATGATGATGTATAAAAAATAACACAGATTAAATACGATTGATCAAAAATAAGAATAGAAAATATGTTATTTCAGCAATCGCTCTAGATAAACAAGACTTCGTCTGCTATTTGTTTTTCCTCTATCATGTGACCTCTGACGTCAGGTGGGAAGAGTTCAGTGGCATTTCATTAGAGAATGACTCAATTAAGCATTATTTATTATATATAAAATTGTAATCAACTAATTGTTCTGATCTGTACGCAAAAATCGGCCACAACACACTCCAAATTATTACGAAAAATGACCTCCAAAATCCGAATATAATAACCCATTTTGCACCTTCACCCACCATTGTTTAGAGACGCCCTCCTATTTTTATCACTGTTCGATAATTTTATGGCTATGAATTTGTTTGGAGGAGGAGGGGGGATTATTTTAACTGATAAATATCTTTTGAAGAGCTACAGATGTGAAAAATTCTAAAACATTAACACTTATAGCAAGGGGGATATTTAAGAGGGAGATTTGCCGCTGAAATTATAAGCTACATTTATTATATTTTATTAATATACTAGTCAAAAATAACGGAATGTGAAATCAGTTAAGGTAGTGAATTAACGAAGGCTTTGCCTGCTTCGCTGGATACTATATTTAAAGGAAACTCTTTTCTATATCGCTTTATAAACAAAAATTTAATTTAATTTAATTAAAAAAAACCCAAAAAAATCATGAAATTTCTTAAGAGCCCGCTTCTTGTCCCCGCTGATTTCGGCAGCGACCCACTCATTCCCAGACTCTCGGGTGCCTGTCCCTATTGCATATGTCCACCCTCGAAATCAAATTTATGGTCATAAAATTATCGAACAGTGATGGAGGTGGTGGCATCCCGATAAGACGGTAGGTGATTGGGCAAAATGGAGGTCATATTGGGATTCAGGAGCAGGAGGTCATTTTACATAAGAATCGGAAAGAATGGTATCAGTGTTTGAAAAAAAAAAATATATATATATATATATACAGTACAGTGTTGTTATTGACTTAAGGCTCCCTATCAGAAAATTCAAGGCCAGCTAAACACATGTTAACCTATAGGGAAATGTGCCCCATTATCATTCGTCATATAATATATAACTATTTCCGAAAGATTTTGTTTTCAAAGGTAGTAGACGGAAGTTTTCGAGTTCGGTCACAGGTCACGCTCGTAGGCCTAGACATTCAGAGTTTTCCGTGATTTTCTACGAAATATGGTAAATACAGACTAGGATTTTTTAGAAAAACCCTCATGATGGAAACTCCACTCAGGTTTTATAAAGCTTGTGTATTTAATCGGCCTTAACTCCTACACTACCACACCATTATAATAAACCTTTTTAAATTCCGTTTACCATTCAGGAAATTACTTTACAGATTCAAAATAAAAGATTTAAGATTAATTTTCGGAAAATAAGGAGTGTGTTCACGAACTTCCTGAACGGGGAAAGTTCTTTGTGAATTATTTAATACTTTTAAGCAATAACTGGTATATAGTTCTGCTTATATTCTTCCTAAAAGTAGGCATGTGCTAAGGCTGGATAAGTTAGATGGCGGAGGGCAGAGGGTTCTTAGGACACCTCCACACTGAGCCACCATATGCTTTATTAGGCTAGGTATTTGTGAGAGGTATTTGTGTTCCAGGGTTTTTCCAACCGTAATTTCTTCACAGTATTTTTTTAAGGATTAAATATTCTGTTGAAATAGTACCAGAAGCGCCCTTGCATAGTGCGATAGTATTGGTTGGGCGAAATCAGAACTGAACGTTGTGAGTTGCCTCTGAATATACCGTATACTGTCTCTAACGCTCTCTAAGCCTGCAAAAGCAGCCTTAAGAACTGTTCTTGCTACTGCTTACGTGTGTTTTATCATTATTTCACAGAAATAAATTGTTTTTCTTCTTTTTCAGGAAGATACAAACTTACCTGTTAAAGTTCATTTTTATGTTAGTTTATTTCTTATGCAGGATGTTAAATTTCTTGAGAACTTCAGAAGATCCTCCCTCCCCCCCCCGTATCTAACCTAGGCCTGTGTAAATGTATGTATGCCTATGCCATTATCAACAATTTCATTAGTGCCCTTTTCCTCAGAATAATAATAATAATAATAATAATAAATTGCTGAAATTAATGCAATAAAAAATTTCTAAACAGCCTACTAATAACTCAGCGATTTTAATACGTTTCTGCACAACTGAGTTATAGTCAATTTTAATGAGAATTCATGTAATTATACAATAAGCGAATATAACAAACAAAAAGGTTTTTTTTTTTTTTTTTTTTACACTCTTCCTTAACGTGTCTACAGTTATCAAAAATTTCATTAATGTTCTTTCTACCCACAATAAAAATAAAAGAAATAATGATAATTCTACTTAATTTCCTTTTCTGGACATTTTTTTAATAATTCGGTTAATTTAAGGTGCTCCTTCTCATTATAAGCAAATTTAATGAGAATCCATATAGTTCTATTATTGATTAAGAGACTGTAATATATTCAACCATCTCTTTATTTGCGGTTTTATTCAATTCCTACTATTAGTTCACACTCTCCCTATATATATCTTGTACAAATCTTGCAATCGATTTTTAACTAACTTCCCGACAGAATTGAAACTTTCAGGATTGATCAGAACACGGTGACAACACAATACTTCGAAGTCCGATTTTCGAATTTTTTTTTTATTAGTTTTCTTATAATTAATTAAAATATGAAAATAATAACATCCTAATAGAGTTCAAATAGCCATTAAAATATTAGCTATAATTTAATTGTTGCCAAAATAAATTTACGAGTTCATTTTCTTTCGACATAAAAATAAATACATTTAATTAAACGTGAACGTTAAAAAATTATGAAAAGTTAAATTATGAATCTCTTAAAAATTGACGTCATTATCACTTTAAAATTTATGCACATGGATAAGAGCTCTATGATTCATCAGAAAATTTAAAACATGGTATATAAAAAGTTTTTTTCTTATCTTATAATTATTTTCATTTCATTTTGCATGCGCGCTTTTTATTTCCTAATTCAAAATTATTAAAAAAAACTTTTTCGATAGTGTTTGTAAGTAGGAACTGACTTTAAAAAATTTTCTTTTATAATACTTGTTTTCTTATATATTTCTTTATACACACACACACACATCTATCTATCTCTCTGTGTGTATATATATATATATGTGTGTGTGTGTGTGTGTGTGTGTGTGTGTGTGTGTGTGTGTGTGTGTGTGTGTGTGTGTATATGTATGAGAAAAAAGTAATGGATTCGTGAAAATTTTCGATCTTCGGTTTTTGATGGATTTACACCTTTAGAGATTCCTGGACACGATTTGACTATTTTTAGAAAATGTTTGTTTGTCTGTGTGTCAGTGTGAGTTTATCATAAATTTTGTGGATGCTGTATCGCACGAGCCAATCAACAAAATTTAACTAAACTGGGTATTTAGTTGAATCTTGACCTAAACAAGAGCTGATGACATTTTGGAGTCAATCGCGCAACAGGTGGCGCTGTCATACCATTTTTGCATATCTTTTGATATGGCAATATTGGACAAAATTTCGTATAGGACAAAATTTTACAATGTGGCAAACTAGGGGGAAAGTGTGTGCATGTAAGAGCATAGCTCAACCCTTAAAAGGGAAAGTACCTCCCCCCCCCCTGCATATTATGTATATATTAATAGGCAAACATGAAATTTGTGGTACACTTTTAACATATTAACTATGGGAGTAGAGGATTGAAAATGGTATCATTCGAAAGATATGATTAGCCAGATTTGCAGAATATAAAAATTATTTTCTTACGATGTCAGGAAGGTATTTAAACATACCTTTTTTATTTATGCATTTTTCCATTTTCTGCACGTATTCTTTTATATTAAAAAATACCTAAAGTAGAAAGTTGTTAAATTCTGGAAATTCTTCAAACTCAAGTAAAACCATAGACACAGTAATTTGTATCGATGTAGCATCATTATGGTCTCGACTACAAATCTTTTATTCGAAGAGAAAGCAGCCTATTAGAATGGTAGAAATTTGAATGAATGAGTGTTAAATCGAAAGTTTATACTCTTGAAAATATACGTAAATTAAAAAATAATTTGATTTATGAAAGTTTTTTTTTTTGTTTTTTTTTTTTTTTGTGTGTGTGTGTGTGTGTGTGTGTGTGTGTGTGTGATTTATATCAGCTCTTATTTAAAGACATATTTTTAAACTAAAACATAATGCATTAAAATTAACTAATATTGACTACTTATTTTTTCAAAAAATGGACTTATCATCTTATGCATCTTATGCATTCTTATGCATATATAAGAAGAAAGTATAAGATTTGGAAAAGCTTTTAATTTCCGGTTTTCGATGAATTTACACGTTTTGAGACTTCCTTGCATTTCAATTGACTGAAATTGACTACTTATTTTTAAAAAAGCGGATTTATTACTAGTTTCTGCATATATAAGAAGAAAGTAGAAGATACGGAAAAAATTCGATTTCCCGTTTTCAATGAATTTACACGTTTTGAGATTTCCTTGCATTTCAATTAAGAGAAATTGACTACTGATTTTTTTTTTTTTTTAAGTAGATTTATTATTCTATCTTTTGCGTATATAAGAAGAAAGTATACATTTCAGAAGAAAAAAAAATTAGATTTCCGGTTTTTGATGAAGTTTTTTATGACTTTTTGAGATTTCTCGAATTCAATTCGACCAGCTTCAGCTCTACTTCTGTATTGCATAAACGCACCAAACCAGACATGGTATATGAGATGGATATTATGTAAAACTATGCTGTTTTAATTTGGGTGCATATCAGCTGACAAATATCGTTGCTGTGCTGAAACTTAATTCCGTTTATAAGAAGGCAATTATTTTGCTTTGCTTTGCAAAAAGTGGTCGAGTTTCGACCACTGGGTGATACTAGTACTAATTATAATTCAAAATTTTCAAACAAATATAATCATTGTTCTAATCTAATTGTATGCTAGTACCAAATTCTTTATTCTTATTATTATATGCGGCTAATTAATAAATGAAATTTACCTTATTTATTTATTTATTTATTTATTTGTTGTGACTTTATCTGTTATGCTATTTAAGTTGCTTTTCTAAATTATTAAAACCTTATAATAGTTCAATGATTTCAATACACTCCTTCTCGGTTATAAATAAATTTAAATAAAGTATATATAGTTATTTTACATAATAAAAGACCATATAATGCTTCTTTTTAAAATAAAGTTTTACTGAATTAAAATAATTAAATATTTTTTTTAAAGTAAAAGCTTTAACAGTTAAAGTTCCTTAAAGCAAATTTAATGCAATCCCACGAGGGTTTTTTACGTAATGAGATGTCATAATTGTTTCTTTATGTAAGAATTAAAACATCTTTCTGTTTTGTTCTTTCTAAACATATTTTCGCACTTATCAACAATTTCATTTAGAATATATTAAAATAACACACTCAACTGATTCGGAAGAAAATCATATTTATTGAATTTTTTTTTTTTTCCCGACTGAGTGAAAATAATGCCTGGACCGGGAGTCAAACGCCAGATCTTTGACTTACAACGTCAAGGCTCTACCAATTGAGCAATCCAGGTGCACAACCGGTGGACATTACTCACTCAGACAACCTTTAGGCAGAAACATCTGGTCTATCATGTAGATAGCTCGACAGAAATAAGCCGCAGGTAAAGGAAAACACCATTAAACAATGGGAGAAAAAATTACAATATATTAAAATCACACAATTAACTGATTGGGAAGAAAATCATATTTATTGAAATTTTTTTTTATTTTTCCGACTGAGTGAAAAATAATGCCTGGACTGGGAGTCGAACCCCAGATCTTTGACTTGCTGGTCAAAGTCAAAGATCTGGGGTTCGACTCCCGGTCCAGACATTATTTTCACTCAGTCGGAAAAAAAAATCAATAAATTTCATTAGAGTTTATTCGCTTCACAATGAAAACAAAAGAGTTGATGTTAATGTTATTTAAATTCCTTTCATGAACAACCTTCTAATAATTTAGTAATTTTGACACACTCCTTTCAGTTACCAGTGAATTTAATAAGCGTCCATTTCGTATAATGAGAAACCATAGCATATTTTTGTTTTGCACTCTCCTATTAAACATATCTCCACAACTATCAACAATTTCATTAGCGTTCATTCTCTTCATAATAGAAACAAAAGGGCTGATATTAATGTCCTTCTTCAAATAAAAGTTATATCGTATACATACTTATCTGAAGTTGATATTTATTTATTTATTTATTATATTCAATATTAAATTTATTCTGTTTGTTGTTTAGTACAGTTCCCGCCGCTTATTAAAATCACATTCGTTCTGAGCTCTAAAAGTTATTTTATTAAGCGGCTGATTTTTATATCCGGCGAACATTTTTGCCCTTACGGAAAAGGTATTACTTCCCTGAATTTCGAAAGAAACTTCAAAAGGTAACGAATAATGGAATTAGTAAACAATATTAATTAATTTTTGGTAGATAATTAACTAATTATTTCTTCGATATAAGTAAGTGCATTTTAAGTTCCCGTGCACTTTCGTTAGAGGAAAATCATTATTACTTTACCAAAAGTTCACGCTTTTCTTATAAATTTAAAACCTTTCCGTTTAAACCCCATGAATGATAGTAATTTCAAAATAAGAACTAGAAATTGCCTTCTAATAATTAGGAAAAAAAAATCATTTCAAATCAAATTTCTATTTTATTAGTGCGCTTTGAAGAATACGTTCCTTGAAATTGTTACGGAGATAAGTTACGGGGCGATAAGTTACGATAAGTTACGTGTTTAATTTGTAACTGTGCTGCAAGTGTAAAATCTTCAACAATGAGCGATAACGAAGGATTTGTTGTACTTTAATTTCTTTTTCAATTAAAAAAAAAAAAAAAAAAAAAAAAAATTATGCATAAATGATATTTTTGGCTGCTGAGGAGATATTTTTGAGTTTATTAACCGGCGATGCTGATTTTATTAAGCGGCGTCTTTAACAGTTCTTTGTATTGATTTGATTCCGGTCCTGACGATTTGATCAGATTAAGCGGCTGATTTTATTAACCAGTGATTTTATTAAGCGGCGGTTACTGTATTCAGTTTATAAATACTTCCAATATGCGTAAAACAAAAACTGTAAAATAAAAAATGCTGGAAAAAATATATCAAAACCATAAGAAATGTTTCCTGGATATATCTTCTATTAAGCAAATCTAATCTAGTTCAGTTTATAAATATTAAGTGCAAAAATAAGGTTTTATATGAAACCTACTTTGGTGGTGCCGCCAAAGGTGCCAAGTCTCCTTTAAAATACCGTAATTTCGTGTATATAACCCGCGGGTAATCTATAAAAAAAACTTGACTTTGTATGTCCTGCGGGCTATCATCCGGTGCGGGGTGTCTATTGCGAACAAGAAGAAAATTAACACCAGTCTCATTTTTGTTTCGGAAGTTTGGATTATTAACTTATAATGATGATGAAATTGAGGACATTGTAAAGGAACTTGATGAGGAGGATAATACAATCGGCAGCAAAATTATCCGAACACTAGCAATAATCCCTGTCTAAAAAGAATTAATAAGAGAAAGATAGATATAGAGTCTTAATACTGCTTTGTTGAAAAAAACTTTTATCGAATCATGTTCTTAGTCAGTCTAAGAACAGAATTCGACAAGGATTTATTTAACAAAACAGTTTTCAGTGTACTTTTTTGATATCGGAATTATGGGCTAGTGCTCGGATTATTTTGCTGCCGACTGTAAGAATGATGAAGACGAACTGTCCCAAACAATATTGCATCATTTTAATTTTGATTCAGAAGAATCCGATTTCAATTGATTTGAATGAATTTTGTAAATAAATTTATTTTTAATCTATAATTATTTTATAAATTGAATAAAGGTGTTAATCATTAGAAGTTACTCCCGTTAATAGAGAGAAAGGTTAATACTAAATTTTAATTATTTGCTTTTTCATTATAAGTAAATTTATTTGTTTATTATTTATATTTAGTTGTATGTTTGTTTATTATTTGTATCTTTTCTACTTATTAATAAAATAATACCAATTAGTATTGAAATTATAAACAGCGGTTGCTGACCATGTGATTTTAGAAGTGCGGGGTATCTTTCGGTTATAATTATTTTTAAATAAATTTTTTATGCTGCGGGTTATCTTCCGCCGTGGGCTATATACACGAAATTACGGTACTCAGGGCGCGAAATTTCCGCTCGCCAGCTCGCCATTGGCGAGTGAAAGTTTTACTGTGGCGAGTAAAAATTTGGTTTAGTTAAAGATAGAATTCTTACACGATACGGTGATAGAAAACATTTTTTTTTTTAAATTTAAATATGGCAAAATCTTGCCATCTTATAACCTCATATTTAACTTCTCCTTTTTAGATTCTCGGAGAGCCGAATCTGTGTGTGCGCTGCCCGAGATCGCCCCAACATGGGAAAGGGAAAATGCTTAGTGCATGCGTAAAAGTTTTGATCCCTTCGGTAGTTTCGTTTCTCCCACTGTTATTTCTCAGCAGAGTGAGAATAGAAGAGCAGAGAGCCTGTTTGTCCGTCGCCCACTGTTCGAGAGATGAGATATGCGAAAGTTTGCCTAGACGATATTGTCACATGGAAATGAACTCGAGCCCTTTTAAAGATACTGCCTATGTTTATTTTGTTGAATAATGATAAAAAAAACAGTTCATATTTTTCAGTTTTTTACTGAAACGCCAATTATTTGCGCTTGTAATGATTTGTAAGCAACGATTTTATCGAAAAACCTATTCCGAAATGACTATTTCAAATGACAACTATGAACAAGTTATACACATCGACATTCCGTCTGATTAAAAAAAAAAAAAAAGAAAAAATGGACGAAAAAGACATTTCTGATGTAAAAAGTTAAGTAAAAAAATAGGTAAATAAGGAAGCTTAATCTTTCACAATTAAAAGGTTTCACAGGATATTGTTTGACAAAGAATTTTTTTTTTCCTTCTTTTTTTTAATGACTCTTTGCCTTTATGCTATTAGATATTTTAATCTTTTTCAAATCTCAAATACAATACATTATAATGATTTTTAATTATAGATGATTATGAAACATGATGATATACGACACACTTTTAATATATATAATTTTAGACATATTTGTAAAAGCTTTTCAAATAGTTAGGGGGGGGGGGGGGGAATGCGTAAAACGGAAAACAAAATAACAACCCTATTTTGTGACGAGTAAAACTTTTATTTCGGCGAGTGTAATCTGAATTGAAATTTCGGGCCCTGCGGTACTTAATTTTTACTTTGTTCTTATATGCTATTTTCTCCGTTATGTTCTTCTAAAATAATAAACAATTTCATTAGCGTTCATTCTCCTCACAACAGAAACAGAAGATGTAATGTTAATGCCCTTCCTCGAACGAAAGTTATATCTTTTAAATACCTTCTTCTCTGAAGTTGATGTTTGTATTTTCTTTTTCTTTCAAAACATTTGATTGATTGTAATCCTTATAGTTACGCTAAAGTTGTTTTTCTTCAACTCTTCCATGGCGAAGTATTAAGTAGGTCTTAATGTCAGAGATGCGTCGGTTACACCTACCACACGATGTGGCGAAGAAGCAAGAAAAATGCTGATGGGGAAGCCATATAGGAAGTTCATAGCTAGTACAAACTGGTAAAAAAGAAATAAAAATCATGTAATATGTAGGTCATTTTGAATTGTTTTCAATTTTCGTTTTCGTCGACCTGTGTGAAGCAATCATAATGGTATGCCGGTCGTGAATCTCAGTCGAAAAAAAAAAAGAAGAATCTTTTAACACTTTAATAGTTGAAGAGCTTTTGGTTACAGTCAAAAATAAAAAACTTGAAAGCGTGATACTTTAATCTCAGAGTTGCGTGATTGAAAGTGTCAATTCGGCGGATATATGGAAAGTTGAGTTTTATCTTAATGGTATAGTTTTATAAAGTTATCATTGTTGAAATTGGTTTTTGCATGTCTCTGATATTGTTAAATGTGAAAGATAAGAATTCAATCGATGTACCAGCCAATTATTGTGATTGGTTAAGAAATATTTTTAACAAATTTGGTTATAATTTTTATTTCTCCGCCTACAAACTTGGTGAAATTGTGTTTATTTATTTATTTTATGAGTGTGTACGTGTTTATTTACGTTTTATTGATTTTTAGAAAGATCTCAAGATTTTTACAGCGATCAGAAACTAATAAAAATGAAATAAAACTGAGGATATATCCTTAATGTAAGTTTTCCCATTTTGATTTCATCTGCTTGCCTGGAACCAGGTTTTAGCATAATTAAAAAAAAAAAAAATCTTAACTTACTGTTTGGAAGAAATTTAAATTTATAGAAATAAATATTATTTCATATAATACTTGTCGAAACAAGAGAGTGCATTCACATTGTTGATTTTTTTTTTTTTTTTTTTTAGTAAGTTTAATTTATAGTAGAATTTTTTAAAACTTCTCTTTTTAAAATTGTTTTGCACATCTCGAATGGCGGCAAAATTAAATTTATAAATAACAAATGTTAAAATATCAACATGCAATTTAAAGATTTTTAATACATTTTGTTATTCAACATCACGTTTTATTTTTTCTTCAAGATAGTGAATTTCTGATTCTACATTTATTTATTTTGTAAATGGTTGTGTATTTCCCAAAAAATTTAATGATTGCCGAAAATATTTCAGTTTCGAAAAAATTGTTTGGATTTTGTAGAAATGGTGAGGAAAAAACAACATACTTATGTTGCTATTTTGAATTCTTTTAATGTTTCAATTTCGTCAATATGTATAAAGCAATTATTAAGGTATTTTATTCGGGATTCTCAGTTGGCAAAGAAAAATGAATCTTGACTCTTCAATAACTGAAGAGCAGTTGGTAGTACAAAAACTTGAAAGCTTGATAATTTACCTTACACTGTAAAAACAATTTCAGTAATATTACTGAAATGTTTATCGAAAATCTTTGCAAATTTACAACAGTTTTTAGTAAAAATAAATAATTCAGATTCTTAAGCTTTATTTAATTTTTATATAGGGTAAGTGCACCCGTGATTGACACTTTTAGAGCAATCTCTGATGTTTTTAATATTCTAGTCATCAGAAAATATTTTTAGAAATCTTAAGTTAATACATATGGTATGAAAGACATTCAGAACCACATATATGTTAAAATATATACATTTGATAACAATTATTTTTATTTATTTATTTATTTATTTATTTTTTGACACCCACTCAGTGTTCCAGTAATTGGCACTGCCAGTTTTTCCTTTTATTAGTAATTGGCACCCTATGTCCCAGCGTTAGATACTGCTAGTTATTCATTTTACCAGTTATTAGCACCCTATGCCAGAAGTGTTTGCGTTTCGGTTTTTTATTTTATTTCCTACCAGTAATTCTTTAATAGTGATATTATCAGTAGTTTTCTAGTAAAGTTTAGCAATTAAATATAGCCAAAAATAAAATTTGTAATTACTGGTGAGAAATAAAATAAAAAATCCGGAACGCAAACACCCCTGCTATGCTCCAGTGTTTGACATAAAATGTTAAAATTCTTATAAGTAAAATATATGATTTATTATTTTTCTTATTTATTAATAATTTCGGGATAGATGTCAATTACTGTGGAGCATGCCAATCACTGTAACACCTACCCTGTATATATATATATATATGTATATTTTAGTAAAAGTTAAAAATGAATATTTCTATATACTTCGGAAAGTATTGTAAATAACTGATATACTCCCACCGATAATTAATTAAAAGAACATTACTCATTAAAAATATAAATATAAAATAAATTTCTTAACATCTTCGTTTTTATATTTCGCTCTAATTTTACACAAGACTTAAGTTAAATAATTTATAGTAGTTTTTCTGTTGAAATTTTAACAGCGTAGAGTTGCGTGACCGAAAGTGACAATTCATCGAATACATAGAAAGTCGAATTTATCTTCATGGGAATCTTCATTTATCTTCAAGTTATCATTGTTGAAATTTATTCACATGTCTCCGATATTGTTAAATGTGAAGGCTAAGAATAATTAATATACCAACTACTTATTGTGAGATGATTAAGAAATATCTTTAAGAAATTTACTTAATTACTTTATTTCTCCTCCGACAAACGTGGTGATATTGTGCTTATTTATTTCTTTTGTGAGTGTGTGCGTGTTATTTAACCCTTATTGTCTATTTGGGTCTATCTGACCAGAAATATTCTTAACTTTTTACACGCGAGTGTTCCACAAACGGAACATGGAATTAAAAATTCATTTAAAAATTAAGTATCATGAATACTGACTTGAAAAAATTATCACATATAATAGAAAGATGACTTGATTGTTTGAAATAGAAATTACAGTTAGTTCAATCATAAAAGGGGAAACGTGCCGGAAATTATAAATATGACCTATTTCACCATTTTCCTTTTTACCTCACAGTTTAAAAATTCGCATAGTTTAGAAAAATAAGCAAATACTTCTAAAAATGGGCTGGCATGTTTAAAATAGCTTACATTATTCAAATATAATATAATAGGTAATATTAAAATATAATAATGTTAAATTAATATTATTAAATATAATAATATTAAATAAATAATATTAAATATTATAATATTAAACTAATATATATATATATATATATATATATATATATTTTTTTTTTTTTTTTTTTTTTTTTGCACAATTTAATGATAGAATTCTTTAAACTAAAGCATTAAAAGGCAAAATATGTAAAAAAAAAAAAAAAAAAAATTAAATTACACCCGGATCTGAATGCGGTGTGTAAAAGGTTAAATTTCTCATCAAAAATAATAATAAGTAGAAATATTTGTTATACATTTTAGAGCGGATCATATGATATTTTCGTGAAATGACTTTTATTTTATTTCTGTATTTTCCACTCATAATATATATATATATATATATTTAATACTAATATAATATATAGTAAATAAGAACAGACCAGTAGAGTTAAGGAACAAATTTTATTATGATGGTGGAAAAATCTGACCTATCATTGCTCGCAGTTAATTTATCTCCCTAATCAATTATAACGATTATATGTTCGGTATACCTTTTTCTTTCTTTCTTTCTTTCTTTTCTTTTTTTTTTTTTTTTTTTTTTTTTATCGAAGACATTTCTCAAGAATGGTCATTATCGAATCTATAATAAAATTCTATACATGTGCAATAAACAGTAAAAAATAAAGATGTCTTCATATCTCATGTGACCAAAAAAAAAAAAAAAAAAAAAAAAGAAAAGAAAGAAAGAAAAGAAAAGAAAAGAAAAGATTAAAAATGATATTTACTATAAAATGAAAACATCACTGCTTCAAGAAAAACCTGTTTTTATCTTTTATTTCTTAATTGTTTTCTTAGTAACTCATCTTCCTCCTCTTTTTAAAAAAACTAGCGAATTTAAAGAAGATAAACAAAACTCGTGAAGTACTTAAAAGCTCTTTTTTTTTCCCCTCAAAGGTGAAAAGTTAAGTAACTCCTTTATTTCTTGATGTAATTAGAAGATCGCCAACTCTTAGCATATTGAAATATGTACACATAAAGCTGCCTAACTCAAATAGACTTACCCTACTTTTTTGCGGGCGGATCGTTTCAAAACATATGAACTCTAGGGTCAATTTACGGTACTGCTTTTTTTTTTTTTTTTTTTTTTTTTTTACTAAATTCAAATGTTTAAAAGGCTTTTAATAGGGTTAAAAATCTCATTTGTCGAAATTATTTGCCCAAGATACTTTTTGTGAATTTACTCAAGTTAAATTTACACCCAGGCTCTGTATAATTTTCCTTATCATATTTTATTTTAAGTTAATGCAAAAACAATTAATCTTCGTTTAGTAATTATATTTTATTTGTTTATTCATCTTTATAATATGCTTCTTGGTTTTCTGAAGTCTTCTTATTAATCTGAAAAAAATTCTTTCTAAAATCGTAGATCTTCCATTTCACTCGAGAAAAAAAAAATTAATTGGCATGAAAATTTTTTTCTATTTTTTCATATAAAGACAGTTGCTAACTGTGTTGCGTTCCTTAGCAATGGATAAAATAGAAAAATATATGATTGGTTTAAATGTACAAAAACCTAAAATAATAATAATAATAATAAAATAGCAGAAGAAGTTACGTTCCTTAGCAATGATTATTATATTCATTTCTTAAAATTTTTTCGGCATGTTTTCTCTGAATTTTATTTTTAATGTCTTTTTAACACGCTTTTATTAGCTTCACCTGTATTTATGTTTGTATGTATGTTTGTAACCACTCAGGGAGCAAACAAAAAATCTATATTGTAAAAAAAGACTTTCCATTCGTGAACGCTGTGGCTGTGAGGGAAAGCTCCGGGCTACGAATCTAAAGGTCTAACGTTCGATCCCAATCAGGGGAGATTTTTTAAAAATGGTTTTTGTTTAATTCTAAATTATTTATTAGTTCACATTTCAATAAAAGCGTGTTCTTTAATTTTTTAAAAGTATAATTTTATTTAAATTTGTTTTTAATATGCTTTTAACTTGTTGCTAAAATAAAAATAAAATAAAAACAATTTTCAAGTGGCCTGTTTTGTCTGAAAGTAAAAGTCCTGTTGTCCCATAAGTAATATTATTATTCATTCTAACTTTTTATTCGTGATATTTTGTTTTTTTCTGAAATATTGTTTCAACCCTCTATCCACCGATGGTACTTTAAAGTACCATTAGTTTAAAAAGAGTATAAAATGGAATTTCTGGAAGAAATGTCAAAGACATTTATATAAACAGAACGTATATACTTCACTTTAATCTCACTATACAAACTACAACACGCTATATGGGTTTAACGGAAGCTTGCATTTACACATTCAGGATAAGCGTTTGTGTACGACTCTATGCACATTTATCTGTTAAAAAAATCTGGAGTGACTCCACTCGACTTTCCGAACATTGAGTAATTAACAGTTTTGTAGATAAAGTAAAGATAGAGGAGTTGTTAAACAAACAAAAGAGAGAAAACCATAATAGAGTGTTTGAGTATTTTTCTCCATATATTACACGATGTTTTATTTAAAGCTACTGAACTTTGAGCCCATAGATCATAATAACAAAGAATTTTTCGTTGTGTCCCTGTAGAAACCTTTAAATGCTAGATTCACCAAAATGCTTATAGTTAGTGCAACAGTGACTTATAATATTCATATAAATTTTCAGCTCAATTGAATAAAGCGTTTACATGCTATAGCACTTTTAAACATTTTATCCCATAGGCCATAATGATAAAGAATTTTTCTTTGTGTCCCTGTAAAAAATCTGTAAGTGTTAAATTCACCAAAATCCATACAGTTGATGCAACTGTGACCTATAACATGTGTACAAATTGTTTGCTCAGATTAATAAGGCATTTAGACGCTATCTCACTTTTAAAAATTTGGTCCCATAGGCCATAATGATAAAGAATTTTTCTTTGTACCCCTGTAAAAAAACTGTAAGTGCTAAATTCACCAAAATCTATACAGTTCGTGCAACTGTGACCTATAATATGTGTACAATTTTTTTGCTCAGATTAATGAAGCGTTTAGATGCTATCATACTTTTAAAAATTTGTCCCCATAGGCCATATTGATAAAGAATTTTTCCTGGTGTCCCTGTAAAAAAACTATAAGTGCTAGATTCACCAAAATCAATAAGGTTCGTACTATGGTGACTTACAATATACGTACCAACTTTCAGCTTATTCGAACAAAGCGTTTAGACGCTAGCGTGTTCACTCACACACATGCACACACACACACACACAAACACACATACATACACACACACACATACATACATCATTGTAAAAATAGTGAAAACGGGCTCAGGGGACCTTGAAACGTATAGAAACATCAAAATCTCAAATTCGGATTTTTGACATGATTACAATACTTTCCTCACCATAGTGTTCGGAAAGTAAAAATTAGACTGTAATTAAACAGATAAAGCTTTTAAAGAGAAACTGCTAAACATACAGTCGTACTGGAACATCTACTCTATGAATGCTGACTGAATGTCACAGTCTATAGTCTGCAATGAATACTGATAAAACTTTCATATGGCATTGTTTATGATAACACTCCTTTTTAAATGGTAGAAAAGCATTTTTCATTTTTTTTTTTTTTTTTATTACTTTCGTACTTGATGAATAATTTTTTCCATCAGTCTAAATATAAATTTAAATAAGAAAGATTTGTTTTACCCTTGTATGATGACTCATTGGATATATATATATAAAGGTTGCTTTTTTTTTTTTAATTTTATTTTCTCTGGTAATAAATAAAAGTCACGACTGCATTGCACTTTCCTGCTTTTGGCGGATTGGCTGGAACGTTATTTACAAGAGAGAAAAATGACCAGTACAGGATTCGAACTTGGGACAACACCCTCAGACTCTACTAACTGAACTATCCCAGCCGATTCTAACCAGCATAATTCACTCATATAAAATTTGAAAAATTTTATTTTATTTTATATTTATTCAGCCAATTTCACAATTTCGTCAATACATTACCCAAAGGTCCCATGTTCGAATCTTTGTCTAATGATTTTTCGCTCTTGTAAAAATTAATTCGATTAAAAATCTATCGTATAAATGGTTGAAGTTAATATCTTACAAGGAAACATTCAAAAAGTGTCGTCTTCAAAAAATATTGAAAAAAATATATGTGATAAATATGTGTGAAAAATATATGTGAAAAAATTATCGGCTGAAATGAATTACAGCGACCACAAAAAATTATCAAAATTAAGCATATTTGCCGATTTCACACCGTTAGGTGATTGATTTTGAGTACTAGGCGGAGAAGCAAAACACGGTTCTGTTCGTACACGGCAATCTCGGTACTAGCAAACTTATCGCCTGACAGCGCTAAATCGCCAAAAATGCTTAATTTTGATAATTTTTTGTGGTCGCTATAATTCATTTCAGCCGATAATTTTTTTTTACTTTCTGGTGTTTTATGAAGAGTAGAATCACATATATTTTTTTCAATATATTTTGAAGATGACACCTTTTGAATGTTTCCTTGTTAATTGTATTTTAAGAATGCATTAAATGAAAAACTTTTTAATACTTTACCCAAACATGAAAAATGAATATGATGAAAGGAAACCTCAAGCATTTTCCTAATTTCCTAAAAGATAAATAAACAATTGCAAAAATGAATAAATAAATAAAAATTTTAATAGCCATTTTGTTTTTTGAGAGTGAAATCCAGTGATGATGATGATAATAATAAAAAGAAGAAGAAATTTGTTTTGCAAATGTATGGATACTAGTGTTTATGGATAATATTCAAGTGAATTTTGTGATTTTTTTAAACTCGTAATTAAATTATTACTAAATAGATCTATTTTTTGGTTCATGTGATAAATTCCGGTATATGGTCATCTGTTTTTCTTGCATTCATTATTTATTTATTTATTTATTCTCAAAATTATAATTATGTAAAATTGCAAAATATAAATAAATAAATAAAATAAAATAAAATTTCAAAAATTGTTTTTGTATAAATCATTCGAAATTAATTTATGTGCATTTGAAGCTTATAAAATTTGCTTGATGTTTTATCTTGCAAAGTTATAAATAAATCAATAAATATGACTAAAATAAAATAAAATAAGCGAAAAAAAAAAGGAGAAACTGAAAATTTTATGAATATTTTTAGATCCATTTAAGTTATAAATTTTATATTTTACATTTTTCGTTTTTTTTTTTTTTTTTTTTTTTTTTTTAATCTAGAGATTTTTTTTTTATCTGGTATGTTTGTGTTCTAGTGCCAACTTAATTTTCTGAATCAAATCCAATTAGAGCAAAAATTCAATACTAATGAAATGATATAAAATAATTTAGTTTATTATATAATACATTTTTCTGGTTGTGTCTATTTTGTGTATATAGTTGTGATCTTATTCAACTAAAGTTTTTTTTTTCCTTACTTTTTTAGGTAAGTTGCTGATTTTGATGAATAAAATTTATTGAAATAGAAAAACCTTCAGTCTAGACAACTTTTTGATGCCTCAGATAAGAATAGCTTTAATTACTTCACTATTTTTCAGTTACCAAAATAATAATTTTTATATATTGTACATTTATATAATATCAATTTTTATTTATTTGCATATATTATTTTTTGGTTGTTCATTTTTTGATGAGAACATAATTAAACTTATTTTACTTGATTATCTGCATCAAGGAAGGTTTAGAACAGGGATGGCGAACTATTTTGAGAAATGGGTCAAATTTTGTTCATTATTATTATTATTATTTATTATTATTTTTTTTTTCTAATACTTGCCCATGGGTTGATCAGTTTTCGATCACTTAAAAACGGGGTAAGAGGATAAAAAGGATAAAATAATTTATATATATACCGAAAAATTGTCAAAAGAAAAACTTGACAATTAGTGAAGTGTAAAATAATTGTCGACGTCTGAAATCTGATATCAATGAGGTGATGCGAAAAACAACCGCACCAGATGACACCATTGCATTAAATATTTGAATGGAAAACTTTTTTTTTATAAATTACTTGCATGTATGTAGTTGTATGATTGTATGATAAATTGAATTATTAAATATTTCTTTAATGCTTATGCAAACTCTACCAATTACTTCAAAACTGAGAGCTAGTACACCGTATTTTTCAATGCAAGAAATAACCACGCCAAGTTTAAAATCGAATACCACGAATCAAAGAAACGGTGTCGTGCTACTTGCGACCGTGCGATTTCCGAAATAGGGGATTATCGTACGTTTTCCGAATGGAACACCTGTTAGCTTGCCCTCCGCTTCTTTCCCCTCCCATAGAGCCCATTTCCCCTCTCCTAATCTATGAAGGGAGTAACTGTTTTTGTTAGAAGTCGTCTGGAAGAAAAATGATATATTCGGACTTTGAAAGTCAACCCTTCTCATTTTTATTTGGGTATGTCCCCTCTCTGGTCATAGATAAGCTGATAAGATCGCTTAAATTTTGCCTATGTTTTAAACATGATTATTGATCGTTATATGCGCTGATAAATGTGTATGGATGCTTTTAATCTGTATTCAAAATACTTCGTGTGTGTGTATATATATATATATATATTCTAAGTATTTAAAAAAAAATTCTTAAAAACTACTTTATTCATCAAATGTGAAAATTTTTAATACTTAATTTGTTTAACAGAACTATTTGAGCTTTTAATTGAAAAACCAATTTTTAAATATTTTTAATTAAAAAGAAAAATTCTATGAATGATTAAAAATGAAATTAAATAAATAAAAATAGTTTTAGATAAACAATTTAACTAATAAAAAATATATATATTTCTAATGCATTGGTTGAGATTACTTAATGGTAATGTTTTCAATGGGGGAGAAAAAGAATCTATTTTAAAATAATTTTAATATTAAAAGTTTATATATATATATATATATATATAGGTAGATAGATATAAGTATTATTATAATTAGAAAAATTAGTTAAAAAGGTATTTAATAAAATATTCTAATATATATATATATATAATTTTTAACAATTAAATTAGGTACATTTGCTTAATACTGTCGTTTGGAGTTTATTTAAGTATCCGAGTGCTGCTCGGATACACACACACACACACACACACACACACACACACATATATATATATATATTGTGTACATGAAAAATAATTTTTATATCATATTTGCAAAATTAGATATTTATAAAGTTTTTGCTAATAAATATATCTGTGAATTGACCCTTCCCCCTCCAGTGCTCATTTCTATGATTGACATGCACTGAGAGACGGTGTGAGATGTTTCCTTCCCCAGTTACAGATGACTAAATAGAACATACAAACAAAAAAACAAAAACAAAAAAAAAAGAAAGGAAGAAAAAAGTGACACATTTATTGCTTTTATACATAACCACCGTCAGCCTGATTTTTATTTTTTGCATACGTCTTCTCCCTCATTCAAGGTAAACTAATACCGGAAGAAAATTAACAGCTTTTAGGCAGTCTCCAATGTTTGGAAGATCGTTTAAATTTTTGATAAGATTTAAATATGCTTCTGCTCATTTTATGTACAGATGAATATATGTCGTTGCTTTTAATATATATCAGAATACTTTAAAAATAGTTTTATTAATAAAAGATTATAGAAAAAATTTAAATATATATATATATATATATATAATTCTAATTAAAAACTATTTTATTTATTGAAAATTAAAATTTTTGATATTTAAATTGGTTTGTTTGATCTTCTAATCGGAAAAATCCATTTTTAAGTACTTTTAATGTATATATATGTATATATATTCTATGAATGATTAAAATTAATAAATAAATAAATAAAAATTTGTTTAAAAAATTAACTAAAAAAATCTAGAAAAGATTTTTTAATAATGTATAGTCGGCTTTCAATTATTAAAAATAAAATTTTTAATAATTAAATTGGTTGAGATTGATTAATACTGTTGCTTTGGCTTTTAACTGAAAATTTCATTTTAAAATGCTCTTAAACATAGAGATTTCTTCCTATCATTGTTCATAAACTGAGGAGGTAATTAAAATCATTTAATTTAAAAAAACTAATTTATTAAAAATATTAATTTTAGTAATTAAATTTGCTGGGATTGATTAAATGCAATTTTCTTTTCTTTTATTTAAAAAGGCTATTTCAAAATATTTTCAATGCATTTTTTTTTCCCTCACTATAAATTATTATAAATGTCTTAAAACTTCGGTAGCTTTATATATATATTTCAGTCGCATTTTAAATTTGCAAATTTTCCCCTCACACTTCTTTCCCAGGCTTGGGACTGGGCAAAGCATTTTATATTCCTTTGGCGGTTTAAAAAATTGCAGGCTAAGTAAGCCCTTGTTTTTTTTTTAAGCCCTTGTTTTTGTTGGTAAGTTATTTGACTCTGTGATTTGTTTGACGCACTGATGGGCGGGAAAATGAAGCTTAGTCATTTGCCCTGATTAAAAAAAAGGGGGGGGGGAGTTTGATTCATTCACTTACACTTCGATTTTGCTGATGAATTCTCCCTCACATCTTCCCCTATCTTTTCCTATTCTACAACTTTTTCAAGATAACTAGAAATATCAATATACTTTTCAAAAGATGAAAGCTGTTTAGAAAGTACTTGACACTTCGTAGAGAAATTTGAATGAAATTAACGTAGTATGAGAGTTTTTAAATCTTGTTTAGATTAAAGTTTTATTCTTCTAAGCGTTTATATTGTGCTGTGTTCATTCTGTTAGATTTCAAATTATGTTATTATGGAATTAATTTACAGCAAATGTAGTAAACCACTCATTTTGATTTCTAATTTTATAAAGATTTCGTAGCAAATGAAGGCATTTAATGGAGATTTGCTAATAAAAGGTGCATTGCAAAATTGTATGCGAATGAAAATTTAACGGTAATCTTAAAATCTGATTTAAGTTGCAATAATCCAGAAGTGAATTTTGCACAACAAATAATTTCTAATTCGGCAGAAAGGAAAGCAAAAGAGGATTCTTCATTCGAGAATTATTTGAGGGGAAATTAGTACTTCAAAACACTCTGAAAAAATTAATCTGCAAGATTGAGAATATGTAAGGAAAATTAGAATAGAGTAGATCGAAAAGAAAGAAATTTTCTCCTCTACCGAAATGTTTATCAGAAATCCACATGACCCTAGAAAACAATGCATAAAGTTCCTAAAAAAAATGAGAAATTACTGCAAGTAAAAACCCAGATAAAATTACTTTCCTAGTGCATCTGTAAAATAAACAAATAAAATAAAAATCAATAAAGAAATAACAATAATAATAATACTTTACGCGCCACCGCATTAAAAAATATATGTCTGTATGTAATGTAACATAATTGTAGAATGCAAGAGAAATATGTGAACAATGGCCAAAATTATCCCCAAGTTTAATATATATATATATATATAATCCATTTGATAGTAAAAGAAAAGAATGGGAACGAAGAACAGCCAGCCAAATAAATCACAACAGAAACATACACAGGCCAAACAAAGTAACCTCTGTGGGGGACTTTCTAATGGGTCCTAGCCCGTATTTATGAAGGTTTCGGAGAAAACTACGAAAAACTCTTAATGGCTAGGCCATCGAACACGCCCTGTGATCGAACCGTGTAGAACAACTTGGCCGCTGGTAGACCCTACAGCGTAGAATAATAAATTTTAATAAAATCTGTATGAGTAAATATTAAATTTATTACAATTTACGCATGTCCAGAGAGCGTTCTTATTTCTCTTGTTTCACGGTAATTATAAGAATTTCAGACACAATTCAAGCTTGTTTAACATTCAGAATTATTACTATTTCTTAAAAACTTGCTATATCAACAGTCATTAAAAAGAAAAAAAAAAAAAAAAGAAAAAAAAAAAGTTATGTTTTACTATGCAAAATATTAGGCTATGCTTTACTTTACTGGTTAAATATATAATACTAAAAGCACAATACTAAAGAAATTGAAATACACAATGTTGTATTGCAAATAAAATGATTTATCAATCGAAATGATCTATCAATGATTTATAAATCATGAATTTTTAGAAGCCTAAAGTTTTATTTTTATATTAATCAAAATGTTATAATAATGTTTCTCGAAAAACATTAATATGTTTAACATATACAATATTAAGCATAGTTACAAATAAATATCATAGTAATATATAAAAGTATCACCGCATATTTAGAATGAACATAAAATTAATTCATAATAAAATTTTAAAAGCCTAAAGTTTTGTTTTTTACATTAATCAAAATGTTGTAACAATGTGTTTTTCAAAGAGCATCAACGTATTTACTCTTCAAAAAATCTTTATAAACTATATTTTATTAAACCAAGTTTTTATATGACAATTAAATTATAAATATAGGTTTTTGACATTTTTGACAAGGAGGTTTTTCACATGACGGTTTTAACCATGGTTTAAACCGTCAAAAACCTGCCAACCATGATAACAAATATGAAACAAGTATAACAGCATAAAATAATAATAACAATAATAATAAATTATTAACATTATTATGCAACATCTATGGATTTAAATAACTATTTTAATTTTAATATAAAGGTTAGAATTATAATTCATGTATAACATAAGTTTAAAATAACATCCCAATAATTATATTGTTTAAAAAGTAAGGTTATTAATTATTATGTTTAAGATAATAGTTAAATTATTGAATCAAATTGAAATTCATTTTAACTAATGTCTTTAAAAGTACAATATGACATGCTGCCTAACACAATTTTTAATATCCTTAATATTTCTGAACTTGCAGATGGTCTAAAATCTCATTTACATTATGATCATTTAATTAACATGTTAATTAATCAAATCTTTCAAAGATTTCCCATTAAATTTTATTTCTCGCTTGCTTATTTTTTTTTAAAGCCGTTGTGGCCTTTGCTCATTCTTCTTCTAGTGATTATTGTTTTCTGTCATATTTTGTTTACACTTATTGTATATAAACAACAACAATATACAACTCATAACAAATTTTTCATTATATTTTGCCTTGTAAAAGGCTTTATTTCTAAATGCAAATATTTATTAATTCAAGTCTTCCTTGATAATGTATGATAATTGTAATGATAAGTCAGTACTTGATGTAAATAAAAATTAACTTGATGTAAATAATTAAAAATAATGCATAAATAAATAAAAATTAACGTGCAAATACACACATGTATATAAAAAAAACACCTTATATATGAGGGCCTGTTATACAATATGCATATGCAAATAACACTATTTTCTTCCGAGAGATAATTTATAAAAGCAATAAATATGACACAAATTTTTTTTTCTTGCATGTATGTAGTCAACTGTAAAGGGATTAAGAAAACATATGCCTTCCCCCCTTATGAATCAGTGTATGTCAGTCATAGAATTTTTTTTTTTTTTTTTTTTTTTTTTTTTTAACAATAGTTTTATAATTGAAATATCTAATTTTACTATTACGGTGTAAAAAATTTCACATGCACTCACAATATATATATATATATATATATATATATATATATATATACACGCATACAATGTATTTTCATACAAATTAAAAGCATCCATATACATTTATCCACACAAGATAATCATGTATCTTAGCAGAAATTTAAAAGAGATTGCCTAAAAGCTGTTCGTTCGCTTTCGCTACCAATTTATCTTGAACGAAAGAGGGAGCATACTCAAATAAAAATGAGAATGATGAACTTTCACAGTCCCACTTAATCGTTCATTTTTTACTGGCAGCTTTTAACAAAAGTAGCTAATCCCCTTTATCGATTGGGGAATTATGACTGTGCTCTCTGGCACGATACCCCCTTATCTTGAAATGGGGAAGGAATAAGCTGCCAGGTGTAAGATCAGTTCGCAAATAGCACGGTTCGCAAATCACACGCTCGGAAGTAGCACGTAACCAAAGAAAGTGATATAGTGAAAAATAGTTAATATTTTGAAAATACTTTTCTTTTATAAATTCGACATTTGATAGTTTAATTATTTAATATTTATGATTGTATGTTCTCTGTTTTAGGATATAAAAAGTAGTTTATAATAATAAATGAATGAGTCGTATATAAAAAGTTTCAGTATCTGACCCGCATATCATAGGTTCGACGCTTCTTTAAGGTTCTTTAAGGCATGGTAATCAAGGGGTACAAAAAAATGAAATTTTCTCTAACATTACATTTTCTCTTCAAGCATTTACAGAAGAATAATTATTGAAGAAAAACAGTTTATTTTATGAAAAAAAAAATAATAATAATTTAAAAAATGTAATTTTAATTGCAATGATTTATATATACCGTTTGTCCCATAAGCCTGTGGAGATTGTAAAAATTCATAAAAAATTGAAGGGATTGGTAGAAATGAACGAGGTTTGCGAAAAAGTTATTCTCGTGAATGGGGATATTTTTTGGTAAAGAAAAAAAAAAATGGTTAAAATCATCGTCCATAGAGAGTGCTGTACTTAAGCAAATCACACATTTCCGTGCAAAACTATATTTATTTGCATGTAAATGTTTACAGGCACATAAAGCTTATTCAATGTGGCTACCACCACCACAAATAGCAGTTTGCAAATGATTTACAACACCGCTAATTGCAGCTTCTATCGGCGGTTCTTACCTGAGGAAAAACATCTTCACCAATAACGCTTTATACACCAAGTCAGCATCATAATTAAAACTTACTGTATGCGCAAGTAGAAGGCAAAGGTACAATTTATAGGGCTCTGGTTTGGATATTTCTCCTTATACATCTGTGCAACGTCCTCTATCGACAAAAAATTAATTTTCTTTTTTTTTCTTTTCTTTTTTTCTTTACCCCCAAAAAATCACTCTTCACGAGGAAAACTTTTTTGCAAACCGCAGTCCATTCTACCAATTATTTCCATTTTTATGAATTTTTAAAATGTCTACAGATTTACGGGACAACCGGTAGATTGTAATTAAAGTAAAAATATTTCAATTTTTTTAGACCTTGCGTTACTAAACCAATTTTGATGAAAGTTAGTATGTATATTTATATATTATTATAGATATCAAGGGAACAATTTTTTGCTTTAATAATAATAATAATAATAATAAAATAATAATAAGGGTAATTCAAATTTTATCCTTTAGGTGAAGATGTGAAATTTGGTTTTTTTTTTTTAAGAGCAAGTAATTGGGTTTATAATCTTGAAAGAACACCAAATTATATAAATATATATATATTTATGTTAATATACTGTAATAAATACAAATTTATTATACATGAATGAATCGTTTTTCTTTCGAAATTCTGGCGTGTTTTCAACTTTAGGCAAACCAAATTATTTGATATATTATTATAAAATTAACCATAGTATTTTAACTTGGTGATCAAAATTTGAACTAAACTTTTTATTACAATCCATATGCCATATAATATAAATAACAGATTTTCTCAAAATCCAATACGCAAAATAGACTCTAGATTGGTCAGAATATTATCATGAAGATTATAACTACAGTCGGTAACAAAAGTGTCCGAACACTAGCAAAAATTCCTATTTAAAAAAAAATACACTTCATACGATTTTGTTAAATAAATCCTTGTCGAATCCTCTTTTTAGTCAGTCTAAGAACATGATTAGATAAGGATTTTTTGAACAGATTCGTATGAAGTGTACTTTTTTTACATAAGAATTTTTGCTAGTGTTCGGACACTTTTGTTACCGACTGTACCTATTACAATAATTTCCTTTGAAATTCAAAGTTTAATATTTCACACAATAGTAAATATGATTTAATAAACATTTTTAAAAGGTTCCCCTGTGATTTAATCGGAAATATAAGGATTTTTAAAATCGGCCGGATTTCAGGATTACAACGATTTTTTAAAAGCGGATTGTAATTGCTTATTGCACAAATATCTTTCAATGCGTGAGGTCTACATTAGAATATTTTTAATATACATTTCTCTATACTTCATTGGACGAAAAGACTAGTACGTTGTAGTCACCACAAAAATTTCTTCTATATTGTTCTAAAAAACAGCGTCACCTATCGATTAATAAGCACAAATGTTTAATCAAAATTAAAGAGTCACATATGCAGTTTGGAACACTTTTAATCAATAGATACTGAGATGAAACCATATGAAAAACCGCAAAAAGTATGAAATAGCAGGGCCAACTGTCGGCCGATATACACCTAAGTTAAATCAGCATTTGTTCATAATAGCCAGTGATGCCAGATTGGGAAATTTGGCCCCATTTGGGGCGTTTTTGAGGCTTCTGGGGACAATTTTGGGGACCAAATGTTTGTGGGAACTTTTATGGGGAATTCTAAAATTTCTGGGGACAAATCTGGGGAGTTCTTCAACTTTCTGTCAATGTTGGCAACGTAATGATTAATCCTTACGACCAGGGATTTTCAATAGCTTTATTGTTATTTGGGGATTTTTTACAAAAATTGCCTTCATTTGGGGAAAAATCTGAGCTTCAATCCATTTAAATCTGCTTGATTTTTTTTTTTTTTTTTTTTTGGAAAATTTTTTATTTTCCCTTTTTAGAAGAAATCAAGTTGGGGATTTTTTCGAAAAAAAAAAAAAAACCCTGATTTGGGGAAATTTGAAGACCTGTTTGGGGAAATGATTTTCGACCATCTGGCATCACTGATAATAGCCAACCCATATATTAAGTTTGTTGCATTTGTACAGTAAAAAGCTGAGATATAGCCTTCCCGAAAAGAGAGAAAATTTAAACATAGCCGTGACACCTTTTATCAGACATGCATGTAAATTTGAACCATCATAGTTTTACATTATGACCCTTATTTTATTCAGCTATATAGTATAGAAGCCGAAACATACCCTTCCTGTAAATTGGGGAAATTGCAGCCTATCAGTGCTATTTGCAGGGAAGTATGCTAAAAGACGGGGACCGAACTAAAGACCTTCTTGTCTCAAGTCCAACACTCTCACTGTGCCACGCTTTCTTCCCGCTCCTTCTGTTTCGTTGATTTTGATAAAAGGAGCTAAATTTTCAAGTGTCTTATCTTGGCCCATATTGAAATGTTGCACAAAATTTGCTCATTCTTTACACAATGATTTCGACCACGCTCTTTAATTTAAACTTAACTTGGTTTCAATAGGAATTTTACTGATTCATAATTCTCTTGTGAGTGGATGGAGGGTAGCTCCAAGTTTTGGTGCAACTTAAATTTAATCGCAAGAAGTAGAAAACATAAAAGTGAGATTGAACCATAATATGGTATTGCTTATATATAACTTTACTGCATAGAGTGATTTAAGTTTGAATTGAAATTTTTAACAGTGTAGAACTACCACAAAGGTTTTGTCACATAAGCACAAAGAGAGAAAGACCGATATACACTTAAATCGGCATTCTTTTCCATAATAGTCATATCACAAATTGTACTTTTGTCATCATCTGCAAACTGTACTTTTGAAGACTGTGGTATAGCCTTTCCGTAGTAAATCGAAGAGATTACATCATAACCAGGCGTGTTGGGCGGTACGCACTAATATTTTATGTATACCAGTCAAGATGCAACTAAACATTTTTATGAAATTCCGTAAATTAGCTCTTAAACTGGAGCTGCTATTTCTTTACTTATAAGTATAAAGGATTTAAGTCCAAAAATGTCGATTTTGAGTTAAGTCCACAGTCAGACTGAGAAAAAAATTCTCTATCGATTGGTATAAAGTATTTAAATCCATGTCATTTAGTCTTTGACAAAATCCATTGGTAAAAAAAGATTCATGTCAGAAATTTAGCATTAATCTTTGGTATAAAATATTTAATTCATTTTTTTCCTTTTATTAAATGAAGGTTGACAATCACTGAATGGTATAAAGCGTATAAACCAACATAATCCCTTTTTCCTAATCGATTCTTCTGATTAGTTTTTAGTTAGTTTAACTTTATTTTTCGTTTTCTCAAAAATCAAGAATATGGACTTAAATCCTTTATACTTACTTATCAGTACAGATTTATCATTAAAAACGGCAGTTTTTCTAGTGACGCAAGCGCAAAAACAAACGAACGCCACGACACTCAGCGAAAACGGAAAAACGAACGAAAACTGCGACACTTATATACACAGGAATTTTAAGATCAAAGACACCGCTGAAAGCCGACTCTTAATATCTCAGGAAATATGGGAGGTTATGTTCTGATATTTTCAAAATAGACTTTCACCTTCTGTCTGATCCTACCCTGAAATCGCTACATTTCTGCGTGCAATATATTTCGAGATATGAATTGGCTCATTTAAGTTATAAATGGACGGACTACATGTGTAAGAATTTTTTCTCGAATATGGCTCGAGCGAATTTAGTTTAATTTATATATGATATTAATCGCTTTTATCTGATGTGCCTGACATCTCCCTTTTCCCTAGGAAAACGCTTGTTTTTTTTATAACTCAGTTTAAAAATCGAATTATTTTTTACTCCGAAAATACCGTGATGCGGCAGTTTCGCGGACGAATTTCTTCTCTTCCATCTGAAATACTGAATATCAAATTATCGTTTTGGCTCCATCTATCGGAAAGCGTCAAAAATAAACACAAAAAAGAAAAAGAAAAATATTTTTATTTTTTTAATATATATATTAAATGAGTTATTTATTTAGGTACTTGTATTTTATATGACATTTGTTTATCAAAAATATTCTTTGTATTTACATTGTTTTCATGCTGATACGTTGTTAACTTTCAAAATTGGTTCTATTTTAAAAGGTGATTGCAACAACAAAAAATTTTTCCTTTATTTTCATAAAAATGACAAATAATATGATAATCATATGCAAATATTTGTAATTTTTTCAAAATTAGGTGATAAATAACTTAAACTACGGATTGAAAAAATTCTTAAAACAGAATTTGAAAATAATTAATTTGCTCATTAAGTTTCTAGTATATATAATATATAAATTACAAAATGTTAAGCTATAATAAAATTTTGAATAGATTAAGATTTTTTTTAAAATTAAATTCATAACAAACTATACTACTTAAATATTTACCAGTATAAAATTTTCACTTTTTAAAGATTTTTCTATTATTATTTATTTTTCTCTTTTAAATCAAATCCATACCTAAAAAATTATAATAAGAAATAAATATAAATAAGAAATTCCTGTCATTTTTAAAATGTACTGTATTATGCCTTTGTAATGTTGCATACGTCCATCTTTTTTATCACTTTTTATAAAATTTTGAAATTTTATTTAGTTTGTTATTTTGTTCGAGTATGACCTATAAAACAACACTTTTAATACAGTGTTATAACTCATTACCATGCTCCTTTAATTTTACGTTTTGATCATTAACCCCTAAAAAGTAATGATATCAATACAAAAAACCCTTAACGGGTTAAAAGTTTGTGACGCAGCACTGTACTTTATGGCTATAAGAATTAGAAATACGGGTCTTAAAAATAATGATATCAAATTTTCAGTGACACTTTGATATTAATTAAATTATACATAGATTTTCTTATTTGAATTTGCTTTTTCCTTTTATTTATATTTACAGTGTAAACATTATTTTCAACATAAAATAATATATAGCATTTACTCATTGATACCTTTCCATTCACATCTCTTATACTATGAAAGCATGTGTTTTAAAAGAAATTATATGAAATTCCAGTAACGCAGTGGTGTTACATTAAGTGATTTGTTTTTAAATTTCTCTGCAATTATTTTGTTTTGCATATTAAAGCATATGTGCACATTGAAATATTGCTTTTAATTTTCAAATACGCTGTCAAATATATCACTTTCATTAAGCTTATATTATGTACTGAAATATATTTATTTCAATGAATTATTCTATCTTTTGCGTCACGCCATCCAAAACTGTAAGTAAAATATATGGAAATGTTTACTTTGTGTCATTTCATCCAAATAAATTGAAAATGCATGCAAATAGATATCGTGATGCAAAGAAAAAAACTGTGAAATTTTTTTCAGTTTTGGATGGCGTGACGCAAAAGATAGAATAATTCATTGAAATAAATATATTTCAGTACATAATATAAGCTTAATGAAAGTGATATATTTGACAGCGTATTTGAAAATCAAAAGCAATATTTCAATAAAGTATATGTGCACATATACTTTAATATGCAAAACAAAATAATTGCAGAGAAATTTAAAAACAAATCACTTAATGTAACACCACTGCGTTACTGGAATTTCATATAATTTCTTTTAAAACACATGCTTTCATAGTATAAGAGATGTGAATGGAAAGGTATCAATGAGTAAATGCTATATATTATTTTATGTTGAAAATAACGTTTACACTGTAAATATAAATAAAAGGAAAAAGCAAATTGAAATAAGAAAATCTATGTATAATTTAATTAATATCAAAGCGTCACTGAAAATTTGATATCATTATTTTTAAGACCCGTATTTCTAATTCTTATAGCCATAAAGTACAGTGCTGCGTCACAAACTTTTAACCCGTTAATGGTTTTTTGTATTGATATATATTACACAGACAGACAACATTCCAAAAATAATCAAAATGAATCCATGAATTCTTAAAACTTATAAAATCATCAAAAGCCGGAAATCGAAAATTTTTACGAATCCAGCATTCTCTTCTATTTATTACAGAAGAAAGTAAAACTGCAATTCATTTAGTAAAATTATGATTAACTGGGGGAAAAAAATATGTTATTTAATTAAGCACGCAATATAATCTTCATTGCACTCACTTGAAATGAGAGCCTCTCTCATCTTAAGGATGCTTAAGGATGCAATTCATTCAATTAAAGAAGAAAAAAAAGAATATTTATTTGAAAGAGATGAGATGTTTTTGCTTTTAAATGTATTATTTAACAGAAATGAAGCATGAGTGTTTAATTACTTGTTGGGAAAAAAAATTATCATAACATGCATTAATTTGTTTTATTTGTTTAACGTTTTTTTTTTTTTTTTTTTTTTTTTGCATAACTGTTAGTGTTGCCTTTTTATTATTAATTATTAATACAATTTTCAAAAAAAGTTATATATATATATATATTTTACTAAAATAAATTTAATTTAATTTAATTAAAAAAAAAAAAAAAAAAACCTAGAATTTGAACTAATAACCTAAATGTTCTAATATTTTATAACAATTTGATTCTATTAAATAGCAATTCCTGTTTCAATGTTTCAATAAAAAAAATAAATAATAATAAGAAAGAAAATATTTACTTCAAGGAGATCTTTTTCACACTGTCCAACAAAGTTGAAAAGTATTCACGGCTTCGGTTTGCCTGTTTGTTCGTCTGTCCTTTTGTCTGCCCGTACTAACTTCCGTAAATATTAATGGAATTTCTTGAAACTGATACATATTACCGTTGAAAATATATTAAATACCACTTTTAGTTTGTGTACCTGGAGCTCCTGAGCTCCTGAAAGTATTTCAAAACACTGCGCTCAATGAGAGGTATTTCTACAAGCCATATTTTAATAAATTTACTTTGTACGAATCTTAAAGAAATTGAAATACATAGTCATATGAACATAAGAATGTTTTCTATATAATATAGCATGATAAACATTAAGTTTTACAGGGCAACACAAAAATGTTCATTCGCATTAATGGCTATTATTAAAATTTGCTAAAATTGCATTTTTTTTTTTTTTTTTTTTTTTTTTTTTTACATTAAGCGTTTTAACATTTTATTAAGAATGAATATAATTTGAATTACAAATCTGTCTGTACAATTGTCCATCTATCTGTCTTGTCTAAAATATTGTTTTTTTTTTTTTTTTTTACAGAATAGACATACATAATGCATAATACATTTTACATAATACATAGACATGTACACTCCTTCTCATAATTATAAGGACACCCGTTTTTCTATATTAACTAAACACTGAACACTATTATTTAAACAAATATATTTTTAATTAATTTAAATTTCATTAATAGACTATATTTAAAAAGTTTTATCGTTTTTCTATCTTAAAAAACTTTAAATATGGTAAAAAGATGATTTTTCAGGTGTTCACAATTATAAGGACAGCTCGAATTTTAGTAATTTTTTTCAGTTATTCTTTAAATTAATATTTTATGGGGTCTCTTTTTAGGGTTAAACAGTCAGACATTCTCTCTGGTATACATATATATATATACATTTTCTTTTAATATTCAGTTTCAATACCATTTCATACAGCATAGATGATATTCTGAATACATTTAAACTATTTAAAATTGCTTTCCACTTGCATGCATTTTTCAAATATGATAAGTTAAGTTTTTTTCGACTTTTGGGCCACGGGAAAGGCAATAATACAGAAGTTTTTTTCTTCAAACTATTTCCTATTGCTCTAGAAGTGGAGCAAAAATGTAAGTCTTGTTGAAAAATATATTATTACCCCCCAAAATCTAACAAAAATCTGATAATTCCACGTTTAAAATTTGCGGATATTCTCTTGATGTTCATAGTAATAGAAAAAATTACTAAATTCATTCTGCCTTCAGTAGAAGCAGCTCCCCAGAGCACCACAGATCCACCTTTAAAATGCCCAATTCATATCTGCCTTTAAAAAATCTTCTCCGTCTTTCGCTATCTTCAGATCGTGCCAGTAACTGTTAAAACCATTTGGTTAATCAAGAATAATATGTTTTTCATCCGAAAATGCAACATTTTACCATTTAATATTGTCTTTATTCAACTTTAACACAGAAGTTCTTTCCCCATTAAATGCTGATTGATTATTAAAGGTTTTTTTTATTCCTTTTAACGTATTATTAATTATTTTAAATATGCATAAATGTGGACCCTAACCTTTCGTTAAAAATTACGAGCAAATTCAGCAGCAATCATTATGAGTAGAACAGTAAGAGGAATTATGAGTCTTCGATCTCTGTAAAACAACTCTGATTTTGCCTCAGATCTCTCTTCTATAGAACCAGCAGTTTAACGTTTGATCACATTTCCTTCAGCAATTTTAGACCTTCGAATTTCATTAGAAATTCGGCGGATTGAAATTATCCTTCCACTTAAAAAACACATTTATCATACTTCACTACTTGAACGTTCTTTTTTTTTCGAGGAATTATCAGTAATGTCCGTCCAAGGAAAATTGAAGGCTTATGTATGAATTAATCTAGCCCAGTAGTTAACATATCCGCATGTCAACTGTAATTTATCCGCTAGTAAGTTAAATAAAACGAAAAAATCTGGATTGTCCGTATAATTATGAATATCTGAAAACGTGGAGAAAAACACATTTTGCATTATTTTTTATTAATTTTGTTTTATATTAAAAAAAAATATATAGCATTTTTGGTTTTTAGAATACTAGATATATTAAGTGCACTTAGTATAATCTTGTTCACAATTATTTTTACATTAGTTATTTCAAAATATAAAGTGTCCTTATAAATATGAGAAGGAGTATATTTTTTTAAATTCTTAATGAAAAACTAATTAATAAATTTCACAATCAATCCATAATTATTTTAAGTAGGTTCCATTAAACATCCAGAAAAACGCAATTAAAAGATTTCAAATCCGTAATAAATACATCAAAAACCATAAGAACTGTTGCCTGAATATATATGTCATTGAACAAACCTAATATATAGTTCAATTTATAAATATTAAACGGAAATATAAGCTTTTATATAAGCCTTCAGTGGTATCAAATCAAAAGCGAGTGAGTGTAATCTATAGGATTTTAACGTCACGTCGGTGAATAAATTGCAAAACGATTATTTTAATAAAATATATTTCCTCTATTGGGAAGCTTTTATAAGTGATTAAGTAAATTTTTTTTTTTTATAAAAGTGTTTTATGAAACACTTCTATTTCATATTTAATATTTGATAGGTTTTTTTGTAATAAATCAAATTTTTGACTCTTTAGAAAACAAAGAATCTAAAAATAAATTATTCAGTGTTTTAAATAGAAAAATTTTCAAAAATTAATAATGGCATCATCATCTATATAATGTGCTACGGTAGAAAAACAATGTTCTTTTTTTTTTTTTTTTTAACTTTGTTTGTAGAAACTTTTCCCATGCTTTCGTGTATTTAATTGATTTTATGTAAAGGAGAAGGGGACTAGTGCAGACACTTATAATATCTTTTCCAAAAAAATATTTAAATAACATTTTTAACACATTTTTTTTTTTTTTTTTTTTTGGAAAGCTATTTGCATATTTGTCTTTAATTTGAATAATATATCAAACTATCTGGCAATATAGTTTTTTAAATATGATTTAAAAAAATAAAAATATTTTTCTGCCCCCCCCCCCCCCCTCAGTGTCGACAAGCTAAACTTTTGATTGGACGATGTAACATAATTCAGAAAAATGCATGTAAAAATATGATACCCGGTAAATTTAACATAAATAAAACAGCCCTTATGTGTAATAACAGTCTATATCTGTGTTAAGTCCTAAATTTTTGAAAAAAAGAAAGATTGACTTTGTTTATTTAAATTGCTTCTTCTCTCTCTCCCTAGTAGCATTGATCGATTGTATTTTGCTCTGCCTTTCATCGACTCCTCGAAATTTGTTCGAGCATTAACATAGATATATCGTTTCGAGTAGTATGTATGATCGGTTTTTGATGAGAATAATTTCCCCGAAAAAAAAAGGGGGATCCGGACATAATATCGCGGGACAAAATCTCGCCGGACAAAATATCGCGTCAAAAAAATAGTATGATCTATTTGGAAATTTGATTTTGTGTCACGCGTGATCTCTGGCGGGGGCCACATGGCCTTATAAATATTAATTAATTAATTAAATCATAGAGTTGAATTTCATTATTTTATCTATGTTTATTTTTAAGTTATTTTATTTTTTGCTTTTTACTATTCAAAATACATTTTAAAAATCGTTTACATCACTGCTGACATTAAAGCTGAACACTGTTCCCAAACTTGAATCAAAAATTTTAAAATCGATAAGCACGATTGAATTCATTATGACTAATCTTGACAAAAGTTAATAAACATAGTCTTTAAACTATTTTAAGTAAAATTTATAAACATTTTTGTTGTAGGTTTGTTAGAATCTCAGTGCTCTGACTAAGGTATGTGTTGTCATGAAATTTTATACGACATTATTAATAATTACCAACTCATTTTTGCTTTGTATTCATTTACGTCGGCGATATTTTGTCTTCGCGATATTTTGTCCCCAACCCGAAAAAAAGGTGTCGAATCGATAACAAATCACATGAAAACTCAATGGAAATCATCTCTTTCCATCGGATTAATATTAGGTCAGTTTCTAAAATTCATCGGGATCCGATCATGAAATTCAACTATTCCCGATGGGACATTTCGTATGAATTACCGATGAGATTCATCGTTCTTGATGAGATTCCGAGTATCGGCCGTTCATAAGTTCATCGGTCTTCGAAAAGAGGCCATTCAAACGCCGATTACATTTTGCTGTTAGGTCTCTCTCTCTCTCTCTCTCTCTCTCTCTCTCTCTCTCTCTCTCTCTCTCTCTCTCTCTCTCTCTCTCTCTCTCTCTCTCTCTCTTTTATTCTTTTTCTCTTTAAAAATTATACATCAATATATATTAGATTTATATATGGCTTCAATTCTGTCAACACAGTACACAATACTTTTTTTTCTTTTTTTTTTTTTTAACGAATATTGACCAGTACAAAGTTATTCATGCCCTGTCTTCACACTAGCCCCATGTAATTCTTTGTATATTCAGGTATTATACTAGTTTACATAAACTATGGAGATCAAAAGTAACTATCAAAATATGCATTGAATATAAATTAAAATGACTGTGGTATATAATCAAATACTATAGTTTTTAAGTGTTTTAGTAATACTAATTCATCAAATACTATAGTTTTTTATTTGAAATATCAAAATGGCATTGGCTGACATTTCCATTAAAAAACAAATCACAAACTTACTTTTCTGTCATAAAAACCTTGTGTTATATACTACTGCTGATCTCACTGTTGTGTTTTCATGTATAACTAACTGCTCATGAAAGTGAATACTAATATAATCAAATTTCTAAAACTTACAGAGAAAATTTGAATGATAAATAGCAAAATTATTCAAGTTGTCTGCAGTAGACCCCTTTTTCCCCACTTTGACAAAAAAAAAAAAAAAAAAAAAAAAAAAAAAGGTTTTTTTTTTTCTCTTATATAATTTGAATAACAATTTTCAATTTCTAAAATAATAATAATAATAATAATTAAGTGCTTTAAAAATACCTGTCGCTATTTATCTTATAACAATTTTAACAATTTGTTGTTGATTTTATTCAACATTTCTCAAATGTATGTTGTAATAAATTTCAGTTACTCAAAAAAAAAAAAAAAAAAGAGAGAGAGAGAGAGAGAAAATAATTAAGTGCTTTAAAAATAACTGTAACTATTTATCTTATAATAATGTATTGGTGGTTTTATTCAACATTTCTCAAATGCACGTTAAATATTTTGAAATAATTAGTCACGTTTTCTGATATGTTTTCGTTAATTAATAAAGCAACTCTGCCATGTTTCAATGAAAACCAAAATAGAATAAATCACGTGTGTTTCTCAATTGATAGATAAACAGCGTAATAAATCAAAGCAATTAAAATAAAATAAAACTGGGTTTCTGAATACATAGTTTTTTGTTTTTATAGGAACAAAGTATCTTTAACCCGACAAAAAAAAAAAAAAAAAAAAAAAAAATCTAAGAAGATGGATTAAAAATATTCGTTTGAGCTAAATAAGGAAAGACACTTGACCTGTATTTTTAAAGAAAATTTATGATTTTTCAAAAATTTATTCTAAGTACTTGTAACTAACTACTTATTCATTAATTTTAACGCTGTCAATCGGCGTTTGTAATGATCGATAGATGGCGCTTTTTCAGCTTTAGTTGTTAGTAAATATTACAGGCACGTGTATCTATTTTTGTTCTTTATGTTATCTATATATTAATAGGCAAGCATAAAATTTGTAGTCCCTTTTTAACATATTAATTATGGGAGTAGAGGGTTGAAAATGGTATCATTCGAAAGGTATGGTTAGCCGGAAGGTGCGAATACAAATATTATTTTCTTATGATGTCAAGAAGGTATTTAAAAATACATTTATTTTTTATGCATTTTCCCCCATTTTTCCCTTTTATACACGTATTTCTTTACATTAAAAAATACCTAAAAGTAGAAAGTTGTTAAATCTAGCAATTTCATAAAGCTCAAATAAAACCATAGACCCAGTAATTTGTAAAATGTAGCATTACTATACGCAAGCAAAGTGATGACGTCACTGTCTGTCCATGGAGCCATGAAAAAGATTTTTATGTTAATCGTCCAATGGATTTTTTGTAAAAAATTATTAAAAAATAACGGAAATTATCTGCCGATTTTAATTCCGATATTTGGGTATAGTTATATATAAGTTACTGTCTACATGTGTTTGATTGAGTTATTTTTTCTGTAAAATTGATAAAATTTTAATTTAAAATCACAAAACTCCAAAAAAAAAAAAAAAAAAAAAAATGGCAAACTTCCAGTTTCGAATGTAAACATAAACATTTCATTTCAAGAGGTGATATTTAAACAATAAATATTCAACTAATAAACCTAATTCAAACTAATAATTCAACCTAAATAAAAGGAAAATGGATTTGTTACTAACTGCTGCATGTATAAGTAGACGATACGGAAAAAATTCCGATTTCCGTTTTTTGCTGAATTTACATGTTTTGAGCTTTCTTTACGTTTCAATTAACTGAAATTGGCTACTTATTTTTTGAAAAAGTGTCTTTATTGCTAGCTTTTGTGGGTAGAAGAAGCAAGTAGAAGATACATAAAAACTTTTGATTTCCGGTTTTCGATGAATTTACACGTTTTGAGATTTCCTTGCATTTTAATTAAGTGAAATTGACTACTTATTTTTATTTTTTAAAAAGTGGATTTATTATTCTTTCCTCTGCATATATAAGTAGAAAATATAAGATTCAGAAAAGTTTTAGATTTTCGTTTTCGATAATTGCCGCAGCTGTGTTGCAATTGCATCCCGTTTAGGACAAGGCAATAACTTTGCTTTACCTCGCTTTGCAAAAAAAAATGGTCGAGTTTCGACCACTGGGCGATACTAGTTCTACTTAATATTCGTACTATAATTTCTCCGCCATTACATCATGGAAAATTGATTGCTTTTGGAAAAAAATATTTCAGTTTATTCAAAGTTCGATCGGAAGTAGATATTTAACTGAAGTTGAACAAATATTAGTTTCAAATCATCTGATTAATTCTTTACTTCCATTAGCCGAAGCAACTAAAATTTTAAATTTGTCATTTGGAAATAAATGGAAGCTTAATTCTGGATTTCTTGGTCCTTTGGAGTTACACTGGAGCACACAACAGTATGTGTTATCTTTTTTACCGGATTTATTCATTTTTATTCAATAAATATATGTGAAACTAAACATCGGCTAGCAATGGCGGCTTGATGGAATTCGAATTAAAGCATGTTTATTGTAATTTGCCCTTGGCCCACCAGAGGGCGAGCATTTCATTACAATCGCGGATAAGTAAATAAACAGCATAAAAGAATTATTAAGTTTATTCTAATGGACTCTTCCCAGTTTCGTCTGCTCAATCATGTGATAGAGGAAAACGAATAATCGAATTCATATTGTTTTTAAGACCAAAAATGCTAATATTTAATATAAAATAAAATAAAAGTAATATTGGGCATTTGTAAAGAGTAGGATAGTTGTATTTGTAAATTTAATATTTTTTAAAAAACACTTTATGTTTATTTATTTTCAACTGTAAGAATCGATTTTTGTATTTTCTAGTGTAACCGTTACATTAACTGATCTAGCAATAAATAATAGCTTGTTCTTGTGGAATATTTATGGATTATAATTTGAATTTTAAAATGTTTACATTTAATTTAATTGCATAAAGGTGTTACAACAAGTTAATTAACTTAGTTACTGGTCTAAATGCATTTACATACTACGATATTGCACTGTCACTGATTTAAGTACCAAAAATCAGCGTATTTAACATGTTCTTCATGAACATCAATAACAAATATAAACTAAATGATGATTATAAATGTATACAGCAAACAAAAGATGATGAATAATGATATAAAATGAATTAAAAATGATGATGTATAAAAAAAAATAACACATTAAATACGATTGATCAAAAATAAGAATAGAACATGTGTTATTTTAGCAATCGCTATAGATAAACAAGACTTCGTCTGCTATTTCTTTTTCCTATATCATGTGACCTCTGACGTCAGGTGGGAAGAGCCCAGTAATTTGGACTATTCGGTTTTTATAGGGCAGTTCCTTGTTTGTAAACAAACATCTCAACTTTTATGAGTGGTTGGCAAAAAGGCTTGGGAAAAGCATAGCGATGGCGATTACTTGATTACTACTAACGGAAAATCAATGGTGGGCGAGGCGCGGGAAAGTCGAGCGCGCATTTTTGCCAACCACATGACGTCACGAGGAAATGCTCTATTAAAAATAAAAATAAAGTTGAGTTGAGAGGTATTTTAATAATGTCCAATTTACAAATATAAAGACGTTGTGACTTAGTATCAGTGTATGTTTCGACTTTTGTTAGTATGTTTCTCAATGCGATTTTTACGATAAAACTTTCATTATTTTGCATAAATATAATCAGAAAAAATAAAGAGAGATATTTATTTAAATGTTATTTTAATTTTATTCAACACTGAGACATAAAAAGGTTTAAATAAACTGATAAAATTTAGTAAAAATTTCCTCGTTTTTTAAAATTTAGACAAACTTATTTTGAAACAATTAAAGAGAAGGATATAAGATCGTATCTTATTATTAATTGTACAAACATTTGTACAAACTTTTATACATTTTATTTGTACAAACTCTTCCACAAGTTTAAAAATGCCAAACGTTAATGCAAATTTCTAAACATTAGTCTATAAAATGTTTAGGGGTGTCAAAGCTCAATAAGAATGCTTAAAAAAGCCCTACTCATGTGAATTTTCTCTTTAATAAATTTATAATCAGAAACAAATATATATTTTTAATTATCTTTTATTTTTTTTTTCTAATTTCTATGAAGGATTAGATTTAAATAATTTATTCTTTTTTTTTTTTTTTCAAAAACTTTTGCTTTAACATATTTAATTAAAAAAGTCTGGAGTGACTCCACTCGACTTTCTGAACATTAAATAATCAACGATTGTTTAATTAAATTACAGTAAGAGAAGTCAGAAATCAATCATCTCAATTGAATACGGCTTTTAACGCTATTGCACTTCAAATAATTTGAGCCATCATATCCTAGATACAGTCGGCAGCAAAATTATCCGAGCACTTGCAAAAATTCCTATGTATAAAAAGCACACTTCATATGGTTTTGTTAAATAAATCCTTATTGAATCATGTTTTTAGACTGAATAAGAACATGATTCGACAAGGATTTATTAAACAAAACAGTATTAACTCTACTTTTTTTATATAGGAATTTTCGCTAGTGTTCGGATACTTTTGTTACCGACTGTACAAGTTTTCAGGTGTGAGGAATGCGAAAATGACAAAATTTGTATGGTGTCCGTCTGTAGGGTGTCTGTTAGTTTGTTAGTCCGGATTTATTTAACAAAACCGTATAAAGTGTACTTCTTTTACATAGGAATTTTTGCTAGTGTTCGGACACTTTTGTTACCGACTGTATAGTATATGGTATGAAAATCATTCACCATTCGTTTTGTTATACGTTTTGAGGTCCCCTGAATACGAAAGTCAAGTTTTCTGCGATTGGTCTGTGTATATGTCTGTTATCAGCATAATTTGAATACAAATACTTGCCTGAAATTCAAGCGTACTATTTTGAAGATTATATTAGGTTGCTACTTAAAAAGTTTGATTAGTATTGTTAACTTTCAAGGAGTGACGCGCGTGAAAGTTATTTGAATAATTTGGAATAAACTTTTGAACTTAATAACAACCTTAAATTATTTTTAATAGTAGGTACAGTAACCGCCGCTCAATAAATTCACTGGTTAATAAAATCAGCCGCTTAATCTGATCAAATTGCCAGGATCGGAATCAAATCCGTACAAACTACAGTCGGTAACAAAAGTGTCCGAACACTAGCAAAAATTCCTATGTAAAAAAAGTACACTTCATACGGTTTTGTTAAATAAATCCTTGTCGAATCCAGTTCTTAGACTGACTAAGAAGAGGATTCGACAAGGATTTATTTAACAAAACCGTATGAAGTGTACTTTTTTTACATAGGAATTTTTGCTAGTGTTCGGACACTTTTGTTACCGACTGTACTTTTAAAGTCGCCGCTTAATAAAATCAGCATCGCCGGTTAATAATCTCAAAAATATCTCCTCAGCAGCCAAAAATATCACTTATGCACACTAAAAAAAAAAAAAAAAATTATTATTATTATTATTATTATTATTTTATAGAAAAAGAAATTAAAGCACAACAAACCCTCCGTTATCGCTCATGTCGAAGATTTTACACTCGCAGCACAGTTACTAATCAAACACGCCCCATAACTTATCTCCGTAACAATTTCAAGGAACGTATTCTTCAAAACGCAGTAAAAAGTTACAATTTTGATTTGGAATGATATATATTTTTTTAATTTCTAATTATTAAAAGTCAATTTCTAGTTCTTATTTTGAAATTGCTTACGCGGAAAGGTTTTAATTTGTAAGAACACGCATGAACTTTTGGTAAAGTAATGATGATTTTCCTCAAAGGAAAGCATATGGGAACTTGGAATGCGTTTAATTTACTTATATTGAAGGAACAGTTAATTAATTATCTATCAAAAATTAATTAATATTGTTTACTAATTCCATTATTCGTTACTTTTTGAAGTTTCTTTTCAAATTCAGAGAAGTAATACATTTTCCTTAAATGCAGGAACGTTCGCCGGATTTAAAAATCAGCCGCTTAATAAAATCACTTTGGCTGAGAACGAATGTGATTTTAATAAACGGCGGGAACTGTACTAGACAGGAGTGCAGAAGGTTCGGGGGAGTGGTAGCCCTCTTCAAACAGTTAAATCAAACTGTTTCCTAAACTAAATTCAATTCTTTTTAAAGTACGCAGATCTACAATACTTGTAATTGTTTTTGTTATCTTATTTGTCTGTATAGCATTCAAATGTAGGGTAAGTCAGAGGCATGTGAGTACTACTCCGGATTATTAAATGTGAAATAATAGTGAAAATTCACTTAATATGCAATTGGACGACTATTCCATAAATTGTTATTTCATACAAAACTTTCGTAATTGCAAATTCCATTAATTCTGAATTTCTAACACGTTTCCCTTAATCTTTTAAGAGAAACGCTGTTATGATTATAAAGCAGCAATAAGTAGTCGTTTCAATGGCAACAAAAGTAAATTTAACCTTGATAGAGGTTTTTTTTTTTTTTTTTTTTTTTAGCTCCCTTTCGCTTTTTGCCATGCCCTAGTTGCCGAAACGTCAGTGGAGGCCCTCTGTTGAGACTCAAAACGGTTTTGGGCTGTGTCTGTGTGTCTGTCTGTCGCGCGATAGCGGCCGCAAAAATAGCGTTATTGACTTGAAATTTGGTACACATGTTCATGAGCCCCACGAAATCAGCTGTATAGTTTTTGGTCTGTATTCCATTTGTAGTTCGTATACAGGGACACGCCAAAGTTTTTCTTATCATTACGGCCTATGGGAGGAATTTGTATGCATCGCGATAGCGGCCACAAAAATCACGCTATTGACTTGCAATTTTGTACACGTGTCCATGAGCCCCACGAAATCAGCTGTATGGTTTTGGGTGTGTATTCTTTTTGTAATTCGTGTACAGGGAAACTCCAAAGTTTTTCTTACCATTACGGCCTATGGGAGGAATTTGTATGTACCGGGATAGCGGCCACAAAAATCACGCTATTGACATGCAATTTGGTACACATGTCCATGAGCCCAACGGAATCAGCTGTATAGTTTTAGGTGTGTATTCCATTTGTAGTTCGTGTACAGGAACACGCCAAAGTGTTTCTATCATTACGGCTTATAGGAAGAATTTGTATGTACCGCGATAGCCACCGCAAAAATCAAGCTATTGACTTCCAATTTTTGCCGAAACGTCATTGGAGGCCCTCTGTTGAGACTCAAAAGGATTTTGAGTGCCGTTTGTCCGTCTGTCTGTCTGTTTGTCGTGTGATAACGGCTGCAAAAATCACGCTATTGACTTGAAATTTGGTACACATGTTCATGATCCCCCCGAAATTAGCTGTATAGTTTTGAGTATACATTCCATTTGTAGTTCGTGTACAGAGACTTGCCAAAGTTTTTCTTATCATTACGGCCTATGGGAAGAATTTGTATGTACCGCGATAGCGGCCTCAAAAATCACACTATTCACTGCAAATTTGGTACACATGTTCATGAACTCAACAGAAATAACTGTATAGTGTAGGCGTGTATTCCATTTGTCGTTCGTGTACAGGGACACGCCAAAGTGTTTCTTATTATTACGGTCTATAGGAAGAATTTGTGTGTACCGCAATAGCGGCCGCAAAAATCCTTCGATTGACTTGCAAATTGGCACACATTTCCAGCTTTGCATATAAGTAACTGTATAATTTTTATTGCTATATTGTTTATAAACTGTATACAGGGACACGCCGAAATTCTTAACATTACGGCGTATGGGGTGAATTTCGTTTAAACGTATTTTAATACCATTACTTTGCAAACAAGAAAATGAAACTAGCGTACGTGAGTAAGATGCTTAAACTTATGTTGTTTGAAGAAAACATGTGCTTTTAAGCTTTCTAATTAATGTACAGGACCTTACAAAAGTGTTCTGACAATGTCACTTAGTCATCCAAACGATGCTAAATTTGGAACAATTATTAATTTTAAATGCAAAATAAGCTGAATAGTTTTTACTGGTGTATACAATGTTTATGGTTCGTTTACAAAGACACACGAAAGAATTTCGTAACATTAGAGCCTATGGACAAATTTTTAATTTAAGCGCGCACTTTAAAGCGTTTATGCTGAATTGAACTTAATAAAGTTAACACACATTATAAAGATGCTTAAAATCATGTTTACTCTTAAAAAAGGTTATGTTAGACTAAATAATTTATGGGACCACACAAAATAATTCCGAGTATGTACTGTAATCATCCAAATGATGTCAAATTAGTTTGAAAAATTAATGAGTTATAATTAATTAGGTTTATTCTTATTATTGGCTTTTATAATGACTGTGGCTACTTTTCCGGGATACATAAAGGAATTTCGTACTATTACGGTCTATAGTCGGTATTTCTTAAAAGTGTATTTTAACATGGTTACATCCCCATCAAATATAATGAAATTTTATTAGAATTTTAAAAGCATGTTTCTTTGTTTAAAATTGTGGGCAGAGAATTGACAATTAGTTTAAAGGTTACGCAAAATATTTCCGATATGTAATTTTTTTTGTATGAAATTTGATAGTTATGAAATTTGGTATTTTTGAATTTCAGGGAAATAATACAAGACCGTCGTTTATTAAGAATACATATTGTTGCGTACTTGGGGGATTCGTAAGTTGTCCGAGAATGAAAGGAGAAATTTGCAAAAATTCAGTGATTTATTCACAGAAAGTTCCAGAAAAATACAGGTTTATAAACCAAGTATCAGCTTCAATTCAACGAGTAAACACAGCTTAAACAACAGCCGTTAACAGCACAACAACAGCACAAACTGTTTAACAATAACACATAAAGCAAGTCTAATTCAAAAAGGCTCAAAGCAAAGCAAGCATTTGACTAATGACACAGATCTGAGACTGACCGCCTCGGCGAAAAAAATGCTCCTTTTATACTTTTTTATCGAACCCAGGCTGTTCTGGAAAATTCTCGTATCTCATCAGCCAATGAGATTAGAGCGTCCATATTTGATATATCCCTAATAAGGATTTTCTCGCCAAGGTCACCAAAAAAATCGCCAAGGAGGGAAACAGTCGCCAAATTTGGCGACATATCCATTTCTTCCCTTCTTGGAGCTTTTTAATGCGTTTTTAAGGGAAAATTAGGCTATTTTAACACTAAAATGACTAGAAATGCAGAAAATTAGCATTTTATCAACTTACTAAACCCTCGTTGAAAGAATTTATGCAAAAGTAAATACAATTTTTTACAATTCCGTGTCACTTTATATGATATACAGATAAGTATACAAAGAGAGATAGAGCAGGGGGTTGAGGGGGGCGGCAACCCCTCTCAGGAATGTATCTGATTATGGTAACAAGTCTATTGAATCAATATATACTATTATATAATAAGGAATAAATAAAAATGACCTATTGAATAATGTCTGATGCAAATAGGACGTTGAGGCTCCTGATCTGCAGATCCACTAGTTAATTGCAGTAATGTTAAATGTAATCATCACTCAAACGATAAATGTCGTTATAATTCTGAGAAATCCTTTAAAATTCCAGTAGCCGATAAATAATACTTTAAAATTAACATGCTGAAATTATAGAGACTTTCTTCAAAATATATACACACGACTACATTATATGGGTATGAAAAGGGATATTAATGCTTCCTTGGCCTTACAAAATTTGTTCTACATATGTAAGGTCTGCTACAGTGTTTTGTTTAACATGGATGTAATTTTGTGCTGATGCACCATCCGAAGATTGTTCGTTATTGATCAATCACTTTGCGAGCTCAGCGTACCAGCGACTCCTATTGGTCAATCGTGGCACCAGTTAGATTTACATGGGTTAATAACGCATTCACATACCCCATGTACATTGTACATACACTCACAGAGATAAGTAACTGTTTATTTGTTAAAGAATTATAAAGTATCTTTAAAACTATCATATGTAAGTTTGGTATAGTTTAACAAGAACAAAAACTCACCAGGATAAGATTCGAACCTGCAACCTATGACATAACATGCCACTTTTCTAGCATTTGAGCTATCTTGTCTCTATCTAACTTGAGCCAATTGCTTATATAAAAGATGGATTTATATATATATATATATATATAAATACAGTCGAATCTCGTTAACGTGAACACTGTTAACGTGAATTACTTTTAACATGAACTGTTTCCACAATCCCTGTCAAAAGGAAGATTATTTTAGTTATATGAAGATTAATTACTAATAGCATGAACTTCTGATAACAGGAACAGATTTTTTATACCCCTTGAGATTCACGTTAACAAGGTTCGACTGTGTATATATATATGTGTGTGTGTGTGTGTTTTGCTAATATAACCAGAGTCTTACTTAATTTTATCTAACTACATTTTTGCTGAATCCCAATGAATAATTTTTAGTTTTAACTCCAACCATAGGTATTACACACATATTATTTATGAAAAGACGAGTTTAGTAAGAGAGAAAAATAATCTGATGGTTAAGAAGCTATTAGAGCAAAAAGCCATATAAATAATAAAATATGCCGAGATAAGCAAATTCCAACAGAATTTCGTGTATTTAATTTTAATAACCATCATAATACGATTAAACTCCGATTGTATTTACGTCCAGCTACCTCCTTCCGAATCGCTAAACGCAAAAAGATGCAAAAGGTACCAAAAGATGCTAAATATCCCAAGGATTCTGAGTTCACCATTTAAATTAACTTATTACAATTAGTTCAAAATAAAAATAAACTCATGTTTGGGAAAGTTGCAGCACCATGAAGGAATTGTCAGAAATTAACGAAATTTAATACACAAACGACTGGTATTAGTACAAATAAATGATTAAATTTTCAAAGCAAAAGTACAATATTAAGTGTCCGAAATCTGTATTTTGTGTTTCCACCACGCGCTGCAGTAAGCGCTACAATACGAAGTGGCATAGTGTCAAATAGATTTTGAATGTCCACCTGAGGAAAAGCATTTTTCATTTTATGTATGTGTACCCAAAGTTCATCTGTAGAAGCTGTAGGACGAGGATTACGAGCAAGACGCCGATCAGCGAAATCCAATACATTTTTATTTGGTGATATATCCGGCAAATAAACAGGCCAAGGAAGAAGCTGAACAGTTTTTTGCTGAAAAGAAGTCTTGAACATTGCTTGTTACACGTGGTGGGGCATTATCCTGTTGAAAGGTAGCTTCAGAGAAAGAGGCATCTTCGAGCTTCAGCACTTCACTGATGTACCTGTTTGTTGCTGTTAAGATTAATCACAATTCGTAGCAGCTGAGATCGTTCATGATACGCAGTCGCATTCCAGACCATAACACCAGATGTGTGCCCACTATGACGTTTGATAATGAATTCCGTAAGGTAACGTTCACCGGTATAACGTTTAACACGTATTCGGCCATCATGGTTCCATAAATTAAAGTGGGATTCGTGGAAAGAACCACTTGTTACCAGTCTGCACGCAAGTCTCCATGTCCATGAGCCAATTACAGCCACAAGCATCGATGATTTTGCGTGAGAGGTATACTGTATGAAGGAGTTCTTGTTCGTACCCCACGGTGCAGCAGACGTCGACGAATTTATGAAGCAGACGTTGATAGACATGTAACAGTGGACCAAAGTGCTGCCAGCTGTCTGGATGAAGTTATAAGGTCCGTCAGTATCATGCAGAGCAGGTACTTAACGGCGTGGATTGCTGTTATCTTTCGGGCTCCACGCCCCACTTGTCTGATTCTCGTCGGCCCACTGTTTTCACATTCGTGCCACTATGCTTCTGTTACACTGCACACGAGCTACTATTGCACGATAAAAAAAAAATCCTCCTTCACGAAGGCCAATGATTCTTCCCCGTTCGAAATCCGTAAGTTGTTGAAATGTCGCCCTCATTCGTCGAAGAGGCATTGTTACGTCTCGTTTAACGGTTTTGCACTAGCAAATAACCATAGCCAAATTCTAACGTCCCGCTACAGCTCTCTATTCATTTGGCTTCAGCAACAGTTCAGAGGGCACTGTTCAGCGCACATATGTGTGGTGACTCTGAAGTGTTAATCATTTGCTTAACACGCTATAATTTGCATTTACTAAACATTTCAGCTCAGTCACATTATTTCTTCATGGTGTTCGCATTATTCCTTCATGTTTTCACAAGCATGAGTGTATATCAAATTTAACCCTACAAAGCACATGGTGCCATGTGTAGAACAACCTTTCCTCCACCTCTATGAAATATTAGTATAGACATCTATATATAGGCACTTGAGAGTAATTACACATACATAAGAAATTATATAATTCAGGCAATTGTATAGTCTATAGATGACACTACTATTCCTTTTACTGTCAAAATAGTTAGAAATTTGCACTGTAGCCTTACGTTCGATGTTTGACAAAAAATAATTATTTACGTATTCGATTTACGTATGTAATTTACGTATTCGAAAATCGTATTTTAAGGACAGTTCCACCTTATGAGTATTCCACATTAATAAAATGATTTCTTACTAAAATATTTGGTTATGATTTGTTTTTATTATATTTTCTCAAATGCTAATCATTAATATCATTACATATATTTATTTCAGATACATAAAGAAAATCAGGCTTTGTAGGGTTAAAACTAAAGCGAGTACAACATGGAGCAGCACACGTTCTATTAAAAACATAGTCACAATTAGCATACAGCAGTGCCAATAATATAAAGCGGTTGGGCGGCCAAATACAACCAGTGACAGCGGTATAGATTAGCGAAACCTTGAAATGTAAAAATTATATGGAATCACCCGAAACGAGGTTTTGAGCAATTCAAAACCTTTTTATTTATTTATTTATTTATTTATTTATTTATTATTATTAATAAAGTTATATGAAAAAAAAAAAAAAAATAGGGATTCAACATTTTTGGAAATTTATTTAAATATAGTGACCAACGAAGCATGCAAATTCTGCTAGTATGGTATTATAATTTGTGAAAACAAGCAAAATAATGCTCAACTGCGTTCCATTCTACAGTTTCATGCTATTTCGTTTCGTATCAAATGCTTTTAGATTATTCTTCAGATTTCCGGTTTGATCAATCATTCAGATTACTCAGAACTACAATTTAGTAAAGCAAAGCAAAGATAATCGCAAGTTATGTGTCATGCAGATTGATTAAAAAATTTTCCTCGTTACAATCAAATAAACACTACAATCAACAAGTGATCCTTAAAAAAATTATAATGCATCTGTATCATCTGGTTCATTGAATGCTAGTATTAATTAATTACTTCTAATTAATCATTTTTACAGCTACATTCTGCTTGTTAAATTATCTTCATAAATTTACATCCGGGTTAGACAAGAAATAAGTGACGTGTATGTGATAATATGTGACGTATACTTTTACAAATATAAATAATCTGGTGTGTCACTCACACGACTTTCTCTTACCCTGAAATTTAATACTATAAACACAGGTTGCAGATTAAGAGGTAAGATAACGAGTACTGTTATATAAACCTGTGTTAAACAATTCAAATTAGGCTTCGGAAGAGTTTTATATGATTATTAGTTCTATGTGAGGGGGGCTACCGCCCCCCTCAATCGCCCGTTTCATTAATGCACCTACATTTATATAGAATTTAATTCGGTTATTAAAAAATAATTCTGTTTTTAAAAAATAATTAAAATAATTATTTAAAAAAATTATCTTTTATAATAATGCAGACGATTTCCGTATTAGAGAAGTAGTATAACACTATATATATATAAAGTTGAATTTATTCTCAATATTACATTTAATTTTTTTTTTTTTTTTTTTCAAATGAAAAAAATTGATAACTTATCTCAGATCGATGGTTCAACCATTCATTTTAAAGGTATTGACGAGTTCTTTTGAAAGATACCCATCATGAAAATTTACTCCCCTCGAGGGGGACCCCCCCCCCCCAGGGAAGGAGGCGATGCTCCAACATACACAAATTTTTTTCCCAGTTGACTATCTCTATTACAAAATATATATACTCGTTTCATTTGGTTTAGTGCAGTCTATAGATGTTAAACTCTACTTACCTGCAATTTCCCCCATAGACTAACGTATTTGAATACTGTTGAGTGTCCCCGTACACGAACCATGTGCTTCATCTCAACGAAAAGCTTACTGTAGCATCCCTGCATGATACACATTTAGAATACAGAGTTTTGAATTTCTGCTACTGTTTGTTCTTGAGATATGCTGATAACAGGCACACAGATAGACAGACACACAGATCTTTGGCTAAAAACATGATTTTCGTATTCAGGGGACCTCAGAACATGTAAATATAACAAAAACTCACGTTCGAAAATTTGACCCTAAAATAATACTTTCTCGACCCTACGGGAAAGAGAAATTAAAAATCAAAAAAGTGATGATTCTGATTAAAAAATTATTTATCATAATGCAATAATTAATCAAGAACGAAAAGTCATGAGGTTCGCAGATATTATTAACACTTTCCAACTATATATGCTCGTTTGATCGTTTTACCTTCAGTGTATTTTGCGTACGTGATCACACCCCGAACAGACAGACGGACAGAAATTCAGATAGGTAGAGTAATTCAAATCATAACCACTGTTAAACATCGTTAGAAAGTGTTAAAAGCATTTAATAAAACAATCAGACAGTCCCATCAATTTCTAATTATACTTCTTCCTTAATGTACCTGAATACTTTTGTTTGACCCTGTAAATCTTAATTCAGATCATACTATATTCTATAGAAAACATTTATTTTTGCATATAAATAAATGAAAATTTCATTACGATTTCTGCAAAGTAAAGGTATTAAAATATGGTTTATAGAAATACCTCTAATAGAACGCAATGCTGTTACACAAACCAGTGGTAGTATGTACCCCTATTTCAATATTTAAACATCCCATAGTGAATTTAAGTAAGATATATAAGTTTTACCAAATTCTATGAATATTTACGAGAGTTAGAGCGCGGACAGACGGATAGACAAAGAAATAAACTGATGTTATAAACACTTTTCAACACTTTCGGAAAGTGTTAAAAAAGTAGAAGTGTATTTGTTACATTAAAACGCTATGAATATAAAGACCGAAAAATCAAATTTTTTCTCTTTTTTTAATCAAATAAATTACACTGCTCGGCATGAAAATTGCCTCTGACACCTTTTTGGCATATTCTTGTGTAAAATGACCTCCTGAATCCGAATAGAACGCCCATTTTGCCCACCGTTTTTTAGGAACGGCCCCCTATTTTTATCATTTTCGGGGATTTCATAGCTATAAATTTGATTTTTAGGAGGGGGGAGGATTATTTTAACCGTTAAATATTTTCTGAGGGGCTACAGAGTTGGAAAATTCTAATACATAGACATTTGCGACAAGGGATTTTTTTTTTTTTTTTTTTTTTTTGGGGGGGGGGGAGGATTTACCACTGAAATTATGCATTACGTATCTTATATTTTTTTAATCTGTTATTAATGCTATTTTTAAAACTTTATGTTTTTTTTTTTTTTTTTTTTTTTTTTTTCATGTGTTAAATTAATTATTTTTCATTCTTCAAATCAAATTCATGGTCATAAAATTATCAAACAGGAAAAGGAATTGAGGGAGGGGTTGGTATATCTAGAAAACAGTGGGTGACTGGGCAAAATGGGATACACATTCGGATTGAGGAGGTCATTTTATATAAGAATCAGCAAGAATAGTATCAGATCTCGAAAAAGAAAATTTCTTTTTGCAGAGCAGTGTTATTAGAGAGCTGATCGCGCTGTGTTTAATATGAAAGACTTCAAATATATGTAATGTGCATGTTGACTAACATTTTTCCTCTTCGTTACAATCAGATAAACTCTATAATCAACAAGTGATCCGTAAAAAAGTTATAATACATCTGCACCATCTGGTTTGTTCATGGTTTATCGCTAGTATTAATTAATTCCTTCTAATAAATCAATTTTTAAAAATCTAGCCTATTCGTTTAAGGACTTTCAAAAATGTAGTATGTCTATACACCATTAAAATATCAAAAGCATTAATGTGTAGTGTTCAAGAATAATTTTATAGTAATACGAGAATTTAAAAAAAAAAAAAAAAAAAAAAAAAAATGGTAATATGTTTCGTTAATTGAAACACTATGAAAGTAAAATCTGAAAGGTTAATTAAATTATTTCAGTTTTTTATCTGATGCGTTATTTGTTTCAAACCTAAAAAGTTGTTGTATTTAATATATTATATTTTCGTAGAACAATAATGAAAACTTTACTTTTTACACACATATATATTCTTTAAATAAATTAATAAAATATAATATAATAACGCGCGTTAATCTATTCTTATACATTCATATACATGGTGTAAGCAATAAATTAATTTTTAGTTTCATTCGAAATTTAAAATTGAACACATAAAAATGGAACGTAAAAGTTAGAAATATCCAAATTTTAATTCGAAGTCTGATCATTTTATACCACATACAAACATCAATGTTTAGCTCATTTTCTCAGGTCGACCGAAAAATGTATATATATATGAAAGGTTTGATAACCACCAAGGGTATATTTTATACGCGATTTAGAAAGTCAAAAAGATTAAAACAACTTTTTTTCTTTCTTTTTTTACTTAAAAGAAAATAATTTGTTCTAAACTGAAAAATAAAAATAAAAATAAATAAAATATTTCCCCCTTTCTTTCTTCTTTTATTTTCCTTCCAAAACCTTTTGCATGCCAAAATTTTTTTTTTTTTTTCCCATACATATTTATAGTAGACATATACAGTGCGGCCACATATCCAAAAACTAGCAGTGAGGACGCGTCCAAAATGTTGGAGGGATGCCATCCTGACCGACAGTTTGAAATTTGGAAAACATCCAGTAATTCCGCGCTCTGTGTTATTGCTCATTTTCTCTGAGACAGATAACTGTCACCCCTATTTTAGCATTGAACTCGTTGAGTTAGCACTTGCGCAGATGCTTCCATGGTTTAATGAAATGTGGTCGAAGAATAGCTATGTTTTATGTTCTTAAAATTATTCTCCTTTTAGTTTTTCGTAAAATTACACGTATTAGAATGTTCTAATTGAAGTTGAGAATTTTTAGAAAAATATTCGTCTTTGTCTTTTATTTAATTTGTTGTATAATCGAAATGTTTTAGGCACTGTAGCTCAAGAACTTGCGTAATGAATTTTCATAAACCTTTTATTTAGTTGGAATGGTAGAAATACACTTTTCTGTTAGCGTATATAACCTGACACATTGCGCTCCAAAAAAACCTCTTTTTAAAATTTTAATAATAGTTATATTTCACCTTCTATATGCTATGCTATAACATCAATTTCTGCACATATCTTCTATTCTATTATATAGTAGAATGCTGAATTTATATTTAATACTTAGAATAGAGAAAATAGCTCCACTATGATATTGAAATAAATTATATTAATATCTGTCGAAAAGAAAAAAAGTATATATAATGGCCATCACAAAGCTTTCTTCTTTATCATTCTATATAACAGTTTCATCTACTGGTTAACAAACATAAACAAATTCTAACTTCTCACAATGAAGATTTTACGTATATTGGAGCAACTTTAACCAACATGTCGAAGCTGAGATTTAGCCTTTCCGTACACAGGGCCCGACTTAGCCTAACTTAGGCCCGGGGCAAAAACTTGTTTTGCCCCCCCCCCCCCACGCCCTCTGCTTCATTACTTGGGCAAAAACTTCTTTGGGGACCCTCTTCTGCTTCACTACTTCAGTAATGAAGAACCGAACTAATGGAGGTATTTAAATTTTTCACCTCATTATAGATATATAACAAGAAAATTGACTATAACCTAAAATAGCTATAAAGTTCCCCCCCCCCTTCAGTGGTCAGACGAAATATCGTTCTATCCATTTTATTTCTGATTGTTAATTTTGTCATCTAGCTGCGAAAAATTCATATCCTTGCTGACATTAGGACGGAACTCAGCTAAATTTTCGCAATTACGATGGCTCAATTAAGCCGAATTTTACACAATACTGATAAAAAAAGTTCATTAAAGAAGGAAACGTAAAATAAACTTTCTATTCGATTTGGGGGCCCCCATATGATGTGGGGACCTGGGGCAACTGCCCCATATGCCCCTGCCTTAGTCAGGCTCTGTCCGTACACCGTAAAAATTGTAGCGTAGAAGCTTCCCCTATTGATGCCTAAGTTGCATCAGCATAGTTTCTCACAATGGTCCTTTCACATATAAATTTTTGGGAAATTATTTTGAATAGAAAACGAGATAAAACTTTCACTTAAACAAGGTCGTAGCCAAGGTGAAGGATTGTTTGGAGGTTCAAACACCTCTCAAAATTTTGTACGTTTCCATAAAATTTTTGTGCTAAACATCATTTTAACACTCAACAATATGTACTAAACTTTGAACCCCTTACGAAATTTTTTTCTACTACGGCCTTGCTTGTAAATGGGGAAAATTGCAGCATAGCAGCGCCAACTGTTGGACGATTTGCACCAACGTTGATCAACACCAATTTAAGTTAAGGTTATACTAAAAAATTATGAAATTCTGTTCATTAGTTCTTGAACCACAACTGCCACAAAATTTTAGTCACAATCACGCAAACGGACATTTTCTAAAATTGGCCAAATGATATATTCAAGATATTCCCAACGTGTAAATCCATCGAAAATCGGTAGTCGAAAATTTTTAGGAATTCAGTACCTCCTTCTATTAATACAGAAGAGTAAAAACTGCAGCATATCGTTTTTTATTACGTCTGAAAACATACAATTACATTCCTAATTCAAATAGCCATTCGTTTTGTAGACATTCAAATAGCCATTTATTTTTCAAAATAATCATTCATTTTATATGCGTGTTAAAAGGCAATTAGTTTTGTTTCAAAACTTTTATTTTTTTAAATACATGCAACATACTGGTAAAAAATGAAGAAATAAAATATTTCATCGCTGTAACATATTTTGGGTATGAGAAGAATCTAATAAGATGCACATTCTCATAAATCGCTTAAAAATACAATTTCGATATGAATAAACATGGCTTTAGGGTATTTTTTTCACAGGTTTAGGTCTCATAATCCATTTACTTTCTTCCTTATGCCGTAGGAAAGTTCGTGAGGTACACATTTTTGTTTCATTTATTTTAGGTCAAATGTGCAGATGGGAAAGTTTTGTTTTCATCAGCTTGGTTGCGTGAACAGAATTTAAATATTCAATAAAATGAAGCAAGTAGTTAAGCATGTAACCACTTATTTATACATTAAATATTTTTAAGTAAATTCTATCTCTCAATCGAATCTTCACTTGTTCAGTAAAAAGTATTATTGCCAAAACGTAGCAAAATATTTTCATTGAGACTAAAAAATTTTTGGTGTCGTTTACGTCTGTATGCATCGTTATAGTTGCCACAAAATTCATCTGATGGACTTGAAATTTGGAACATTTATAACCTTCATTTTAAAGCTGAAATAGTCAATTAAATCCATAAATGTTACATGGTAGTGTTAATATTTAATAGTAAAATTCTTATAATATATTTGAATTCAAATACATTTGCTGTATGCAATGCATAGAATCAAAAATTTAAATATAATTGAAATGCAGTGATTCATTTTTCTTGATTATTAAGCTCAACTACCCATCCAACCAAACAAGCCAAACAACAACACACCATCTCTTTAATCAAACATTTTCCTAACCATCCTCCACCTTTATTTATTTATTTATTTATTTATTTATTCTTTTAACAAAGACGAATCCTACAAATAAATTCGTGAATAAACAACTTATTGAGAAAGCCAGAATGTATTGTATCATAAACAATATTGTTCATATTTATATTTTTAAATTTTGTAAACAAACATTTTTTTAAAAATTCTAAATAGATAGACTAAAAATTATAATTCTAAAAACAGGTAAATGAAGAGAGATTTTAAGATGCGTTTATATGTTAGCTTTAAGGGGACTTGGCACCTTTGGCATGGCATTAATAAAGTCGACCAATAAAAGCTTAATTTCCATTTAATATTTATAAATTGAACTATATTGGATTTTTTTCAATAAAATATATATTCAGGTAACAATTCTTATGGTTTTTGATATAATTGTTACAGATTTGAAATCATTATTTTGCGTCTTTTCAGTTAGCATTTTTTCGTGAATTCATGATTCTCAAAATGCTAAAACTTCAACAGATATTTAAGAAAAAACTTAATATTTTTTCTGGATGTTTAATAGAATCCACTAACAAGAATTAGCGATGGATTATGAAATTTATCAATTAGTTTTTGATTAAAAAAAAAAAATAATAATAATAATAATAATAATAATAAATAAAAAGTGCATGTCTATGTAAAGTTTTGCAAAAAAAACATAAATTTTGTTATATTTTTATTTTTAATATTTTTTTCTTTTAAAGATATTGCAAAATCCATGCCTAATTCTTTTCAGTAGGTAAACATTAAAATAAATAAAATAAATAAATAAATGATAATAATAATAAATAAAACAAAATAAACCTTTTCTTAAACATGCGTAGAAGTTTAAGCATTTTAAAAATTAAGAATTCAGGAAAAAATGCAAACTAAAAAAACACATCTTAAAGATTTCAAATCCATTAAAATTATATAAAAAACCATAAGAATTGTTGCTTGAATATATATTTTTATTGAACAAACCTAATGTAGTTCAATTCTACAAATATTAAACTGAAATATAAACTTTTATATATGTATATAAAAAAAAAAAAAAAAAAAAAAAAAAAATCTGGAGTGATTCCACTCGACTTTCCGAACATTGAGTAATTAACAGTTTTGTAGATAAAGTAAAGAAAGAGGAGTTGTTAAACAAACAAAAGAGAGAAAACCATAATAGAGTGTTTGAGTATCTTTCTCCATATATTACACGATGTTTTATTTAACGCTACTAAACTTTGAGCCCATAGATCATAATGATAAAGAATTTTTCGTTGTGTCCCTGTAAAAACCTATAAATGCTAGATTCACCAAAATGCTTATAGTTAGTGCAACAGTGATTTATAATATTCATATAAATTTTCAGCTCAATTGAATAAATCGTTTAGATGCTATCGCACTTTTAAAAATTTGGTCCCATAGGCCATAATGAAAAAGAATTTTTCTTCGTGCCCCTGTAAAAAAACTGTTGCTGAATTCACCAAAATCTATACAGTTGGTGCAACTGTGACCTATAACATGTGTACAAATTTTTTGCTCAGATTAATAAAGCGTTTAGACGCTATCGCACTTTTAAAAATTTGGCCCCATAGGCCATAATGATAAAGAAATTTTTCTGGTGCCCCTGTAAAAAAACTATAAGTGCTAGATTCACCAAAATCAATAGGGTTCGTACTATGGTGACTTACAATATACGTACCAACTTTTAGCTTATTCGAACAAAGCGCTTAGACACTAGCATGTTCACTCACATACAGTCGGTAACCAAAGTGTCCGAACACTAGCAAAAATTCCTATGTAAAAAAAGTACACTTCGTAAGGTTTTGTTAAATAAATCCTTGTCGAATCCTGTTCTTAGTCAGCGTAAGAACATGATTCGATAAGGATTTATTTAACAAAACAGTATTAAGTGTACTTTTTTTACATAGGAATTTTTGCTAGTGTTCGGACACTTTTGTTACCGACTGTACATACACACACACATACATACATCATCGTAAAAATAGTGAAAACGGATTCAGGGGACCTCGAAACGTATAGAAACATCAAAATCTCAAATTCAGATTTTTAACATGATTACAATACTTTCCTCACTATAGTGTTCGGAAAGTAAAAAAATCTTCAGTTAAAGATGCAAGTTACCTTAAAACTAAAATCTTAACATTTGTCATGTAAATAAGTAAATATTGTTTTATTTTTTAACTTAACTTTTAGAACAAGAAAGTTTATATTATTTAGATCATTTTTAGTTAATATTAAATTAGGAGGATGGTTCAATTTAAGATCATTAATCTGTATATATGACTATTAAATAATCAAACTATCGATAAAATTTTATATTGTTAATGTTAAAATTATGTTCGTAGTAATAAAGACATGGGCCTATGTGACTTAAGAGGAATCACGTTTTTCAGTAATCAAATTGCTCAGTTTCTCTAAGATTGTGTCAAAATGAGGCAATTTTCTTTAATTTGGTGCAATTATCCTCTCGTGAGGAAAATAAGTATTAAAATAAAAAGTATATTAGCATTTATACCCCAGGTTAAGATCTCATTTTCACTGACTTAATCGATTTACTTTCTTCCTGATGCCGTAGGAAAGTTCGTGAGGTACACATTTTTGTTTCGTTTATTTTAGGTCAAATGTGAAGATGTGAAAACACTTTGCTTGCGTGAACAAAAGTCAAATACTGCGAAGAGTGTTACAAGTTGCTAAACTCGTCTTCAATTATTGTTACCATTAAATGGTTGAAAGTCAGTTCTATCTCACAATCATATCTTTGCGTGTTTAATAAAAGGGATTAGCAGGTTTAGGTTCAAAATGAAGAAATCATGAACGGATGTGCATTAAATTATGTAAAAAGATCATAATACGTAAAATGGTTCTGTAATTAGTGTACTTTGTCATTCAATTTTCGCATAACTTAATTGTTTACATATGTATTATTTCAATATTCACCTTGTAAGAATGAGGGAAGGATAGACTGCAAAAGAATAATAAAAAACCGAACATTTCTGGCCGTAAAAATCCTCATCATTTTTATCAAAGCAAACAGGTATTTGAGATCATAGAAGCACAGATAGTAATGTTTGTTCTTAACTTGGCTGCTTTTGATTGTAGTTTGTTGCTGATTTCCACTGGAGTTGAAACTTCGAGGTTCAAAAAACCATTAATCACGCTCCCGACACAAAGAGCCAAATGTCTTGTTATCAGTTGTAACCTTTTTTTATCAGATTGCGCAGTTACTTTAAAGGAAAGCGCACAAAACTGACAAAGATATCTGTCTCTGGCCCCTCAATTATCTCAGCTGGGGGTTAGAGCCAGGGACTTCTCCCTTCGAACCAACCCGTCGAACCACCTCCAACCGCTTGACCACACCAAAGGATTCTGAATAGCGCCGCTCGAAACAACCTCCAATCAACCGTAGTGGAAACTGCACTTAAAGGCCGGTTTCCATTGCGGTTGGAACTTCGAGGTTCAAAAAACCATTAATCTCGCTTCCGACACAAAGTACCAAATGTTTTGTCAACAGTTGTAGCCTTTTTCTTATCAGATTGCGCAGTTACTTCAAAAGAAAGCATGCAAGATTGACAAAGATATCTCCCTCTGGCCCCTCAATTATCTCAGCTGGGGGTTAGAGCCAGGGACTTCCAACCACGTTGGAGGGTTTTGAGCCCGGTTGACCACATCATAAGATTCTGAATAGTACCGCTCCCACCAACCGTCAGTGGAAACCGGCCTTTAATGTACAGTAGTCATAAACTGCATTTCTTGTTTTTTTTTTTAAGAATTATCTACTATATCAGGAGTAGTCATTAATTTTATACCTACCGCCTACTTGTATGTCTGTTAATAGTAAAATTTTCTAACCGCTCACCCGTGCCACAAAATCGGTGATTTATAAAGTTTGGAAGTAACTTTACTTCATAAAATTTATAAAATAGACTTATAACAAGTTAAAGCACATAATAATAAAGTGTTTTTCCATTTCAATTTGCTAAAAATTGGATTTTCATATTCAAGGAAACTCAAAACGAAATATTATACAAAAATCCAGAATTGAAATCAAAACTTAAAAAAATACTTTGTTTACAGTATGGGTAAGTAGAATGAATTTTATTTCCCGAGCAGTGTTCGTCGACATAATAAAAAGTAGCAAAGCACTTCCATCAATTACATTCAACAGAAACTAAACGTTTAGCTTTATTTTAGGTACCAGAAATAAATTCAAAACTGGTGTACAATTAATATATAGAATTTAAAACTGTTTTACACACCGTAAATTTTAAGCCAGCACAACCGGTTTCGAAAGGACGTAGACTTTCTTCATCAGGTGCAAAAAAACACGTGCTGCCTTGGAGGCAAAAGCAAGACTGAAAGCAGAGCAAAATCCAAAGGGGGAGGAGCAACACAAACAACCAGTCGGAAGCATCGTGCAGGACCAATCAGAGAGGAACACACACACACACACAAAAAAAAGAAAAGAAAAGAAAAGAGAGAGAGAGAGAGAGAGAGAGGGGGGGGGGAGGAATAATCAATTAAATTTTTTGCTTTATTTAGTTAATTAATATTATACTAATAAGTAAATTTAATAAAATTATTTTTTTTTTAATTTATTAAAATTTTATGGTGTGTGAAGAAGTTTTAAATTCTATATAATTTTAGGTAGCCCTGAATGTTGTCTATAAACTGTGGGTGCATAAAATTGTTTATTTAAATTTAGTCTTATATGAAAAACACCTGGCACGAAATTGAATACAATTCTAGCGATTTCCTGATATAGCCCCAACATATCCAAATGCTTTGGGTATCCCTGTAAAAAAATATGAATGATTTACATCTATACAGAAAAATATTTTTATGCAGATAAAAAAATAAGTTCATTCCATTTGTTTAGGGCAACTTAAGATGTCACACTGTACTTACCAGAAATTTCCCCCTTAAAGTAATATATTTGAATTATGTTGCATCTGCCTGTACACGAATCATTTGCTTGATCTCAACGAAAAGTTTAATGTACCATAACTATATGATACAGATTTAGAATATCGAGTTTGAACTTTCTGATTCTATTTGTTGTTGAGATATGCTAATAACAGACAGACCAACCACTAAAAACATGATTTTCGGATTCAGGAGATCTCAATACGAGTAAATATAACAAAAACTCGTTTTCGAAAATTTGACCCAAAAACAAATCTTTCTCTACCCTATTTATGGGTAAAAAAAAGTATAAAAAAAAAAAAAAAAAAAATCTATATAAATAAAGAGAAGTGTTTGTGTGTATGTGTGTGTCTGCGCTCTGGTGCTCACACTACTGATCGCAGAGCTTCCAAATTTAGCATATAGGTACCTAGGACCCTGCAGGTGTGCACCTCATCGAGATTTTTTTTAATTTCGAATTTGAATTTTTTAAATTAATGTTTTTTAGATTTTAAATATTGGCTTTAATGCTTCATTTTTCACAGATTTATTCTTTTGCTTCAATCGTCTGCATATCTTAGCAACGGCTATTACGCAACTTAGTTTTATTTAATACATTCAATTAAAAGCGAATTTTTTTTTTTTAATTTGTTATATATTGAAAATAAAATCGTAATGCAGTAGAAAAAATTAAGTACAATTAGTTTTAAATTTAAAAACGTATTTATAACAGTTATGTTTAATTTTTTATAGTAGAACAACTTCTTATTTTTAATTTTTTAATTAATTCCTTTAAAAGATAAAACTTTTATTTATTAATTTTTTTTATTTACAGTATTTATCGGGAAAAATTGTAGTATATACGTAGTAAAAAGGATTAAATTGATTAAAATTTATTTGTTTATGTATATATATGTATATATATATATATATATATATTTTTTAATCTACTTTTTATTTTATTTTATTACATTGGTCGGAATCAAATCGTAATATAGTATAAATAGCGTGGGCTATAAAATACATGGTTCAAAACTAAAATATTTAATAGATGCTGAGATACAGTCATCTTTAAAATCGTAGTTCTTAAATAGTAGCAGATCCCCTCTGTCGTCGATAAATATCCAGATTGAAGTGCCCGGAAAAGATATTTCTGCAGACATGGGAAACCTAGACTTGATGCAGTGTGGGCGGGAAAAGAGCTACCGTAAGCAGCGGGTACCCGAAGCGCGGTTTGGAGCAACTTCAGTTTCTTTCTTTCTTTCTTTCTTTTCTTCTTTTTTTTTTTTTTTTTTTTTTTTCTTTTTTAGTTCTTTTTCTATAATGTGGTGCAAAAAAATATATATTAATTGAATTCTTTCGAAAATTCATTTAAATATAGTGACCAGCGAAGCGGGCGTAGCCTGCTAGTAATACATAAAAAGGAAGAAAACGAATAAAAGCCCTCAGATAGTCATTGTTTCTTCATTTTGTCTCTCCCGATGCTCATTTAAAGTGAAACTGCGAACAATAAAACACTAAAAGGTTATTATGACTAAAATTGTTTCGTGAGCAGCTACATTAAAAAGAATAATAAGTCACGAAAAGCTAATTTCATAGAAAATAATTATATATATATTTCCATAATAGCACATTATATGGAAAAACATGGGCTTCTAATCAAGAAATATATCATTAACAAATGGAAAATTTTAAGTTGACAATTCATTATAATTCTAAATACGGGCGTTATAAAACTTTTCACGTATTGTGTTAACGCAATGAAATTAGCTTTGTAAGGTACGATGATTCCTTATCAGTGTAAAAAGATTGTAATTGTAACAGAAATAAAAACTCGGCATTCTAATCCCTATACTTAATTTTTCGTTGAGAACAAGCAAAAGGTTCGTAGGGACATCCAAAAGAATTCAGATACGTTACGTATGGAGCGAAATTTTTTGATAGGTGCAATTTAGAGGTCTGCGGCCCGTTTATTTTTTCCCAGTGTACAGCTCGGCCCGAACCGGTCAAATAACGATAAAATCAGGCCCGACCCGGCCCGGCCCGATTCAAAAATAAGTAAAAATTAATTAAAAATAAAAATGCATGCATTTATATGAAAAAGATTTTTAGTTTGTGTTTTGTAGAGGTTTTATATTGAGAAACAATAGAATGTTCTTTAAAAAAAAAACTGCTGAACTTTTACAAGATAATTATATGTAAACAGAAATTCATTATTACAGACGTACAAAAGGCACAAAGACAGGCAGAAAGTCAAATCGAAAATATTAGCATTCATGAAACAATATAGGAAGGTATTTAAAATGGTTAATACTACTTAAAATGCACTTACAAACATTTTCTTTTACATATCGTAATGCATCCGAATCTTTCACAAGATCCGTTAAACAAAACGTTAATGCTAATCCAACCATATTCAACAGAAAAGGTGCTTTTGCACATGCTAAAAATGATGCTACTTTCTTCCAGTGCACTGGAGTAAAGAAAAAGGAGCCTTAGAGAAAAAGTTAAAGCGGAAGGATTTTTAATGCCTTCATAACCCCTAAACTCTACAGACCGTAGGACACAAAGCCTTATACACAGTAACATATCTAATTTATTTTGTTTGTACATGTGCGCAAACTAGTAGTGACATGCATACTATTTTGAATAGGAAACCATCTAATATTACTTTAAAATATATTAATTTCGAGACATGCTAAAAATATTTGTGGAAAATCAGATCACGAACAGGCAGACTGATAGGCAATTAAATTGAAGTTACAGACATTTTTTAACAAAATAAAATTTTATGTGACATACCAACCTGTAAAATTATGTAAAATAAATAACTGTAGAAATATTTTATCATTCTCCTTTTTCGTTGATTAACGAGGAAACTAGATAAAGATTCGGGCCGACACGGCCCGGAAAAAATTTCATTAAGGCCCGGCCCGAGTATACACAAAAAAAAAAAAAAAAAAATTGAGCCCGGACCGGCCCGGGAGCAAATTGAAAATTTCGGCCCGAACTCGGCCCGTGCAGACCTCTAGTGCAATTTAATACCTATGGACTGCACTAAACAAAATGAAATAAACATATATTTTTTATAAGCATTAAAGTACGTTTCGTATTGAATGTGGCTATGAGAATCATTCACCATTCATTTACAGGGTACCATTCATTTACAGCATGTGATTTTTTTTATTTATTATTAACCCTATTTGACTCTAACAATTACCATTTAAAATTAACCCTACAGGGTACCCAGTTCCATATGTGGAACACCGACTTTAATCGTTCCTATAGCTATAAAACTATTAGTAGCGACATCTCTTGATATCTTGATAGAAGCTACTGACATTTAGCAATGTAGTAATACGAATCTTTACCTAAAGATGTCGTTCGTGTTTTTGTTGTAGTGCACTCAGTCTGAAATTTGAATGAAAGTGATACGTTAGTCGTTTGTCTGAATTCAAAAAAAAAAAAAAAAAGAATAGTTATTGAACAGTTTTGACTCAAAAAAAAAAAAAAAAAAATACTGTGTGTTATAACGAAGTGTATATTTTGCAGAGGTGAGTTTTTTTTTTTTTTTTTTATTACAATAGTAAACGTATTAGTAAATCATATTTTTATGTATGTTCCGTATACGGTACGTTGAGTTAAAAAGTTGATTTTTCCGTAAAATATGGTTTTATTTTTATTTTTATAAGTTTTTCCTATCTTCTGATCACTAATTACAACCTATATATTTTTGTCGCGCACTAAAAAAAAATTGAGCCTTGTAGGGTTAAATGTAAATGTAAAGAAGAAAACACATTTGAACTTATATGGACGTAATAATTTAGTTTTAAAAAAATCTTAATTTGAATTATTTATTTATTATCCTTATTATTAATTATTATTGTTGTCATTAACACCCTATTTGACTCTAACCAATATCATTTTAAGGTAAATATTAATGTAAATGTGCCGTAAAAAACATATTTGAACTTAGATGGATGTAACAATTTAGTTTTAAAACATATATGAAATACTTAATTTGAATTATTTATTTCTTTATTATTATTATTATTATTATTATTATTATTAATACCATATTTAACTATAACCATTATCATTTTCGATTAAATATAAATGTAAACGTAAAGGAAAAAACACATTTGAACTTATATGGATGTTGTAAATTTATTTTGAAACACATATAAAATACCTAATTTGAATTTTTTATTTACTATTATTATCATTACTATTATTATTATCACCCTATTTGACTTTAACCAATACCATTTCAAATCAAATATAAATGTAAAGGAAAAAACACGTTTGAACTTATATGGATGTAATAATTTAATTTTAAAAGATATATAAAATACTTATATTGAATTTTTTATTTATTATTATTGTTATTATTATTGTTATTATTATTATTATTTAATTTTAATTCCCTATTTCATTCCAGCCGCTATTATTTTAAATTAAATGTAAATGTAAAAATTAAAATTAAAAAGACACATTTGAACTTATATTTAATTTCAAAACATATGTAAAATACTTCATTTGAATTATTTATTTATTTATTATTATTATTATGGAGAGGAGAAAGGGATAGGGGGAAAAAAAGGAGTTTTTTTTTTTTTCTCTCTTTCCTTTCTCTCCCTAGAACTTTATCATTTAATTAAGCTACTGTGAAAATGTACCCTTTATATTTTCAATGTAACTAACTGTTCAACAACTTATTATTCGAAATAACTGTAGAAGGGGAAAATAAGTAATAATAAGTAACATACCGTTTTTCAGCATATATGTATATTGTATTCAGTATATATGTATTTCAGCTTTCTTATTTCTAATTCTTTCCATTCACCACTTTCTTTATAATATGAACATTATCTTGTTCATACATATATACATATAAATATATTTTCTAAACATAAAATCAGCCCCAATGAATCATGTTTCAAAAAAGTAATCATTAACGCATCTGAGAAATGTTAATGGTTAAAAACTCTCTCCTATTGCTCGCCCATAATGGACCAACAAATATCAGGGAGATTTTATTGCTCTTTAGATTAACTAAAACATTAAGGAACCACTTAATGTTTAATCTATGTTATTAAAGAAGTTTTTAAATTTGATCAAGTAGTTCTAAAAGGTGACACTTTGATAATCAAGTACAATCATATTCACTTATTAGAACAGACATTTTGTTCGAATAAATTATACTTTTAATGGTGTGTAGTAACCATTATAATATATGTAAACGTGTTCTAGTAATGTACATTGAACTGATGCATGTAATGAAACTGTATGTTACTTATTTGGAATGTTGCGAATTAATGGTTGTTAGACCAATATATTGAATCAGAAAGTATCAGGGCTTTTATTATTATTATTTTATTATTATTATTATTACTATTATTATTATTATTAGCACTGAAATTATATATAACATTTATGCAATATTATCTCCCCCCCCCCCTAAAAAAAAAAAAAAAAAAAAAAAAAAAAAAATATTTAGACTAAAATAGTGGATAAGCAAGTATCAATGGTTTTGTAATAAATTATTTATTTATGAAACGGAACATTAACAAAACACTTAATATTTACCCCCCCCCCTCTCCAAGGAAAAAAAAAAGTGAAAAAGTGTTTGTTAATAAAATGGTACATGAGACACAACATACTGCAATCACAGTGTAAAAAAGTATCGTATTTGAGGAAATATAATCAATTTTACTAAATAATTTTATTATACTAATTAATACCCTATTTGAATCTAACCAATATCATTTTAAACTAAATATAAATATAAACGTAAAGGAAAAATCACATCTGAACGTACATGGATGTAATAATTTAGTGTTTAAACATAGATGAAATACTTAATTTCAATTACTTATTTATTTATTGTTATTATTATTATTATTAATACCCTAGTTGATTGTAACCAATACCATTTTAAGTTAAATGTAAATGTAAATGTAAATGCACAGGGAACACATATTTGAACTTATATATATGTAATAATTTAATTTTAAAACCTATAAAAAAATACTTAATTTTATTTATTTATTTATTATTATTATTATTATTACCTTATTTGACTCTAATCAATATCATTTTAAATTAAATATAATATATATGTAACGGGAAAATTACATTTGAACTTACATTTGAACTTACATTTGAATAATTTAATTTTAAAGCATATATAAAATACTTAATTTGAATTAATTAATTTATTTATTTATTATTATTATTATATTAATTTCCTATTTTATTCTAACCATTATCATTTTAAATTCAATATAAGTATAAAGGTGTAGGAAAAAACACGTTTTAAATTACATAGATGTAATAATATAATTTTTAAACACATATAAAATACTTAATTTGAATTATTTATTTATTATTATTATTATTATTATTATTATTATTATTATTATTATTATTATTATTATCCTATTTGATTTCATTCAATATCATTTTAAATTAAATGTAAAAGTAAATGTAAAAGGCAAAACACATTTGAACTTATACAGATGCAATAATTTAATTTTAAAACATGTAGAAAATACTTAATTTGAAGTATTTATTTATTTATTTATTTATTATTATGGAGAGGAGGAGGTGTAAAAAAAATCAGTTATTTTCTTTTTTCTTTCTCTCTCTAGAGCTTTACCATTTCATTAAACTACTATGAGAATGCTCCCTTTTTGTTTTTCACTGCAACTGTTCAACGACTTGTCATTCGAAATAACTACAGAGAAAAAATATAAGTAACTTATCGTTTCTCAGCATATATATATATATTCAGCTCTCTTATTTCTATTTTTTTTTTTTTACTGTTCACCAGTTTCTTTATAATATGAACATTATCTTGTTCAGAAGTTTTTTTTTTTTTTTTTTTCTTTTTTCTAAACATAAAATCAGTCCTAAAGAATCATGTTTCAAAAAAGGAATGATTAACGCATCTAAGAAATGTTAATGGATTAAAACTCTCTCTCTCCTATTGCTCACCCTTAATGGACCAACAAATATCAGTGAACTTTTATTGCTTTTTAGATTAACTAAAACATTAAGGAATCACTTAATGTTTAATCTATGTCATTAAAGTAGTATATAAATTTGATCAAGTAGTTCTAAAAGGTGACGCTTTGATAATCAATTACAATCATATTCACTTATTAGAACAGACATTTTGTTAGAATAAAATATACACTTAATGGTGTATGGTAATTATTATGATATATGTATATAAACGTGTTCTAACAAAGCACATTGAACTGGTACATGCAGTGGAACTGTATGTCACTTATTTAGAATGTTTCGAATTAATTTTTATTAGACCAATATATTGTATGAGAAAGTGTCAGGGCTTTTATTATTTTTTTCCACTGAAATTATATATTACTTGTTTAAAATATTACTATTAAAAAAAAATTAGACTAAAATATTAGATTAGAACGTATCAGTGATTTTGTAATAAATTATTTATTTATTTATTTATGAAACGGAACATTAACAAAACACTTAATATTTAATACAAATAAATAAAAAAAACTGAAAAGGATTTTGTTAACCAAATAAAACAAAACCCCCTTTTTAGAACAGAAATTTCATAGATTAAGTTATTCTATTAAATGCGATGTAATAGTTTTTGTTACATATATAAATAAGTTCTAATCAAGAACATTGAGATTTGTAATAAAATTATATACTCCTTGTTTAAAATATCCCAAATAAACGTTTTTAGAATCAAAATATTATACCAGCAAATATTAGAGAGCATTCTTTTTTTTTTTTTTTTTTTATTGTTTTATTATTATTATTATTATTATTATTATTTTATTTTTTTTGTATGATATAGAGCTTTAATAAAACACTTAATGTATAGTCTATGTTATGAAGGAAATTTATAAATTTTATTAAGTAGTTCCAAACGATGACGCTTTGATAAACAAGTACAATCATATTCACTTATTAGAACAGCCATTTTGTCAGAATAAATTATACACTTAATGGTGTATGATAACTAGATTTGCACTGAATAATAATTTTTGCCGAATACCGAATATTCGGTATTCGTCTTAATTTTCACTCTGTATTATTCCACACACAGAATAACTTAATTATTTTTATCACTTATTGCATTTAAAAAAATACAGTGTGCATTAATAAGTATCACCGTAAAATCTAAGCATTTAAAGATAAATTTTATAGTCAAAATAGAAATATAATAAAATATATTTTATTATATATCTATTCTATTATATATGTTATTAAATTGTTATTATATATATATATATATTATTTCCATTTCTGCACTCTGTGATTGCTTTTATTTGTAAAATCTTGAATTTCAGTAAAATGTCCAAATATCTTAAATAAAATAACTACTAAAATTATGTTGTAAGAACCGAAAAAAAAAAAGAAATAATAATAACAATAAAATTAAACAAAATTACCTAATAAATACAACGATCTCAAACGCACGCACATATGTAGGTGTACTATCTATTTTAAAAATCGATAATAATTTTTATTATAATTCCGTTTTTCTATTAAAAAAATAAATAAAAATAAAAGTAAAACTCCTGTATGGAATATTGTTTTGAAATTCTGACTAATGATCAGATGAAAGCTAAATAAAATTTGTTCTTATTCCAAAATACAAAAATAATTTTTAAATATAACTTCATAAATTGTTCTTTAAGTATAATTTTACTAATTTAAATATATTTTTCCTAAAACTACTGATGATTAAAAGAAAATGAATCTAATTTTTTACCATAAAAAATATATATTTATACCAATTTCAATATTTTAGTTTTATTTTAAATTTAACTCCACTATGTTTAAATTTAACTCCACTTCTTTGCCGAATATCAAAGTATTCGGCCGAACCGAATATTCGGTGACATCTGCTAAATATGCTGAATACCGAATAGTAACCGAATATTCGGTGACATCTGCTAAATATGCTGAATACCGAATAGTAACCGAATATTCGGTGACATCTGCTAAATATGCTGAATACCGAATAGTAACCGAATATTCGATGCAACTCGAATGATAACCATTGTGATAATCATTTACTAGCAAAGCACATTGAACTGATACATGCAATGAAACTGTATGTCACTTATTTAGAATGTTGCGAATTAATGGTTCTAAGGCCAATATATAGCATCAGAAAGTATCAGGGCTTTTATATATTATTGTTATGCACTGAAATTGTATACCACTTGTTTATAATACTATAAAAAAAATAAAAAGAAAAAATAGAAAAGAAAAGAAAAAAAGAAAGAAAGGAAAGAAAATTAAAGAAGAAGAAAAAAGTTTTTTAGACCAAAATATTGGACTAGCAAAATACTAGACAGTGCTGGTTATGAATTATTTATTTATTTTATTTATGAAACAGAACATTAACAAAAAAAATTATGTTTAATTCATGTATTTAAAAATGTGAAAAAGATTTTGTTAACCAAATAAAATAAATTTCTATTTTTATACAGAATTTTTCATTAATTAAATTATTCAATTAAATGTGATATAATAACTTTCGTGGTATATATAAATAAGTTCAAATCAAAAGCATTGGGCTGATATTTGTAGTGAGATTGTATACTACTCTTTCAAAATATCACAAATAAACATTTTTGGGATCAAAATTTTATACCAACAAGCTTTTTTTCCCCTTTTCTAAGATGAAATAGAGCTGTAACAAACATAGATATAGTAATAAGACATAAATTGATCATTTGGGGGGGGGGGGATGATTCCTTTTTACTCGGAGAAAAGTCTACAATATGGCCATCTTTTTCCGAGTGAATACACATAGATAATTTAGAAAATAAAATTTATGAATAATTTATGTACTAAAGGTGAATGAAAAACTGCAGATACAGTTTCAAATTCATTTTTTTTTCTTTCTTTTTTTCTTTTATATATTTATTAGTTTAGATAATATTTAAAGTTAAACTCTTTTTATATACTAAAACTAACGTTCTTTACCTACACCGCTGCTAAATATATTTAAAAAAATTCTGAAAATTCTATATTACTTACTAATACAAAATCTTAAAAAATATCAAACTTTAAAAAACGTATTCCATTAAAAATCAAACCAGTTTTTATTTCATAATAATAACAAAGCAACTGATTATAAAAATTATATTTTTCGTAATTTAGTCAAATATAATTTACTTTTATGATAACTCCTTAATATATTACGGTAACTTCTTAATTTCTTTTCATAAATTTGTTAGAAGAATTAAAAGACACAATATTGCGATATTTTGAAAATTCATCAACATTCTATTCTATTACAATTGCCGAGTTTTAATGGTTTCAATACCACTATATGGCTGATGCCAAAAAAAAATTTTCGGCATCAAAACTTTTTGCATGTTAACAATGGGATGATAGATCTATGTAAATTACTATATCTATGGTAACAAAACATTTAGTTTTTAGTTTATGTTATTAGGGAAGTTTGTAAATTTTATTAGATAGTTATGAAAGGCACGGTCGATCCAAATGAAAACTGGGGCCCTGTTACTGTCTGTCCTTCACTAAATTAGCATCATAAGCCACTTTACAAAATTCAAATCCATAAAATGGGCTCCTTCACTTAATTCAAATTCATAAAATGGGGTCCTTCTTTTTTCGTAAAAGTGGAAAATTAACGAAACACTTAATTTTTATCCATGTTATTAAAAGAGTTTATAAATTTTATTAAATAGTTTTCAAAGGTAAGACTTCGATAGTAAAATAAGCAAATTCTACTTATTAGAATACTGCTTTTCCTAAAATAAATTATTCTTAAATGGAATAGAATGTCCTTTATAAGGCGTTCTAATAAAAAACACTGAATTGATTTATGCAATTTATTTTCTACTACGTGTTAAAAGTCTTACTAATAAATACTTTTGGACTAAAATATTGGACTATCCAATATTAGAGAGCTTTCATTGTTTTTTTAGACAGAAAAAAAAAAAGTGTTTAATTCGTATTATTAACGAAGTTTATAACTTTTAACAGGTAGTTCTGAAAGATGAGTCTTTGGTTATAAAGTATAATTAATTTTGCTTATTGAATTACAGTAATTTTTATAGAATAAATAATTATATTAAATGGTATATCGTAACCCTCATTGCATGTAAAAACGAGTTACAATAAAATGCATTAAAATGATAAATACATGGAAATCATCTGTTATTTGTTTTTAAATATTACTAATAAAATTTTTTTTACCAAAATGTTGTAATATGCGATACATTTTGGTGATATCTTTATTTATAGAGTAATACGAAAAGCGCGAAATTTTATACTATATGTTTACACTGTTGCTGATAAATATTCTTAGGCCAAACCCATTTTTATTGTAAAATATATATTGGCAATACATTTTATACAGTAATAAGGATTAAAACTGTATACCACTTGCTTAGAATATTGTTAATAAATGTTGTTTAGGTCGAAATATTGTTAAAATGTTGAATACTTTAGTAATATATATTTTATAGAAGCATACAATAAGCACTGAAACTGTATAAAACTTATTTATAATAGTAACAATAAATATTGCTTAGAAAAAAAAAAATGTTAAATCTAGAGTTAATATAATTAGGAGAAATAATAGAACTTTAGCATGTTAATCTAAAAAGACCAGGTTTAATCCTAGATGGGTTATTTTTCGATCTTGTAAAAATTATTTAGCCAATGAATGAAAAATCTGTAGTTTATATGTGTTACTCTCCAAATTATTCACTGTCATCTAGAAATAAATAAATAAATAAGTAAATTAATAAATAAATAAATTATAATGATAAAATTTTATCCGTGACGTTATACCTTCAAAGTTATAGGTTTTTCTTTTTCTTTCTTTTTCTTTCTTTTTTTTTTTTTTCTTTTTCATGTTTTCTGGTGGTATTAATAAATAAATAAATTATAATAATAAAATTTTATCCGTAACGTTATACCTTCAAAGTTATAGGTTTTTTTTTTTTTTTTTTTTTTTTTTTTTCAATATTTTTCTGGTGGTAGTAAATATATATATTTATGTATAAATTTAAGAATTTTTTTCCTTTTGCCTTACTATACAAATTGTTATAGAATGGCAATCATAATTATTCTGAAAGCTTATCAGCGTTCGAAATCATTTGTGGTCCGTTGGTTCGAGACCAAAGGAACTACGAAGAAATAAACTTCTAAGGTACAAGAGGCCAATAACCGGCGTTATTATTATTTATGCCAAAATGATGTTTTGCAGAGGATGTTTGGATATTCGGAAGATTTTCATGCTGTTTTTCAGTTCTAATGAGGACATGTAAGAATGCGTTACATGAAATGTGTGTGAATTTTATCATATATATATATATAACTTATGTATTAAAAACCAAAATTTGTTCAAAATTCCCAAGTAAAACTTCATTTTTAATTAATTTTTCAAGGGAAAAAAAGAATTTATATTTCAAGATTAAAACAAAATAAGCCACGTACTTTTAGAACAATTCTACCTTTTATTTATTTATTTATTTATTTATTGAGATATTCCATGGTGCTTTGTCTATAATTACATATCTTTTGTCGCAGTCCCTTTTTTTTTTTTTTTTTTTTTTTTTTTTTTTATTTAATGCGATATGAAAAATATTTACTCAGATATCGAAAGAGATATTTACAATATGAATAACGTGGAATAAAATATATGAAGAGTTATCATTTTATGTACACCCCGCTACAAAAAGATAGGTACAAAGGGTTTTTTCTTTGATTTTTCATAAAATAACATTATCTAAATTGTGCTTATCATTTATTATTATCATAAAATAACACTTTTCCCGGATTAATTTTTTTTTTAAAGACTAATTTAGTAAAGTTTTAAGACTAAAGTTTTTCTAATTTAAGACTACACTCCGCGACAAAAATATAAGAACAAAGGTTTTTTTTTTAAATTTTCATAAAATAACATTATCTAAATTGTGCTGATCATGTATTATCATAACAAAATATTATGATATCAGAAACATATTAAATATTTGAATACTATCCAAAATATTCATATTCAAAATAATCATATTCAAAAATTAAAAAAAAAAAAAAAAAAAAACCTTTGTTCCTATTTTTTTGTCGCGGTGTCTAGTCTTAAATTAGAAAATTTTTAGTTTTAAAACTTTTCTAAATTAGTCTTAAAACAAAAATTAGTCCGGGAATAGTGTTATTTTATGATAATAATAAATGATAAGCACAATTTAGATAATGTTATTTTATGAAAAATCAAAGAAAAAACCCTTTGTACCTATATTTTTGTTGCAAGGTGTATTTCATGGTGAACATTACTTTTTTCTTTGGCATCATTTTAAAAGTGAACATTTTATTAATAATTTTATACAGAAAAATTTATGCAATACACTACATATTTTTTATTTTTAAAATTTATTTTCTGCAGAAGAGAATAACTACACCAAACTAACAAAAATTACATGAAAAAAAAAAAAAAAAAAAAATGTTTTATTTCCTCTTTTTTTACTTTTACTTAAACATAACAACAAAAAAGCAAGTCATTCCAGCTCAGAGGGAAAAGGAGGTTGGTTCCCCTGTTCTTTTCAAGTGGCCGTAATTTTGAAACATTATGATATATCAAGTTGAATTCTAAACTTAATTGAACTCTTGATATGAAGTGATAACGAGCTTGATGCAAATCGGTTCATAAAAACATTTTTGTGTGTGTGTGTGTAAATTTCGAATTTTCAAGTTGCCGCCATTTTGGAACAACATAGAGGATCGAGTTGATTAATTAAATCCATTGAAATATTGATATGAGTTATATAAATGCCGAGTTCCAAGCAAATCGTCTCGTAAATAGATAAACTAAGTGATTGGAATAGGTCGATTTCAACAAAAATTATCCTTAAAAAAAAAAAAAAGTAGAAGAAGAACGAAAAAAAGAAAAGAAATACGAAAAAAGATAAAGAAAAGAGCGAAAAAAAAAAAAAAAAAAAAAACTAAAGTTGGCAAATTTAAAAGTTCAAAACGTTACTGGATAATTTTTTATCTATTTCAAGCAAAATTAATGAATCAGTATAGAACTGACCAGAAAACGAAAAATAGATTATTGCATTTTTATAAAATTTATGTTACTAATTAGTCAATCAATATTTGTAAAATACTTGAGTTAAATCTGATTGAAATAAAAAGTTTTTTGAGTTCCCATAGCATTTAAAAATAACACAATAATGTAACTTTATTATTATTATTATTATCATTACTGTGTTAGGACTATTTTTTTTTTTTTTAAAGACAGCAAAAAAGCATTTTAATATTTTTACAGAAAATCAGCATCAGAAAAATAACATGAGTCGAAATATGCCCAATTTAAATACATAACGCGAGAAAACAGTAATAAAAAATACTATTTAAAGAAATACATCAAATTTAAATACATCACGAGATAAAATGACAATAATAAAACAATAATTAAAGAAATATGTCGCATTTAAATACTTAATGACAGAAAAGAATAATAAAAATACTAATAACAGAAATATGCAGAATTTAAATACATCGCGAGAGAAAATAATAATAAAAAAATACTAATAAAACAAATATGCCGAATTTAAATACATCGCGAGAGAAAATAATAATAAAAAAATACTAATAAAAGAAATATGCCGAATTTAAATACATCACGGGAGAAAATAATAATAATAATAATAAAACACTGATAAAAGAAGTATGCGAAATTTGAATACATACCGAGAGAAAATAATAATAAAAAAATACTAATAAAAGAAATATGCCGAATTCAAATACATCGCGAGAGAAAATAATAATAAAAAAATACTAATAAAAGAAATATGCCGAATTTAAATACATCGCCAGAGAAAATAATAATTAAAAAATACTAATAAAAGGAATATGCCTAATTTAAATACATCACGGGAGAAAATAATAATAATAATAATAATAATAATAATAATAATAAAACACTGATAAAAGAAGTATGCCAAATTTGAATACATACCGAGAGAAAACAATAACAAAAAATACTAATTAAAGAAATATACTGAATTTAAATACATCACAAGAGAGAATAATAAAAGAAAAAAAAATACTAATTAAAAAAAATATGCCTAATTTAAATACATCACGAGAGGAACTAATAATAAAAATACTAATAGAAGAAATATGCCGAATTTCAATATATCATGCGGGAAAATAATAATAACAAATACTAATAAAAGAAACATGCCGAATTTAAATCCATAGCAAGAGAAAATAATAATAAAAAAAAATACTAATCAAAGAAATATACCAAATTTCAATACATCAGGAGAGAAAAAAATGATAAAAAATATTAATAAAAGAAGCATGACGAGTTTAAATACATAACGAGATATAATAATAATAATAATAATAATAATAATAATAATAATAATAATAATAATAATAAAAGAAATATGCCGCATTTAAATACATCACAACAGAAAATAATAATAAAAAAATACTAATAAAAGAAATGTGCCAAATTTAAATACATAACAAGAGAAAATAATAATAAAAAAATACTGATAAATAAAATATACCAAATTTAAATACATCACGAGAGAAAATAATAATAAAACGAATAAAGAAATCTACAATGACATTCAGTATTTATTAGAATGCATTTATTACACACATTTCAAATAGTATCTGCTCATGTCCTAAATTAAATTCTATCTAGTGATGATTTATATTTATTTACTTATTTATTTATCAATCCTAAAGGCCCATTTATTTTATTTTTATTCTATTATTATTTTCTCCCTAATCTGTTGTAAAACCCTGGTCACCAGTTTTATATCGAACATATTTTGGTGCCTGCAACGTGCGTTTTCAACTTTTTATCCTGATCTTTGAAAATAATAATAATAATAATAAATAAAGAATTTTTGTGACTATAAACGTTTGAAGGCAAATAAAAATCTGACCGAAGTCAGACTTTATATTTGTTTATTTACTCATTAAAACCTTAATTTTCTATGAAATGTTTAAAACAAGTCTTTCCTTTGGAAAAAGAAAAAAATAAAGAATGAAAAAGAAAAGGAAAAGGAAAGAAAAGAAAAGAAAGGATCAAAGCATAAGTAAAAGTATCAAAGTAAAAGTGCAAACTGCATAGTTTTCTGACAATTTTATCAAGATATAAAAGATATTGCACCAAGCATTATCTCTAATCGCGGTCTTCCCCCCCCCCCCCCCCTATTATCTCAGGGTGAAATTATTTACATCGTATCAAAATTCTATAGCGAGATTCGAATTCGAAACAGATATGTTGAAAAATGACTACAGTAAAATAAAATATTTGAAGAATTTCTTTCCGATGCAGAAAAGTAGACACCTGTTTACGTTTAAATTGAACTGATAACAAAATTCCATTCTTTATATCATTAAACTTATAATCTCTTTTCTTTTCTTTTCTTTCTTTTTTTTTTTTTTTTTTTTTTTTCTAAATAGAATTAATAAAACTTTTTTGTTTCAAATGCACTTTGTACTGGATTTCACATAAAATGCAATATTTTATCAAATATTATTTTTAATATTAAATGTGTTCAGAATTTTTAAAATTGGTGTTACTGCATAATGTCTCTTTTACATTGTAATATATATATTATATATACATATATATATATATATATATATATATATAAGAAAACTTTACTGATTTATTTTAATCAAATTACAATCTCTTAAACGAATGAGCGGTAATGTGTTTGCACGTATTTGAAATTAAGTTCGTGCAATATCGTTTACAAATATAAATCAGTATTCTGTCATGTTTTGAATTTATAAATATTAAAAATTACCTATGCAATAATTTCCCTTCATTATCCATGAACAAAAAGAGATGAATATATATCATAATTTTTGCGAGTCTTTTTTTTTTTTTTTTTTTTTTTAACTTTGATGCAAATATCAGTCGTTTAGTGGATATTTTCCCCCCCTTTAAATGTGAACTGGCTAAAAAATAATTTATTATACTTCTGACTGACAGCTGTAGTTCCCTTTTCTTCTGGAATCGTGCCATAAACATTTCAACAAGATTTGAAAAAAAAAAAAGAATCGATAATGATTACACATTTTCTTTATTCTTTATTCTACCTGCCCCCCCCCCCCCCAAACATATTTCTTTAATCAGATTCCCTCTTTCTTCCTTCCCATATTATCCTATAGGATTTTTGTTGCTTTTATTTTAAGAATGTCGCATTAAAAATGAAATTTTTAAAATTCTCTTTTTTTCTTTCTTTCTTTTTGTCCTTTTCCTTCTCTTTCTTTTTAATTCTACTCTTTGAACACGTCGCCTTATCTGAGTGAGTCCTTTTTTTTTTTTTTTTTTTTTTTTTTTCTTGAAAAGAAATATTTAATATTTAGTATTTATTTATTTTATTTAGTTATTTATTTTATGCTCACACTAATATAAAAGGCGACATGTTCAAAGAGATGAATTCGAAAAACTTCATTTTTGAATGAGATATCCTTATAATACAAAGCAATAAAAATTCCATAAGATTGTAAAGGAAGGAAGAAAGAGTGAATCAGACATTATCATCGAAGTCTATTTCTCTTTTCCTCGTTCTCCCCCACCCCTCCCCTTTTTTAAGTAACACTTTTTTTTTTTTTTTTAATAGAATTTTTCACCAAAAAATATTGTATTATTTGAGATAAAATCACTCCGACTATGGTAAGGTAGAGGACGTAACTGACAGCATTTGTATTCAAAATGTGACCTATAGGTTAGGTCATATGTTATTATGAACATATCATAGCGATTATGATTCTGCACGATGTACAAAAACCCTTTTAAAGAAAAAACCTATTATCGCCGACAGCAAAACCCCTATATATGGTACTTTGTTGATAGAATTATACATTATTTAATATAAATATGAAATGAAAACACATAGAAAACTGCCTATGTGAACAGATATAGAAGATGCACCAAAATCGATGTAATCAATGAGCAGAATGAAAACGATCAAAATATTTCAAAAACTATAATGTCGAAAAATAGAAATCAATATTTCGAGAAAAAAAAAAATCGGTAATTTTACTATAATCATAGACTTATAATGTATAATTCTGTTTACCTATTCAGAAAATCCACAACATTTGAATTAATTCTTGTTTTTCAAAAATTGCTTTTAAAAAATCTAAAAAAATTTAATATTTGGTTTCGAAATTAAAAAGTCGGGAAAATGTACTTTGTTCATTTATGCATATTATAAAGGGGGGGGGGGGGGGGAATGTCTATCTATCATCGACTGTAATCATGAATGCAAATAACATTAGTTAACATTTTTATGAATTTCAACAACTCTAATGAGCAAATAAAATCTGCTCTCAGGGCAAGTTTTTAAATTATTTTTTATTTTCTTGTATACACAAGGCAAAAGTATTGGATTCGGGAAAATTGTGGACTTCCGTTTTTCGCTGGATTTACATGTTTTGGGGTGTCCTGAACACGATTTCATCTTTTTTAGAAAATGTCCGTTTGTCTCTATGTGTGTGATGGACGGAATCTTACAAACCTTTCTTTATATTTGATTAGACCTTGATGTAATGCAGTGCTGACTAACTTCTGGATAAATAATAGACGGAATTCAACAGATCCTTATATTTAGATTGGACCTTGGTATAAAGTATTGCTGATTATCTTTCGGCATATATCGCCCAGCAGGTGGTGCTGTTATGCTTCAATTTATCTAATTGATGGAAAAACTTATACATCAGTTTATATTGTGTATATGTGCACCAAGCTCGATATGTGAGATGACTCTTATAAAAAGAACTATAATTGAATTTGAGTGAATATCGGCTGATAGGCGGCGCTGCAATGCTGTAAGTTTCTTCAGTTATGTTAAGGCTACATCTCAGTTTTTATAACATATAAGTGCATCAAACAATTGATAGGGCCATTTTGAAAAACTATGCTGATTTAATGTGGGTGTATATCGTCCAAGAAAGGCGCTGCTTTTTACTCACTTTTTGCGATACTCTGGATTGTTATATATTTGCATTTATTGTAAAAAAAAAAATTCCATCAAGCTGTAGATGTAAAAAGTACATTGTGAGAAGCATTTTTGTGCATGTTAACCAGTAGGTTATGCTGTTAAACAGATTGATACAGAAGAAAGTTTTGTGATGGCTACAGGATAGAAAATGGCTTGCCAGTATGATTTATATGTTTATATATATATATATATATATATATATATATATATATAAAACATAAGTTATGTATTTAAATACAAAATAAACCACGTTAAGAGAAGTATTTTATTTTCATGAATTATGACAGAAAAGAAAAGCAACGTAAAATAAAACATGACCTTTACTCATTTCCTTCCTTTTTTTTGCAGGTAATGAATTTTCATTTGTATTAGTCTTTGTGAATTTATTTCTTTATATTATGCACATATGAATCAGTAAAGGCGAGTCACCCGAAAAAGTACATTTTCTCTCATTAATTAATAGTGATACTATAATAATGTACTAGACAGAACTATTGTGAAAAATTCTTATTAATTTCAAGTTTATTCGTTAAAAATTATTTTCATTATGCATATTTATGCGAAATTTTATCCTATAATGTCCTGTTCAAAATCAGGAAAAAATGGAATGACAGCGCCAGTTGTTTAGCAATTTTTCCCAAAACGTACTTAGCTCCAATATGAGTTAACGGTCTTCTTAACTTACTGTCACCGGAAGCCCGAGCCAATGTTATTCTATGGGGAAGTTTTATTTACAAATAATTTATTAACTAATACATATTTTTAAATTCTGTTTTCACATTCAGAAAATTCACAATTGTTAAATTGACGGACCTTTTTTAAAAATGTATTTTTTTTTTTTTTTTTTTTTTTTGAAATTACAAAATGAAAAAAAATCTCATACATTGAAAATTCGTATTTTGCAGCTTCAAAATAAAATATAAAAAATAATAATTTTTTAAAAAAGGTCCGTCAATTTAACAGCTGGGAATTTTCTGAGTGTGAAAACAGAATTTAAAAATATGTATTAGTTAAGAAGTTATTTGTAAAGAAAAATTCCCCATAGAATAACATTAGCTTCGGCTTCCGGAGGCGGTGAGTGGAGAGGGCCCTTAAGGTCAAATTAAATATCAAATTTGGTTAAACTTCATTTATTGGTTTGTGAGATACAGCGTCCATAAAATTTTGACACACACACAGAGAGAGAGAGAGAGACTGACATTTTCTTTAAAATTCGTGAAATCGTGTTCAGGATCAGCACATCCACAAATGTGGAAATCCATCGAAAATCGGAGTTCGAAAAATTTCACGAATCCAATTTTTATCTCATATCTATAGAAGAAAGTAAAACTTCGAAATATGTATGGATGAAACAGACCTTTCCTCCACAGCAAAATAAATAATAATTATAATATTAAAATAAAATAAAATAAATTTTTTCTTAAATTGTTTTCACGTGTACGGTAAACTAAATTAACATTTATCTAATGCTAAAGTTTAATTTCTGGGAAAAAAAAAAAAAAGTTATATCTTCCTTTCAGAAATAATTATTTATTTATTTATTTTATTATTATTTTATTTGTTTATTTATTTTGGGAGGATTCAAAATATTATTTAGATAAAACATATAAAAAGATTAATAAAGAATGAGATAATTTATAATTAATGAATTTATAATAAATAAACAAATTAAATAATAATAAAATAAAATAAATAATTTTTTCTCTTAAATTGCTTTCACATGTACCGTAAATTAAATTACCATTTATTTAATATAAAAGTTTATTTTCTGGAGTAAAAAAAGTTTTATCTTCCTTTCAGAAATAATAATTTATTTATTTATATTATTATTTTTTATTTGTTTATTTATTTTGGGAGGATTCAAAATATTATTTAGATAAAACATATAAACAGATTAATATAGAATGAGATAATTTATAATTAATGATATAACTCAATTTTTATAATCTAATATAAAAATAAAAAATAAAACCAAAATGCAACATAAAAAAGAAAAATTAAATTCACATTATCATAATTTTGCAAGCAGTTCATTCTAATTTAATAGATAGTTGTTTTGTTTATATTAAGATTTAATTTCCAAGCCTATAAAAAACTTCATTTGCTCTGAGGAGTCAAGGGCAACGCCTCCACTACTTTTTTTACCATATTCGATCGCTGTAGAGAAAACACTGTTTTTAAGACCAATCCCTCAGCAGCATTTCCCGCGTCTGTGACGTCACCCGCCGGCCACCACTAGCGTTGCCATTGGAAACAGTTGCAGATGGCTTCTCGCCGGTGCTATCAGCTGGTTTCAATTGCAGTTCTTAGCTGTAACAGAAGATAGTATTTTGTGTCAAAAATTGAAAGTGTCACATTATGTCACTGATTACATATAATATGCTTAGCATTTTTCTTTTCACTTGAAGCATAAAGGATTAGTGTAACTGAACTTCGGCTGATGTGATTGAAGTTTTGACTGAAACGTGATTTTTCTTTTTTCTATTGTGATTTATTTATTTATTTATTTTAATAACTTTAGTAAAAAAAAAAAAAAAAAAAAAAAAGGTTTTCGTGAATAATGGATAATTCTGAAAATATTTTTCTTTTGCGTATATTTTGAAAAGAAAATTCTAAATAATTTTCTCCACTTTCTAAAAAGATATTTCTTGTGCGTGTAGCATTTTTATTAAAAGAGAAAAGATAAAAATGGATTGTGTTTTGAAATTTGAAATTAAAAAATAATTATAAGACGATGAATTCAATATTTGGTTCTATGCGTAAAAGCAGATCGACTTTTTCCTCATCCTGCCCCTCACCTTGCCCGACACGCTTTAGTGAAGGATCTGGGGAATTAGATATACATTTTCTACGGGAATTAGCCAAAGAAGCAAAGGTAAGTTTATTGCTATGTTTTTTTGCAACATATTTGTTTTATTATTTACTTCAGTTCTGCTTTGATTTGTCAGTGATTTAAAGAAAATGTCTATTTTTTTAGATGAATTTATACTTGATTAATTGAGGTATGTAATTTTACTGCACCTACTGCGCAGTTAAATATATTTTTTTGTACCTGCGATTCGATTTTATTTTTTTCCCACATTTTTCTGAAACCCCTTAAAAGTATTGCGGTAATTTTATTAGACAATTTCTATGAAATTTAACTTTTTACCTCTGTAACTTTTTTTTTTTTTTTTTTTTTCACGTTTGTAATTAAGAAATAGCAAAATTCTAATACGCAATTATTATTATTATGCATTATAGTAACTGTAAAGACCTCTTTGCGTTAAACAATTTTTCAGCATATAAAGCGATTGGTTAGTTTTATGAACTTGTAAACTTTTTTAATCAAATACTTATTCAAATGTAATTTATAAAAACGAAATTTCGTGCAAAATAATTTTTTTTAATAGTCTAGAAGTTAGAAGAAATTAATAATATAGTGAAATATATTTATAATAAACCTGTATTTAAAAAAAAATAATAATTAATTAATTAATTTAAAAAAAAATCCAAGCATTTTTTCTTTTCGTGATACATAAGATTTCAAAAAAATCAAAGTGAAGCATAAAAAGTAAATAAAGGGGTTGAAAAAGGTAAAAAAGAAAAAAAAATCTGTGTTTGGAGAAAAATAAATAATTTAAATTTTGAAATCTAACAGAAAAAAGGATGATTTCTCAAATACTAATTAAAATTAAAATCACCTATAAAAAGCTATGTATAATATTTTTCGGGTATTGCTCTTTAAGTTTGAAGTTAAATTAAAATAAATTATTTTATTCAAGTTTAATTAAAATAAATTATTTTATTCAATTTCTTCATTAAAACTGCTTAAACCAACTTAGAAATATTTCTCTGTTCAGATTCATAGGGCTTAAAAAAGAAATAAGAAAAGAAATTTAATTTAATTAAAAGGAACGTATGAAAAAAGGGAAAGGAAGTGCTCATCTTAAGCTTGTATTTGTAATGTCTTATTTATTGTAATTTATTTTTTTACTAATCTCTCTTATATATATATAAATGATAGATATCGTAATAAAATTTAATCTTAAAATTTAGCAATTAATAGATACAACAAAATACTAACACAAAATTATAGAACTGATTTTAACTAATAGGAAAGACTGACACAAAATTGTTGCGATACAGATTAAGAACCAATAAGAGACAAAAACAATTTAAATTACTTACACCGACATGAATGATAATAATAAAAGAAAGGACCATTATACTTAATGACAGAGAAAACAAATAAATGACCACAGAAATACATAATTGGATAAAAATGCTTTATATATATTGTGCCCTCTCCCACCTTTAAACATATTTGGGAGTACTGTTGGAGTAGCCTTTTTCAATTAATTAATTATTATTTTTTAAATAATTATAATAATTATGTATGAGAGCATCTGCTAACTTGAAAGGAAGCAAATAGGATGTCTGAAGAATATTTATTTATTTATTTTTATACTGTACGCATGTATAAGATCAATCTTTTTTATTATTATATATTTAATGATCAAAGTATAAGAAACATTTGATGTATGCTTAATAATTATAAGAAGAACTTTTTTGTTAAGAATATTTAAAGGTTTTTTTCTTTTTTTTTTACATTAATTTTTATGTTTATTTCGTTCATTCACTAACTTAATATTTTTATTTAAAATATATAATTTAATATCTTTATATTCTTTAGCAAACTCCGGTTTGATAAAAGGAAGCAATAAAAAATAATTAAATAAACGTGACAGTAGAGTCTTTTAAAATGTGTGAGTCTAAACTGATTATAGATCGATCTATTATTATTCAATCTAAATTATTTCTTAAATCCTTTAACTTTTCACTTTTTACAAGGTTGTCATTTTTTAAAAGTATTTTTTTTTTTTTTTTTTTTTTTGTTTTGTTTTGTTTCATTTAAATGTAAATTTTAAAAAGGATTGATATTTCAGTCTTTAATCTAATTGACAAAAATGAAGCATGTGCGAACAGATGCCTTTTAAATATTTTGTTTATCTTCTGAACCGGAAATCAATGGATACGACGTCAGAACAACCCCTGTGTTGACGGAAGGGGGAAGCCAACCTTGACTTTATTCTCTCTAAAGTTGTTTGTATCTTAATTCCTTGTAGTTTTCCTCTTTCTCACTTATTTCAACGAAAACTTTTTTGTCTGAAATGAAATTGAATATTTTAAATATTAAACAACAGACTAGTTTTTTTTTTTTTTAATTTTTTGCAATTATTTGTTTCAAAGACTAAAAAAAAAGTTTTTTTTTTTTTTTAATATAATAAGTAATTTTTTTATTTAAAAATTTGAGCATATGAAACAGCAACATTTAAACAATCTATATAATATTTCTCTAACGTGGGCCAGTTTCAATTATTTTTTGTCGAAACAGTACGATAGTGGTGTAATTAATAAAATACGCGATGATAAAAAATAATATTTATACATGGACAATATTTAAGCACACGGACTCAGCTCAATGAGCTAATAAGAAAAAATGACGGCATTTGTCTGCTGAAATTATTTTGCGGAAAAATGTATTTTTAAAAGTTGCTTCTTCGGAATCTTTGCAAGCGTCATTATAAACCTAGCAATATTTTAAAGATATATGATTATCATAAATTGACTAAAAAACGCAATCATAAAAAGTATAATCAAAATAGGATTTTTTTTTTCTCATTATGCCAAAATAAATAAAATGCCATCGCACTCTTGACGATAAAATTTTAAAAGGCGTCATGGAGGTTCTTTAATAAAACTGTACTGACTGCGGGAGTATGAAAACTGGGTCGTCAACCACGAATTTTATTATGATACTTTTCTTTGAATGATTCTGTTTCACTATTGCAATAATAATAATTTGGCTTCTGGTAAACAAAAATTGAATTAGGTGGTGAAATTAGTGTAATATTTATGAGTTTCAAAATTTAAAGGTAAATTAGGGAAGAAATAATGCGCGAAATATTCGCACGAGTTTGCTAGTATTTTATAAAAATTTCATTAAAAATTTCGGAAAATTCAACCAATGGGTGCTGCTTTCCCCAGACTCTTCAGAAAAGCGGTGACAGGATTTCTCAAAAACAATTGCACCGATGTTGTTTAAATTTTACCCACTTCTTCAAATTAGAATTGATCAGTGCTTGAAAGAAGAATTTAAAAAATATATATAATTTTGAATTTTTGATATAGTTGTATACAAAAACAATAAAAATTTCCGTTCATTTAACTCACAAGAGAGGGTCACCAACTATTCAAAAGGTATTTATGCATGTTATATATCCTCTTAAAGGTTTAACTGTGCTTATAATGAAAATATCCATCTTATCGGCAAATGCGTCCCCTGGTGGTAATTTTTCTCAATTAAAGTTTGTAAATTACAGAATCTGTAATAACGTACTTTGAAGATTTTTAGGTTGATTTCTTTAGAAATCGACCTATTGCAATCACTTCGTTTATCTATATATATATATATCTATCTATCTATAATGAAAAGTTTGTCATCACGATAACTCCCGAAATAATACTCGAAATCGAACCAAATTTGGACAGTAAGCTAATCTTATAAATATCTTGGACAAGTTCGTTAACTAAGTTGCTCCGACTTTTTGTTTTCAAGTGGCAGCCACTTGAAAATTTCAAACCGACATTGTAAAAAGCATATTTAAAGCAAGATTTCCTTGAATTTTGATGTAAATACAGGCCACATAAGGGTCTCAATGAAGTTTGTTAATGAAGTTTATCCGCCATTTTTAGTAAAGTGGCAGATATTTTAAGTTAAGCGGGACCACTTGAAATCAGGCTACCACTTGGAAATTTAAAATCACTATAACTTCCGAAATATTACTCCAAATCGAACCAAATTTAGACAGTGTCTTAACTTATCTTATAAATATCTTAGATGAGTTTATTAATCCAGTTGCTCCGCCATTTTGTTTTCAAGTGGAGACCACTTGAAAATTTCAAATTCAAATTGTAAAAAGCTTATTCCGAATTTGTTTGAAATTTGCTGCAAATACAGACCACATAAGGGTCTCAATGATGTTTATTAATGAAATTTATCCGTCATTTTTAATAAAGTGGTAGATAAGTTAAGCGGGGCCACTTGAAATAACGCTACAACTTGGAAATTTAAAATCACTATAACTTCCGAAATAATACTCCAAATCGAACCAAATTTAGACAGTGTCTTAACTTATCTTATAAATATCTTAGATGAGTTTATTAATCAAGTTGCTCCGCCATTTTGTTTTCAAGTGGAGACCACTTGAAAATTTCAAATTCAAGTTGTAAAAAGCTTATTCCGAATTTGTTTGAAATTTGATGTAAATACAGACCACATAAGGGTCTCAATGATGTTTATTAATGAAATTTATCCATCATTTTTAATAAAGTGGTAGATAACTTAAGTTAAGCGGGGCCACTTGAAATCACGCTACCACTTGAAAATTTAAAATCACAATAACTTCTGAAATAATACTCCAAATCGAACCAAATTTGGACAGTGTCTTAACTTATCTTATAAATAACTTAGATGAATTTGTTAACCAAGTTGCTCCGCCATTTTGTCTTCAAGTGGAGACCACTTGAAAATTTCAAATTCAAATTGTAAAAAGCGTATTCCGATTTTTTTTTTTTTTTTTTTTTAATTTTGATGTGTACATAGATTACACAAGTGTCTCAAATAACTTTATTAATGAACTTTATCCGACATTTTTAATAAAGTGGCGCATATCTTAAGTTAAGCGGGACCACTTGAAATCAGGCCACCACTTGAAAATTTAAAACCATGATAGCTTCCGAAATAATACTTTAAATGGAACCAAATTTGAACAGTGTCTTAACTTATCTTATAAATATCTTAGATGAGTTTGTTAACCAAGTTGCTCCGCCATTTTGTTTTCAAGTGCAGAGCACTTGAAAATTTCAAATTTAAATTGTAAAAAGCGTATTTCGAAATTGTTTGAATTTTGATGTAAATACAGACCACATAAAGATATTAATGAAGTTTATTGATAAACTATATCCGCCATTTTTAATAAAGTGGCAGATATCTTAAGTTAAGCGGGGCCACTTGAAATCAGGCTCCCACTTGAAAATTTAAAATCACGATAACTTCTGAAAAAATACTCCAAATTGAACCAAATTTGGACAGTGATATTATCATATAATTATCTTGAATGTTTTCACTGGGCAACTTGTCCTGACATCTTGTTTCTAAGTTCCAGACACTTGAAATCACACTGCCACTTGAAAATATGCCATCACGATAACTTTTAAAATACTATACTGATTCAAACAAAAGTTGGAGAGTAAACTTATTGTTCAAATATCTAGGATAATTTCACTTGGTGACTTGATCCGCAATTTTATTTCTAAGTGGCGGCCACTTGAAAATTTGTGATTATCGTAACTTTAGTAATACAGAATCAATTCGCATAAAATTTGGGTAGTGGATTTATCATTCAAATATCTCGGATAAGTTCGCTGGGCATCTCACTCCACTTTTTTTTACAAGTGGTGCCACCTGAAAATTTCTTATGACGATAATTTTTGAAATACTGATTTAATTCAAACTAGAACGGGACAATGAACTTATCGTACAAATTTACTGGATGATCTCGATGGGCAAGTTGTTTTGCTATTTTGTTTCCAAGTCGCAGCCACTTAGACTGCCACTTGAAAATTTGCCATAAGAATAACTTTTGAAACATGGCACTGATTTAAACCACAGTTGGACAGTGAACCTATGCTTTAAATATCTTGGATGTGTTTGCTTGGCAACTTGTTCCACTGTATTGTTTCCAAGTGGCGGCCATTTGAAAATTTGTTATCACGGTAACTTTAGAAATACTTAATCAATTCAAATCAAAGTTGAAAAATGGATTTATCATTCAAACAACAAAAATTTAGAAAATTCACGTAACTCGGGAACCAATCACGTTATTGCGTCCAACTTTGGTATATCGATAAAAGTCGCCATAGGGGAAAAGTCGCCAAATTTGGCGCCAAATCCATTATCTGCGTTACTGGATCTTTTTAATGCGTTTTTAAGGAAAAATTAGGCTGTTTTAATGCTAAAACAAACTAGAAATGCAGAAAACTAACATTTTAGCAGCTTACAAAGCCTCATTGAAAGAATTTCTACAAAAAAAATTATTTTCAAATTTGCAACGATATCTTAGATGAGAAACTTTCTCTGCCATTTTGGTCGAAGTGGCAGCACTTAATTTTTCAACACGATGGCTTTTGAGATTTTGAATTAATTCGAACTATATATGTACAGTAGACTTATCTCACAAATACATTTCATATATTTGTCAACTTAACCTAAAATTTTGTTTCCAAGCGCCGTCCACTTGAAAATTTTAAATTCACAAAAAAATGTATTTATGAACCGATTTGCCTAAAACTCCATATGTGCATAGCCTACATCAATATTTCTACCAAGTGCATTAATAATTTGTAGCCGCCATTTTGAAACAAAATGACGGCTACTTGATAAGGAAAAAGAAATCAACCTACCCTTCCAAATAAGCCGGAAGGACTTGTTTATCATCATAATCAGTTTTGTAATAGATTTAATGTTAAATATGACTCCTTATATTATTAGTAACTTATTTTACTGTTTGGTAACTATTTTAAAACTATGGTAAAATTAAATTTTTAAATACTAAACTATAAGAAAAATATTAAAAAGAAAAAAGTAATAAAAGTAAAAAGTAGTACTTGTGATTTTTATTTATTAGGAGTTGAACGAAAGATTTAATGCATTATCATAGCAACTGGGGAAATGAAGTAAGTGGGGGAAAAAATATCATGTTTTAAATTAATAATTTAATTGCTACGTACAATATAAATTTTATAATGAAATATAATATAAAATAATAGTTTTATCTGATTACTGTAAAAATTGCAAGTGCTTACTTTTATTGTTTTTTTTTTTTTTTTTTTTTTTTTTTCCTTTTTAATATTTTCCATTAATTAATTTAGTATTGAAAAAGTAATAATTTTGCCACAAAAATAATTATCAAACTGTTATATACAGTCGCACTTAAAATGCGAATCTATTACAACTCTCAAAAGGTCTCAAAGTCTGTAATTAAAAAACTTTAATTGAAAAAACTCACACTTGCCATATTTGCCAATAAGATGGATATTTTCGTTATCAGCTCAGTTAGTTCTTTAAAATGATATATAACATGTTAAAATACCTTTTAAACAGTTGGTGACCCTCCGCCTCCCTTGTCAGTTATAGCCTTGTAAACAGGGTTAGAAATAAGAAGTCGTTAGTCATATTTTGTAACCAGTTTTTTCATTTTGACGCATAGAATTCCGATCATAGGTGCCATATTTGACGCCTGGATTTTTTCCTCATCATACCTATTAATTTTCCCAATCCCATCAGACTGTAAACAAGTCTATTTCAGTCAGCTGAACCTAATAAAAACTGATTTAAGAAATCGTTTCTCTATGAAAGTAGTTGGCGATTTGTTAATGATTAAATTAAACGGCCCTAAATTGGAAGATTTCTGCCCAGAAAATTCTATTGAACTGTTAGTGGAATGATGTATCTTCTGAATGAAGAATGAATTTGTGATTTTAAATATGTACGTTGTCAATAAAATAATGCAAATATTGTCAATGTAATTACATTCATTACATAAATATTTTTTTATATAATCTTGCATATATTATTTACAAGTTGATGCTTTATTAGGTATAACTTCAGTATAACCCCACAGCTGAATTTGGCGATTTTTTTTGGCGCCGTTTTGAACGATAACGATGTCGTTCTGGACTGTTTGCGATATAATATGGCAGCCTATATGTTGTTTATTTTGGATTTATGATTTTATGTTTTACGATTTATGATTTAGATTATGATTTTATCATTTATAATTTTTAGATTTATGATTTAGCCATAATCGCCAACAAAAAAACGCCAAATATCGTTGTGGGGTTATACTGAAGTTGTTCCCTTTATTATTATTTTTTTAATATACATATTTAATTATAGATGGCACCTAGCTCTTTCATTTTGACGCCCAAAAAATTTAATTCAGGCGTCATTTTGACGCCTAGTTTCAAAATTCTTATTTCTAACATTGCTTGTAAAATTAGTTGTAATCGTGAAAAAAAGAAAAGAAAAATCCTTCGTTCAAAAACTAGCCGATTTTATTTTGAAGTAGTGTGCAAAATTTCAATAAGCATTAGGTTTTGAGAAATCATATCCGCGCTTTTCTAAAGGGTCATCGGAAACCAGGACACACCGGCTGAATTTTACAAATTTTTTAATGATAGATTGATAAAATATTGTTTAAATATTGCTGTTTTATCAGTTCAAATTTTTGAATAAAAAGTTTTATTTATTGCATTAAAAAAAAAAAGAGAGAGAAAAGAAAGAAAATATGCTTTTTCTTAGCGTCCGAAATCCATGTAACCTTTTCAGCAGTTCTTTTAATATTGCATGATTAAATTATATTGGAAACGCGAAAATTGGTTAGTTAAAAGTAATAGCCGTATAATACTTTTTTTTTTTTTTTTTTTTCAGAGTTTTACATTCTTACACTATTTTAAAAAGTGATGTAAAAAAAAAAAAAAAAAAAGTAAGAAAAGAAAAATGGTAGGTGGAGAGAATGTAAAAGAAGAAAAAGAGAGCATTTCAGATTTATTCGCATTGTTTCATTAACATGTTTTTGAAAACAATTTCGTTTGTAGTTTCTTAATTTTTTAAATAAATCTTGGTTTAATAAACGATAAATAACAGATTTAAATATATATATATATATATTAAGATAATTAGTTTTGTAAAAGATTAATAACAGATAAATATTAATTTGAAAAATGTTTTATCGTTATTGGAAAAACATGAATATTTATAAAATAATTGACGGGGGACTTAGCGTTAGGTAAATAAACACAGGGATAATAAACAACGCGTTAAACTTCAAAGGAAATAGAATAAAATTCATTATTTCCTTTGGCGTTGAATTGAATGGAAATTTCAGAATTCTAAAACGATGATAAAAAAAAATCGATTTTCACTGTCCATCACTCTTTTTAACACGTTGAGCGCCATGTCAGCCATTCTAAATTCTAGACATTTCGTCATATATCTCTAAGTACTGAAGGAATCATCTTGAAACTTTAGGAGTGTGCAGAACATGTTATACTTCAAACATTTCAGTGAAAGTTTTACGCCGAAAGTTTAAGGAGTACCAATAAAAAATTAAAACGTTGAGTGGCCTGTCAGCCATCGGTGGCTGACAGTGTCAAATTAATATGATATAAAACCGCGTCAACCATCGGTGGCGGATATAAAATAGGATATAAAACTAAAAATATTACATTTAATGATTGAAAATTTATTAAAAATTTGCTTAATTTTTATTAATTACAGGAGGAATAATTATGAAATTTTAATGGATTTTAAGAATTTGCGTGGCGCTCAACGTGTTAGTTAAGCTACTTCTTACTCCTTTCTGAAAACTCTTTATTAAAGTCAATTTTTCTTCCATTATCATGTCTCTCACGGTAATCACACTTAACTCTTTATTTAAAATAAATAAATAAATAAGTAAACCGAAATTCCTGTATAACGACCCAATTTTCATACTTCCCCAGCTAATTTAGTATAGGACCCCCATGGCGACTTTTAAATTTTTATTGCCATGGAATTATTTATTTTGACATTTTTTTTTTTTTTGGTTAAAAAAAAATGGATCATATTTTTTAATTATATTTTTTATTATTGCGTTTTTTAGTCAAATTATGACAAAAGTTCATATTCTGTAAACTTTTTAAAATATTGCTAGGTTTTAAATGAAGCTTGCAAAGATGCACCTATTAAAAATTCATTTTTCTATAAAATGATCAAATCAGACAAATGACGAATGAACTGAATCCGCGTGCTTAAATATTGCCCATGTATAAATATTATTATTTTTTTTTTTTTTTTAATCTTCGCGTATTTTACTTTTTGAGAAATTTAATCAGATTAATTAAAACTTATAAAATTGATAAATATTATTTATCAAATTAATTAAATAAATAAAATGAATTAAAAAATTAAATTATTATTATTATTATTTTAGTTACACTATGAACCTAAGAAATTTGTTCTCCTATGACGTCACTATTGTATCGTTTCGATAAAATTTAATCGTAACTGGTCCACATTAGAGAAATATTTATATAGATGGCACCAGTTTAAATTGGGAAAAATAATATCAAAAACAGCGATAATACTCTGTATCAGGGTGGCCATCCCGCGGTCCTCGGGCTGTATGTGGCTCTCCGTGTATTATTTTCCGGCCCGCGGTGGAATTCACAAGAAATAATTTGACATCTTTGATTACCACTTGATTAATATAATCATTCTTACCCTTCGTAGTAAAAGTCCGGTTATAGTAACTAAAGAAACAAATATCACGCTGGTTATTGTTGATAAAATGTTATTAGAACGATTATTGATTCTTAATATAATAATTCTTAATGCATTAGAGTCATGAACTTTTGCCTATTCTATTGTTAATTTATGAAATAATAATAACAATATTATTAACATATTTTTTTTTTCAAATCTTCACCCACACTGATATATATATTTATTTATATACACGCATACTCACAAAATGCAAACCCGCTTGAATGAAATTTATATCCATTGCTGCCTGCCAAAGATTTTTGGTTGGACAGGCCTGCGGTGTATAACCCTTTTTAGAACAAAAGCAGCTTCATGTAGCATCCAGTGCGATACGAAGAGATTTAACCCTTTCAGGGGCAATGTAATTAAGTTCACTTAATATCAAGTGCCACCAGAATTTGAGAACAGAGTTAGATGATAAGAGATAAATGAATTTTTCCGGCTAAGTCAAAAAGGTAAAAATTTATTAAAAATTTCCCGGGGTGAATTTTTGAAATTGGGAATTAGAATTAGGTGGTATAAAATATATATCACTGCCCCTGAAAGGGTTAAATGAAGTATATACATTTGATCTTTATAAATTCTTTTATATGTTTCTTATCTAGTGGTACTTCAAGTTATTTTCGGTACGGTAGATAAATGTTTTAGGTAATATTGTGCAATGGATTTTTTGTTGTGTTTAATTTGTATAAGATGAATGCAGTGGCTTGTTTGGTTGAATCGGCTGACTGGTAAACTGAGAGTAACATGTTCGAATCTCATCGGTCGTTATAATACAACTGAGTTCCTCAGACTATTATATTACGAAAAAAAAAGAAGAATTTGTATTTTACTTTAAATAAAAAAGAAATTATAAAATAATATACAAATCTTTTTTTTTTTTTTTTTTTTTTTTATCTATAATTTATTATTGTTGTTATTTACATTAAATTTTTATTTTCCATGAAACTTTTTTTCATATGCAGTCGGATTGAACGAACAAATTGTGTCGATCACATCATCCTCGTTATAAACGAGTTTGATTGTATTGCCATTTCTGTCCTTTCTTGCATAACAGAGTTTTAGTTATTGTTAATGAAAAAGCATTCGTGTTTACGTACGATTCCATTGTTTAAGTTTTAGAAATATGAGATTTTTCTTTACTTATTTGATTGCCTTATTATTTTACTCACTAACATCCGCTGGCAGAATTTCAAAACAGATTACCTATTCACAGGATTAGCTCATCTGATTGTATATTTGTATTTATTATTTTATTTTATTTTTTCAATTTTTAACATTATTTGTTGTTCAGTTATAACTAGAGGTCACAATACTGTTATTTTGATTGTAACAAATTATTAGAGTAACTTGTTCTTTACGCTAAAGTTTAATTCAATAATTTACGGGATTGCCTATCTGATTGTTTATTTGTGTTTACCATTTTAATTTATTATTCAAGATTTTTAATATTATTTTCCATTCAGACCTGATTAGAAGCAAGGTCATAGCCAGAAAATATTTTCGTGGAGAGGGGAGGAGGGTCAGACTTTAGTACAGTCGGTAACAAAAGTGTCCGAACACTAGCAAAAATTCCTATGTAAAAAAAGTACACTTCATACGATTTTGTTAAATAAATCCTTATCGAATCATCTTCTTACACTGACTAAGAAGAGGATTCGACAAGGATTTATTTAACAAAACCGTATGAAGTGTACTTTTTTTTACTTAGGAATTTTTGCTAGTGTTCGGACACTTTTGTTTTTGACTGTACAGTAGAGAAAAAAGTCTTTTGTTAGAGTGTTAAAAGTGAAGTATGATTAAAAAAATTTCGGCATATCTGTGATTCATCTGTAGTCCCCCCCCCCTCTCTTTCCTTGGCTGCGGCCTTGATTAGAAATCAGAAATTGATTTTGATTCTAAAGCCTGTTTCAATCACTTATATTTGAACACTAGAATTTAATTCAATAATTTACAAGGTTAGCTCATTTGATTGTATATTTGTATTCATTATTTGAATTTAATTTTTAGATTTTCTGTATTATTTAGTATATGTATAACTCATTAATGGTTACAGGTTTAGGATTTTGATTGTAACAACTGTTTCACTGACTTGCATTTCTGCATTAGAATTCTATTCAATAATTCAGCTCATCTGACTGTATATTTATATTCTTCTTTTATCTTCTAATCTGGGTTTTAAATTATGCAAAGTTTCTCACCGGCAGTTTCAGGAAGATGTTGCACCTTGCCTGCCCTTTGAGTCCAAAATATCCCCTTTCTTGCCCTTCATCTAAAAAAAGAAGCACCCTTCTTGTTTCTTTATCCAAAAAACTGTATCACTCTCCTTGCAGCTTTATCCAAAAAAATGTATCACTCTCCTTGCAGCTTTATCCAAAAAATAGCACCTTACTTACGGGGATCCGGTCATAATATCGCGGGACAAAATATCGCGTTAAAAAAATAATATGATCTATTTGGAAATTTGTATTTCTGTCACGTGTGATCTCTGGTGAAGGCTACAGGACCTTATAAATTAAAATTAATTAATTAAAATAAATAAATAAATACATTATAGAATGGAATTTTGTTATTTTATCTATATTTAATTTTAAGTTATTTTATCATTTGTTTTTCACCATTCAAAATACATTTTTAAAATATTGTACATCACTGCTGACATCAAAGCTGAACACTGTTCACAAACCTTAATTAAAAATTTTAAAATAGATAAGCACGATTGGATTCTTTATGACTAATCTTTAAAAAAAAAAGTTAATAAACGTAGTCTTTAAACTCTTTTAAGCAAAATTTGTAACAATTTTTGTGATGAGTTTGTGTGTATACCAGTGCTCTGACTAAGGCATGTGTTGTCATGAAATTTATCCAACGTTATTAATAATTACCCACTCCACTCCTTTTTGCTTTCCATTCATTTATGTAGGCGATATTTTGTCCACGCGAGATTTTGTCTTTCGAGATTTTTTCCCCAACCCTTACGCTTTTATTCAAAAAGTAGAACGGTTCTTGCACTTTTATCCAAAAAAAAAAAAAAAAAAAGCACCCTCTTGACCCCCTCAAATCGCACCCTTAGTGCCTTTTGTATTATAAAATTTCTGGTATGTAGTTTCTTATCAGTCTAAGAACATGATTTGACAAGGATTTATTTAACAAAACAGTATTTACTTTTTTTAACATAGGAATTATTGCTAGCGCTCGAATAGTTTTGCTGCCGACTGTATACCTACAGCACAGCTACTAAAAATAAAGTTAGTACATTGCTTTTATGAAACAGAATATCGTCAAAAGAATCTGAATCTAATGTATGGATAAAAATAAATATATTTCCATGACCTTTAATTCAGTTTCTAGATTCTCAACAAGAGTTTAATGGTTTTTTTTTTTTTTTTTTTTTTTTTTTCTTTTCCGTAATCTCTCTCTCTCTTTTTTTTTTCCTTAGAAGTGTTTGATCAATATCTCTAGCACGTGATAATATTGATCATTTATTTCCTTCTTTTCATTTTATTTGGTTTTTAATATAAATAAAAGCTTTTTATTTTTTTCTTTTTCAAAATTTCAGCTAGCATTATATCAGAGATAAAGAGATTATATAAAATTATCCTTAAATTGGATTTAGCGTTAAACTTCTTATGCTGGACTAAATAGAATGTAAATACCGCAGTGAATCGATAAAGGAGTTTTTCACCTTAAAAAAAAAAAAAAAAAAAAGAAAAAAGAAAAAGAAAAAAAGTTTTATATTAAAAAATAAATAAATAAAATAAAATGAAGTGCGAAAATTTCGCACGGGTTTGCTAGTATTATTGTTAATTTTTTTTTTTTTTTCAAAATGCCTGGCAAGAATTTCAAATATTCGTGTTGGATTTTATTCTATATGAAACATATAATTGCGTTTCTAGTCCTCCCCCGCATAATCGAATACCCCGCTTAGTCGGATTAATTAGTTGGAACGGTAGATATTCGTTTAAGCGGGGCCGACTGTAACAAGAATGGATTTCAACAAAATTTTACAAAACTTGCGGAAAAATTGACAAAAGATTAGAGAAATATTATTCTGAAATATAAAATTCACACACGTTTACTTTTTACTTAGATGTGGGTATTTGTAGTTGATATTCTTTACTGCGCATGCACGAAAGATAGAAATTTTTTTATTACACAGGTTGAAAACAAAATATATTGGGCAACTTATGACAAAAGTTCATTTAAATAGAATAAAAATTTATTGGATCTCCAAATTAAATGCGTGGCATGTGAAAACCCCCTTATGAAATTTCAACTCTGCGAAATTTCTAAAATCTAGCTCATTCCTTTGCCGATAAATTGTGTATATTTATTTCTATTTAAATTTTTGTCATAAGTTGCCCAATATATATAGTTTCCAACCTATGTAATAAAAAACTTTCTATCAGTATCAAGTTTGGAGCATTTATACGCTATAAAAACTGAGATATAGCCTTCCCATACAAGGAAAAATTGCAGCACGGCAACGCCATCTGTTGGCCGATATGAATCTAAATTGATTCAGAATTGTTTTTCATAATAGATGTAACGTCTATCAAGTTTGATGCATTTATACGTTATAAAAGATGATATGCAGGCTTCCCATACACGGAGAAAATTGCAGAATATTAGCGTCAACTATTAGACAATACATGCGAAAAGCTTATATGATCAGCTTACACCTAGGGCCCGACTTAGACTACCTGGAGCCCCGGGGCAAGCCTATTCTGGAGGGCCCCCTTGCAGTAGCATAAGAGCTCTTTAGGTTACAGAATTTCTGCATACGCCTGTAGGGGGGCCCCTTCCAGAAGGGGGGCCCAGGGCATTTGCCCCGTATGCCCTGCCATTAGTCAGGGCCTGCTTACACCAGCTTATATCAAGGTGCATTTAAATGTAAATTTTTATAAATTCTGTAAATTATGTTTTTTTTAAATGTATTTTATTTATTTTTTTGGAGCTACCACAAAGTTTTCGTCATACATACAGACAAATATTTTCTAAAAATATTCAAATCGTATTTTAGACTTCTCAAAACATGTAAATCCAACGAAAACCAAAAGTCGAAAATTTCTACAGATGCAAACATTCCTCTTGAGTATAGGAGAAAGTGAAAAAACAAACTTTTGTCAGTTAAAATAATAGTAATAATGATGATGATGGTAATAATCGTTTGAAATCATTCAAATATGCAATATAGTGTAACCACGTTTCCTGAAACTAGCAGTGAAGACCAGTCCGAATTCTTGGACGGGTGCCAAATTGACCGAAAGGTTGAGATGTGGAAAAAATCAGTCATTCGGCGCTCTCTTGTCGCTTATTTTCTCTCTATCACCCCTATTTTAACAATGGACTCGTTGAGTCAGCGCATGCGCAGATGCTTCCATGGTTTTTAAGAAATGTTGTTGAAAAATAGCTCTAAATCTACAGACTGTTTGATCATTTTATTGTTTTTAGTAAAAATAAGAGTTATTTATAATTAAACAAGACTCAGCACTATTACTGAAATAAAAAAATTACAAAAAAAAAAAAAAAAAAAAAAAAAAATCCCGAAATTGGATTTAATATTAACCTACTTATGCCAGAACTAAATATAGCGCAAACGTTACACTTAATCGCAGACTTTTGGATACTTTTAATCTCAGAAAAAACGCATCAAACCTGTGAATTGGCTTAGTGGGAAAGTAGTTGTACTAGAATAAGCTGAGGTTGCTGCAAGTAAGATATAGTGTGAAAGAAAATTGAAAAGTACAGTTTTTTTATTTTATTTTTTAACTTATTACAGATTTACGCTAAAGGCACCTATGCTAAAAGCATGCCATCGAGGGGTTAACATTTACGCTAAGGACACGGGTTTGTAGTCTGTAGATTTACGCTAAAGACACTGTCGCTAATGTTTTCACAGATTAAAGAAATAAACAGTCAAAGATTCCAGTTGCGTTCGGAAACGATAAAATAGTTTTGGTAAAAAAAAAAAAAAAAAAAAAAAACATGTAAAGGTTGCTACAAAAAGAGATGTGAGGTTTTAAACATACGATGCAGATCTACATCGCTATCCATTTAAGGATTAAAAATAATAATAATAATTAATAATAATAATAATAATAATAATCTGGAATGTAAATTAAACGATTAAAACATGTTTGAATCTAATGAAGGAAAAGAAATTCGTATATTAATTCCGAATGTACTTGGTTTTCATTTCAAAACAGCAATGAGAGCATTTTTTTTTTTTTTTTTTTTAATGGATACAGCTAGCAAAATAATGCACTTTTTAAGGATTTATTAAATAGTTCAAATGTGTATTTTATCACATTCCCCCCCCCCCCCCCCCACCTCTCTCTCTCTCTCTCAATTGTATCTGGAACACATTTAAGTACTAATTTTTTTAATGTTTTATCCCAATTCTGACCAAAGGTATGTCAGAAGCAAAGGGATTATAAAAAAAAAAAAAAAAAAAAAAAAAAAAAGTATCCCAAAAATTGGATTTAACGTTAACCCACTTACGCGAAGCTAAATAAAACGTAAATGTGACACTAAATCGCAGATAGTTGGATGGCTTTAATCTCACAGGAAATGCACAAAAACAAAACGAAATAAATAAAAAACGAAAAAAAAAAAATGCTTTGTCTGCAAAGCCGCATTTACACTGCCGTACGCTAAATGTTGCTGGTATTCTCACTTAGAAAAATTCTGCAGAAGTTGGTGCGACTGTTCCCACTTCCGTTTTCCGGCAGTTGCGGGAAAGATATTTCATTAAAAAAGAAAAAAAAAAAAAAAAGAGTTTATGGTTTCCTCCTGATATTCCTTTCTTGACATATTTCTGAGCATCACGTGGAAGTCAATTTGAAGACAAAAAGAATTTTTCCAAACTAATTTGTAGATGGATTATATATTCTGTATATATATATATATATATATATATATATATATTTCTGCTATTACTAAATTTTTATGTTCACAAAGTTCTTTTTGATCTCTCGTTCAGTGTCGCGAAGTGTAGAGATTTGTCGCTACTTGTAAGGAATTTTACACTTTTAGCAGTTTTCTTTAGAATGTAGGGACGGATTTCGAATTCGTAGAGACTATTTGGGGGTACTTTTGTAAAAATTTAAAAAATAAAGGTTTACTGGTTTTCCAAAAAATGATTTGTTCAATTTTTTGATATTTTATTTTATTTTTATTTATTTATTTATTAATTTTTTAAAATAAAAAAATGTAGTAGGTTAAATGCACCAGTGATTGACACTTTTAGAGCAATCTCTGATGTTTTTAATGTTCTAGCCATCAGAAAATATTTTCAGAAATCTTAAGTTAGTGCATATGGTATGAAAAACATTCAGAACCACATATATGTTAAAATACATGCATTACATAACAATTATTTTTTTGTTATGAATTTTTATTTGACACCCACTCAATGTTCCAGTAATTAACACTGCCAGTTTTTTATTTAACAGTAATTGACACCCTATGTTCCAGTGTTTGACACTGCTAGTTATTCATTTTACCAGTTATTAGCACCCTATGCTCCAGTGTTTGCCATAAAATGTTAAAATTCTTATATGTAAAATATATGATTTTATGATTTTCCTTATATATTAATCATTTCGGGATAGACGTCAATTACTGGAGCACCTACCCTATGTCACTTTGTCGTATTTTTTAGCTAGAAAATACATTGGGAAAAATCATTTTTTTGGAAAATGAGTACTAATTTAAACGTTTGGGAATTTTTTGAATAGGAAAACAAAATTTAAAAACACATTAGGTAAAGAGTAATTACGGAAACAAATTTCCCCATAGAATTACATGAGCTTTGGCAGTCGACGAGGTTAGGTATTGTAAGCTCTAAGAGCGGACAATACTTAATCTCATAGACAGTCGTGGCTGTGTTATTCTATGGGAAAATTTGTTTCCATAATTATTCATTACGTAATTTTTTTTTAAATTACATTTGCACATTCTAAAAATTTACTATCGTTAAATTATATCAATATTTACCATAACGTTAGAGAAGCCGACGGTACGATTTACGCTACTGAAACTGCACTCTGCACATAATATTAGTTCCCCATCATACTATAGGTATGGGGAACTTAGGTAATCGTGAAAATTTTCGACCTCGGTTTTTTTACTTTTCTACACTTTTTCAGGTGTGAGGAATCCGAAAATGACAAAATTTGTATGGTGTCTGTCTGTAGGGTGTCTGTTAGTGTGTCAGTCCGTTAGTGTGTACTGTGTAAGTGTGTTAGTCCGTTAGTTTGTTAGTCTGTTAACACGATATCTCACGAACAAATGATCGCAGAGAGGTCAGATCAGTTTTAAAATATTACTTTCGATACTGGCAAGAACCCTATTCTTTTGCAACATTCGAATTAAAAAACTTCGTAAGTTATGAGAAATTTACGATTTTCTTAACATGGGAGAATAGGACAAAAATTCACTTAAACGTGCATTTAATGGAAACTTTTTACTGTAAAAATGTCAGACCAGTTTTAAAATATCAGGTTTGATGCCGGAATGAACATTAGTAACTATAAATGTGCTACTTTGAAAATTTCGCAAGTTATTGGAAATTTACGAATTTCTTAACATGGCAGTATAGGGCAAAATTTCAGATAAACGTCAATTTTGAGAGATATTTTGATCGTAAAGATGTCAGACCACTTTTGAAATATTATTTAGGACACTGGCAGGAATATTAATGACTATGAATTTTCCAAATTAAAAATTTCGTAAGTTATTGGAAAATTACGAATTTCTTAACATGGCAGCATAGAGCCAAATTTCACATAAACGTCAATCTTGAGGGATATTTTCATCGTAAAGATGTCAAACCACTTTCGAAATCATATATAGGATACTGGCATGAATATCATAGACTATGATTTTTCCAATTTAAAAAATTCGTAAGTTATTTGGAATTTACAATTTACTTAACAGGTCAGAATAAGGCAAAATTGAGCATAAATTTCCATTTTGAGGATCCTAAATACATTAGGATTAGACAACTTCAAAATTACATTTATGATATTTGTTTGAACATGATTGAATACAAATATTCTAATGGGAAAATTTCGTAAATCATTCGTAATTTACGATTTTATCAACATAGCGAAATTGTAAATTTTTCATATAAATATGAATTTTGAGGATTGTTGCATTGGAAATAGTAGCATGAAAACTAAACAACGGAATTGACCCTGACAAAATAAATTAATAGATTAGAATAAGATAAATACATCGAAGTGAACGGTGGATAGCCTATTAGGCGGGGTTTTCATTCTGTCACTGTATCAAGCGTTGGTCAAATTCATTTCTTTTAACATGATTATAATATGGCTTGCACTAGAAATTTATGAGAACATAAATATGATGGGGAACTGAGCAGAGTCCACCTATGCCAACTAGTTTTTTTCTATTGGCGTCTCTAACGTTGTGTAAATATTGATATTTCTGTTCTGCGTCTAGTTTTTTATTTATCGTTAAATTAGTATTCATTTTCCGAAATTTGATTTTTTTTTTTTTTTTAAGTTTTTAGTATTTCATTTTGCGGCTAAAAAATGAGAAAAACGCACTTAGTGAAAATTCGCATTTTTCAATTCAAATTTAAAAATTAAAAATTAAAAAAAAAATAAATAAATTTTTAGAAAATAAGTACTAATTTAACGATTGTGAATTTTCTAAATGTGCAAACGAAATTTAAAAAACACATTAGGTAATGAGTAATCATGGAAAAAATTTCCCCATAGAAAGAACGTAAGTTTAAAGGCATTCTAAGAAAACTACAGAAGGTTAGAAAAACTGTTGTACAGACAGACAAAACAAAGTCATAAACACTTTTTAACTAGCTTTGAAAACTTTAAAACTGGTTCAGTTTTGCGTATCTGTAAGTCGAGCAACTTCTTTCAAAATCTAAGAAACTCTTCATCCAAACCCGATAATCTTCTTGAACTTGAAACGCCAGTAGCAAAATAGCTTGTTATTTGCAGATTGTACAATTCCTTTAGAATATATATATTTTTTTTCTTTTTTATTATAAGCCAGAAAACTCCAGTGTTACGAACGTGCTTGTTTTTCTATCTGTCACTCCGCTTCCTTTAAAGGCACAAGGGACGTTATCTTTATTATTTACTAGCAAGCTACGCCCGCTTCGCTGGTCACTATATTTAAATGAATTTTCAAAAGAATTGAACAGTATTTATTTTTTACATCACATTACAAATAAAACTTAAAAAAAAAAAAAAAAAAAAAAAAAAAAACATTGAAATCGCTTTAGATCTCGCTTCTTCGGGTACCCGTAGCCTGAGGCAGCTCTTTTTTTCTGCCCGTACTGCATCGGGTCCAGTTTCCCACTGTCTACGAAAGGTCTTTCCTGGGCACTTCAAACTGGGTATTTATCGACGACTTGCGGATTTTCGGTTATTTAAGAACTACGATTTCAAAGATGACTGTATCTCAGCATCTATTATATATTTTAGTTTTTGAACCATGTGTTTTATAGGCCCCGTTATTTACACTATATTACGATTTGATTACGACCAGTGCAATAAAAAAATAAAAATGTAGATTTTCTTTTAAAAGGAATTAAATACATGAAAAACAAACGAATTTTAATCAGTTTAATCCATTCTACTGTAAACTACCATTTTTTTTCACCCAATAAATATTATAAATAATAATAATAAAAAAAGATTTTTCTTTTAAAGGAATTAATTTAAAAAAAATGAAAAATAAAAAGTTGCTATACTTATAAAATTTATAGATAAACGTAGCAATTTATTTCTATTGTATTACCATTTGATTTTCAATGAATATAATAATAATAAAAAAAAAGAAAGAAAAAAAAAGAAAATCGCCTTCAAATGAATGTATTAAACAAAAAATGAATTGCATAATATCCGTTGCTAAGATATGCAGACGATTACAATCGAAGAATAAATTCATGAAAAATGAAACATTGAAGCCAATGTTTAAAATCGTAAAAACGTTAATTTAAAAAATTCAAATTAGAAATTAGAAAAAATCTCGATGAGGTGCACACCTGCAGGGTCCCAGGTACCTATATGCCAAATTTGGAAGCTCTGCGATCAGTAGTGTGAGCACCAGAGCGCAGATACACACACAGAGACACTTCTCTTTATTTATATAGATTTATTTATTTATTTACATTCGATCGCTTCATAAATCAAGTGCTGGCAATAAATCTATATAATTTTTAGACATATAGAGTGTTTTGGTAACTTTAAAGGCGAAAAGGCTTCTTTTATGAGGGAAAAATAATTTTCGTTTCCACTTACGAAATTATATAATTGAAATTTTATTGCAACTTTGCAGAATTAATACAATGCAATTTTAATTGGAACACTAAATTCGAATTGATACGATTCATACGACGTAAAAAACTAATTGAAATTCGATAGATTAATCATAGATATATTTAATGGAACTCATGCTACTGAATATATGACTCCATTAATATATTTACCCGCATAATTTTTTTTATCCCTATCCGACTACTCCATATTAAAGTGGTATGATATATGTAGGAACACTTATAATACATCTCTTGAACACATAGATATCCTGTTTCCAAACCCTGAAGCATTTTCCCCCTAGAGGGAATATTGGTGAATGTAGAATAGGCAGGGGGGTTGGGAGGAGTACAGATAGAATTCATAATTCATTTTCATTTATTCAGTCCTTCTCCCCCTATTGCCAAAGAAAGCAGATTTCAACTAGCGACTAATTAAGGGGCCATCCAACTTTCTCGGTCTGAAAAATAGCACGTTCTCCTTTTTTATTTCATTTTTTCTTTTAATACTGCTATTGTACTTTGCAAAAAAACATAACGAAAAAATTATAGGATATGAGTGACCCTTCTATATTTAAATGTAGCTTTATTAGTAACTGAAAAAATATATTATTATTATTTTATTTTTTTCACATTACTAAGCTGTGGCTATCTCAAAGCTTTCTTTTCTATTTTCCTATACAAATTCGCGCCGTGTGAATTAATTATTAAAGTTATTTTTATTAACTATTTTTTATTACGAGTTCAAATATTCTTCATTTCCAAATTGTATAACCTGAATATTGAAAGCGAGCCAATTTTGTGCTCTACAGACAATATCTTAAAAAATGCTATTTCCCAGATTAAAAAAAAAAAACGAAGAAGCAGAGAAAAGAAAACCATAATGTTGTTACAAATTATATCGCAGGTATATAGTTCAACCATTCGTTTTAAAGTACTGACGAGTTCTTTTAAAAAATACTCGTACTAAAAATTCCCACCCGGAGAGAAACGGTTCTCCTACATTTTGATTTGTAGAAGAATGTAACAAGGATTAGTGCATTGTTGTATATATAATACGTTGTATGTGTACGGTAGCTCAATAGCTCTTAAGTAGTAAACTTTCCTATTAATTCCGACCAGTGACTGTTTAACACACGATCGAGGAAATCGAAGGACCTACCTAGACATCAAGATTTTAGGGATACCAAGATTTCATACATAATTTAACATGTTTGCTTGTGCAAATTTTTATATAAATATTTAAACAGGGTCTCCCAAACACTACATAAGAATTAGCAAAACAACTACGTATGCCCGCATTAATATCATTCCATATAAAACTACTATCGATTTGAAATTCAATAAATGCTATTTTTTCAAAAATGCGTTTTTTTTTTAAACGAAAAAATAGTAAATTTGTTTTTAAATATTACAGATCTATAGTTAAACCATCTATTTTAAAAGTACAGTCAAATTCATGCTCACCTTTAAAAATCATCTCCCCCCCCCTCCCCCTCCACACACACATATACAGACGAGATACCGATGCTCCTACGCGAACAAAAACTTGTTCATAAACTTTTTGTTTACTATACACACTCACACACACACATAATATATATATATATATTCACAATGATTTGTTAAAGTAACGGAACAACTTCAGTATATCCCCACAACGATATTTGGCGATTTTTTGTTGGCGATTATGGCTGAATCATAAATCTAAAAATCATAAATCATAATCTAAATCATAAATCATAAAATCATAAATCCAAAATAAACAACATATAGGCTGCCATATTATATCGCAAACAGTCCAGAACGACATCGTTATCGTTCAAAACGGTGCCAAAGAAAATTCGCCAAATTCAGCTGTGGGGATATACTGAAGTTATACCAAAATAACTCTCATTGTCCACATTTACACAAAATCTTATCCTATACTGCTATATTAAAAATTATGAGAAACGGAAAGCCAGCGCCACCTGTTCGACGATTTTCATCAAAAATTTATAAAAACTATGTCAAAGTGCAACAACATATAAATTGATATGAAATTTTGTGCAGTAGTTTCTGAGATATAGTTGCCAGAAAAGTTTTGTCACGAAATTTTTTATAAAACTAATACATTATTTTATTGAATTTAGAAGAAGACAAAAACAAAGTTCAAAATTACAAAGACCGTTTAAAAATACTTTTTCGATTAATGACCGTTTAAAAAACACCTTATATTTTGAAATTTTTACTCCTTCAGAAAATTTCTATCTTTACTGTGTAAAATAAAACATGATTATAGTAAGGTTATTGGGGAAGGGGGGGGGGGATATTTTTGCAGGGTTGCCATAGGCTACTAAAAGGCTACTATTTGCAACTATTTTCGACCTGAGGAGACTATGGCAATTTTTTTTACCCAAAAAGCTTGAAAAAGCAACTAGTTTCACAAAAAGGCAACTAGGAGACTATTTTTCACCTTTTGCAAAATTCTTCCAAAAAATAGGAAAATCTTCGAGAAAGAAATATTTTCTATGCATTTTATAAACAATCCCATATCTTAACCTTTTCGCCCTTTATTTTTTACCACCTTAAAGTATGGTACATCCCTGATGCTGACCTTGAAACAGGTAGAACATCCAATGAAAATGTAAAAATAGCACCCGATATGACATATGTACCTATTAAGCTGGCCAATTTGCTTATTGCAAATGACTACTAGTACACTCCTGTGACCTGTTATGTCCTTCCTCACCCTGATTTCATGTAAGAAAAAATAACAAAATTATAAAAGAAAGCTCTCTTAGTAATTCAGAAAAAGAAGTATACAGAAAAAAATAAAATAAATAAATAAATTCTTAAGAGCGGACAATATTTAATCTTTTCAACAACCAAATCCCATGCTATTTTATGGAAAAATTTGTTTCCACAAAGACTCATTGCCTAATTTTTTTTTATTTTTTTTAATTCAGTTTTCACATTCAGAAGTTCGTATGGTTTTTATCCTTTAATGGTCGATACTTCTAGGCTACTAAAGCAACTATTTTTGTCATATTTCTTTTGTGGCAGCCTTGTTTTTGTTAAAAGTTATTTAAAGAGAAACCGAAATCTACTTAACAGAACTTAACTACGTTAAGAGAAATCTCATTCGGTCGTTGAAACGTATTACCAACTACAACAATAGCCGCTGACGTTTTCGGATAACTATCTTTTTCACTAGCCGTAATGCAATACAATCTTGTGAAATGAGCCGCGATCGAACAAGTGGTATCTTTTCGCAAGACTGGGTATCTTTTGCTTACATTGCTTATCACATCCATAACTTTGAAAGAAAAAATTAAACGATATTGATTTATTGAGTGTAAAGAGATATATATTATCACAAACTCTTAAGATTTTTTTTTTTTTTTTTACATTTTCGGGTGAGTAGAGGATTTTACGGTGCTTTTGTTGTTTTTCTCAAGATGCTTAGTTGATTAAACTATTAATAGTGTCAAGATTATTAGATTTTTTTATTATTATTTTTTTTTAATCGTCTTCGTATGAAAGGTCAATGTCCGCTTTGGGAGTTTTGATTGAGTTATGATTAATAATTTTATTATTATTATTTTTAATTGCTGTGAAATTTTCTTAAAATTTAATTTCCTGTATTAATCTTGTTAATGGATGGTATTGCAATTACATACTGTTGCGAAGAATTTAACCTTTTTCCTGTTCAATAAGTATTGTTGCAGAAAAAGTAGATTTACAGTTACGATGAGAACTCCTCTTCCCTGTTTAATAAGTGCTGTTGCAGAAAAAGTAGATTTACAGTTACGATGAGAACTCCTCTTTCTTGTTTAATAAGTATTGTTGCAGAAAAAGTAGATTTACAGTTACGATAAGAACTCCTCTTTCTTGTTTAATAAGTATTGTTGCAGAAAAAGTAGATTTACATTTACGATGAGAACTCCTCTTTCCTGTTCAATAAGTATTGTTGCAGAAAAAGTAGATTTACAGTTACGATGAGAACCCCTCTTCCCTGTTTAATAAGTATTGTTGCAGAAAAAGCAGATTTACAGTTACGATGAGAACTCCTCTTCCCTGTTTAATAAGTGCTGTTGCAGAAAAAGTAGATTTACAGTTACGATGAGAACTCCTATTTCTTGTTTAATAAGTATTGTTGCAGAAAAAGTAGATTTACTTTTACGATGAGAACTCCTCTTTCTTGTTTAATAAGTATTGTTGCAGAAAAAGTAGATTTACAGTTACGATGAGAACTCAGACAGTCTATTGACTTTCACAAAAATTGACCTTGACGGCGAATTTGGCGACTTGACCGGCCCGACTCCAATGGTAAAAAATCGACTTGAGGTGTCCAGCCTGGACTTGGACCCGGGCAGATCTCTAACTGTCATTTGCATAAAGAGTGCGTAAAGGAAATTTGAATTATAAAAGTGACTTATTTTATCAAGTCGAACGTCAAATTATTTTGCCATGCTTCAAACTGTTCGCTATAAATACTGTCTACCAGTCACGAATTTCTAATATTCTATAAAACAGTATGCTACTTATGGATTTATTTTTATTAAAGACCACTCACTAAATCTCCCTCCCCCCCCCCCTCCCCCCCCCCACACACACACTCACACACAAACCAGGCAACCAAAATAGAAAATTCAAAGTTATGTCACCAATTTAAATTCAAAATCAATACTATAGATTTCAAGTTTTTTTTTTTCTTTAACTGAAATATATATATATATATACATATATATATAAGTATATAAATTCTTTTTTGCTACGGACTACAAAACTACAATGGAAAACAAATTTTGTTAATAAAATAATAATAATAATGCGTTCGATTTCGATTTTTAATGTCTGTTATTCTTAATAATTTGTGAATTCTAAAATAAAGATCAAATATTAATTTTTTTGTATATATTTTCCTGTTTTGATGCATGAATAAAACCTGTTAAAAATTTAGTATTCATATATATTTTTCTTCCTTCACTTTTTTTTCTTAAGGAAAATATAGGGACATTATATTTATATTATTATTTACTAAACGTTCAACAATCACTTCCTGTCCAAAGTAAATATTTCATCATTATGCTTTTCAGATTTCTACACATTTTTGTTCCATTCTTTTGCAAATAGTTGTAATACCTGTTTCATTTTACTACGACGTAAAATGTTCATTAAAAAAAATATGTACGTTCTTCACCCAATTGTTGCCCTCCGGGTTGTTTTAACATTAGGCCTTGACACATCTTGTGATTACAACACCCTGGATTCCATGCAGGTAGGGCTAGAAGGTACACAGGTTTCAAAGCAAGTTTTTTATTCATTTTTTTTTAATTTACTTTTTTATTCATTAATCAACATTCTTACCGTCATTTATTCGTTTAAGTACTCTTATTATTTCATGCAAGGAATTCTATAAAGTTATGATAAAAATAATATTATAGTTTAAAAAAATTAAAGAACACGCTTTTATAGGAATGTGAACTAAAAAGCACAAAATATCTATCTTAGTATTAAAATGCAGGGTAAGAGAAAAGCGTGTGAGTGACACACCATAATATTTACATACATTTAAATCTTTAATTTAAATAATTTAGAAGTAAACAAAAACCATTTTTAAAAAATCTCCACTGACTGGGATCATCGAACGCTAGACCTTTAGGTTCGTAGCGCGGAGCTATACCTCAACGCCACGGCGTTCACGTAGGGTAAGTCTTTTTTTACAATATAGATTTTTTGTTTGCTCCCAGAGCGGTTACAGACATACATATAAACATACATACATACAGGTGAAGCTAATAAAAGCGTGTTAATAAAGAATTTTTTACTGCTACAGTTATTTAAATCTACAAGGGTATCGTTAAGATTTTTACTTTCTTTTCTTGCAATAGAAGAAAATTGGTTTCATAAACATTTTCGACTTCAGGTTTTCCATTGATTTACACGTTTTGAGAGGTATAGAACGTGATTCGACCATTTTTGAAAAATGTGTCTGTCTGTGTATGTGATAAAAGTATTTCAGGAACAATTGCACAGAATTACATACAAATTGATATGTAGTTCTATATTGACATAGATTAGTGCTTATCAGTTTTTGGTGAAAATCGTCTGACAGGCGGTGCTGGCGAGTTCAAGAATGAATGCTCAGAATTTCATACAAATTTATGTGTAGCTACACGTTGACATAAATTAGCGCCTATGAACTTTTGGTGAAAATCGCCTAAGAAGCGCCGAGAGTGAATGCTCAGAATTTAATGCAAATTTATATGTAGCTGCACGTTGACATAAATTAGTGCCTATGAACTTTAGGTGAAAATTGCCTAAGAAGTGGCGTTGCTATTCTGTTTTTTCTAAATATAATAAATACTGCTTTTTCATTTATGTATTCTTTTTTTAAGTTATTTTTATGTAATAAACGTATTTTCGACAAGGTTGGCTTGATTTTGCCCGACCCGAGTTTTTTCAATTAAACCCACTTGAAAAAATCCAAGATGTGGGTTTTTTCAAAATCATTATTTAAAATTACACTTTTATCTAACTTACACTTTTATCTAACATATAAATATAAAACAAATATTATATACATTATGAGAACACGAACAAAGAATTTTCTGAAATATTGGAAGTGCTCAAACTGCTTTATTTAAAAAAAAAAAAAAAAAAAAAAAAAAAAACTGAAAAATTCTACATCAAAAATAAATAAATAAATAAATAAAATAAAATAAAATAAAATTTTATCTTATTAAAATATAATGAGAAATTATACATAAAAAATATAAGAGCAAGAAAAAAGAGTTGTTCGTCAATATAAAGAAAATTAGGAGACTTGAAGAACGCAAAATATAAATAAATAAAAATCAAATTAAAAAAAAAAAAAAAAAACTGAAAACTTTAACAGTGCAACACTTTGTAATGTATAAGGACTGTTCAGTGCAAAAAAAAAAAAATAATAATAATAATGCAGCAACACTAAATAATTATTAAAATCCAGTTTTTGTTGTAAGGGGCAGATAAACAGAATTTTAGATAATTAAAGTACAATTGTTTAATTAAAAAAAATTCTTTAACTTAATCATAAAAAGACTAGAAATTTTAAAATTAATTTTTAAAATTTTTGATTTTAATGAATAATTAAAATTATTATTATTATTATTATTTTTTTTTTTTTGGTCCTATTATGAATGATATATTAATGTTTAAAAACGGCAAGAAAGAAAATATTCTTGAAAACTCTGATAAAATCCGAAAATACTCTAAAAAAAAAACCCTGATAAAACCCAAAAAACCCTGATAAAACCCGAAAAAACCCATTGGGTTGGGTTTTGGGATTTTTCTGAAAAGAAAACGGGTTTTTTTCCAACCCTGATTTTTGATAATCTTTATACGATGATACACAAGATATTTATGAAATAATAATAATATCAATAATAATAAACAGAATTGTAGTCATAATTTGTATTATAAATGATAGAAAAGTAAAACTAGTATATTAAAATGTCAGCCACTATAGTCTAATCCAACTATGTAAGATATATAAGGATCTTGTGTTTATAAAATGAGGTAAATGGATATAGGATTTTATTGAATTGTTATTGTAACTTTTTTAAATTTCTTTGTAATTAACCCTTTCAGTCGCAGTGTTCCCGCTGATGGAACACCTAATTTTAATTCTCAAGTGCAAAAACTCATCCCGGAAATTTTTTAGCAAAAATTTACACTTATAACAAAGGAGAAAAGGTCCTTTTTTTTTTAACATGAAAATTTTAAATTTCTTGTATTTTAATTATGTTCGTAAATTCCGGTGGCAGTGTAATTTAAATGATCCGAATTTATTTGCGCCGCAGAGGGTTAAAGTACTCCGGAATAAATTGAAATGTTGGGATCTATGCAACTTTTACGAGTTTTTGTTGTCGATAATGTTTACTTATAAAGTGATTTATTTATTAAATTAAATATTATTTGAATTTAATAAGGTTTACTTACAGATGTTTCAAACCGAAAATTTATCCAAAAAGGAACAATGCTAATTTTTTTTTTATTTTTTAAATATTTATGATCGGCTATGTGTCTAAAAGCCATTTTTACTTCCATTACCCTAATACCGTAGGTAATGGAAGTATTGTATTCGGTCTGAAAATTCGATATCGGGATTTCACCTGATTTGCACGTTTTAAGGTCCCCTGAGTCCAAAAAAGTGGCTTTTGGCAATTGGTCAGTGTGTATGTATGTGTGTGTGTGTATGTATGTATGTGGAGAATCTTCTGGCTATTATAGCTCAGAAACTAATAAAGATAGAGCTACGAAACTTTAGGATTGAAATACGTCTGGTGTACAGATGAAATTTCCAAATTTTGGTGAAAATTGAAAAACCGGAAGTGGGACATCGGAAACCGGAAATGGGACCGTAAGTCCGTATCTCAAAAACGGCTCTAACGATTTTCTTCAAATTTGCTATATAAACACTCTATTAGATATCCTTTCGAATGATATAGTTGGTTAGTTCAGGAAAATTGATAGACGTCCTGTATAAATAGCTGAATTTCAGGTCTCCCAAGGCCGTTATTTTAAAAACAGCTGTACGGATTTTTTTCAAACTCGCCCTATTAACTCACTTTTAAATATCCTTTTGCATGTAATTATTGTTTTCCGGTCAATAATTGATTTATTGTAAAAGTTGGTATCTCAAAAACGGCTCTAACGATTTTCTCTTTAGTTCACTTTTATGTTTTCTGATCGCATTATCTCTCAAAAATGTATATAATATGCGTAATAGTGGGTAATGGAAGTCGTGTGGTTGTATCACACCAGATTTTTAAAATTAGTTTAGTAATTTTTAAAATAAATTAAGTAGTGAACGTTAAAGGGTTAAATGATTTTATAATTAATTTAATATTTAATGTTTGTGTAGGACTGTTTAAAAGTAATTTCGTCATAAGAAATATTTATTGTTTCATTCTAAATCAAGAATTTTTTTGAAACGATATTTCCAAGAAATATCGTCTAAGATATTTTGGGATTCCTGCTTGAGTTTATCTGTCCAAATACCTCGAGAGAAAGGCATGTGTGTGGACTACATTAAATCCATTATTTCAACCATTCTTCTGCGAAAAATCTCATGTGTTATGGGATGTCTCCGTCGAAATTTGACTTCCGGAGGCGTGTATATTTTGTAGAATGAATAAATGTCATCCGGTTTCCTGATATGATGTCACACAGTAGTCTGCTGAATTTCTTTATATATAAAGAAAGAGTAAATTGTAGAGCCTAAATTAAATGTTTTTAGGTTATTTCTCTTTTTTTGTTAAAATAAAAAGATTTTATTTATTTACTAGTAGGCTTCATCCGCTTCTCTGTTCACTAAATTTAAATGAATTTTCAAGAAATTTTAATCACTTTATAAATAAAAGCTATAAAACATCCACTTATTTTGCTCTGAACCTCGCTTCGGGTAACCCGCTCACGCTGGGTTCGGGTTCCGCTCAAGCTGCATCGGATCCAGGTTTCAATTACCTGCAGCAACGTCTTTCCTGGACACTTTAATTTTGATATTTATCGGACATCAAGTGATATTATTAATTAAAAACTACGATTTTAAATATGGCTGTGTCTCAGTATCTATTATACATTTTATTTTTGGAATCATGTATTTTATCCTTACGCTCTATCTATTATATTACCATTTGATTATTATTTGAAAAATACAATAAATTAAAAAAAAAAGAAAAGAAAAGAAAATCCGTGTCAAAGAAATTAAATAAATAAATTTTAATGAGTTTGATCCTTTTTACTACATTACCTTTTTTTCCGATAAATACAATAAATTAAAGAAAAAAAAATTCGCTATCAAAGATATTAATTGAAAAAAATGTAAAATAAATAGTATAACGGCCGTTGCTGTGCGACGCAGACAATTGGAAAGAAGAATAAATTTATGAAAATGAAACAGAAAAGTAAATGGATAAAGTCGGAGGAAAAAAAGTAGTTTGAGAAATTAAAATTCGAATATAGGCCTTGTATTGCCTAAAAAATTGCATACACACACACAAAAAAAAAAAAAAAAAAAAAAAATACATTACAAATTTAGGAAAAGAGAAAGGAAAAAAAGAAAAGAAAAGAAAATACTTATAGCACAATTTAGTTGTTGGTTGGTTTTAGAGAATAAAGCCGATTGACTGCACTAAGGTCCTTAGAGTAGAGGGAGAGTGCCCTCCGTGGCAGTCTTTCTAAGGGGGGTCTAAGCTCGTATTTACGCAAGTTTCGGCGAAAACCACGGAAAACTCCGAACGGCTAGACCGACGAGCCCGGCTTGGGATCGAACTCGGTACCTCATGTCTTCCAGCTTTGAGCGCAGAACCGCTTTGCCGCTGGTGAGCTTTATAGCACAGTTTAAATTATACTTCGATTTTCGATTGTGTAGCATATTGTTTCTAAAGTATTTTACGTGACCTTGTTAACTAATCAATCCGTAATGCACATTACATGATATTCTATAAGAAACCTACTTTTGTGCATAGGAATTATGTGCAGAAATTGCGCCATATTTTGTATGGTATAAAGATATTCAAGTATGCTTCAGAGGTATTCCTCTCATAGACCGTATTGTATCTGAATTTTCTTGTGGGGCCCTGCCCAATGTACAAATCAGTGGTGGTATTTATATTCTTTTCAATAAGAAACGTGCTATACAGAGACTGAACATATATCAGTTTCAAGACGTTTTAAATTTATTAACGGAAATAAAATTGCAGACAGACACAGCGGAATTCACTAACCTTTATTCAACATTGTAACAAAAAATAGAAGAAAAAAAAACTATTATCACCTTTAAAATACGGCTCTTATAAAAAAAAAAAATTCAGGTAAATCAAACATAAAAGATAACTGCATTTACAAAAAATAATGTTTCTTGATAATTAAGATTTCAAATTAATTTTTGTAAGCTGATGTCGATACCAGATCAATCAATAAATGAGAATGTGAGAAAAAACGTGTTTGAAGTTTAATCCGTCCTTTTTGCATGCTTAGATATGTGACCTTATTTTTCATTCTAACCTGTAATGAATTTTTCTATCGATAAATTGTTTTAACGTAACGTTCTAGACCTCTTAGGGTTTCAAACAATAGAAGAAAAAAAAAGTAAAAGAAAAATCGATTTTTTGAAAGTGTCAAGGTAAAATCGCTTTCTCCCCACCACATACATACACCAACATTATTGTTATATCAATCTATTCCAGATTATTTTTACTTTCCGAACACTATGGTGAGGAAAGTATTGTAATCATGTCAAAAATCCGATTTTGAGATTTCGATGTTTCTATACGTTTCGAGGTCCCCTGAGTCCGTTTTCACTATTTTTGCGATGATATATGTATACGTGTATGTCTGTGAGTGAATATGCTAGCGTCTAAACGCTTTGTTCGAATAAGCTGAAAGTTGGTACGTATATTGTAAGTCACCATAGTAGGGGAGAAGGGGGTACATTGGGACACGGGGCACATTGGGACAAAGGCTTTTATTCCTTTATTATTGCAACATAAAATTTGTAAAAAATCACACTAGACGGCACTAGTGGTACATCTTCATATTTGTGATATCAACTCATTCATTCAAATCTGCTGCCTATGAACAAGGATAGTTTATTTTATCATATGAAAAGTAATTTTTTTCAAGTAAATTAATGTTGATTTTTTAGGTAATAGGAAATAAATATTTTAATTTTTAAAAGTGCTATGTGTTTTTATAAAAATTAAGCTTTCGTTTCCACTATAGATCATTAGCCCATGTGCTCTAGAAAATTAGGCCTAAACATTTGTTTTGAAAATGACCTGATGGGGTACATTGGGACACCAATGCATGGGGCACATTGGGACTGCTCCAATGGCTCATTCATTTCTAACACCAATATATTTTTATTTATTTACTTATTTTTTGCACATATAAGCTAATTGTATTCATTTTTTTTCTAGGTATTCTTTAAATAAATAGAAAATGATTAGAAATTATAAGCCAAAAGCTGAAAGAACTAAAATTTCAGAAGAAAATATAGAAAAGGCAATAAATGAAATAATCAAAGATAAACTTTCTGTGAGGGAAGTTGCAATTAAATATTATATACCAAAATCTACATTATTTTATAGATTGAAAAAAATGAGAGAAAATAAGATTGAGTGTGTACTACAAATATAAATTATAAGTTTCAATCCAAATATACATCTCAACAAATATTCACAGCTGAACAAGAACTCTTGTTGAAAGATTATTTAATATCATGTTCTCAACTTAACTATGCCATCAACACGATCCTACATAACATTAAAGTTTTGTGTAGACTTGCAGGGTTTTGATGTGCGTTAAGATATGAATATGCAGTAATGCTTCATAACAATTTCATTTTTTCATAATTACCTACTTTATTATTATTTGTTATTGTATCAAAATCATTGTTTTGAAAGCCTTTCATTTACTTTAGCAAAATATTTTGCAATATTGTAATTAGATAAATAAAAAGATGGTTGTCCCAAAGTGCCCCATCATTAAATCAGTGTTGTCCCAATCTGCCCCTGCACGGGGAACATTGGGACACTTTTGCATAAGTTATGTTTTAATTATTTCTGTTTGTAAAACACATTAAACAATGCTCATTACCCATTTAAAAGGTGACCAATAACGCAAATATTTAAATAAAAATGCACAAAAGCATTAAAACTTTTATAAATTGGAAAATAACATGCTTTTATAAAAAGTGTCCCAATGTCCCCCCTCTTCCCCTACGAACCCTATAGATTTTGGTGAATCTAGCACTTATAGTTTTTTTTACAGGGACACCAGGAAAAATTATTTATCATTATGGCCTATGGGACCAAAATCTTTAAAGTACGATAGCATCAAATTGCCTCATTCAATTGAGCAAAAAAATTATACACATGTTATAGGTCACAGTTTCACGATCTGTATAGATTGTGGAGAATCTAGCACTTATAGGTTTTTTACAGGGACACAACGAAAAATTCTTTATCATTATGATCTATGGGCTCGAAGTTCAGTAGCGTTAAATAAAACATCGTATAATATACGGCGAAAAATACTCAAACACTCTATTATGGTTTTCTCTCTTTTGTTTGTTTAACAACTCCTCTTTCTTTACTTTATCTACGAAACTGTTAATTACTCAATGTTCGGAAAGTCGTGTGAGTGACACGCCAGATTATTTCTTTAAGAGTACATTTTGTATTTGTAGTACGTAAATTCTGAAACTGTTCACTTATAGTTAATATTTTGTGATACCAATAACATAATAATAAATGAAATTTTATAATGCTGTTTAAAGATTAATTTATATATGTAATGTAAAATTGTTTTTCCTGACTGAATGAGCGTCTGATTTACCATCGCCGAGCCCAAACCCCTGAACCTAAAAGCATGAAACTTAGCGTAAAAAGATTCCTTCCGTGACGTAGACACCCATTAAGAAGAAGTTTTACAAAATTTCCTTTCCCCCCCCCCCCCCCAAAAAAAAGGGGGGGGGAGAAAGGAGGCAGAACGTGATTTCACAAATCCTTTCATATTTCAAAGGAAAAGTCTTATAACGGTAAGATTTTTGCTTTACAGTATAACAAATACCTAAAAACCAATTTCAGAAATTTTTGAATTCGGCCTTCAAAGATGTGAGGGCTATTTTTCAAGCATAACTCTGCTCCAAATTACCTCAGGATGAGGAGTTATAGAGTGTTTATGTTGGTTATGTGTACGCCACAGATTAAAGAACTCTGTGCCTTCATGGTATACCGAAAGTGCACTTTGATGGGGTTTTGTAAAGTTCTCCACTTCACCGGTGGAGGTGGAGGGGAGCAAAATACACAATTTCAAACGTAACTCGGTTCCGAATTACCTCAAGAAGGTCAACTTTTGGTATGTGGGTCGGTTTTCGGGCCTGAAAGTTGGTTTTACTTATTCTCGTGGCTGTAAAATTATAATGGGTAGAGGGGGTATGGGGCACTTGGGGACCGAGATCTGACATAAAGCAGGTGGTACAAATTTTCGTTGCTTATGATTCCGTTATTCCTTTTTCATTTTTAAGTTTGAAAGCGGTCACATAGAATAATGCGAATATTATTCTATAAATATATATGTGTTTCTTAACCGTTTGCCGATCCTATTTAATTTCTCTCCTCTGATCAGTGTTGCTAAATTTTGGGACTTTTTTATTCAATGTACACCACTAAATTTTAACTGTAATAATTGCCTAATCAATTCGCTGGTTATTTGTCCATTATGTGTATCAAATATCACTCCTCAAAATTATCGATGATAGTTGAATAAAAGAATCCGTAAATTTGGCAACACTCTTTAGAGCGTTAGGGGTTAGGGGCGGCAAAAGGTTAATAAATCATGTTAGTAGTCTGCAGGATTTTAAATTATAAATTTATTGGTCCGTGATGTAGAAAAAGGTTGGGGACCTCTGACCTTAGACGAAGGTTAAGTACCATAATACTCATAAAAAATCTGGAGTGACTCCACTCGACTTTCCGAACTGTAACTAACAGTTTTGTAGATAAAATAAAGAAAGAGGAATTGCTAAACAAACAAAAGAGAGAAAACCATAATAGAGTGTTTTTTTCTCCATATATCACACGAGGTTTTATTTAACGCTACTGAACTTTGAGCCCTTAGATCATAATGATAAAGAATTTTTCGTTTTGTCCCTGTAAAAATCTATAGATGCTAGATTCACCAAAATGCTTATAGTTAGTGCAACACTGATTTATAATATTCATACAAATTTTCAGCTCAATTGAATAAGGCGTTTAGATGCTATCGCACTTTTAAAAATTTGGTCTCATAGGCCATAATGATAAAGAATTTTTCTTTGTGTCCCTGTAAAAAAACTGTAGTGCTAGATTCACCAAAATCTATACAGTTGGTGCAAATGTGACCTATAACATGTGTACAATTTTTTTGCTCAGATTAATAAGGCGTTTAGACGCTATCACACTTTTAAAAATTTGGCCCCATTGGCCTTAATGATAAAGAATTTTTCTTTGTGTCCCTGTAAAAAAACTATAAGTTCTAGATTCTCCAAAATCTATACAGATTGAGTATCTGTGACCTATAATATGGGTATAAAATTTTTGCTCAATTGAATAAGGCGTTTAGATGCTATCGCACTTTTAAGATTTTGGTCCCATAGGCCATAATGATAAAGAATTTTTCTTTGTGTCCCTGTAAAAAAACTATAAGTGCTAGATTCACCAAAATCTATAGGGTTCGTACTATGGTGACTTACAATATACGTACCAACTTTCAGGTTAATCGAACAAAGCCTTTAGACGCTAGCGTGTTCACAGACATACACACATACACACATACACACACACATACATACATCATCGTAAAAATAGTGAAAACGGACTCAGGGGACCTCAAAACGTATAGAAACATCAAAATCTCGAATTCGGATTTTTGACATGATTACAATACTTTCCTCACTATAGTGTTCGGAAAGTAAAAATTATATGACTTTGCACGGGACAGTTCTTGCGACCTCTAATATTGCAATATCTGACAACATTAATCAAAAGTAATAATTTACTTCTCTGTATCGAATGACAAATGACATCATAAATTATTTCCCCGTCAAAAAATGTTTTAGACGCATTAAATTCTAACATCGTAAAAATTAGAGTTAAAGCAGAATTAATTTCATGTCCAAAACATTCTGCATCTGGCTTCAGCAACTAAATTACCCACTCAGGCAGCATATATTTATTAGCATGACGAAAAACAAATCAGATATTGGCTGCAAAATGAATGTTATTTTTCCAGACCTCAATAAAGATGATTATTTAGATTTTGTGAATAGAATATTAAAGGGAAAACATTTCTGTGATTACTTGTGATTAAAGAGTAGTCATTGAACTCTAGTTGAGTGATTAAATCATCGGCTGTTTTCAATAAAAAATATTTTCGTGTTCGTCGCTTTTTTAACATGCTTTTATTAGCTTCACCTGTATGTATGTTTGTATGTATGTTTGTAACCGCTTTGGGAGCAAACAAAAAATCTATATTGTAAAAAAAGACTTTCCCTACGTGAACTCCGTAGCTGTGAGGTAGAGCGCCGCGCTACGAACCTAAAGGTCTAGCGTTCGAGCCCAGTCAGGAGAGATTTTTTTTAAATGGTTTTTGTTTAATTCTAAATTATTTTAATTAAAGATTTAAATGTATGTAAATATTATGGTGTGTCACTCACCCGATTTCTCTCACCCTACATTTTAATACTAAGATAGATATTTTGTGCTTTTTACTTCACATTTCTATAAAAGCGTGTTCTTTATTTTTTTAAAACTATAATATTGTTTATTCTTTTATTTCCTTCTTTAAAGGGAGACTTTAAGATCCTTACCTTAGAGGAATGGTATAAGAGGAGATAACATGTCCGGGAAAACATGAAGCCAAAATAGTACCTGCAGAAGCCATTAAATAACGCAGTTATATAATTAATTATGCATTGTTATTGCGGTTGGTTGAGTTTAATGTTGCGCTAGTTAGGGTTGCCACTTAAACAGGAGAATGAAATTCCCTGACTTTTCCAGGTTTTCTAGGTGCGTTCTAAGAAAATTCCAGTCTAACCATATATTAAGCACTGGTTGCGTTGAGGGCAAAATAATTACGGTACTACTTGAAAGCACAAAAAATATATATGACAAAAGTTACATACAGTGATAGCATCTGTCGCTTATAAACGGAATAAAAAATTTCTTTCACGAGCGGAAAGGAAGGCTGGCGATGTTACAAATCGTGGAAGCTAAAGGTGTAGGGAAAAAAAAAAAAAAAAAAAAAAAAAAAAAAAACAGAAAAATGACCCTACTATGGCGAAAAAATTGTTTTTTCTTTAGCAACCATCATATGATATTCCCTGACTTTTCCAGATTCTGGCTAAAATATTCAAATTCTCTGATTTTTCCCTGACTTTTATGGTCAATTTTCGAATTCCCTCACTATTCCAGGTTCTCCAGGTAGCGTGGCAACCCTGGCTAGTGCTGCGCAATGGGTAATTGGCTACGGTCTGGGACACATCTCTAAGACCCCTAAAGATGGCTCGGAGACATACCATCACAATTTTGATCCTCCATGGAGTGGATATAGCTCTCCCGCTTCGGTGACCCTCCAGTGGGAAAATTTGAATGGGAACATGGAGGACATTTCGGCCACGGCGGATTTTACGTGCACCAACTACCATTAATGTACACGACTGCCTTTGGGCTGCTCGAGTATCGAACCCGCAATCTTCAGTTACGAGCTCGGTGCTCTACCGACCGGGCTACCGCGACCACCATGGGCGTCGGCACAATGGGGCAAGAGGGGGCACTTGCCCCCCACCCCGGAAAATTCTAATAAGCATTTTTTTCTTTAACTTTAAAACTATACAATCAGAATTTTATTTAAAAAAAAAAAAAATTCAGGTTTGTGCCCCCCCCCCCCCTCTCCCCTGAAATTTTTTCTGGCGACTCCGCATTGTTATTGTGAAATTATGTGATATGGATCATTCGCGTTGAAAGTCATTGTAACTATAGGTCTCAAAGCTGTCAAATAAATGACAAGTAAATAAAATAACATAGTACTAACCAGTGTTTTGGTAGACTCAATAACGTTCCGGCAGTAGTCTTGTCTGCTATTGCGGCAGCCATTTTGGGTAGACAGCAGTTAACTTCATTCCTTTACTCTGCATGCTGATACGCTATATGCCAACATCTGTTATATCACTGCTCCAAGATATTTACGATCAAGGTTCCTTATAGCTCAACTTTGATACATCGTTTACCACTTATAAATTCTGATACATATATATATATATTAGGGGGGGGTTAATAAAAGTTTTTTAACAATATCAGCTCATTGCGTCTGTTCCAATATCAAAAATTAAACAAATTAAGTCACTGGTTCGCAGGACCGGTAATTTCAAAATTTCACTGGTCGTACTTACTTTGACTGGTCCCTTCACCCATTCTGTTATATTTTTTTAAATATTTGAAAATTTGTAAAACTCTGTTTCACTCAAACTTTGTTTGCTTGTAAATTTGCATGGAAAATATGATAATTAACTTTTTGTAAACTATTTAAAACGTAGAAATGAAGGCCTGGGGTAGGTGCTCCAGTGATTGGCATGCTCCAGTAATTGACATCTATTCCGAAATAATTAATAAATAAGAAAAATAATAAAATCATATATTTTACATATAAGAATTTTAACATTTTAAATTTTATGTCAAACACCGGAGCATAGGGTGCTAATAACTGGTAAAATGAATAACTATCAGTGCCAAACACTGGAACATAGGGAGCCAATTACTGATAAAATGAAAAACTGGTAGTGTCAATTACTGGAACATTGAGTGGGTGTCAAATAAAAATTCATAAAAAAAATAATAATTGTTATCAAATGTATGTTCTGAATGTCTTTCATGCGATATGTACTAATTCAAGATTTCTAAAAATATTTTCTGGTGACTAGAACATGAACACTAAACCTACCACGACGGGTCAAATGACCCATTTTAAACTTTTTGTCAGAATTTCTTGCAAATAACATAATCACACCGTCCATGTTTCATGTACCAAATTGTGCTAAATAATATATTTTTGCTATACATAGTAATATATATAACATTTTAAAGACGGGGTACTTGACCCGCTGTGGTAGGAATAGGTATACATAGGTAGGTTTAGTGTTAAAAACATCAGATATTGCTGTAAAGGTGTCAATCACTGGTGCACTTACCCTATATAAATAAAAAATTTAATGCTTTAATAAACGAGCTAAATGTCGCATATTTACAACTAAGATTTAAAAAAAAAAAAGATTTTTAAAGGGAAGTTAAATGAAAAATTACAGATGATAGGTGATATTGACAATTATAATGAATTGCGCTTATTATTGTTATAAAATACTATTCTGCGATAGGGGCAATTTTAGAGAAAAGTAAAAAAAATAAATTATTCAAAAGCTTCACGGGTCCGGTGGACCACTAGAATTTATATTTTGTTAGTCCATTGAATACTTTTGTGGTCCCGGACCACTGCTAATTTCGAGCCTCGGGAGGGGAAACTTTAAAAAGTTCTTATGCTGAAAAAGCAACTTGGGAACATGTTTTCTTGTAAACAACTTGAACAATTTTATCGATTTTCGGTAGATTTGTTTATAATCATTTACTTTGAGATATGTATATATTTTGTTTCGGATTATAAATTACACGTTATAATCCGGATCATCATTTCTATATTTGCCATTTTTTCTCAAATTTGAAAATTTTATTTCAATAATATTTAAAATTTCGAAAAACAGCCAATTCAATATCTTCCTACAAATATTTTTCAAAAAAAAAAAAAAAAAAAAGAAAGAAAGAAAGAAAGAAAAGAAAGAAAGAAAGAAAGAAATCAGCCGACTTGATTTTATAATTTAAGTAAAAATTTGTCTGGCTACAACCATTTTCGAATAATAATTGCCATCTAAATAAATGGAAGAAAACTACTTCAAAAATTCTATGTACAAATAGTGGTAGCCAAATTTTAGACTAGTTATGACTACTGCACTTAATCAGTTAATCTGTCTTTATATGATTAATCTATTTTTACTAATCAATAGCTGTTAAATACTACGTTTAACTAATAAAAAATAAGTCGGATGCATATGAATATTCAATATTTAAATAGAATTCGAGTCATTAGTACGTCAGAACTATTTCTTTCAATCTGTGATTTTGCGTTATTTCCATTATCCACCTTCAATTTCATATTTCTTTTCATGTCTGCAAAGGAAGGGAAAAAAAAAAAATATATATATATATATATATATATATATATGTGTGTGTGTGTGTGTGTGTGTGTATGAACCGTGCAAAAAAACTTTTTTTTTTTTCAAATAATTGAAATAAAGTTTATAAAAATAAAGTTTCTAAAATAACGATGGTGATTTCTAACAAATGAAAATAAATGAAAAAGGCCGGAAAAGGCTTAAATTTAATAAAAGAAATGGAAATATCTGAAAGCAAATAAATTTTGTGACATAAGTTTTACAGTTAAAAATTTATTAAAATTATAAAAACTATACATCGAGAGATTCTATTATTTATGAGCCAAAAATAAATAAATAAGTAAATATCTTTCCTTTTATGTCGAAAAAAAAAATGAACGTGCAAACATGTTTTTAAAATAATTGAAATAAAATTTAGAAAAATCATTCTAAAGAAATGAAACAGCTTCAGTATAGAACCTCTTGACGAAATTTGAAATTCGGCACCGAAGTAGCTCGGATGTTTTCCCCCAAGATCTTTACTTACGCAGTTGGGATGGCCATTTTAATTCATCGCTAAAATGGCAACAAAAATTTACAAGCCGCCATGGGAATCTTTTGCTAAAGCTACACCTAAGAAATTTTAAGAAATGAATATAGCTAAGGAATGAAATGCGAGCTAAGCAATGCTAAGGAATGAAATGCAGTTACTGCAAGCCTTTATATGGAAGATAAAAAATTAAAATAATTATAAGATAAAAACTTTTTATAAACCATGTTTTTAAATTTTCTGTTGAGTCATAGCTATAGAACAACTACATTAGCACTTTACCAATGATTATTGTTACGAAATTGTAAATAATTGTTTTTATTTTTGTATAAATTCTTTCAAAGAGGCTTAGTTAGTTGATAAAATGTCAATTTTCTGCATTTCCGGCTCTTTTTCGCGTTAAAATTGCTTAATTTTCATTTAAAACGCATATTAAAAAGCTCCAATAGGCGGGTAAAGGATTTGGCGCCAAATTTGGCGACTTTTTGCCCTTGGCGAGTTTTTGGAGACTTTTAGTGAGAAAATACTTTATTATCGATATTCCAAAGATGGACGTTCTGATGTGATTGGTTAAAGAGTTACGAGAAATTTGAATAAAAAAAAAAGTTTGTTTTAAAAATAAAATATTAATCCTTTCAGAACAACATATATTTGCATCATGAACTACATTAGCACTTTATCAATGTGTAGAAAATCTTTAAAGTGATAATGACGTCCATTTTTGCCAGATGCATAATTGAACTTTTTACAATTTTTTAACGCTCACGTTTAATTAAATATATTTATTTTTATGTCGAAAGAAAATGAACTCGTAATTTTTTTTTCTTTTTTTTTTTGGCAACAATTAAATTATAGCTATTATTTTAATGACTATTTTTATTGCTATTAGGAGCTTATTATTTTCATATTTTAATTAATTAAAAGAAAACTATTCGAAAATTCGAAAATCTGACTTCGAAGTATTGTGTTGTCACCGGGTTCTGAGCTACTGTAAAAGTTTCAAATGTCTAGCTAGTAGGGAAGTTAGTTAAAAATAGATTGCAAGATTTGTACCGGACAAACAAACAAACAAACAAGAATAGAAGTTTATATAAACATGGTAATAAGTCCTATGGCACTAAATTAAATTTCGCTTACATTTCTTTTTATTATTACTCGACGCCTCACAGCCACGACGTTCGCAGGTGAAACGACTTTCGTTACATTATTGTTATTTATTTTATTTTATTTCATTTATTTATTTATTTTGTGTGTGTGTGTGTGTGTTTTAAATATAAAAAATAAATGTATATTAATATTTTCTCCTCGCCGCAAAAAAATTGTTCTTAAAATTTTGTGAATAGAATCTCAAGGGAGACTGTTTAGTTTGTTTGCGATTAAAAATTATTGAACTCTAGTTGAACGATCAAATCATCGGCTGCTGTTTTCCAACGAGGTAATTTTTCGTCGCATTTTTTACTTTCTCTTACCCATAAGGTAGAGAAAGTATTGTTTTTGGGTCAAATTTTCGAACGCGAGATTTTGTTATATTTACACGTTTTGAGGTCCCCTGAATACGAAAATCATGTTTTTAGCAAATGGTCTGTGTGTATGTCTGTGTGTCTGTCTGTTATCAGCATATCTCAAAAACAAATTAAGGCAGAAAGTTCAAACTTGGTATTCTAAATGTGTATCATATAGGGACGCTACAGTAAGCTTTTCGTTAAGATCAAGCAAATGGTTCGTGTACAGGGACAATCAAGCGAATTCTAATACATTACGTCTATGGGGGAAATTGCAGGAAAGTACAGTTTAACGTCTATAGACTGCACTAAACCAAATGAAACGAATATATATATTTTTGTAATAGAGATAGTTAACTGGGGAAAAAAAATTGTGTATGTAAGAGCCTCCCCTCCCCCCCTGGGGGGGAAGTCCCCCCTCGAGGGGAGTAAATTTTCATGATGGGTATCTTTCAAAAGAGCTCGCCAATACCTTTAAAACGAATGGTTGAACCATCGATCTGCGATAATTTAAAGCAAAGTTATCGATTTTTTTACTTTTAACGAAAAAAAAAAAAAACTTAGAAAAAAAATCGTTCTTTTTCTTTTTTTTTTTTTTTTTTTTTAAATATTGAGAATAAAATGGACTTTTTTTTGGATATTTGGTGTTATACTACTTCTCAAATATGGAAATCCTCTGCCTTATCATAAAAGATAATTTTTTTAATAATAATTTTAATAAATTATTTTTTAAAAAGAGAATTATTTTTTAATAACCGAATTAAATTCTATATAAATGTAGGTGCATTAATGAAACGGGGGGTTGAGGGGGGCAGTAGCCCCCCTCACACAGAACTAATTATCATAAAGTTCTCTTCAGAAGCCTAATATGAAGAATTGTTTAACATAGGTTTACATAACAGTACTCGTTATCTTACCTATTAATCTGCAAGCTGTATTTATAGTATTAAATTTCAGGGTAAGAGAAAGTCGTGTGAGTGACGCACCAGATTATTATTATTATTTTTTTTTTTTTTTTTTTTTTTCATTAAAATAAAATAAGAAAAATTCAAGGAAATGTATTTATGATCAATTACTTTTTTTGGGGAAATTCAAAAATGTATCTTTCAACAATATATTTTATTTAAAAAAAAAAAAAAAATAATAATAATAATAATAATAATATCTCATCTAAAAATTGCATCCCCCCCCCCTAATTTTATAATCTGTATAAGTTTTTTTTTACTAAATGTGATATCAATACAATTAAATTTTTTATTTAATCTATCTTTACATGTCATTTTAAAATATCTAAATATATTTTAAATTGTGTTTTACAATTAATAGGTTACTTGTTAACTTTAACATGTTAACTTCGCTGAAAGGAGTCAAGTGTTTTCGGGAAAAATTATATAACTTATAACTTGGTTAGTCCGATAATGTTTCATGATTATGAAACATATTCCAACTGACTTAAGCCCACCAGCGGCCGAGCGGTTCTGCGTTCAAAGCTGGTAGACGTGAGGTGCCGGATTCGATCTCAGGTCGCGCTCGTCGGCATAGCTGTTCGGAGTTTTGCGTGATTTACTCCGAAACTTGCGTAAATAAGGGCTAGGACCTCTTAGAAAGACCCCCCCAAGGAGGAGGGGTTTACCAGTTATTAGCACCCTATGTTCCAGTGTTTGGCATAAAATAATAAAATTCTTATATGTAAAATATATGATTTTATTATTTTTCTTATTTATTAATTATTTCGGGATAGATGTCAATTACTGGAGCATCTACCCTATTCAAAATATTTGAAAAAATTAGCAAAATTTTCAGTGTAAAATGCCTTTAATTATTATTTATAATCGTGCCAAGAATGAAGGGTTTATAAAACGGAATTTCGCATAATTCAAGGTTTTAGACAATTAAAGACAATTTCGGACTGTTTTAGAGAATTTAGGATACTTTTGGACGGTAAAAAACTACCTGCAATTAATATTTAATTGCAAATTAAACTCATGAGTCACAGTGCTTTAAATTACTATGAAGGAAGATAATGTCATCCAAAATCTGTATTCAAAAAGTTTGATAAAAAAAATAGAAGAAAGAAAATCTTCGATGAAATACATATTGTCTCGACTCGCGGATCAAAAATTTATGCAAATCCGATCCACAAAGTTGGTAATCCGCGGTACCCGACCCTTAGCAGAATCCTAATGTACAGAAAACATTACATGTTAATTCGTTGATTAATACAGAGACTAAAATGCATCCAATCTTTGGCACTTTAACTCTTAAATAAAGTTTCAATATCACATATTGTTTTACCTTCTTTTTATTCTTATTATTATTATTAAGCAGTGAGCCAATACTGATAATATTTCACATTTTTATTCTTTAATTATTGTTTTTCTTAAAATGCTCAAACACTTTTCTAATCACTAAAACGAAAGTAAACTACAGGTCTTCCTGTTTCTACAATCGGCAGCAAAAGTATCCGAGCACCAGCAAAAATTCCTATGTGGAAAAAGTACACTTAATACAGTTTTGTTAAATAAATCCTTGTCGAATCCTGTGCTTAGACTGACTAAGAACATGATTCGACAAGGATTTACTTAACAAAACAGTATTAAGTGTACTTTTTTTACATAGGAATTTTTGCTAATGCTCGGATACTTTTGCTTTTTATATAGTTATAATCCAATTATCCACAGCGTAGTACTAGTGCGACGTTAAACCCAACCAACCCTCCAACCAACTGTATGGTTACAATTATTTCTTTTATAAAATAAGTTTAAAATACGAATTTTATGTTCAATCAAAAATAACTTCTACATTGAGTTTCGAAACTACTAATTTTATTGCCATTCTGCTCCAATGAATTCGTAACACTGATTTTGTTGTCGAAACGTGAAAAGAGTGAAAGAATGTGCGATGACCGTAACATCCCTTTGCTTGTGTCAAAATCAGCTGCTTTCATTCGATTTTTCGCGCATCATTTCCCTGTTCTTATCAGGCTATGTATATTCTGATGTTTCAACACCCACTTGGTTTGACTCTTTTTTATTTTCTTTCTTTTTTTCGCGAATGAAGCGGTGATTTGCCACTTGAAGAGTCTTTGTAGTCATAAATCATCCTTATTTTTTTTTTTTTATAATGGGGAAAAAAATGGATATATTTATAAGACAACGCCCAGCTTATCGATTTTTCGTAACATAGTAAAAAAAAAAACATCGCACAGGGAATTTGCTTCTGCAGTCACAAGCACAAGTTCAAGCTAGAACCTTTTTTTATGTATACGGATGGACGTAGTAATCAAGAAATTTTTTAACAGTTTAAAAATGAATAAGAGTTAAAGTTGGTATATTTAAATGTGGTTTGCAAAAAATAAAAGCTGCTCTCACAAAAGGGGATTTTTTAAGTAAAGAAAATTAATAGTTTTTTTAGCATAAAGTTTGTCAATAGAGAGTGCTGAATGCAAATTGTATTATAAAGTATTTAAATTGGAGTTCTATCAAATGAAATATGTATCCTTCATATAAGAACTCATGTAAGAATTGTAAATTTTTCTACACGTGTAGCACCCCCTGTTGACAAAAGTTTTGCCTAAAGAAATTAACTTTTTTCTTTACTGGTATGGGGGGCCATTCTTTCTCGAAAACTGCATTAAAATAAAGGTTCTTTCAAATCTTATGAAATTTCAAACTAATTAGAAATAGATGCGACGCTGGGTGCTTATATAATACACAGTGGCGGATCCAGAACTTAACTTTGGGGGGGGGGGGGGGGGCAAAGAGTTTTCAAGATGCAGAGCTGCCAACCTAATCCGGCAAATTGTTAACGCCCATTGAAAAACGCCCTTTTTTCTACACCACTTAATTTTTAGAGCAATTCTCTTCAAATGTATCTATGATGAATTAAGTAGAAAAATACTCTAAAATATGAGTGGTGTAGAAAAAGGGGCGGTACTAACAATTTGCCGGATTAGGTTGGCAGCTCTGAAGATGTTATTCCAGGCCAATGAAAAATTTACACTTGTAACATCCAATTGGGAATGTTAGTGCTTTGGGGGGGGGGGGGGCTTCAGCCCCCTAGCCCTCCCCCCTCTTAAATCCGCCACTGATAATACAGTAAATTCCCGATTATCCGCAAATGGATTATGAGCATTGCGGATTATCCACGGATGCAGTAAAAGGGTGGGCTCAAGAAAGCGCGGGACCAAAAAAAGTACTTTCTTGACAAGAAACAAAAACAATAATTGATTTTTTTTAAGAACAATATAAAGAATTACGTTGTTTTTGTTTCATTTTTTTGTACCGCACAGTACGATACTATTTAACTTAGTGCATAAATTAGCTTACAGATTGTATCTTGCCTTCGTCGTAAGTAGCTTTTTTGCGTATTGTTTTTGTATCCTTTCGTACATAAAATACAAATATATCTACTATACTGTAAATATAATGTCAATGTTCATATTTTGTTTCATATAGAATACAATCATGCTTTGGAGCTAGAATATTTTTTATCTCATTTGTCCCCATAGATATAATAATAAGAAATAGATTGATCATCGCGGGAAATAAATGTGATTCCTTTTCATTCGGGGAAGGACGACCATTTTACTCTCTAATGGCTGTCTTTTCCCGAGTGAATACACACGGGAATACACACAGATAATTTAGCTTGTAAAATTTATGAATAATTTATGTACTAAAGGTGAATGAAAAACGTCAAATATAGTTTCAAATTCATTTTTCTTTTCTTCTTCTTCTTCTTTTTTTTTTTTTTTTTTTTTTTTTGAATTACATTTAAAGAGAATTATATATCTATGAATTACTTAAAATTTATACGTAATTTGTTAATTAATAAATAATAAAAAATAATTTTAATTAATTAATTAAAATTAACTTTAAAAAATTCCCTGAATTGTAATAGCAGTATTTACATCATAGTAATAAAAAAGCAATTGGTTAGTTAAATTATACTTTAAGTAAATTAGTGAGATATATCAGATACACAACGATATGTGGAATATAACTTATGTACGGAAAGTTATCCTGATTGTTCTAATAAATTTTTTTGAACAATTAAATGTCACACAAATTTCGTCATTCAGAATATTCATCAACTTTCGCAATAGTTCTATTCTATAACTTTATTATTTTATTTTTTTGGCATCAAAAATCTTTGGTAGATAATATAGGCATGATAGATCTATATGAATTACTATAGGGCAGTTCCTTGTTTGTAAACAAACATCTCAACTTTTATGAGTGGTTGGCAAAAAGGCTTGGGAAAAGCATAGCGATGGCGATTACTTGATTACTACCAACGGAAAATCAATGGTGGGCGGGGCGCAGGAAAGTCGAGCGCGCTTTTTTGCCAACCACATGACGTCACGAGGAAATGCTCTATACCTATGTTTGCCCCTCATTTCATCTTTATTGTGATTTATCCGCGATTTGCATTATCTCAGAACCCGTGCCACTCAACTCCGTGGATAATCGGGAGTTTACCAACGAGATATATAAAGTAGATTGATAAATGGTAACCCTTGAGAAGGTCCAAGATGAGTCATGTGACATGCTCTCCTTGCACCTGCGTATTCGGTGGTAACAGCTTATTTTCAGTGAATTTCTATGGCAACGGTTTGGAGATTGTTCTTCGCAGCCAATGTTTTTGTTTACTTGCGTAGTTTAATATTCTTTTGTTCTAAATCATTTTGATTTTGATTTTACTTCTTTTTTATTTTGTGTAGTTGAACTTTAACCGACAAAATGCTTAAAAATAGTTGAAAAATTATTATTTGTTGTTAAATTTAGCTCTTTAAAAGTTTAAATTTTCTTTTATAAACACTTTTAGACTTTGTTGGGAAACGATGAAAAAAAGGTATTTTATTATTTATTAAAATGTGAAATATGTGTAAAATTATTTTAAAAACAATTCATTTCGGTCATAGGACTGTCATGTTACCTAATAATAATGATAATTTGTCAAACTGATATTTTAAATGCCAAAATAGCGATAAAGGGCCGAACACAGCAACCTATTCGAGCATATCACGTGATTCATCTTGAACCATGGAAAGCTAATCCTTCATCCATTGAATCAGCACTCTAATTTATATATCTCGTTGGAGTTTACCAACGAGATAAATAAAGTAGAGTGCTGATTCAATGGATGAAGGATTGGCTTTCCGTGGTGCAAGACGAATCACGTGACATGAACCAATAGGTTGCTATGTTTGGCTCTTTATCGCTTTTTTGCCAATTTAAAATTTCAGTTTAGCAAATTGTCATTATTATTAGGTAACACGAGAGTCCTATGACCTTAATAAATTGTTTTTAAAATAATTTTTCACATATTTCACATTATAAAGAAATAATAAAATACTGTTTCTTTCATCATTTCCCAACAAAGTTTAAAAGTGTTTATAAAGAAAAAATAAACTTTAAAAAGAGCTAAATTTAACAACAATTAATAATTTATTAACTATTTTTAAATGTTTTGTCGGTTAAATTTTGACTACACGAAATAAAAAAGAAGTAAAATGAAACAAAAATGATTTAGAACAAAAAAAAAAAAAAAATGTTAAATTGCGTATGTAAACAAAAACATTGGCGGTTATCTCCAAGCAGTTGCCATAGAAATTCATTGAAAATAGACTGTAACCAAGGAAACCACCGAATACGCAAGGGGGGCATGTCACATGACTCATCTTGCACCTTCTCAGGGGTTATCGTTTATCACTCTACTTTATATATCTGGTTGGAGTTCACTATAATTGTCCTAAAATTATATTTTCAAAACATCGTACCAGTGGTTTATTTTAATTTGAGATTTTTTAGAGACTTTGTTTATTTATTTTTAACATAATGGATCCTTAGTTGTTGTTGTTGTTTTTTTCCCCAGTTTATTTGTATTTAGCTTGTTTTAAAAAATTATCTCCAAATCATCAAATTAGGATGTATACATTGGGAACTCGACATTTCAAATCTTATGCTTAAAATTACCTTAACTATAACTAAAATTCGATGCATATAACATTAGTATATTACTTGAATATAAGCTGCACCAATGGTTGATAGACACCAACTTAAGTAAACGTGTAACTTTGTACATACAGTCATCCCCACTTAATCGGGTAACGGATAATCGAATACCCCGCTTATAAGAATATTATAAAGTTATGGAACCAATTTTTTTCCCATAGAAGTAATACTAAATTTCCTCGTTTAAAGAAATATTTTTTACAACGCCACCGCGCTTAATCGCATAAACACTCAAAGTTTCTTAAATGAAATTCCTGTATTTCTGGGCAATTTTTTCCTCTCATTCTCAAAAATAAAATTCCGTTCTTCTTTTAAAAACCTTACATAACTAAGGCATGCTCTTTAAACATGAGACGGTATTCCTGCCGAGGTGATAAAAATTGTTTTGCAAAAGCCAAATTTATAAAATCAGCAACTGATGAGAAAATTGGAAATTAAAATACAAATTATCTCCAGGAATTAGATATCACAAATGTTGAAAGTTTTCAGATGATTGAAAAAGAACTTTATGAACTCATAAATGTCGATAAAGATGAAGAAACAGAAAGAGATGAAGAGTTTAATCTTCTAATAAAACCTTTAAATGAAAGTGATAAAGAAGAGCAAGCGAACGATAAATGAAGTTGCAAAATCCTTTAATATTATTCATCGTCATTTCGAGTCTCATAGAAGCGATTATGATCTATTTATGTGCTTTAGAAAAAGAAATCGAAAAAAATGTTAATTAAATCTATGTTAAAGTAATCAATCATAACTGACTTTTTTTTTTTTTTTTTTTAGCATTAATTGCATTTATAAATTACTATAATATTTTAACTTAGTAAAAGTTTTGTTAAATATTTAAATAAGAAAGAGGTATCGATCATTTATTTTTTCATGTAAGCATAAAACCAAATAATTCATTCAATTGCGTTTCTAGTCTTCCCCGCTTAATCGAATTAATATATTCGTTTAAGCGGGGCCGACTGTATATATACAGGCATGAGAATTTTCCGCGGATCCGCGATTTTCCGGGGGTTTTTTGCGATTTTCGTTAATTTCGTGGTTTTTTATTTTGTTAAAATCAAACTCCAATAACGATCAGTGTTCAAACGCTCCACGAAAAACTTTAGATTTTCAATCTTTTTCCATCCAAAATATAAATGTCAATATTAATTTTAAACGTGCTTTATCAGATTCTATAACATATAAAAGAACAGAATTATTCAATATTTCTCACTCATGAAATTTTATTTTGTCCTCCCCTCCCCCTTTTTCATCTCTAACAATTTCCGATCAAACATTCTGCGGGAAGCCTTTTATTTTTGAATATTTATCCATCCACAATATTAATTTTAAACTTACTTTATGATATTATAAAACCCATAAAGAAGTAGAATTGTGTTTAATATTTCTCTCATGAACTACTCCCCCCCCCCCTCTTCTTTCCCATTTTCCACCACCAGCCAATGATTAAATGTTAATTGCTAGCTAACGTTTTTTTTTTTTTTTTAACACATGTTTTTTTGTGTTGATGTGCATTATTCTTTTAGTTTAATTTGTCACTTTTAAAATATTTTGTATAGTTTTTTCCTGTGAGCATTATTTTTCATTTGAAATAAATTTTTTGAACGTACATTTGTATCTTTTTCCCCGCGCGCGTTATTTTTCTTTTAAAATTAATTTTATGAACACGCGTGTTTCCTCTTTTTTTTTAATTTTCTGCACTCTCATGCCTGTATATATAATTCTATGCATTAATTTTTGAGTTACAGCTGCCACAAAATTTGTTTCTCTCTGTCACACACACACATACACAAACAGGCCTTTTCTAAAAATCGTCAAATCGTATTCAGGTTTATCTCAAAACTTGTACGTTCTTCGTAAACCAGATGTGAAATTTTTCAGGAATCCAATACTGTTTTTTACATACCGAAGACAGTAATAATTAATGGCATACTAAAATAAGTATCGTATTTATGACGTAATTCTTACACATTTTGCCGAGTGTCAAGAGTCAGCACAAGATGCAGTTAACCGAAACATCATCTTTTCACACACGCATAATAAATAGTACATTTCATCCTTTTCGCTTCAGTAACGAGTGTCATTATGTGGTCACTATTTTAAAAAAAACAGCAGGCGTTATAATCTGTTTTACTTACTATGTATTAGTAAGTCGATGCTCTTCATGCACCAATAATTAGCAAAGTAAAAGTGCGTAAATCCATCTTCGTTTTGTATTTTCCTTTCTGGTTTATTTAAACTATTTTTTTTTTTTTTTTTTATGTTGTTATTTTGCGCTAAATATTCTTATTGATGCTTCCAACAGTGTACAACGTCGGGTGTTTTACAGTTATTTTTACTATAACTGATACATTTTTGTTTGTTTCAAACTAGGAAAAAAGTACCCCTTGATATATTGTTTACGAACTATTATTTTAATTTTTTCCTTTATAACAATGATACAGTCGGTAACAAAAGTGTCCGAACATTAGCAAAAATTCCTATGTAAAAAAAGTATACTTCATACGGTTTTGTTAAATAAATCCTTATCGAATCGTATTCTTAGACTGACTAAGAACAGAATTCGACAAGGATTTATTTAACAAAACCGTATGATATATAAAAGGTAACAAACCACTTTAAAACACGTAGATAAAATATTTTTATTAAAAACTACACAAAGCTTTTCGCCATTATAACAATAGCATCATCAATCAGGTGTAATTGCGTTACATAGAACCAGCAATATATAAATAAAGAAGTTCAAACGGTTTAAAGTTACGGTTACAATAAAAAAATTTTAAAGACGAAATGGTCGAGAATTTCTAATCTACACATTTCTAGACGGTGAAACAAAATTCTAAATATTCTGAATCTTTTGTATTGCGAGAAATTCTCGCTTGATTTTCCAGAATTGAGTAATAAACCAAGATTATAGTTTCTGAAACCCACCTCTTGTATTCGCATTTATTTGCAGAGATTTTTAAATAAGTTTGACCTCGGAAATATAGGCAAACGCTCTAGAATCCTAATAGGGTTTTCTAGAACTCGTTTTCAAAGGGGACTAGAATTGATAAGGATGACATTGATCTATTTTTTCTAGTGCCACAATTTAGATTCTAGATGCCAGTTATAGAATTTTTTCTCAGTGTAATTTGATCTGTATTACATCTGGACGTACGTTTTTGTATTTATTTCACTGAGGGGAAAAAAAAACAAAATATATATATATATACACTGTATTAAAAAAAAAAAAAAAACTACGCACCAAGAAGAAGTGGGGCAAAAATTGGTAGATGGGGTGGAATGGGTGGTCCGAATGGGACAAAAAAAAATTGGTAGATGTGATGTACATGTGGAGAAAAACAGTTGATTACAGTTTCAGAAAATTTGAATGATTTGATCAAGAGAAAGGGCCTCACAAAATAAACAAGCCAATAAAGGGTTGGTCCATTTTTGGCCCTTATGCGAACGCAGTTATTCGGCTTGGTATTAATTGATAGAGTTGGCAGATGCGCTCCTGTGAAGTATCGTGCTAAATTCTGTCCAATTGTTGCGTTAGATTGGTAAAATCCCGAGCTGGTTGTAGGACCCTTTTTATGACGCTCCAAACGTCCCCAGTGGAAGAGAGATTCGGGGACTGAGCTCAACCCCACTGAGCCACCTATTAAGGGTATTTGAAGTCACTGAAGTACCAGTTGCACATAGGATCGACGATAATGATGAATTGGTGCTTGATTCCATCAAAACCTGTATGTATGTCAATTTGTGTCCATTTTGCATTACTTTTTCTTGGTGCGTCACTTTTTTTGTTATAGAGTATAGATATACCACTGCTATTTAGAACGAATTAATAGTCATTTTCTGAAACCCGAAACTAGAAATATAGATTTATGAGCTATGTATAGGTAAACAAATAACCTCTGAATAGACGAAATGATCGAGAGTTTCTAATCTATACTTTTCTAGATGGTGAAACAATATTATAAATATTATGGAGATTACGAATCCTTTGTATTGCGAGAAATTCTCGCTTGATTTCCTAGAACTGGGTCATAAACCAAGAATATAAGTTGCTAAAACTCGTTTCTTGAGTTCGCATTTATTTGTAGCGATTTTTAAATAAGTATGACCACGATAATATAGGAGAAGGATCGATAATATAGGAAAATGAGGTATAAAATGGAGTTTTTATAACTCGTCAGCAAAGGGAAGTAGAAGTTATAAAGATGACATGGAATTATATTTACAGACACAATTTAGTTTCGAGATGTCAGTCACGTAATTTTCTCTTAGTGTTGACAACTTTGAGATCGATAATTTCAATGACCTTTATCTCGAATGGTTCATATTACATCAATTTGGAATAACAATACACAATTTATTTTTGAATACATAGATAGGGTATTACAAACATGCAGTCTGCATCGGGATTCAAACCCGGGACCTGGGGATTCAGATGGCAGCGTTATACAGACGGGACCACCAAGATGGTTTTAGAAGTACAGGGTGATTATAATTAAAGTTACGATTTCAAAACCCTATAATTTTAAAACTACCCACCAGAGTGATTTGATATTTTACCAGAGCAATCGTGAGGCAATGAAATTTTGTTTGGAGAGGAAAAAAAATAGTTCCAACATGTTCCTATAGATGGCGCTGTCAGGGGAAACGCCTAAATTGACTCATTAAACACAAGAATGTTGTTAGGAACACAATAGAATAGCAGGAAACAATAGACTTGAAGGGTTTACTGCAATTTTTTGTAGCAAAAAGACAAGAATGCGTGTTTACATCGGAAACAGTCATAGTGAAAAGAGAAAAAGAGGAGCTTCATGAAACAAGTACTTTACGGGTAATTAATGTCACATTTTGGAACATTTTCTTTTCTTTTACCAAACAAAATGTCATTGCTTCACGATTACTGTGATAAAATATCAAATCGCTCTGATGGGTAGTTTTAAAATTATAGCGTTTTCGAAATCGTAACTTTAATTATAATCACCCTGTATATAATTTCTCACATCTACAATACAAACATCATGCTTGTAGTACATACCAACATGCAATATATTTACACATTATATCGTACTGAGACAACAACATTTTGCCCACTATATTCTACTATTATATACGGTTACAATCTACCAGTAATATCATGCAGAAACCAACCTCAAATTCAAAGACAATAATCTCCTTCAGTGAAAACTAACAGAAAAATTATGCAAAGAAGATGCACATGTTTAATTCACTTCTAATCTTCTAGAGCGTATGGGAGCGAAGCCATTTAACCATTTAAACTAGGATAAGAAGATGCACATCTTTTATTCACTCAGTTGTGCTAGAACGGTTGGGAACCAAAACATGAGGTAATTTATCAAAGTCGAAATGCCTATATATTTGTTGGAATATTTGTTAAAAACGCTTCATCTCAAAACAGAAGCAAGATAAATAAATAAATAAATAATAACATGATTTTTTTAATTAAATATTATTTTTCTATAAATTTTGTAATTTTAAACTGGTAAAACGCTAACTTGCAAGTTATAAAATGTCATTGCATGGCTAGCTTTGAATTTGATTAAATATTTTTCTTTAAAATCTTCAATTTTCATACAAATTTAGAGACTTTTTGGACTGTAAAATTGTAATCACTATTTATAACCATTTTTTTTTTTTTTTTTTTTTTTCAAAATACGATGAAAATTCGAGATTTTCAAAAGAAATGCTTTCTTATACTCCAGTTGAAAAAAGAAAAAAAAGTTTGAATTATCATGTAACATAATTTGAAAATTAAATGGTTGGCAGCTCCAAATTATAGAACATCGATACAAAGTAGGCAAAAAAAATCGCATTTTAACTTATCTTAAAAGATCTATCAAACTAATTTTTCGTGAAACATAGCTAAGAACCATCCGAATTAAATCACTGTTCTTAAAAAAAAAAAAAAAGAAATATGTTCTAATTTTTAGATTCAGGACACCTTAAAACGTGTAAATATAGTAAAAACTCAATTTCGAACATTTGACCCAAAATTTGGTATGACAATATAAATAATCTGGTGGATCACTCACACTACTTTCTCTTACCCTGAAATTTAATACTATAAGTACATGTTGAAGATTAAGAGGTAAGATAACGAGTACTGTTATGTACACCTATGTTAAACAATTCAAATTAGGCTTAGGAAGAGTTTTATATGATAATTAGTTCTGTGTTCAACCCCCCCCCCCCACCACCACCACCACCACCCGTTTCATTAATGTACAAAAAACAAGCGACGAATATTTAGCTTAAAACATACATTATTTACCATATCTCTATGAGGAATTTATTTCAATTCCCGAACAGCTTTCCTGGAAATGGTAAAATATTATTAGTAAAGCACATCCACTAAAAACAAATATCTAGTGTGTTGTGGCCACCACACGACTTTCTTCTATATTTTCCTATACAAATTCACTCAGTAAAAATACTTTATTAAAATTATTATTTAAAAAAATTATCTTCCATGATAATGCACACGGTTTCCATATTAGAGAAGTAGTATAACATTAAATATTTAAAAAAAAAAAAAAAAATCGATAACTTTATTTTAAGTTATCGCAGATCGATTGTTCAGTGTCCCTGTACACGAACCTTGCTTCATCTCAACGAAAAGCTTACTGCAGCATCCCTATATGAGACACATTTAGAATACCGAGTTTGAAATTTCTGCTACTATTTGTTCTTGAGATATGCTGATAACAGTCACACAGGCACACAGACCATTCGCTAAAAACATGACTTTCGTATTCAGGTTACCTCAGAACATGTAAATATAACAAAAACTCACGTTCGAAAATTTGACCCTAAAACAATACTTTCTCGACCCTATGGGTAAGAGAAAGTAAAAATCGTTAAATCTTTACATTATAAAATTTGCACTGCCATTTTATTTATTTGATTTTATTTAAAACTATCCGACTGCGAATATATTCGGACATCGATCTGTTCGCTTTTCTACAATACACTTATAATTTAAAATTATATATTTACGAATTTTTAGCTTGTTTTTCAAGCTTGGAGGTCATAAAAGATAGTCTAAGTTAAAATAAGCTTTATTTTAGTATATTGATAAATCTGTGCAGTGAAAACAACATTACAATTTTGCCCTTTTCAAAGGCGGCCATAAACGGTTGACTAATGTTCAAAATAATCTACGCTCATGCTACGTACGGGGCTCGAAGCATTTCTAAAATTTTACGCGTGTTTTATTATATTGTTACCACTATTTTTAAAAAGAAATTTTTCTTAAGGAATTTATTGCTATAATGTAATTTAAAAAGTGACTGCTCTGAAGTAGAACTGTCAGAATAATAAAATGCTTGTAAAAATCTAGAAATTCTGCTAGCCCTGTACATCAGGTTGTCCCTTACATGGGGGAATTTCTTTTTCTTTCGTATTTTTATATATTTTCAGGGTGGCGACAATCAGGGAAAACAGGGAAATCATGGAAAAATCAGGGAATTTTGTAAAAACATCCAAAAATCATGGAAATTTTTCATTTTTGCCCAGCAACCAAGACTGAAAGATCGCCAAACAGGTGTTATCTTAACCATGATTGCACATGACTGGCTGCTTTCTTGTTGAATCTCACCAAGTCGACATTAAAAAAAAAAAAAAAAAGTGCAACAATTTGAGGAATAATTTTATGGCTTGATGTCAATATGTTGTACAATTAAAATGAGTCATATTTTTGTAATTTTTCCAAAATTTTGAATTTTTCATTTTATTTTCCTTTTCGTAAGGAAAAAAAAAAAAAAAGATTGAGATATTTTTGCATATTAGTATAGTTTTTTCAATTGCAGTGGTTTAGCGAGCATTTTACACAAGAGTATGATATACATAAAATTATGGAATGTTTTCAATAGGTAACGGAAATCATGGAAATTTGTCAAAATTAGTCATGGAAATCATGGAAAAATCAGGGAACTTTTTTTTCTGAATTTCTGTAGCCACCCTGATTTTGAAATCCTATATGCATACCCTTTATTTATTTATTTATTTTATTTTATTTGACCCTAAACACTTTTTAGCAAAATATCAGTTCTGTGGGATAACGTTAATACGTGTGCCGTATTGACGGTAAAATCCTAATATAGATATTAGAGGGTAATACGTATCGGATTAAAATAAAGAAAGAAAGAAGAAAGAAAAAAAAATATATATATATACAGACACGACATTATTTCATTATTTAAAACATGAAAATCTGACATTGACAGATTTTAATTTAGTGCCAGAGGCCTACTGCTAAACTTGTTAATATCGACAAATTCTTCTTTAGTTAATTCGTGACGATCTAAATTCCATCATAAAGTTTTCATTATATCAAACCAATGTGTTTCAGCTGCAGATACTGTAACAAATACCGTTGGTAGTCCAAACTGTCTTATAGCCGCAAAACAACGTTTTTTCTCTTTTTCCCAATGAGGGGGAGGTGTGCCTTGGGGGGGACTCATGTCAAAGGTGTGCCTTGGGGGAGGGACTCTTGTCAAAGTTGTACTTTGGGGGGGACTCATGTCAAAGTTGGGCCTTGGAGGGACTCATGTCAAAGTTGGGCCTGGGGGGGGACTCATGTCAAAGTTGGGCCTTGGGGGACTCATGTCAAAGTTGTACCTTGGGGGGGACTCATGTCAAAGTTGGGCCTGGGGGGGACTCATGTCAAAGTTGGGTCTTGGGGGGGACTCATGTCAAAGTTTTGCCTTGGGGGGACTTCATTCAATAAATCCCCATTCAATAAACCGACTGAAATAGGCCCTTAGCACTATTAAGAGTGACGTATAAAAATTCGACAACGCTGTACCGACTGAAATAGGCCTCTAGCACAAAAAAAAAAAAAAAAAAAAAAAAAAAATCCCCCATTTAAGGGGTATCCTACTATGCATATAATGTTTATTCCTTTTTTTGAGTTGGATAATACAATAATTGGCAATGCAGATTTTTTCTCCATTAAAAAAAAAAAAGTTAACTAGCATATGACCCGATTTGAGAAATACTCTTATTTAAAAGTGATTTTGGCCTACTAACTAGTGATGAATTGAAATTTATAATTATCGTCATGGTTGAATTCTTCGTCTCGCAGGTGACTGTTTCAACGAAAACAGTTCTTATCAGATAGACATCTAATACCATTGCAGGAAATTTTGTTCTTGTAGATTAGCATGTTTTTCCATAACCAGTTCGCATGTGATGAAAGATGATACGTTTGCTTTGTTTCGAAAAAGCATCTTAAGGGATCACAAATGACTAATTCCATGGGATATACAAGTGCTGTGTGGCTTATTTCAAAGAAATGAAAATGGTTAGTCATTTAAATTATAATTTGTTGTGTTGATTGTATGTGGTTAGACTCGTAATATACAATATGAGATTATTTAATGTATCACTAAGAAGTCTAGAATTTAATTAAGTCAGACAGGACTTTTTTATTTTGTTTATTTTTCCATATAAAGGCATGCGGTAACTGTATTGCGTTATATTATTTTATTTACAGCTAATATAAGAACGCCTGGCGGATTTTAAATTTTTGATGTTATTTTGGCAATGAATTAAATTATCTATCACAATTGCGTATGTCAAGATTTTGGCGAGAAACTTTCGAGCTACTTCGGTGCCAAATTTTAAATTTCACCAAGAGGTTCAAGTTATTCCATTGCTTTAGCACGATTTTTCGCAATTTTATTTGAAATATTTAACTTAATTATTTAACTAACTTAATTATTTAACTAACTAACTACTTATTTATTTAACTAAAAATCCCTTATAAGCTTGTAACTCTAACATATTTTTGTTTATTTACTATGATTTGTGAGATCATTAGGTGTTTTTCCCCAAAAACAACCTTTGGAAAGTGGTTGAAATAATTAGATCTTCAAATTAATTACGCGGCATGTGAAAAACCCCTTGAGAAATTTCAACTCTTGAAAAATATCTAAAATCTTGCTCGTTCTTTTTTGTACAATTCTCTTAATTTTTATTCTATTCAAATACACTTTTAATAAAAGTTGCCCAATACATCTAGCTTTCAACCTATGCAATAAAAAATGTTTTATCTTTCGTACATGCGCAGTAAACACGTTTTTCATAAAGATGTTCATATTTCATGAGATATTTAAGATATTTGCATTCCGATTGCAGCATATTTTTTTAAAAGTGTTTTTCCAACTTATCTGAAAGTGGTAATAATTTTCTTTAAAAACTCTGTATATTATAAATAAAAAACATGTTGATTTTTTTTTTTTTTTTTTTTTAATAAATGCTTATATCTCCTATATTTAACATGCTATCGTCACACAAATTCATCCACATATTGAACTGGGTCTATATTAACATATCCTAAAGTTACAGTTTATTTCGTTTACTTAACGATACAGGGTGATCATAAACATTATTAATTTTGCTCAATATGTTACCGGCCCCCTAATTGTTGTCTTAAACCAATCTTCACTGAAAAACATGAGGAAGACCCAGTTCTGAAAACATTTCATTGAGAGACAAGTTTCTAATTTGAAAAAAAGTGATCGTTTGCAAATCTTGCTAAACTTTTGAACTGGAGTGTATTTCAATTTTTATTAAAATCACAATCAACTGATTGGAAGAAAATCATATTTATTTAATGAAATTTTATTTTTCCGACTGAGTGAAAATAATGCCTGGACCGGGAGTTGAACCCCGGATCTTTGACTTACAAGGTAAAGGCTGTACCAATTGAGCTATCCAGGCCGACAACCGGTCAGCATTACTCACTAAGACAACCTTTAGGCAGAAATTAAATGAATATGATTTTCTTTCAATCAGTTGATTGTAATTTTAATAAAAATTGTATTTCTTTCTCCCATTGTTTAATGGTGTTTTCCTTTACCTGCGGCTTATTTCTGTTGAGCTATCTAAATGATAGACCAGATGGTTTCTGCCTAAAGGTTGTCTGAGTGAGTAATGCTGACCGGTTGTCGGCCTGGATAGCTCAATTGGTAGAGCCTTGACCTTGTAAGTCAAAGATCCGGGGTTCGACTCCCGGTCCAGGCATTATTTTCACTCAGTCGGAAAAATAAAATTTCAATAAATAAATATGGAGTGTATTTCATTCACTACACGCACTTTCTATTTTCTAAATTAAATATTATTTAAATATCTTAAAGAAAGGAAAAGAAATTCAATGTGTAATACAATAAATGGCGACAATGCAAAATGACTGAAACAACGAAAACTGTTTGAAACAAAAAGGCCTGTCTTACTACTATTAATAATAATAATTCTTTTGACTTTCATGATACTTTTATATAATATGTTTTTATTCTATTTTGGTTAATCTCACGCAAAAAAGGCATAAAGATTTTTTTTTTTTTTTCAACTATCTCAATTATTTTTTATTTTTCTTAGTAGAAAACATATCAAAATAAAAGCACTCATTATATAAAAAAAAACTTTTAAAAAATTATTAATTGAAAAAATATATATAAATTGAAAAAGAAGTAAGCAAAAGGTAATTCTAATTTTTTACTCGCGTCATATCTGTCATACAATTAAATAATTGTATATATATTAGAACTTTTTAAAATTATAAATAAGATGAAAATTCTGTTTGAGTAAATTAAAATTTCTGGAGTTCAGATGTGGGTTGATTTGGAGAGAGAGAGCAATTGAATGACAAAGATAAGTAAGTCACTAAAATATATCTGTTTTCGTCATATCTGTCATGTCATGTTTTTACCTTATCAAAACCCTTTATCTACCGCATTATTGAAAGAGAGAAAAACTGTATTTGAAACACATTTTTTTTTTTCCTTTTTTTTTTTTTTTTTTAGTTATTTAAACTATAATTATGGAAGCGGTCATTTTGACCGGAAATCAAATTTAGTTGCACGTAACATATTTAGTTCGCTGTTTATAATTTTGACATTTCTTGACTTTTTCTAAAAAGAAGTAGATTGCAGAAGATATGTTTGGGGAAAATGCTCTAGTAAAATTCAAAAATTTATAGTGTGTGTACAATGTCAAACTCAATGATGTAATAAATTTATGTCATAATGAATATTTTTGTGAGGTAAATTATTAAATTAATAGAAGTATAAAAACTTATAGAAAGTTGTTTTAAATTTTAGCTATAAGTCATGTTGAATGATCCTTTGTGTACATATATTTATTTACTTATCACCTTATGCTTTCTTAGTTTGCTGACATGAAATATCATTTTTACTTTCTTCTATATGTAATGTGGAGAAAGCATTGGATTCGTGAAAATTTTCGACCTCCGTTTTTTGATGGATTTACACGTTTTGGGATGTCCTGAACACGAATTGATAGTTTATAGAAAATGTCTGTCTGCCTGTGTGTATCTCACGAACCAATGAATGAAATTTAACCAAACTTGGTATTTAGTTGAACCCTGACATAAACTGGTGCTGATTAGATTTGGGGATCCATCGCTCAACAGGTGACGCTGTGATCGCATTTTTTCTAAACTTCTAACATGGCAGTATAGGATAAAATCTCGTATAAATGTGCATAATGAGAGTTATTTTAAACTTGTGATTGAAAAATTAATATGAATTATTGATAGTAGTAGTAGGTAACTAGGAAAAAAAATTTGTGTATGTGGGACATCGGTTTCCACCCTAGGGGGGAAGTAACCCCCCCCGGGGGGGTGGTAAATTTTCAAAATGGGTATCTTTCGAAAGGTCTCGTCAGTACCTTTAAAACGAATGGTTGAACTATAAATCTGTGATAATTTAAAACAAAGTTATCGATTTTTTTTATTTTTAATAATATTGACAATAAAATTGATTTTTTTTTTTTGGATATTTAGTGTTATACTACTTCTCTAATATGGAAATCGTCTGCATTATCATGGAAGGTATATGTATATATATATATTTTTTTTAATAATAATTTTAATGCATTATTTTACTGAGTGAATTTGTATAGGAAAATATAGAAGAAAGTCATGTGGCGGCCACAACATACTAGTTTATTTTCGTTTGTTTATTAAACGAGTAAACTGCATAATTATAATCATTCACATTCCATAATATGAGCAAAAAGTTTGTTTTTTCATGACCGCTGTTCGTAGTTGCAGATAAACGGGAAACGCCGTAATGCTAATGTTAAGTATAGTATTTATAAATAAAAATTATGCATTATCACTTCATCATAATAGTAATTAATGAGGATTTTGTGAGCGATACTTTTGTCTACCACTAGCACATAGAGATAGAGAAAGATTTTTCAACCTTAAAAAAACGTAAAAATATGTTTACATTTTATTTTTCTTATATTTTTTCTAAGATCGGTGGTAGATTCTTGAAGTAATACAGTAAAACTGCGGTTATCCGAGCCCCGATTGCCCGAGTTCCGGGTTAACGGCCCTCTTCACTTACCGTCGCCGGAAGCCCGAGCCAATGTTATTCTATGGGGAAATTTTCTTTACAAATAACTTATTAACTAATACATGTTTTTAAATTCTGTTTTCACATTCAGAAAATTCCCAACTGTTAAATTGATGGACCTTTTTTAAAATGTATTTTTTTATTTTGAAATTGCGAAATGAAAAAATTTCACGTATTGAAAATTCGTAATTTGTAGCTTCAAAATAAAATATAAAAAAATAAAAAAAATATTTTTTGAAAAAGATCCGTCAATTTAACAGCTGGGAATTTTCAGAATGTGAAAACAGAATTTAAAAATATGTATTAGTTGATAAGTTACTTGTAAAGAAAAATTTCCCATATAATAACATTAGCTTCGGCTTCCAGCGCGGGGAGTGAAGCGGGCCCTTAACCAAGGTAGTCCCGAAAGGGCCACTTTCCAGAGGACACGTGCCTTTTGGCAAATGGCGTAGATATCGTTGACAAATTTTATTATATATAACTTTATTTTATAATTTGTATATATGTGTATTTTAAATTACATTTTTAATTGACTATTAAACATGTATAAAAATAATAATAATATAATAATATGTATATTTAAATATGTAATATATTTATTATTTTACTACATTGACTATGTTTTCATCCATTTTAAACTTTTCCGTATGTTTCCCCTCCGATTTACGACAGAGTCCGTGTTATCCGAGTTTTTGATTATCCGAGGCACCCGGTCTACATTACCTCGGATAAGCGAGGGTTTGTTGTATAGGAATAAACTATAACACTCGTGAAGATCTTGAAAAATGTTAAGCAAAAACAGCGCGAGCACTCTACACTTTCTTTGATTTAGTATGTACTTTCATTATTGTAGTTTATGTATATAGTTTATAATGTCATCGCTATAAAATTTGTATATCTAATTATTGGATCGATATTTAGATAATACCTAAGTAACATTAAATTGAAATAAAATTTGTGTTACCTTAGTAACAGATAGTAACATATGCATTCGAATTTTTAAACTTCTTTTAGTTATTTATTACTTTCCGAACACTATAGTGAGGAAAGTATTGTAATCATGTCAAAAATCCGAATTTGAGATTTTGATGTTTCTATACGTTTCGAGGTCCACTGAGTCCGTTTTCACTATTTTTACGATGATGTATGTATGTGTGTATGTATGTGTGTACGTATGTCTGTGAGTGAACACGCTAGCGTTTAAACGCTTTGTTCGAATAAGCTGAAAGTTGATACGTATATTGTAAGTCACCATAGTACGAACCCTATTGATTTTGGTGAATCTAGCACTTATAGTTTTTTTTACAGGGACACCAGGAAAAATTATTTATCATTATGGCCTATGGGGCCAAATTTTTAAAAGTGCGATAGCGTCTAAACGATTTATTAATCTGTGCAAAAAATTTGTACACATGTTATAGGTCATAGTTGCACCAACTGTATAGGTTTTGGTCAATTTAGCACTTGCAGTTTTTTTACAGGGACACAACGAAAAATTCTTTATCATTATGATCTATGGGCTCAAAGTTCCAGTAGCGTCAAATAAAACATCTTGTAATATATGGAGAAAAATTGTCAAACACTCTATTATGGTTTTCTCTCTTTTGTTTGTTTAACAACTCCTCTTTCTTTACTTTATCTACAAAACTGTTAATTACTCAATGTTCGGAAAGTCGAGTGGAATCACTCCAGATTTTTTTTTTATTTATTAGTACGACAGGACTATTTCTTTCAGACAGTGATTTTGCGTTGCCGCCATTTACGGTTATTACACATTGAATTTGCCAATTTTACTGTTTAATTTCTTAAACTATCTTAAATATTTTCTAAAATCTATAAAATTGTTTGCATTTTTCTAAACCTCCTGATAAGGATCTTGACTGCAAAACTAATTGCCGATTTCGGTATCCGAGAGCATACTGATTGATAAGCTGGATGGCTTCTGAATATTTGTTGACAATACCTTCAGCTTCACGATATATATTGTTTATGGCTTCTGAATATTTGTTGGCTATTTCTTCTGGATATGTATTGATGATGGCTTCTGAATATTTGTTGACTATATCTTCTGAATATAGCAAACAAATATTCGAAAGCAATTATATTTTTATTTTTATTATTTATTTATTTATCTATCTATTTTATTTGTCATAGGGTTGTAATAGTAATGTACAAATTAAATTCTATTTTTGACAGGATTTTTTTTAATTATTTATTTATTTATTTTTCAACACGAGCGGATAATTACTGCATATTACTGACAATTATGTCAATTTGACTTAATCATAAAGAAATTAATTTATTCATGAATGAAAAATTTAATTTCTTTTAAGGCAAAGATCTAGTTTCTTCAGTCTGCAGAAGTTTTATAGTTTCTGAAACATTTTGAAGATTTTATGTAAAATGTATAGTAATTATTTATTTAAATAAAAAAAAAAAAAAACTGCTAAGGTGTGTTTAGGAGTTAAATAGTATAGAACCTTAAAAAAAAAAAAAAAAAAAAAAAAAAAATCGATTTTTTTTTTTTCGGGGTGAGGGGGGGGGATTCTAATATATTTACAATTTCATGATAATGATAGATAGAATTTTAACACTATAATGTTAGAACGAACCTATAATACTAACGAATACCTTAAAAACGCTATCGAAATAATACTAAAGAATTGTTTCTATAGAAATTCTTTAAATGTTGTGAATTCACGTCAGTGGTAACATAGAAACAGAATCTGAAAAGACGTGAATTTACGTCAGCGACAACTAGCTATAGAAGTTTAAATGACGTGAATTCACGTCAGCAGTCGCGAATGTGTTAAGATGTAATACTATACACAAATTTTAATATATAAACAATTTTATATATTTTGATGCCTCATTTATATTTCTACGTATTTTGGTTCAAAAATTATGAGTAAAATTGTAACTGATATCAAGACCGAACTTATCGCATTTCCAAACTTTAATGTTTATTTTCTCAAAGTTTTTTTTTTTTTTTTTTTTTTTTTTTCATTAACCGCAATAGTTTGAAAAAAATATTGGGTTGTTCGATAAATAATGTCGTTTTTTTTTTTTTTTTTTTTTTTTTTCTTTTCTTTTCCTGTTTTTCAAAGTGAATTTATTTATATTAACAACAAACATTAATCAATGATATATTGACCCTTTTGTTGGATGACCTTTTGCCATCTTTCGGTAAGTTGAAAAATTCCACGTTCGAAGAAGCCTTGGTTTTTAGAAGCGAAGGTTTTAAAAAACGACATTATTTATCGAACAACCCAATAAATAAATAAATACAAATAAATGCAAATCTTAGCCTATTTTTCTTTTCTAAGTAAATTCGTATAAAATTCTGCACAAAACATAATTTAATTTAATGCGAGAGGACTCATTTTATTTATTTTTTTCTTCCATATAAAGGCATGCAGTAACTGTGTTCATTTCCTAGAATCGCTAACTATATTAATCTTTTTTTTTTTTTTTTTTTTTCTTCCCCTTTGATATAGCTTTAGCATAGGAGCCTCTTGGCGCCTTTTAAATTTTTATTATCATTTTAGCGATGAATTAAAAGGACTATCGCAACTGCGTAAGTAAAGATCTTGGCGAGAAATGTCCGAGCTACTTCGGTGCTGAATTTCAAATTTCGTCAAGGGGTTCTATATTGACGTTGCTCCGTTTCTTTAGAATTAAAATCTAAATTGCATGGTAAAACTGGTATAAGATTTATAAGTTTCAAATTTTAAAGGTAAATAAGAAAAGAAATAAATTGAAAAAATTTCACTTGGATTACCTGTTTTAAATAGAGCATAAAAAATATTCAGAAATGTATGTATTTTGACGTATTAATATAAAATTTTTAATAAAAGTTTTTTTTTTTTTTTTTTTTTTTTTTTTTTTTTAAGCTTAAAACTCCCTAAACCTATAATTTACAAGAAAGAAAAACTGTCAGTCAGAGCGGCTTCTATATTTTCGCAAAATAACCATGCCGAATAGGTATTGGCCTTAGTCAGTTGGCCTTAACTTCAACAACAAATTGTTTTTAAAATAGATTATAATACCATCTCGGTCAATTTTTTATGAGCTTAGTATGAACAAAAAGTGAAAAATTATGATAAATTCACGTTATTAAAATGAATGCATAAAATAAGTTTTTTAACATCTCCGTTTATTTTTCTCTGTAATTTTACGTAAGACTTCAGATAATAGATTACACAGAGTTTTCTGTTGAAATTTTTAACAGTGTAGTACAGCGTAAAATCGCAGCTTGTTTACAATTTAATTTTTTTTGCTACCCACAAGGATTAAAAAAAAAAAAATGCCCCCTTTGAAACAGTTATTATTATTATTATTATTATTATTATGTATAAATGAGTAGCTTTTATAAATATGCATATACATATTGTATTTCTTTAGCACTAAATTAAAGTATGTCAAAAATAGATTTCTTTTTATTGTTATTTTTTACTTTAGTTTAAAAAAATGTACATATTTATCATTATTCACGCTATTTATGCTTATATAGTCTGCATTTTGCAATTTGTATTTCGAAACGCGTTCAAAAGAACTCGGAAAGCTCACTTAAGCTTTGCTTTCTTACAAAATTCCTAGACCGTACCTAGGGCAAAGAACTTCTACTACGTTCTAATACATATTCTTTGCCTAGGGGTGACTCCCAGACTGTCGCCAATAGCAGCTCTAGTCCAACGTAAAAAAAAAAACCACTCAACCTCACTCTTTCCAAATTCATTAAAACTTTTATCATTTATTTAAACAGGGAGGTACTTTGTGTTTTTCATGATTCACCTGATGACTTCCTGCAGTTTTTCGTCCCTTGGTTACGACCACAATATCATATCTAGGAAAGCGACTCCCATGTGCCTCTAAGCATCGCCTTAAACGTGGGCCTATTGCCTTTCGACTATTTAGTGAATCCTGGGTGTCAACGAATTGGCTGGGCGTCAAATCAAAGTGAATACACTTTTAAGTGAGTCAGACAACTAGAAGTAAAAAAGTGTGTTTCTTCTATTAATTTGACAAAGTATGTAAACTGTTGTACTTTGAATGACATCAGTTTTCGGTATTGCACTAACGACCAAAAAAAAAAAAAAAGACTATGCAGGCTATATAATAAAGGCTATAAAAGGCTATATAATTCATTATCGTGTTATTGATGTCCTTCTTATTAATCTTATCATTTATAGAAAACTATTTTTCATTATCACTCATTTTTCGAGACTGTTCCTAATTTATAAAAATTGGTTCAAAATATGTTACTCATTCAAGTTCACGAACAGCTTATACCGGAGAAAATCTACTCTGCGTTTTGTCTTCTTTGTTTTAGCTTTGTCTAATCAAAAACTCACCACTAAATATAAATACACTATTAGAAATTATACTCTGTGAAAATGTTTACCATAATTATGTGTCGTTTATGATGCCATTATCCTTATTATCTGTAGAAAACTATTTTTCGGTATCACTAATTTGTGATGACTTGACTAGTCGTCATTTATAAAAATCGTTGCAATTATTACTCATTCAAGCTCACAAACAGTTCATTGAATTACCGAAATAGGAAAAAGAAGATGTCTTCTTAGTTTTATATTTGTCTTTTTTTTTTCTAAAAATAACCACTAAATTTAAATACGCTGTTGGAAAATATTGTTTATCATGATCACGCATCGTTCATTATCACGTCATTTGTGTCAGTTTTATTATACTTATCATCTAGAGAAAACTATTTTCGTTATCACTTTTTATTCTTTCCGAAACTATCCCTTATTCATAAAAATCGGTGCAAAATACGTTACTCATTCAAGTTCAGGAGCACCGAATTGAAGAAAAGAGGAAGAAGATCATCTATTGTCCTTTTTTGCTTCTTTGTCTTACATTTGTTATCTGCTTGTCTGAAAATGACGATTAAATATAAATACAGAAAAAAATATCGTGTTTTTTCATTTTTTGCTTGCTTCATGTACTGAGATTTTTGCTTTTGTCTTGACACGGATGAGAATTTTCAGACTTTTATAGGAATTTCAGACTTTTCTTAATTTTTTTAAAACAATTTTCAGGTTTTTTGTTCTAAATATTCTTATTTTTGTTCAATTTTCTTTCTTTTGACTGTTTCTAAACAACTTATTTTCATATATTCAACATTTTTGTTTATAGAAAGTATGATTTTGTGTATCTCTTTCTTCTTTTATTACTTAAATTAAATTATCTTTGAGTTTTGCTGATACTTTCCGACATTTTGTCAATTTCCCACTCTCATCTCTGTCTTGAGGACCGTTTATATCTCGAATAACGCAAACTACAAGAATATTTCAAGTTTTTTTTTTTTTAACGGACATTTCTGTAGTGATAAGTATAAAGGATTTAAGTCCATATTCTTGATTTTTCAGGAGACGAAAAATAAAGTTTAACTAGCTAAAAACAAATCAAAAGAATGGATTAGGGAAAAGGTATTTCGTTGATTTTTATCCTTTATACAATTCAGTGGTTGTCAACCTTCATTTAATAACGGGAAAAATTGAATTAAATATTTTATACCATACATGAATGGTAAATTTCCAAATTGGTCCTTTTTTTACCAATGGATTTTCTCAACGACTAAATGACATAGAATTAAATCTTTTATACCAATCGATAGAGAATTTTTTTCTGAGTCTGACTATGTACTTAACTCAAAATCGACATTTTTGGACTTAAATCCTTCATACTTATCAGTACAGATTTATTTTACACACATGCAAGGACACAACAAACGTCTATGCCTAACTCGGAACCTGATATTTGAAAAATCAACCCTTGCCAATTGTCAGTGGGCTGGCAAAAATACCGTATCAAAATGTTTATCAAAACCATCGGTAATTTATTATAGTGTTGTTACAGCCATTTTTATTTATCATCTGTAGAAAGCTATTTTTCGTTACCACTAATTTTTTTAAACTAATCGTCATTTATAAAAATCGGTCCAAAATATGGTATTCATTCACGTTCACGAAAATTTTAAAGAATTTTTTCGAAAAGAAGAAGAAATAAAAAGAATTGCTCTTCTTCAAGTGGAACTTCAGATGAATTTCTACGCCTCGCGGAATTATTAATTCTCGCACGCCACTGCTATTTTTCATTACCACTAATTTTTTGGAACTAATCGTCATTTATAAAAATCGGTCCAAAATATGGTATTTATTCACGTTCACGAAAATTTTAAAGAATTTTTTCGAAAAGAAGCAGAAATAAAAAGAATTGCTCTTCTTCAAGTGGAACTTCAGATGAATTTCTGCGCCTCGCGGAATTATTAATTCTCGCACGCCACTGCTATTTTTCGTTACCACTAATTTTTTGGAACTAATCGTCATTTATAAAATTCGGTCCAAAATATGGTATTCATTCACGTTTACGAAAATTTTAAAGAATTTTTTCGAAAAGGAGAAGAAATAAAAAGAATTGGTCTTCTTCAAGTGGAACTTCAGATGAATTTCTACGCCTCGCGGAATTATTAATTCTCGCACGCCACTGCTATTTTTCATTACCACTAATTTTTTGGAACTAATCGTCATTTATAAATTTCGGTCCAAAATATTATTTATTCACGTTCACGAAAATTTTAAAGAATTTTTTCGAAAAGAAGCAGAAATAAAAAGAATTGCTCTTCTTCAAGTGGAACTTCAGATGAATTTCTGCGCCTCGCGAAATTATTAATTCTCGCACGCCACTGTTATTTTTTGTTACCACTAATTTTTTGGAACTAATCGTCATTTATAAAAATCGGTCCAAAATATGGTATTCATTCACGTTCACGAAAATTTTAAAGATTTTTTTCGAAAAGAAGAAGAAATAAAAAGAATTGCTCTTCTTCAAGTGGAACTTCAGATGAATTTCTACGCCTCGCGGAATTATTAATTCTCGCACGCCACTGTGACAAAATAGTGACCCTGAACAAAACGTCAAGGTTTGTTTGCAGGAAGAACAACATCAGAAGAAAGAAAAAAAATCAGAGCACACAACTCTGGCTTGGTTAGCAGTCCGTGAAAAAAAATTTCGCTTTTCTCTCTCATCTTTTCCCTCTTTGATTTGCACGTTCGTTTGTGGAAAATGTAGAGCAGTGTGTAAAACTAAGCGAGCGAGAAGAAATCAGGCAGACGAATTTATCCGAGATTGGAATCCTCATGTCTAGGTGTTTGGATCAGCTGTGCTTTCTCCTTGGTGCGGTGGTGAGTAATTAGTTGTAATGTTCTCCAAATGTTTTACATATTCTAGGATTACTTTCTAAGCATATACTGTGTAAAGAAGATATTGTGAAAAAAATGTTTATGGGATATTGTATAATGTATACGTTTGGAGTCTTCTCGAATTATTATTACTCTATTTATTTATTTTATTTTATTTTTTATTTTATTTAATGGCAATGTATGCGTTTGTGTATTGTGTGACTGAACACGATAGCATCTATTCAATTGAGCTAAAATTGGATAGGCCTGTTATACGATACCGCAATACAATATGTATAGATTTTCATGATTACAGTACTTAATTCTTTTATAGGAATACAAAGAAAAATTCTTATGCCTATGAACTTTTTTTTTAAGTTTCTAAGTGTTTTTAACTTTTTTTTTGAACCAGAACAAAATTGATAATACAATTCTGTACTGATAAGTATAAAGGATTTAAGTCCAAAAATGTCGATTTTGAGTTAAGTACATAGTCAAACTCAGAAAAAAATTCTCTATCGATTGGTATAAAGGATTTAAATCCATGTCATTTAGTCTTTGAGAAAATCCATTGGTAAAAAAAGATTCAAGTCAGAAATTTAGCATTAATTTTTGGTATAAAATATTTAATTCAATTTTTCCCTTTATTAAATGAAGATTGACAGTCACTGAATGGTATAAAGCGTATAAACCAACTTAATCCCCTTTTCCTAATCGATTCTGCTGATTAGTTTTTAGTTAGTTTAACTTTATTTTTCGTCTCCTGAAAAATCAAGAAAATGGACTTAAATCCTTTATACTTATCAGTACAGAATTTATGTTACTCTTGAATAATTGGTCTTCATATGTCAATCCTATTCTTAATTCTTTTACTTGGAAACATATAAGAAATTACACATGTTATGTTTTAAAACGTGTTAAATTATTTGAATGAAAAATAAAACTAATATATTGTATTTAGAGCTTTTCTAAGGCATAGTTGTTTACAAAAAATTTCGTTCTTGAAACTTATAATTCTTTAAGAAGGATGCACTAAATCATTTAGATACATTACGGTCCATTGTGCAGACATATAAATTTCAGAAGAAATATTCAAACATCCATAATAATTTTCTTTTTTTTTTTTACCTTGCTTATTAATCACGCCCTGATTTAAAAGTGTTTAAACGTCTGATAATTTCTAGTTAATGTTCTGAATGTTGAGCTGAGTCTAAGTAAATTTTTATTTTTTCTAATTTGTTATGTCGATTATGAAATGCAGACCAGTGAATTAGATTAATGTTGTTTATTTACCTCCCCCCCCCAACAAAAAAAATATGCTTAAAAAGTGTGCCCCCCCCCCCCCTTCTTACGGGAATTTTCCATTCCGTAAATTAAACTTACACCAATGTTGCCTCAGGATTTTCCAGTAAATTTACAGAAAACTCTATTTCTTTCTTTTTTTTTTTTTTTTTTTTTTTTTTTTAAATATACAACAAATTTTAGGGGGCTCATAATTTGAGATGGAACTTTTTACAATGCATAACGTTTAATTATATATTATTAGTTACTATCTTAAACCATAAACGAAATATATTTACGCATATAATCATTACATATAAATCATTAAATACATTTATAGTAAGAAACGGAGATAGGTCCGCTTCCTCGAAGTACGTGGTTAATTTTTTTTTTTTTTTTTTTTTTTTTAATAAATCAGTTTTTACAGCTCTACATAGGAAATTCGCTTTTCCATTTTTGAAAACTTCGTAAAATAAGGAACTTCGTATATTAATTTTCAATGGATAGAGTATCAAACTGATCTCTGTTTATTTGTTAATATTATTATTGTGATTATACATTCTCAATATTACATACCGTGATAACTCCACAGAAATATGAATTTACTTGCATTTTCGTAAACAACTGGATAGCTGCGTTTCTTAAGTGCCAATGAATTTTGAAGCACTCAAACTAATTTGTATCATTAGAAATTGTTATCAATTGCTAGAGATCTTGAATGTCTGGTAAAAATTCAAAATTAGTTTGAGAAAGCAACTCGTGATTTTTAGAAGTTGCTTCAAACAAAAATTTTTATCTCGGCGCAATATTCATCCATGTTGTAGGGATTTGCACATTGTCTCACATTTGCATTTTGCTTCGTATTTATATGTTATCCTACTCATTCTGCATTCGTATCTACTTTTTTCACCTCATAAAGGGCCATTCTTTTATATCAACCTGAAATAAATTATGAGAGTTTTCGCAATTCGCGGTGTTTGTTTACAAAGTTTTTTATTCGTTCACATACGTAGTATAATCATTTTCTTTCTTCTTCTTCTTTTTACTTTCCGAACACTATAGTGAGGAAAGTATTGTAATCATGTCAAAAATCCGAATTCGAGATTTTGATGTTTCTATACGTTTCGAGGTCCCCTGAGTCCGTTTTCACTATTTGTACGATGATGTATGTATGTGTGTGTGTATGTATGTATGTGTGTATGTATGTATGTCTGTATGTCTATGAGTGAACACGCTAGCGTCTAAACGCTTTGTTCGAATAAGCTGAAAGTTGGTGCGTATATTGTAAGTCACCATAGTACGAACCCTATAGATTTTGGTGAATCTAGCACTTATAGTTTTTTTTACAGGGACACAAAGAAAAAATCTTTATCATTAAGGTCTATGGGACCAAAATCTGAAAAGTGCGATAGCATCTAAACGCCTTCTTCAATTGAGTAAAAAAATTATACACATATTATAGGTCACAGTTACTCAATCTGTATAGAGTTTGGAGAATCTGGCACTTACAGTTTTTTTACAGGGGCACAAAGAAAAATTATTTATCATTATGGCCTATGGGGCCAAATTTTTAAAAGTGCGATAGCGTCTAAACGCTTATTTAATCTGAACAAAAAATTTGTACACATGTTATAGGTCACAGTTGCACGAACTGTATAGATTTTGGTGAATTTAACACTTAGTTTTTTTACAGGGACACAAAGAAAAATTCTTTATCATTATGGCATGTGGGACCAAATTTTCACTTTCTTCTATATTCAATAGAAGAAAGTATTGGATTCGTAAAAATTTTCGACCTCGGGTTTTGATGGATTTACACGTTCTGAGAGCTGTAGAACACGATTTGACCATTTTTAGAAAATGTCTGTTTGTCTGTCAGACTCTGCGTGGGTGTGACAAACTTTTGTGGTAACTGTATCTCAGGAACTACTTCACAGAATTTCATACAAATTGGTATGTAGTTGCACCTTGACATAAATTAGTGTCTATCAACTTTTGGTAAAAATTGTCTTACAGGTTGCGTTGCCATCCCGCTTTTTCTAAATTTTTAACATGGTGGTATAGTACAAAATTTTGTATAAATGTGCATAAAGAAAATTATTTTTTAATAATCATTATGAAATTTACCAGAATTATTTATAATAGAGATTGTCAACTGGGAAAAAGATTTTGTATGTGTAGGAGCCTCGCCTCCCCCCCCCCCCCTGGGGGGAATTCCCCCCTCGAGGGGAGTAAATTTTCATGATGGGTATCTTTCAAAAGAGCTCGCCAGTACCTTTAAAACGAATGGTTGAACCATAGATCTGCGATAATTTAAAATGAAATTATCGATTTTTTTAATGTAATATTGACAATAAAATTGACTTTTTTTGGATATTTAGTGCTATACTACTTCTCTAATATGGAAATCATCTGCATTATCATGGAAGATAATTTTTTTAAATAATAATTTTAATAAATTATTTTTACTGAGTGAGTTTGTATAGGAAAATATAGAAGAAGGCCGTGTGGTGGCCACAACATACTAGTTAAAAGTGCGATAGCATCTAAACGCCTTATTCAGTTAAGCTGAAAATTTAAATGAATATTATAAATCACTGTTGCACTAACTATAAGCATTTTGGTGAATCTAGCATTTATAGGTTTTTTTACATGGACATAACGAAAATTCTTTATCATTATGATCTATGGGCTCAAAGTTCAGTAGCGTTAAATAAAACATCGTGTAATATATGGAGAAAAATACTCAAACACTTTATTATGGTTTTATCTCTTTTGTTTTTTAACAACTCCTCTTTCTTTATTTTATCTACAAAACTGTTAATTACTCAATGTTCGGAAAGTCGAGTGGAGTCACTCCAGATTTTTTTCCCTTATTAATAGGGTAGTGTAACTTTTTATTTTCTTTTAAACAAAGCAAGCCCGTAATCGAATGTGGAACGATAAAATGTCTGACATTATTTTATTGATTTTCAGTATTTCAAACCATTTTAATTAATTTTGGTTTTAAGAATAATGTTAATTTTCAATGGCAATCTAACCATTATTTATTTATTATTTTACTTTTAAGAAAAAAAGAGCCTTTTTGGCCAAAAGTTAGCGAATACCTCGTTCGTTGAAGATTTTTCTGTTTAAATACCGTTTCTCCCTTCCATTTACGTTAGCATATATATATATATATATATATATATGTTTTATTCGTGAATATTTTTTTCTATCTTAACTTTTGCTTTGCGTTTTTAGAATGTAAAGATGTCTTTATTTTTCTTTTATATCTGTACTGTCTGCCTTAGTGCCCATAAACTACACTATGTGTTATGCTGTAGAAATGCATAACATCCTTAAAGTCATTTATATCCCACTGAAATTGTAATTAAAAAAGAAAATGATATTTCAGAAATATTTATCTATCGTTAAAAAAAAAATCTATTTAAAAAAAATCTTAAGCTCCGCGATATACGATCATTCTTAGGTTTAAAAAATAAATAGTTAAATCAAAATTTTAATAGCCTTTCAATATTTTATGTAGGTTAAAATAATTCAGCCATGGCTATATTTAACATCCCAGAAAATACTAAAATTAGAAATAGTTATTGAATATGTTTTAATGATAAATAAAGATATATTCGACATTGACACATGATATTAATGCCAAATTTCATCATTAAAAAGGTTGAATTATTTTAACCTACATAAAATATTCAAAGGCTATTAAAATTTTGATTTAAATATTTATTTTTTAAACCTAAGTATGATCGTATATCGCGGAGCTTAAATATGGCGATTTTTTTAATTTTTTTTTTTTTTTTTTTTAACGATAGATAAATATTTCAGAAATATCATTTTCTTTTTTAATTACAAATTCAGTGGGATATAAATGACTTTAAGGATGTTATGCATTTCTACAGCATAACACTATGCATTACATGCTGTACACTATTTTATAGAAAAAACTTTTGTTTTATTTTATTTTATTAGAAAATTTGTCAGAACGCTATTGTATACATTATAATTAAGAATATTTATGTGATGCATTTAAGTTATGTATACGGGCATAAGTTGTAAATACATATGTAGTCTCATAATAAATAATTGCAATATGTGTAATTATGTATTATAAGATGTATGGAGAGTAAAAGATTGTGTATATAAGTAGTTAGTAGTGTTTTGTTACTGGCAAACTACAAGGGGTAGTCGCCTAGCTGGTTATAATACGCCCAAAAAATTAAATTATTATTTAAAAAAAAAAAAAAAAAAATCTTCTGATTTTTGCCAGTAGATTGTATCGTTTTTTTTTTAACCACATGAAAGAAACAAACAAGCTATTTTTCAAAAACACACAAACTTTCATTGAAAATACCTTATTACTTTATTCTATGGGTATAGAAGAAAGTGTTAGATTCACACATAAAGATTTTCTAATTCTTATTTTTAATGATTGTTTTACCCACTTTCAGATGTCCAATCACGATTTCACCATTTTTACAAAACGTTCGCCTGACTGCGTGGGACAAAATATCTGGCAGAGCTCTAGCTGAAGAAATAAGGCGCAGAATTTCATAAAAGTTTCATATTCAGTTGCACCTTTATATGAATTGGTTTCGATCACCTTTCGGTGCAAATCACCTTACAGATGATACTTCCATGCAACGTTTTCTTCTATTTGAAGGAAGGCTTTATCGCAGCTTCTATAGTGTATAAATGTATAGAATCATGTCAGATGGCCATTATGAAAAACTACGCTGATTAAACTTGTACTTATCGGCCAATAGGAAGCGCTATTATGCTGCAACTTTTCCTGTGTACAGTAAGGCTATATCTCAGTTTCTATAGCATATAAATATTCCAAACGTAAGGTATTTGAGATAGCGATTATGAAAAACAATGGTTACATAATTTTTGTGTAATCTGTCGACAGGTAGCTCTTCTATTACTCATCTTCTGCGATTTTCCATGTGTCCACATTTCAGCATTTATTGGTTAAAATAGCAGTAAACTGCATATGTTAATTTTTTACTGTGAGAAGCTATGTTACTTCATTTTTACTTTCCGAACACTATAGTGAGGAAAGTATTGTAATCATGTCAAAAATCCGAATTCGAGATTTTGATGTTTCTATACGTTTTGAAGTCCCCTGAGACCGTTTTAACTATTTTTACGATGATGTATGTATGTGTGTGTGTATGTATGTGTGTATGTGTGTGAGTGAACACGCTAGCGTCTAAACGCTTTGTTCGAATAAGCTGAAAGTTGGTACGTATATTGTAAGTCACCATAGTACGAACCCTATTGATTTTGGTGAATCTAGCACTTATAGTTTTTTTACATGGACACCAGGAAAAATTCTTTATCATTATGGTCTATGGGGCCAAATTTTTAAAAGTGCGATAGCGTCTAAACGCCTTATTAATCTGAGCAAAAAATTTTGTACACATGTTATAGGTCACAGTTGCACCAACTGTATGGATTTTGGTGAATCTAGCACTTACAGTTTTTTGACAGGGACACAAAGAAAAATTCTTTATCATTATGGCTTATGGGACCAAATTTTTAAAAGTGCGATAGCATCTAAATGCCTTATTCAATTGAGCTGAAAATTTATATGAATATTATAAATCACTGTTGCACTCACTATAAGCATTTTTGGTGAATCTAGTTTTTATAGGTTTTTACCGGGACACAACGAAAAATTCTTTACCATTATGATCTATGGGCTCAAAGTTCAGCAGCGTTAAATAAAACATCGTATAATATATGGAGAAAAATACTCAAACACCCTATTATGGTTTTCTCTCTTTTTGTTTGTGTAACAACTCTTCTTTCTTTACTTTATCTACAAAACTGTTAATTACTCAATGTTCGGAAAGTCGAGTGGAGTCACTCCAGATTTTTGGTGTATCTTAACTTATAGGTGGCGCTATTATATAAAATGATATAGAAGAAAGCTTTGTGATGATCACAACATATTATAGTACTTTACCTTGGTTTCTTTTCGCTCTAACAACTTTCGTAAAGATTCTCAGATAATGACAAAATTCGACGGATCGGAATGTATGAAAATATATTATAATCAGGGCGAGACGCATTTTTATGGTTTTCTTTGTATCTTCATCTTCCTTTTATTTAATGTGAAAGTAAATATGTAGAGTAATGTGCTGACTAAACAAAAACATGAATGTATACATTAATATGTGTACTAAAAAATTTGTCTTATCTGTCATATTTCACATTCGCTAATCGCTATGACAGATAAGAAAAAAATACCTTCATCTTCCTTTTATTTAATGTAAAATTAAATATGTAGAGCAATGTGCTGACTAAACATGAATGTATATTAAAAAATCTTTCGTATCTGACATATTTCACATACACTACGCTTCGATGGCGTAAGTATATTAATTAGTTCGTTAATCGTTATCTTTAGTGCAAGAATTATTTTTTCTTATCAGCAACGGTGGGAGATTCTTTTTATAGAAAAGTGAAGGCTTTAATTATAACTGATTTTTAAGGATAAGGAGGTTCCTTGATTTAAGGATAAATATAACTTCATGCAAAAATGCGATGCATTTTAATATAGCTTATTGCAAAAAGAAAATGTAATTTAATAGGGTTTAATGCAAAAATGAAATGCAACTATATATAATACTAGCAGGCAACGCCCGCTTCGCTGGTCCCTATTTTTAAATGAATCACTATAATGAATTCTCAAAATTGCATTAATTTTTATCACGTGAAAAAAAAAGAGAAACAAAATCTGAGTAGGAAAAATGTCGCACCGGGTTCTCACTGCCTTCGGAAAAAATTCCCAAAATGCTCTAACCCTTATTTCTATTATTTTCCCACTTCGCCCCCCCCCCTCCTGTCTATCCTAATAATTTTACAAATTTGAAAATGTCCGCAATCGATTTGTAAGTATCAAAAACCTCTATGCACCAGTTTTGAACGATATATCTCCATTTTTATTTTTTTGCCGCTCTACTGCCCCCCCCCCCTTCCCGCCCTCCCAATAATTTTAAAAATTCGAAACTATCCGCAATCGATTTGTAGGTATTGGAAACCTCTATGTACCAATTTTGAATGATCTAACTCTATTTTCTTTTTTTTTGCCATCTGCCCCCCCCCCCTTCCCGGCCCTCCTAATAACTTTACACTTTCGAAAATATCCCCATTCGACTTGCAGGCCTCTAAAGCCTATCTGTACCAATTTTGAACGGCCTAACTGTATTTCTATTTGTTTTTGACCATAGCCCCCCTTACCGCCCCCCCCCTTCCCGACCCACCTAATGATTTTAAAAATTCGAAAATATCCGCAAACGATTTGTAAGTATCGAAAACATCTATATACCAATTTAAACGATCTAACTCTATTTTTATTTTTTTGCCCCCCCCCTCTTCCCTCCCCCTTTCCCGGCCCTCCTAATAACTTTACACTTTCGAAAATATCCCCATTCGACTTGCAGGCATCTAAAACCTATCTGTACCAATTTTGAACGGCCTAACTGCATTTCTATTTGTTTTTGCCCCATAGCCCCCCTTCCCGCCCCTCCTAATAATTTTACAAATTCGAAACTATCCGAAATCGATTTGTAGGTATCGAAAACCTCTGTATACCAATTTTGAACGATCTAACTCTATTTTTATTTTTTGCCCCCCTCTCCCCTCCCCCCCCCCTTCCTGCCCCTCCTAATAACTTTACACAATCGAAAATATCCTCATTCGACTTGCAGGCCTCTAAAACCTATCTGTATCAATTTTGAACGCCCTAACTGTATTTCTATTTGTTTTTGCCCCTTAGCCCCCTCCCCCCCCCCCTGCTGCCCCACCTGGGGGTGAATTTCTAAAATTCCAGAAATTGGTTTTTAGATATTTGCATTAGCAATATTTTAGAGCAAAAATTTCACGCATATCTATTTTTTTGTTTGAGATATATAGGATTATGCGAAATCACGTTTTACGCATGTGAAATCACGTTTTGCCCCCCCGCCCCCCTTGGGGACCGAATTTTGAAAATTCCAGAAATTGGTTTTTTGACATTTGTATTAGCTATATTTTAAAGTAAAAATTTTATGGATATCTGTTTTTTTGTTTGAGATATGAAGGATTTTGTGAAATCACGTTTTGCCCCCCCTCCCCCCCCTTGGGGGGTGAATTTTGTAAAATCGCTTCTTAGTGGATGCCTACGTCATAGAAAGAACATTGTCACAAAATTTCATGCTTCTAGGTCCAGGGGTTTGGTCTGGGCGTTGATAGATCACCCCCTCACTCACTCACTCAGGAAGTGTTCTTTTATATATATAGATGATGCAAAAATCGAAAATACTTTATTATACTTTAAAGAAACTAAAATAAGGAAATCGGTAAAGTGAAAACATTAAATTTTACTGTATATTTATTCCACTGCATATATTTATTCATTCTAGCTTCAACTTCCGTAGTGTTAACACGATGTTTGAGGCATCATTTCTTTTTTCTTTTTTTAAATTATTTATAATTTCGATTAAATGTATCAGATGTGTATGTGGCATACTAAAATTTAAGCAAATGAATTATAAATGAATAAAATGTTTATATAAATAATTAAACATATTTATATTTGTAAATTAAATATCTGCATAAAAGTGTTTATTATTATTATCATTATTAAAACTTATTTTTTTAAAAAAAAAAAAAATACGATTTAATGCAAGCATCTGCGCAATTTTTATTTTTTAATTTTAAGATGACAGACCGTTTTTTATTTTTCTTATTTTTAATTATTTCTTATTTTTTTTCTTGGAAAAAAAAAATAATTGAATTTTCTCTACATGCATATTTTAAAAATTGTATGCATGAAAATTCAAAATCTAGTAAAGATAAAGGTATTTAATTTTAAATGCATTATTTCTACTTCATTTTCTTTAAACTGAATCAGAAAATAAATAAATAATGATAATAATAAAATGATTTATCTAATATTAAACTTTTAAAGCGAGAAACTTTTTTTTTCTTTTTTTTCCTAATCTGCATTCATTTTACAGCACTTACGAGTTTGTAAATACCAGTATAATTTCTGGATTAAGGTTCATTTTATATTATTTCTTTTTTAAGATAAGAAATATAAACATAACATTTGAACTCTTTTTTATTAAAGATGTGGAGATATAATGCGCGCAGTTAAAAAAAAAAAAAAAAATAATAATAATAATCTAGAGAAAATTAAATTTAAATTTTGATTATGTCTAGTGTTGGGTTTCAGGCCAGTTAAGAAGGGTCCTAGGCTTAACTGGTGTACCCTCCTTCTCCTTAGGAAATCATTCTAAGGGGTTCCTAGCTCATCTTTACGCGAATTTTGGAGAAAAATACTGAAAACTCCAAATGGATAGGCCAACAAAAACAACTGAGAATCGAACTCAGAATTTTCCGCATACCAACTTCAAGATATTTGAATTTTGATATCTCATCGATAAGACCATTGCAGAATTTTTCGATTGTAGTCAAACTTAAATATTTTCTTTTTCATATTTTTATGCAGTTTTTTCCATAATGTTAAACAAGAGATTAGCTATTAAGAAAAAAAAAAAAAAAAAGAAAAAATCATTCGAATAATGAATATTATTAAAGTTAAATTCCACATATTGTACAATGGGTCGGGCCCCAGCTGAGAAAATCCACACAAATTATCACTGTAAAATTTATATACGGTGACAGCTTGTATATATTGACTGTTGTATATATTGACATATATCTATACATACATATATATGTATGTATGTATATAAAGAAAGAAAAAGGTGTAAAATTGAATTATTTATATCATGCTTTATGAAATTGTATATCTGGTAGCTTTAATAACAATGTTAATTCATAACAATGTTAATAAACAATAACTATAAGCTGTGTTTTTCTGTTATGTTCTATCTTCTCTAATTTTAAAATTTGACTTATTCATATTTTATGTTGTTTGTTTATAGCTGCATTTGGGCTTACACAATGTGTATTATTTCTAATTCTATTCTATTTCTAAATATAAATATAAGGGAACTACTATTCATACATGAGGTAAATTAATTCAATTTAAATTTTCCTTTGCTTTATTTACAAAGACTCGCTATGAATTATTAAAATTTAAACTGTTATTATGTAAAGCAGTTTGATGACAGTCTGTTCTATGCCATTGGATCTTTAAATGGTTAATTTGGATTTCGGTAGCATGTAATCGTCTGTTACTTTTATTCTATTGCGTCTTAAATCTTAAATTATAACTTTGTATTTTAATTATATAGGGTAAGTGCACAGTAATTGACACTTTCAGAGCAATCTCTGATGTTTTTAATGTTCTAATCTGAGAAATTATTTTTAGAAATCTTAAGTTAGTGCATATGGTATGAAAGCCATTCAGAACAACATATATGTTAAAATATATACCCTTGATAACATTTTTTTTTTTTAATGAATTTTTATTTTACACCCACTCAATGTTCCAGTAATTGACACTGCCAGTTTTTCATTTTATCAGTAATTGGCCCCCTATGTTCCAGTGTTTGGCACTTCTAGTTATTCATTTTACCAGTTATTAGCACCCTATGCTCCAGTGTTTGACATAAAATGTTAAAATTCTTATATGTAAAATATATGATTTTATTATTTTTCATATTTATTAATTATTTCGGGATAGATGTCAATTACTGAAGCATTCCAATCACTGAAGCACCTATCCTATATATATATAGTATATATATATATAAAACACATGTGCCGCCAATTTCTCTATTTTGATCGCATCTTATATTTCTGGCACTTTAGGTTTGTAGTGTACTATTAAAAAATTCTTCGTCTCATATTGCAGAATATTTATAGTCTTCTTATGCTTATAAACGCCAACCTATAAGCTTTTTATTCGTTTCATGCATTTCATACATATGCACGTGCACATAACATTTATTTATTTATTTATTTATTTATTTATTTATTTTTATTTTTATTTTTTTTTTTTTTTTTTTTTTTTTGTATATTTCAGAATGTATTTGGTAACTTTACATTTGGTAATTATGTATAATGGTAATTTTGTTAATTTATTCAGGAGCACTGTTAGTATTCACCTTATTTTCTCACCACTTTTTTGAAAGAATAATTTTCTTATCGTGTAATGGTAATTACATATTGAAGAAAATTATTCTACCAAAAAAAAAAAAAAAAAAGGTGTGAAAAGAAGGCGACTACAAACAATATTTCTGAATAAATTAGCAATGTTATCAGGTATGTATATACAATGGTTTGCAAACGTATGAGTAAATGGGGTCATATTCTTAACCTTGAATGATAATATAAATTTATATGTAGGAGTTTTGATATTGTACATTTTTATGCAATAGAGAGCAACGCTTTTATCCCCATTTTTCCCAATTTCGAGCGTCGAGTGGTAGGTTTCTTTTTGTGGGTTTGTGGCATCTTAATTCTCTGTTCGTTTCAGGCATCCCACATGCGTACGCTTATGAAATATTTTGTTTGTATCACAATGCATATATGTACAGCCTTACAAATGTATGACTATATGAATGCATATTTTTAATCTCAAATAAGGATATAAATCTCCATGTATGATTTTGATATTTTTTTTTATGGAATTTAATCATTTAAATTTAATATTTTACCTTTAAATTTAAACATTCTATGCATTTACACGCATATATAAAGCATTTTGTAAAAATCACAACATGTCGCAACATTGTACATGTACAGATTTACGAGAGTGTATTAAAGTATCGATGCATATCCTCAATCTTAAATGATTATGTAAATTCGCGTGCCTGATTTTGATATAGTCCATTTTTTTATTTTTTGATCATTTCAAAAGTATTGTAATCATTCGACTATGAGATTTTAGTATAGGTTTGCTTAATATAGATCCGAAGTCTGCTCAATTCACTTTTGCTATTTTACTTCGATGTTCTTATATTTATGTATGTGTATATGTGTGAGGGAACACGATAGCCTTTAAAATGCTTTATCGATTGAGCTCAACGTTCGTGGGTATGTTATAGGTCCCCATATGCGAAATTTATAGATTTTCATGAGTGTATAACTTTTGGCTCTTTTACATCAAAGAGTTCCTTATTATTTAGATCTAAAGGCTCAAATTATTTGAAGTGCGCTAGCGTCTAAACTCTACATTCGATTAAGAGGGGACAATACCTAATCCCGCGGACAGTCTTAGCCAATGTTATTCTATGGGAAAATTTGTTGCGACAATTACACATTACCTAATGTATAATTTAATTCTGTTTTCGCAGTCAGAAAATTCATAACCGTTAAATGAGTACTCATTTTTGAAAAATTTATTTTTTTTTAATTTTTACATTTTAATTTTGAGTTCAAAAATGCGATTTTTCACAAAATGCATTTTTCTCATTTTCTAGTCGCAAAATGAAATACTAAAATTTTAAAAAATCAATTTTTGGAAAACAAGTACTAATTTAACGCTTATGAATTTTCTAAATGTGAAAACAGAATTGAAAAATATTCATTAGGTAATGAGTAATTATGTAATCAATTTTTCTCATAGAATAGCATGTGCCAAGGCTGCCGGCGAGATTAGGTATTGTCCGCTCTTAAGATTGAATTAGATTGGTGTGTTATAGGTCATCGCGGCAAGAACTATACAGATTTGCATAAGTGTAGAACTTTTTCATTTGTATACAATCAAAACATAATTTTTTATATATAACAGTCTATGAACAGGCACACAAATTATTTCAAGTTTGTTTTAGTAATATTAAATTGTTTAAAACAACTAAAAACTAATGTATGATACATTGCTTTGCTAATACATAATCATTATGAGTGCGTATTTATTATGATTCTATAACGGGGTAGCATGGAATAATTTACACATATCATGTCCAAATGTGGCCAATCATCTGAAATTCATTAAATTGTTTAAAAGAGAATCCAACAAATATACATGCTTTAAAATTTTTCTTGACAATGATCGTTACTGGAAATTTCATGCTTAATATTTGTATTCTTTGACAGAGATGTAGAAAAAATAAAAATCAAATATATCACTGTTCTTTGTATAAAACATATAAACTTGGAGCAAAATACTCAAACACTCTATTAAGATTTTCATTTTCTCTTTTAATTAATGAAAAATCCAGTGATTCAAATTTGTTTAAATGCCCGCGATAACTACTAATTGTCCGTCAATCGGGTAGAACCACACCAAATTTTTATGTTAGGAATCACATTTTATTCAAGATCTCGTGGGATTGTTTTCTTCGTATGCTAACAGTTTTTCCTTTTTATAGAATGTTTATTAATAAACACCAGTGGTGGCGTAAAACGCTGTACAGCACATGTTCTGCGATGAAGCCGTCACTGATATCAAATGTCAAAGCACCAGGGAATAAATACGTTATGCTTTTAAATACATTTCCGGAAAAAAAAGCAAAAATTTACTTAAATACTTTAGTAATAGCCCACCTCAAGAAAAATTATCTAGTTACGCCCATGTTTATGAACCATTACCATTTTTTATCTCTTTATTAATGCATGCTGGGTATGCAAACTAAACCTGCCACAACCGTGTAATGTGCCGTGAAGCCGCATATTAACCTTCCTTTAATTAAACTTTCTATCCTTTCACGGCCACAGGAAGAGGACGTTGTATTCATTGACATGCATGGCAGTCGTGAAAGTTATTATTTTTTCTTGGTCGTGTCCTTCCTTTTCACCCCATTTTGTTTTCGTTTCGGTACCATATTATTTAGAAAAAAAAATAAATAAAAAAGAAATTCAAACAAACAGCAGACATCGTGTGAGTCAACGCTGAATGAAAGTGCTCTCATTGCTTTCTTCATATCAAGTTCACTTCCCTTTCTATAATTTCTTTTTTTTATTTTTTGTTTAGTCGTTTTGTTTACTTTCCTAACATATACTACGTACTTGAAAGTTTTACACAGTGGCGGATTTAAGGGGGGGGGTTAGGGGGCTGAAGTCCCCCCCCCCCAAAAAAAAAAAAACACTGACATACACAATTGAATATTGCAATTGTAACTTTTTTATTGGTCTATAATAACACTTTGAAAAATCTTAGCCCCCCCCCCCCCCAAAAAAAAAAAAAAAATGTCAAGTTCTGGATCCGCCACTGGTTTTTCGGTGTTCGTACACGTTTTGAGGTCTCCTGAATTCATTTTTGCTATTTTTACGGTGTGAGTGTATATGTATGTCTGTGTGCGTATGAGCGAATACAAAATCATCTAAACGCTTATTTAATTTAGGCCAATCTTTATTCAGTCGTCCAACAGATAGCGCTGTGATCTCCCCTTTTTTTAAAAATATGAAATATAGGTCAAAATTTCGTGTAAATGTACATAATGTAAATAATTTTTAACTTTTCAATCTAGAATTAAAATATACATACAAATATTTGTAATAGGAATAGTCCATCAAGAAAAAATCTGGTGTGAAACAACCACACGACTTTCGTTACGCACTAATACACGTATTATATGCATTTTTTGGAGATAATGTGATCAGAAGACATAAAATTGATCTAACGGAGTAGAAACCTAAAATTTTCCGGTCAGAGAAATTTCATACGCGTATAAAACAAAGTTTACATAAGGAGAGTTTACATAAGGAGTGGAAAAAAAAAAAAGGTAAAATTATTTTTTGAAACACCAGTTTCCGAGATCTAAAACTGACCTACCTAATCAAGATGACTTCTAATTTTCCTGTAATAACCACCTAATACATAAGAAAGGATATCTAAAATGAATTTATGTAACAATTTTCAAGAAAATCGTTACAGCCGTTTTTGAGATATCAACTTTCACCGAAACTTAGCATTCTCAATTATTGACCGTAAAACAGTAATTACATACAAAAGGATATTTAAAAGGGGTTAATAAGGCGAGTTTGAAAAAAATCCGTACAGTCGTTTTTAAAACAACGCACTTGCGAGACCTGAAATTGAGCTATTTATACAGGACGCCAATCAATTTTCTTGGACTAACCAACGATACCATTCGAAAGGATATCTAATAGAGTGTTTATATAGCAACTTTGAAGAAAATTGTTAGAACTGTTCTTGAGATACGGGACTTACGGTCCCATTTCCGGTTTTCGATGATCCACTTCCGCTTTTCCAGTTTTCACTAAAATTTGAAAACTTCCTCTGTGCACCAGATCTGTCTCAATTCTACAGTTTCGTAGTTCTATCTTTATTAGTTTTGGAAATATGATAGCCAGAAGGTTCCCCACATACATACACAAACATACACTGATCAATTGCCAAAAAATACTTTTTTTGACTCAGGACACCTTAAAACGTGTAAATCAGGTGAAAACTCGATATCGAACTTTTGGACCGAATTTAATACATCCATTACATTACGCACGGTATATAGTCTTGTAATGGAAGTAAAAACTATAGTATATGTAGGCTCATCGGTTTCCTCTAGGGTAATCCCCCCCCCCCTGCCCCGAGGGTATGAATTCTCAGTATGAGTATATTTCAAAAGTACTCGTAGACACCTTTAACACGAATGATTGAACTACTAATTTGTGGTCAAACCTAGAATATTGTTAAAACTTTTTTCAGTTACATTATTGACGTGCTAAACGAAAAGAAACATACTGACAAAAGCAACTTTCCATATTAAATTTGAAATGGATTTAGGATTGAGTTTAAAATTTTGACCTTCATAAAATATTGCTAATATTATCAAGGTTTACCCAATGCACCTGTCGCAGTCAGTTTTACATATTAAGTATTGAATTAAATATAAACATACTGCAAATGCTTACCATAAATAAACAAAAATTATAAACTATCATGTAAGTTCAATTTAGCTTATTGTTTTAATTGTACAATAGTGGAATGCACACGAGGTCAAAAACAATTTAGAAATTTTTAAGAGTGTCAAGTGTCAAAAATCTTCAGATTAATATATTCAAAAAATGATAAATAAATGACAAATAATGACAATAAATAACAATGTGTAATTGTCAACAATGAAAAAATAAAATAATAATAATAATAAATAAATAAATAAAATAAAATAATAAAAAATAATGATCGTAAATAACAAACAATGCATAACTGAAAGCAATGAAATAGCAATTAAATTAGTTAAAAAATGATTCATTTTCAGGGGTCGATCCAGGCAAAATTTGGGTCCCTTTTGCGGACCCTTCACAAAATTCCCCATAGTAAAAAGGAACCCTTCACAAAATTCAAATTCATAAAAAGGGACCCTTCACAAAACTCAAATTCATAAAAAGGGACCCTTTACAAAATTTAAATTTATAAAAAGGAACCCTTCACAAAATTCAAATCCCTGAAAAGGGACCCTTCACAAAATTCAAATTCATAAAATGAGTCCCTTCACAAGATTTTTTTTTATAAAAATGATCCTTTTATTAAATGTTTTCGGTATTATTTTAATTAATGCCTTAATTTGGCTCAATGGAATTATTCACTTGATATTAAACATTACATAAAGTGATTGTAAAAACGAAAAATTTTGCACAATATTTTACTTTTTCACAAAAATATTTTATATTTCACAAAAATAAATAAAAATTTCACAAATACATTTTGTTTTTCACAAAAAAGGGACCCAAAAATTAAAACCTGGATTGACCCCTGATTTTTAAATTTACCCCACATTCTATAAATTTTTGTGGCAGTTTTTTAAATTAGAGTTTATTATGCGACCTCATGTAATTTATTTAATAAAATTTTCCGTCACTCATGATAACTATACAGTTAGCTATTGTTTACAGTTAGTTTGTTCAGCTTTTGTTTGTGAAGCCCTTTATAACTAGACTAAATTGCTTTGGGGGGAGGGGGGGAGTGATATACTTATTAAAATAGTTAACAAAACCACGTAGCTTGCTTAATGGTTAACTCATTACTGCCTCATAAAAATAACAATACAACCAACTAATGAAATGTAACAACCTTTCTTTCTCAGCAAAATAAAATAATAATAATCTTAATTAACGTGTTATTGCTTTGTTTCATTTGTTCGTTTAACTTATTATGTTTTGTAGGTCACTGCTTCAATGTAGGCATATTTGTTTAAATGTTTTAGTTATTAGTGCAAGAAGACTTTCAATTCGGAATTTTGCATTATAATTTTCCGAAATTTTAGACTATACAGAATAGTTTTTAGTCTATTAAAGCCACTATACGTGTATAAGGCAAATCTGTATTATAGTTTAAAAATAAAATAAATAAAATAAAATCGTACGTCACGCATAAATTTTGGAACACTTTCCAGTATTTTTAAGGAAAGGGATGATCATTATTGGTTAAAGTACTAATATTTGTAGGACACAGATTCCAATTATACAGACATGCACGGACATAATAAAATCATGCATCACTCATAAACCGTGAAACACTTTCCAATATATGCAGGGTACGCCAAAAGTCCCACACCCCCTCCTCGGAAATGCGTCAGAATTTTGAAAAATGGCGAAAAAGGTGTTGAATAAATTCGAGGGAGAACCTACATTAGTGAAAATATTTTGGGTTCGGAGGGACTAAGGGGGGATTTGAAGGGCAACTATAAAATTTCAAATAGGAAAGCATGTCTTGTGATAAATCTCTGGAAACATCTCTTCAAGACAATGAATTTGATATAAATAATTTTGTCTTGCGATGATTATTAAAGAAGATAACACGAGTATAAAATCCACATTTCAAAATTCTAAAAACTCTTGTATCTCCTTTAATAATTGTCGCAGTACAAAACTATTTACACCAAATTCATTGTCTTGAAGAGACGTTTCCAGCGATGTATCACAAGACATACCTTCCTGTTTGAAATTTTAAAGTTGTCCTCCGTAGCGAACCCAAAATGTTTTCACTAGAAGAGGTTAATTGAACACATGTTTCGCCATTTTTCAAAAACCTGGCGCATTTCCCAGATAGGAGGTGGGAAGTAAGATTTTTGGCGGACCTTGTATATATTTCTCTTTTCTTTGACATCAAGTTGAAATGAATATTATAACCAGTTTAAAATAAGAAAACTTTTTCAATACGTTATCGATTTTATTTATTTATTTATTTTTTAACTCATTTACAAATATATAGGACACCCGATGTATGCGTATATGTGAGAGAGAGAGTTATGTAAATAGATAAACTCTAGAGAAACTGATTAACTGAATGATTTTTTTTTTTTTCCTGGCCAATGCTTAAACAACCTTTATATAAGGAACACTTCTCTAAAGAGCTATTTTTCAATGGTTCTTTTGGGGAGGTGAGTGGCCCTTTTATGGAGGTTTTGTATAAGTTCTAACCTGAGCTTTAACAACCTCTATTATAAGGACACCTTTTTTTAAAATAACTATATTTGATATTAGATCCTCCTCGGTAGTGCAAATTATTGCGCTTTCTTAATCATTAGTATCTCTTATAAAAATTATATATATATAATTTTTAATATAGAGCGCTTGTATTATATTATATTTATATTAAATAATATTGACAATGAATAGGTAAGATTTCACTTACCTGGATAAGACAAACAGCACTGGTACAGCATGCGTCCAATTAATTATTTAATCCATTTTAAAGCCACATTCTTGATTCACCAACGGGCTGAAAAATAAACTTGTGAACATATTAAACTATTATTTAATTGTGTAAATTATGATAAATGATTTTGTAATTCTTCTTTTTCTTTTGTAACTTTAATATTCTGGATTAGATACAGATCTTTTATAATAAAAGGGTAATATAAAATATATAAGAGCGTTTTCAAACGCCCTGCTTAGTTGCTGCTACATATTCACAGAAAGACAACATTACATATACATCGGAGATTGAAATCGAGCAGAAGAGAGTTTTATAAAATGATGACTGGACAGTTTCACTTCCTCCTTTAGCTGGGAGTGCCGCGTATTTTTCTCTCTACGTTTGCATTGAAATTTACTCGGGATAACTGATAGTCTTAAGACAATTCTTGATTAAAATGAAAATCATCGGTCACACAAATGTCAATTTAATGCAGTTTTGTGACACCCCTACTTGACCGGTATTTTCAATGTTCTCCTAAATTTAGTTTGTTTCTTAAAAATTTAAAAGCCGGCCCTGGTAGGGGTTTAGTAAAGATGTCGGCAATCATTTCGTTGCTGGGGATATATTGTAATCTGATGGTTCCTTCTTCATACAAATGTTTGATTAAATGAAATTTAACATCCACGTGTTTAGTCCGCGCTTGATATTTGTCAGACTCAATTAATTTAATCGCTGATTGGTTATCTTCATAAATTGTGATTGGTTTTATTTGATTTAGATCTAAGTCGTTTAAAAGTCTAATGATCCACATGCTTTCCTGAGCAGCGCATCCTGCTGCTATATATTCCGCTTCTGCGGTGGATTGGCTGACGCATTTTTGTTTTTTTGAGTACCAATAGATGGGATTATTCCCAATAAAGAATACGTTTCCTGTAATGGACTTTCTGTCCTGGGGGTCATTCGCATAGTCTGCGTCCGCATATGCGGTTAGTATAGCAGGATTCTCGTTGTCATATTTTAATTTTAAATTAATTGTAGTTTTTAGGTACTTGATGACTTTCTTGGTATTTTCCCAGTCACACACTCTTGGTCTTTCGTTGTGACGAGATAAAAGGTTGACGGCAGCACTGATATCAGGTCTGCTGACAGTGGCTATATATAGAAGTGCCCCTACTGCCTTTCTATAATCAGTATTGTCAGTTAAATAATTTTCATTGTTATAATCCTTTAAGTAATTTGTATCTATGGGAGTATTAGTGGGTTTCGCATTTTCTAAATTAAATTTATTTACTAATTGTTTAATCTTGTTTGACTGATCTATTAGCAAAGTATTGCTGTCTGGTCGTGTTATATTTATTCCCAGATAATTAGTAACGCTCCCAAGGTTGGTAATACTATATTCACGCCTAAGTTCTTCTATTATTTTGTTTATATCATGTTTGGTTCCAGCAATTAATATATCGTCTACATACACTAGTATGTAGACGGTTTTGTTATTTGTGTTTCTTTTGTAAAGGCATTTGTCAGTGGAACTTTGTGTGAAATTCAACTTTGTTAATGTTTCGTTTATTTTTGAATTCCAAGCCCTGGCTGACTGTTTCAGCCCGTAGATGGCTTTGTGTAATTTACAAACTTTATGTTCTTCACCGGGATTTATGAATCCCTCCGGTTGTTGCATGTAAATTGTTTCTTCGAGCTCACCGTGTAAAAACGCGGTTTTTACATCCAAGTGGTTTAATTCTAAGTTTTTATATAGGGCCATTACAAGAAAAGATCTAATTGTCGTATGAGACGCCACCGGGGCGAACGTCTCGTCATAATCTACCCCATACTTTTGGCTAAAGCCTTTGGCGACAAGCCTGGCTTTATATTTTTGGATTTCACCCTTATCATTATATTTCGCCTTGAATGCCCATTTTGAGCCTACTATGTGTGTGTTAGGGGGAGGGTCTACCAATTCCCATGTATTATTTTCGTTTAAAGAAGCAATTTCATCTTTGGCTGCTTTTAGCCAATTTTCCCTTTCTAAGGAATTTTGTATCTGCAATATTTCATTGAAGGTTTTGGGTTCGTTTACGTTCATAGTATTTGTCATTAAAGCAAATCTGTCAGGTGGAACACCTTTGTTAGCTCTTTCCGACCTTCTCGGAATTGTTCGATCTGTTATGTCACGATTAACATCCTCAGTTTGGTCCGAATTTTGATTTATTTCATTTAGTATCACCGGGAAGTTATTTTTATGATCGTTTGTTTCGCTAGAATTCCCTTCATTTGTATTATTGTTTGTCTCTAACAGTTCATTATCGATAGACTCAAAATTATTATCCTTTGTTTTTGTTTCAACGAACTTTACGGTTCTACATATCCTAACATTATTATCTATAAATACTCTATAACCTTTACTTCTAAGGTCATAACCAACAAGTATTCCTTCCTTTGCCCTGTTGTCTAGCTTCCCTCTTGTGTTTTTGTGAGTATACACATATGCCTTACAACCAAATGATTTTATATGCGAGAGATTTGGTTTATTTCCATTCCATTTTTCATATGGTGTTTTATCGCATGCACTCGTTGGCAATCTATTCTGCAGATAATTAGCGGTCATAAGGGCTTCACCCCAAAATTTATTTGGCAAGCTGCTTTGTCTTAACAAACATCTGGTCATTTCAACCAATGTTCTATTTTTTCTCTCCGCCACGCCATTTTGAGGAGAACAATGCGGTACTGTTAATTGGTGTTCGATTCCTTCATTCGCGAGAAAGTTTTCAAATTCATTGCTTGTATACTCTCCGCCGTTATCGGTACGCAATATTTTTATTTTCCTGCCGAACTTGTTTAAAGTCAACGCATAATATTGTTTAAATTTATCAAACACCTCACTTTTATTTCGCAATAAGTATGTAAATGTGAAACGACTGTAGTCATCTATAAACGTTAAAAAATAATTTTTCCCTCCTATTGTGGAAGTTTGAAAGGGTCCGCAAACATCTGAAACAACTAGATCTAATGGTTTTTCTGCCCTAAAAGTTGCCCTTTTCGGATATGTGTCATCCTCCAATTTTGAAATGATACAGATTTCGCATTCTGTGTTGTGTTTACATTTATTTAGCTCTATTCCGGTTGCCATATTTTTGTCGACGAGTTCTTTTATTTGTTGTAGATTTTTATGCCCTAATCTTTCATGCCACAATTTAGTACAATTCCTGTTTTCGCACGCTTCTACAATATTTACACTTTCGGAAAATTTTTCGCTCGTTTGTAGTTCATATAAATTATCTGTCAAATTCGCCTCTATATAAGTTTTATTCCCGAATTTGATTTTACATTCATGATTTTTAAATATGGCAACACAACCATTCTCTGTTGCTTTCTTTACCGATATTAGATTTGTGGCTATATTGGGTATGTATAAAACCTCTTTTAAAGTAACATTGTTTATTTCCTTATCCGAGTTAATTACTTTAAGATTTACGTCGCCGCAACCCTGTGAGACTACGGAGTGCCCGTTCGCTAGCATAACACTAACCTTTTCGTTGTCTTTCAGATTTGTAAATTGGTTTATGTCGTTGCAGATATGCCTGCTACTCCCACTGTCGACTATCCATGAGTTATGCTCAGTTTTATCAATGATAAATGTAAGATTCTTTAATTTATTCTCAGTTTCCCTTACGAGTTGTGTTTTGTTTTTGTTTTTATACTTGCTGGGATTGTTACCGCTGTTATGAAAATTATTATAATTCCTTTGGTTATGATTTGGTCTGGCGTTTAAATGCCAGCATTCGTTACGGGTGTGTGAATTCTTTCCGCAAAAATTGCAATGTTTACTTGGTGGTGTTTTACGCTTAATTTGAGTTTTATACGCGTTTTCACCTTTTGTTTGGTGATTTTCTGTCCTTTTAATATATTCATCGAACAATTTACTTTTAATGTACTCTGGTGTAAGTTCATCGTCATTTCTGGCTTCGATAGCCGTTATCAGGGTATCATAACTAGGAGGTAGCGAGCACAACATCAACGCTGATAAGTGCTGTTCATTTATTTCTTCTCCTATAGCTAACAATTTGTCCCTTAACTTATAAATACTAGTTATGTGTTCTATCAGATTTCCCCCTTCTGTTAGTTTGGTGGAATATAATTTTCTGAGTAAGAATAATTTGCTGCTCAGATTAGCCCTCTCATGTATATTTTTAAGTGCATCCCATGTCTCCCTGGCTGTGGACAAATGCTTAACATATACTATTTGTGTATCTTCTATAGCTAAATTAATTATGGCACGCGCCTTTCGATCTTTAGATCGCCATTCATCAGTTAATGGGTTTGGGGGCGCTTCTATAATAACCTGGAAGAGATCCTCCTTCGTGAGGAGCATCTCTATCTTGAATTTCCAGTTATCATAATTACTGGAGTTCAATTTCTCAACTAATGTTATTTCTTTTGCGGAAGCTGCCATTTTGTTTATTTATTATTTTTATTTTTATTTTTATCAAAACATATTTTTATATATCACGTATATTTAATTCTTTGAAAAGTTCAAATAATATTTGGAGAGAGAGTTTTACTGAGTGTTTATCAATGTCTATCAGTTATAAAAATTTTATGTTTAGTTATGAACACATACCAGTTGATTTCAGTATATAATAATTTCACACACACTTATACTATTTGTATATATATATAATATGCTTAATATTGAATTTCTTCAAACACATATATTAATTATATTTTATAATTTCTTTCCTTTTAAGTCCCAGTGCTGTAATTTTATTTTGCGCTCTTTTATTTAAGAGACCTCTTTAATTAAGAGAATCGGTCTCGTAATCTTTTTTAAAATAACTATATTTGATATTAGATCCTCCTCGGTAGTGCAAATTATTGCGCTTTCTTAATCATTAGTATCTCTTATAAAAATTATATATATATAATTTTTAATATAGAGCGCTTGTATTATATTATATTTATATTAAATAATATTGACAATGAATAGGTAAGATTTCACTTACCTGGATAAGACAAACAGCACTGGTACAGCATGCGTCCAATTAATTATTTAATCCATTTTAAAGCCACATTCTTGATTCACCAACGGGCTGAAAAATAAACTTGTGAACATATTAAACTATTATTTAATTGTGTAAATTATGATAAATGATTTTGTAATTCTTCTTTTTCTTTTGTAACTTTAATATTCTGGATTAGATACAGATCTTTTATAATAAAAGGGTAATATAAAATATATAAGAGCGTTTTCAAACGCCCTGCTTAGTTGCTGCTACATATTCACAGAAAGACAACATTACATATACATCGGAGATTGAAATCGAGCAGAAGAGAGTTTTATAAAATGATGACTGGACAGTTTCACTTCCTCCTTTAGCTGGGAGTGCCGCGTATTTTTCTCTCTACGTTTGCATTGAAATTTACTCGGGATAACTGATAGTCTTAAGACAATTCTTGATTAAAATGAAAATCATCGGTCACACAAATGTCAATTTAATGCAGTTTTGTGACACACCTTTCTATAGAATCATTTATCCTTTTCAATGTCCTTTTAGAGAGGTGGATGGACTTTTTAGGGAGGTTATGCTGTATAATATTATATAGGTTTTGCGTATCTCATTTGATCTTGCATCACTATCGACCTTTGGGTTTGTATATGTAAAATCATGAAAAGGGTGATAGTCCATTCGTGATATTGCCAAAGATTTGTATTAAGTAAATATTCTGAAACAATTATGCTTTCACGTTTTTAATATCTTTTAGCATTTTTAGGTTCGTTGTGTTTGAATATTATTATTTATGTACGTTTCTTTTATTCCAGGAGTATGATTTGGAGCAAAAAATCGACTTGGAGATCAAGATGCAGGAAGGCACTACTAAACTCCTGCATGCTTGCCGTCACCAACTCCAATCCTTGGAAGCTGTGAAGTCCTTACTTACGTCCAATGAGAGAATAGCGGCCTGCATGGCCGAACTCCAGAAAAGAAAGACAATCAAACAAAGCAATAAGTAAGTTAATCTTATTTATACATTTAAATGCTTTTAATTAAACTTGTAGTAAAGCACCATTTTTAATTAATCGCTCTATTTTATAAACATAAAAATGAAGTATATTGTTCATAAACTGTTAGAATCCATTAATAATTCTGCTCATTTACCCATAATATAATTGTTCTCATCTCATAAATTTCTAACACTAAACTAATAAAAAATCATTTTGAAAAAATTAAAAGTAATCTAAAATTTGGGGTATAAAAAAAAAAACTAATTCTGATAATTTCTAATTAAATTTTGATTTTTTTTTTTTTTTTTTTTTTTTTTTCTGTCCGCCTTAAAATGTATATATATAGTGGACGGATTTAATTATGCTCAAAACAACAATAAATGTTTAGATAAAAATGCAAATTGCAAGATAAAAAATAAAAAATAAAATTCATCGATTAGTGATAGGGGAGACTGGGGCACAGTAGACCACTTTTACACTCTTTTATTTATTTATTTATTTTTCACAAAAAACAGAAAAGCAATGTAGTTAAAAAAAAAAAAAATAGCAAACAATCTCTAAGCACTTCTTGACATGTCTTAATTTTTTTTTATAACAATATTTCCAATACGTTATGAATGGGAAAATAAATTGTGAGCACTCACAAAGTGGACCGCTGTGCCCCATCACCGGGGTACAGTGGACCAGCCTCTTTTGTTTATATTAAATGAATATAAATTACTTTTTTTTCCCCTCACTAAAATAATCTTCTTATACTATTCTAGTCCAAAGAACATAATTCAAGCATTTTCATGAAATAAAATAACCAAAATTGAATTAAAATAAACAAGTACGAAATCAAATCTCAGAAAATTTATTAAGTTAAAATAGATATTTTTCTTATTATTTTATTAATATTATATAAATCAAATATTTTTTTTTAATTCAGATATTAATAAATATTATACTACTATTCAAATATTTAATATTTTTTAAATTATTTTGCGATATAATTAATTTACATTATATTTGTAGGATAAATTTAACTAAAGTATATTAAGCTACTTCTTTTGCTTTTCACATATGATCTCTAAAAACAAGAATAATAATAAACTATTCCTAAATTAGATATTTTTTCTTTTATGAATGCTATATAATTCAAATAGTTAATAAATTTAGATATTAATAATTATTACATTACTATTCAAATATTTATTGTTTTCAGAAATTTATTATTCTTTTTATTTATTTTTTATAACATTAAGATATTTAATACTTTGAAGTATTAATACTTTACATTATATTTGTATCTATAAATTTAACTAAAACAGATATAAGTATTAAATCTAATTTGTACTTTTAGGCACATTGGAAGGTGGTCCACTGTGTCCCATATAGAGGCGGTCCACTGTGCCCCGTGCCAGAGTTAAACAAATAACAATAATAAGATTATATATATAGACTATAAATATGCTAATAATTTTTAGTAATTTAAAAACAGCAATATCTTGCCTCCCTCTAACAGCTATATAGTATTTATAGGCACTAGTTCAATCTTTATAAAATTTTAAAAACTTCAATGTGGAAAAATTACTTTGAGCAGCTCAAAACATAAAAACTGTTTAAAATGGTTGCCTTAGTATTTCCCGTGCGGTCTTTTTGATTGCATACAACTAGTACCATGCTGCCATATATGAGTATCCATATGAACTAAAAGAGTTGAATATTACTAGATTTAAATAGGGATGGACCACTCTGCCCCGTCCTCCCCTATATATAATGTTAAACTTATATCGAAATATTCTATAAATCATCTGTAAAATATGGGGGGGGGGGCTACAAATTCATGATATGCATGGATTTACATAATTTAGCATGAATCACCTTCATGATCAAATACCATGGAAGCGTAATATATGTCAGATATATTTTTAAATATGATCAATATACAATACATGTTGATGGGGCCGTGATCGATCAATCAGCACGGTCACAGATTGAAATGCCTACTCAGTAGACTGTCCTATCTACGATTCAATCTATTTACTTCATCCTAATTTGCTGATTAATTTTACTGGGGTTAATTTGGTATTTTATTTTTCATGCAATTCCATAATATTTCTAGTGCAGCGATCTCCATAATACACGTTTATTCCAAAATTTTGTCCTGTTCTTCCATGTTAAGAAAATCCGACCCAAACCCGGTAGATGATTTTAAATCAACCCAAAGCCCCACCCAAGTCCAACATAAAATTTTTCATGGACCTGAACCCACAATAGAGAATTTTGACGACCTAAACCCTACCGGAACCTGGTTTCTTTATATTCGAACCCGATCCGAAATCCGAAAACTAAATGAATGTGTATATCATTTATAGAGTTTTAATTATATTAAACAAATTTCTACTCATTAAGATAAAAAATTTTTGAAAGATTTTTCAAGTTGACCCGACACTTTAAAAACTAAACCCGATCGGAACCCGAACCCGACACGCAAGAAAAATAAATCGATTGAATCGACCCGAAACCGACCCGAACCCGACCCGCAAGAGAAAAATTAATAAACGCTACCCGATGCAGGACTCTAGTGTAAATGCTATACACATAAATTGGTGTTTTCGATATATTTGCTTACAAAATTTTCACAACCCAAAAACTGGTGAAAGAATCACCTACTTTTGTTTTAAACTGACAAATCTAATTTTTGTATAATTCCCAAATTTTGCATTTTTTTATGAAATTATTTAGAAGTTTGTCCTTCAATATTTTATTTTTGTGTATATTATTCCTTCAATATTATATTTATATAATTTTTTGTAGTCTTGTTGTTTTTAGACAACATACAAGAGTGCACAAAAGCAATCTGTCAAATTTTTCTTTTAAGTTTTTTCCTCCATAATAAACTAGTATGTTGTGGCCACCACAAGACTTTCTTCTATATTTTCCTATACATATTCAATCAGTAACAATATTTTAAAAAAAAATTACGATTTTTTTTGTAAGTTTTTTTTTTTTTTTTTTTTTGTTGTTGTTGTTGTTAAAAGTAAAAAAAAAAAAAAAAAAAATCGATAACTTTGTTTTAAATTATCACAGATTTATAGTTCAACCATTCGTTTTAAAGGTATTGAGGAGATCTTTCGAAAGATACCCGTCTTCAAAATTTACCCACACATTCACAGATATTTTTATCCTAGTTAACTATTACTATTATTAATAACTCATATTAATTTTACAATCACAAGTTAAAAATAACTCTCATTATGTACATTTATACGAAATTTTGTCCTATACTGCCATGTTAAAAATTTAGAAAACATGAGATCACAGCGCCACCTGTTGAGCGATTGATCCCCAAATGTAATCAACACCAGTTTATGTCAGGGACCAACTAAATACCAAGTTTGGTTAAATTTCATTTTTAAAAAATACGATTTTTTTTTTCAAAGTTTTTTTTTCGTTAAAAGTAAAAAAAAAATTAATAACTTTGTTTTAAATTATCACAGATTTGTGGTTCAACCATTCGTTTTAAAGGTAATAACGAGACCTTTCGAAAGATACCCATCTTGAAACTTTGCACCCCGGGGGGGGACGGGGGGGGGACCGATGCCCCCACATGCACAAAATTTTTTTCCTTGTTGAGTACTTCTATTATCAACGAGATCTTTCGAAAGATACCCATTGTGAAAATTTACTCCCCCCCCCCCCGGACAATCACAAGTTTAAAATAACTTTCATTATGCACATTTATACGAAAATTTGTCCTATACTGCCATGTTAAAAGTTTGCATAAAATGCGATCACAGCGCCACCTGTTGAGCGATTGGTCCCCAAATCTAAACAGCACCAGTTTATGTCAGGGTCCAAGTAAATACCAAGTTTGGTTAAATTTCATTCATTGGTTCGTGAGATACACACAGATAGACAGACACACAGACAGACGGGCAGACATTTCCTAAAAACTATCAATTAGTGTTCAGGACATCCCAAAACGTGTAAATCCATCAAAAAACGGAGGTCGAAAATTTTCACGAATCCAATACTTTCTCTATATTACATATAGAAGAAAGTAAAAACAAGAATATTTTTTAAGCCTCATTATAGAGATAAAGTACAGTTATAGGTTAAAACATATAATGAGAAAACACAGGGAAAGTGTTTATTATCTATACGAACTTCATATTTTTTCTTTCTAGCCCCCATCCCTCTTCTTCCCTCCCCCCCTTTTTTTTTTTTTTTTTTTTTTTTGTTTACTTTCCGAGCATACGTATGTAAGGAAAGTATTGTAATCATGTCAAAAATCCGAATTAGAGATTTTGATGTTTCTATACGTTTTGAAGTCCCCTGAGGCCGTTTTAACTATTTTTACGCTGATGTATGTACGTGTGTGTGTATGTGTGTGTGTGAGCGAACATGATAGCGTCTAAACGCTTTGCTCGAAGTTGGTACGTATGTTGTAAGTCACCGTAGCACGAACTCTATTGATTTTGGTGAATCTAGCACTTATAGTTTTTTTACAGGGACACCAAGAAAAATTCTTTATCATTATGGCCTATGGGGCCAAATTTTTAAAAGTGTGATAGCGTCTAAATGCCTTATTAAACTGAGCAAAAAAAATTATACACATGTTATAGGTCACCGCAGCACGAACCCTATTGATTTTGAGGAATTTAGCACTTACAGTTTTTTTTTTACAGGCACACAAAGAAAAGTTCTTTATCATTATGGCCTATGGAGCCAAATTTTTAAAAATGTGATAGCGTCTAAATGCCTGATTCATTTGAGATGAAAATTTATATGACTATTATAAGTAACTGTTGCACTAACTATAAGCATTTTGGTGAATATAGCGTTTATAGGTTTTTACAGGGACACAACGAAAAATGCTTTATATGAACTATGGGCTGAAAGTTCGGTAGCATTAAATTAAACATCGTGTACTATATGGAGAAAAATACTCAAACTCCCTATTATAATTTTCTCTCTTTTGTTTATTTAACGACTTCTCTTACTTAACTTTATCTACAAAACCATTAATTACTCAATGTTTGGAAAGTCGAGTGGAGTCACTCCAGATTTTTTTTTTTTTTTTTTTTTTTTGACAGAGAGAATTTTTTTAAAAACAATATAATAAATTATTTTCCGTTAACAATTTCTTTCTAATCAATATTAAAAATTATTTTATCAGGCAAAATGTGTACTTTATGCAAATATATTTTTAGTATTAAATTAATTTATTTTTAATTTTCTTCATATCTTATCGATGTTACTAAAGGTTATATTGCATCTTAAAATCAGTAATATCGAAAATTGATGCGCAGATTTTTCAAACTTTTTAAGAAATACAAGCATAAAATTTGATAAAAATAAATTAATATTTTAAGTGATAACACAGCAGTATAGAAAAATAGCATTGCATATATATCTACTATTCAATATGCATTTTTAATTACATGATGATAGCATATTTTCTTCTTTTTCTTTATTGTAGGTATAGTCCAAACAGCCTATTACCATGCCGAGGAAAAGTGGCGGTTACAGGTAAAAATATATTTAATATTCTCTAATTGTAGTTATAGATTTAACTCAATAAATAAAATACATAATACTTATAATATAGTATACCACATATACATTATAGGATTGTTATTACAATAACAATACAATATAAATATTCTAATATTCTTTCATGGCTTTTATACATACATTGACAGGGTAAATTAGAGAAAATATATATTTATTAATAATTTTTTAAAACGTAATAAAAGCCGAAAAACAGAAGATTTAAGATCACTGAAACCACATAGACTAATAAGAATAAAATTTCATCAAATTAAAATTACCTGTGAAGACTGATTGTTAATTATTGAAACAACTTTACTTTTGATTTTTGAAACAATAAATTTTACTTACTGAATTTTTTTATTTAGTTTAATTTAACATCAAACTTACCTTAAAATTATTCCTAGATAGTTAATTGTTATTTAAATAATGCTATGCCTGTGCATTAAAACGAATGAAACCAAAGCAAAACAACCAAACAAGCAATTGGAGAATAAACAATTGGGAATAGCTCAGAACGGTGAAAAAAACTTTTCAGGGGAGACCTTTTTCTCCGTTGAGCACCAATGTACGATTTTCGTTCACAATGTACGTTTCGTTATATATACATATAATGACATTTAAATTGAATTACAATCACTTTTACGTGTGTTGTTGGTGTTATCATATGTCTGCTAAATTTTATAACGGTATTAAATTCTTCAATTTATAAATATATATATATGTGTGTGTGTGTATATATATATATATATATATATGTGTGTGTGTGTGTGTGTGTATGTATGTATGTATTTTCTGAGGTCAATATTGCTAAGTATTATTTAAATTTTTCTCTTTGATTTTACATAATTATGGTTTTTGTTCTAAAGGTTTTTGGTATTATTTTATAAATTCATTGAAAAAGTATATATATATATATATATTTAATTCTAAAAATTCGCTTTAAACTTTAACATTGAAAGATAACACAGGCCTACAAAAATGAAGTTGACAAAATTTGATTTGATGATTTTAGTTGATCTTTATGTTTTTTGATCTGCTGAAACCGAAAATGTAGCCAGTTTTCCTGTATCACGTATAGATTTTTGTCAATACAGGGTGTTTACCGACACGATTTCTTACATATACCATCATAACAATAGGTTGGTTGGTAGGGTTTTACGTCGCACTAATGCTGCGCAATCACAACAATACGTATCCATGATTAGTTATAAAGATCAGCCAAAATTATAAAATCAAAATTTTACGTGTCGACCTGTGTAATTAAAAAAAGAAAAAAATTAACTTATCTATGAATCTACAAAATAATACCGAAGTATGTTTAGAATTCATTGTTAAACAATGTTAATGTAGGAAAAAATTAAAAATTAGTTATCAGGGAGGCATTTTAATTATTGTCATTAAATTTAAAATTTTGAATTTTATTATTTTTTATTTGAAAAGTTTTCGAGAAATTTCAATGAACTTAATAATATTTCAAAGTATATGAATGCAAATTTTTATAAATGTAACATAGTAATTTACAGAAAAAGGTTCAAAAGGCCTGCCATCCCTTTAAAGTATTAGGTCTTTGCATAAATTCGTGCGGTTTTTTATTGCTTCATTTCATAAAAATACATCAAATCAAATGACAATTTTTAATCAAAATACTCTCCATTAATATCAGAAGACTTGGCGTTGGAATATTAAAACAGGAATAAACTACTACGTCAGAAACGCCAAAGAAAAATTATTGAGGTGCATACAGCTGTTTCGGTAGCCTAAAGCGTACCGTCATCAGTGCAAAAAAATAATTCTGAATCTGGAGAAGTACTCGTATATATAGGAGAGGGGCCGGATTTAGTTCAACCAATAGGATTACGGAAGAGGTGGGGAGTGTGGCCAATAGGAATTAAGGAATGTGTAGCTGTGTAAACAGTAGAAAAATTAAGGAAATGTGGACTGAATGTAAAATTTCCAACAATCAGACAAATAGGGAACAGCGAAATCACAATTTACAAGGTTTTTAAAATTTTTATAAATATGAAAAGCTTCAAAGAAATCGAGTTCATGAATGGATTTAGGTCTGCAAATTATTTTAGCTGAATTTAATTCAGCTAAAATAATTTGCAGACCTAAATCCATTCATGAACTCGATTTCTTTGAAGCTTTTCATATTTATAAAAATTTTAAAAACCTTGTAAATTGTGATTTCGCTGTTCCCTATTTGTCTGATTGTTGGAAATTTTACATTCAGTCCACATTTCCTTAATTTTTCTACTGTTTACACAGCTACACATTCCTTAATTCCTATTGGCCACACTCCCCACCTCTTCCGTAATCCTATTGGTTGAACTAAATCCGGCCCCTCTCCTATATATACGAGTACTTCTCCAGATTCAGAATTATTTTTTTGCACTGATGACGGTACGCTTTAGGCTACCGAAACAGCTGTATGCACCTCAATAATTTTTCTTTGGCGTTTCTGACGTAGTAGTTTATTCCTGTTTTAATACTCTCCATTACTTTCTACAACCTTTGCCCATTTTTCGGGTAACAAATGTATACCACGGCGATAGAAGCTCTCGTCTTTGGAGGCAATAAAATGATCCGCGTCCGCACGAACTTTTGCAACGACCTAATAGAATCATTCAGCCTTTTAAAAATCTAGTCCAAATTTCAAAATAATAACCTTTTTAAATTTTATGAAGCAAAAAAGATATATCACATATTTTGACCACAGGACTAAAGAAGTTAATTTTTATTACTAAAGAATAAAATTTGTATTAATTGACCGCGTCCTTATACACAAATTAAAGGAATAAAACGATATGCACATCAAGTAAGAGTTTACAAATAAAATAATAATGAATGGCAAATGTAATAATTGCATCTTTTCTTTTTAAATGAGATACTAACTATAAACTCCATAGAAAAAAAAAAAAAAATGGTGTCGTAAATACTGTGGTTTATTTTTTAAATTAGTAATTTAAAGCTGATACACAACATCTGCCGTCAGGCTGTATGGAAACTACACTGAAAGGAAAAAAAAAAAAAAAGTAAAAAAAAACAGAAAACATAAGTAACTTTCCTACAGAAAATTTCGATTTTCTAAAACTACAAAAAATTACTGTAATATTACATCTCAATCTATCAAAAGATTTTTTTTTTTCTTTTCTTTTCTTCCGTAAACAGATAAAATTTGTAAATATTGTTACAGATTATGCAGAGTACGTTATTTTCCGTTTTGCGTACGGAAAACTTCATATAATAACAGCAATATGTCACTTGATACCTTAACAAAACATCTTATTCATCAATTATGATGAGGCTTTCTTTTCTACCAATACGTACTCGTATGTTTTTTACTTTTTAGAAATGAGATTTTATTTTATTTATTTTTTAATTGTTACAACAAACTCTTTAGATACAATTGACAGAATATAATATTTTACGAAATATTAAACTTAGAAAAAATAATCAACTTAGAAACAAGCATCAACTTTGAAAGAAGCGTCAACTTAGAAAAAATAATCTTGTGTGTCACCCACATGACTTTCTCTTACTTCTAGACAAGTAAAATAATAAAGTTCAATGTACTTTTAAAATAACCTAAAATAGGCTAAGGAACAGTTTTGTTAGACATAGAATTCTGTGTGAGGAGGGCTGCCCTATCTTCAATGCACTTTTAAAATAACCTAAAATAGGCTTAGGAACACTTTTGTTTGACATAGAATTCTGTGTGAGGAGGGCTGCCCTATCTTCAATGTACTTTTAAAATAACCTAAAATAGGCTTAGGAACACTTTTGTTAGACATAGAATTCTGTGTGAGGAGGGCTGCCCTATCTTCAATGTACTTTTAAAATAACCTAAATTAGGCTTAGGAACACTTTTGTTTGACATAGAATTCTGTGTGAGGAGGGCTGCCCCAAAAATAGTACTTTCTCTACTATTTATATGAATTAAAAAAAAAAAAAAACATTCTTTTTTCTTTTCTTAACGAATTAACTAAATAATGTTAAGAATAATGTATGAATATCTGAATCATGCCTTAAGTCTATTGAGCCAATACTGTTTTTACTAGAATTATTCAAAAAATTGTAATGTTTTCTTTCACATGCAGAATTTAATTAATATTAACTTGAGTAGAACCCATTTGATACATATTTAAAATCTCAAATATGATTTATTTCTATATCTCCCATGATTTCTTTTTTTTTTTTTTTTTTAACTATGCATTATAAAAAAAAAAAAAAAAAAAAAAAAAATCTCTTATTTACGAATGTTATCTGTATTGTTCTGTTACGTAAAATTTCTATCAACATATTTTTCCATAGCATATGGATATTTTTTGGCAACTTTGCTGCCATATATTTTCTGTACTTAACAGGATTTTTTACCGCATATGTTTCCAACTGAGTATTTTCCTAACAGTAACAGATACTCGTTGTTGAGCACTGTAACTCTAGTCGATTCTACACAAGTACTCCAATAGAAGACTGGATTTGAAAAAAATTTCGACTTCTGGTGTTCAGTGGATTTACACGTTTTGAGGGATCCAAAACACGATTTGATCACTTTTAGAAAGTGCATGTATGTTTGTCTGCGTGTCTGGGACAAAAATTTTGTGGGGACTGTATTTCGGGAACTACTGTACAGAATTTATATAAATTCATATGTAGATGCACTTGATATAAATTAGTGCCTATCAAATTTTAGTGCTAATCGCTCAAGAGATGACGCTGCATACAGTGATTTCCGAAATTTAAGGGAAGGCTATATTTCAGGTTCTACTGCGTATAATCTAACAAAACTTGGTATGTGTGAAGGTTATTATAAGATATTATTCTGATTCGATTTGGGTGCATATCGACCGATAGGTGGCCCTATTCTCCGAGAACGGGAAGGCTATATCTCAGATTCTATTCTATATGATTGCACAAAACTTTGTGTATGAAAACAAAAAAAAAATATCAAACTTTATACTTATTTAATTTCGGTGTATATCAGCTTACAGGTGGTGCTTATGCTCTGCTGTGTAGTGTGTACCCCGTTAATGGGCTACTCAACTTTTGTGCCATAAAACTGCACGAAACATGATGTGTGAGATAAGCGTTATGAAAACGATTGCAGACTTAGCTGCATATAGGTGGAGCTGTTATTGCGATATTTCACATGGCTACATCTCAGTATCTGTTGATTACTGTTATACATAAGGAAATTTTGTGATGGTCACAACATACTATTTTTTTTTTTCTCCTAAATGTTGCATTAAAAAAGTTAATTGTTTGGTCTCTCTTCGAAACAAATAAACATATAATGGATTAAAGAATAAAAATTATTTTATGTAAAACTGATACGCAGTATATCTTTTTTGTTGTTGTTGTTGTTGTTTTTAATTTTTCTTGCCAATTTTCAGGAAATTCCAGGACAATTAAAATGGAAACGTTCTGTCAAGGTACACTTAAATGATTTTCACTGTTTGCAAATAAAAAATTTTTACATATAATCATATCTGTTCAAAAGTTACGTGACTACATTAACTGAAAACCAGTTTACTGGCTGAGTCGGAAGAGTAGTTTATTTTATTTTATTTTCAAATGGTCGCCATTACGAAAAAAGACGACAGATCAAGTTGACTTATAAACTCTGTTGAGACTTTCATATGAATTGTGTACGTACTAAATTTCAATCATATAGGTTATTACAAATGTTTTTGTTATCCATCTTTGAAATTTTCAAATGGCTGCCATTTTGAAACAGAAGAGTGGATCAAATTAGAAAACGAACTCATCCAAGATATTTCTCAGATAAGTCGTCTGTCCTATTTTGGGTCGAATTGGTTCAGTATTTCGGAAGTTATTATGATAAGGAATTGTTTATAGATAGAGAAAAATAGATGAATGTGAAATATGATTTCCATTTGAACTTACCAAAATAAACTGAGGTATTTTTTATCATCGTAGATTCGACTATTGCAAACTTTCAAGTGTTAATGTGTTTGCATGATTTTGTGTTGTAAAATATAGTTTTAACATGCAAAATTTTTAGTTAAGAAAAAAAAATAATAATACAGTTAGTTTTGGGTAATATGGACTAAGCGGGTAATATGGAATAGTTATGGAAGGAAACATGGAATATCCATTTCCTTAAAGGGTAATATAGAATAAGGTAATATTTTTGCGGAAAATCATAAATAATTGCAATATAAAAATTTTATTTTTGAATTATTATTGAAAAAATTGTCAACATTGTCGTTTTACAAACATCGAAAATAATATGGAATCGCCCTCTTCGGGAATAAATCAACTTCAACTATCTGTTGAAAAAATAAGTTCATGTAAATCAGACTACTAACTAACTCAACTCTTCTACCTTAAATGATGCTAGGTTTCACTCATTTTACTATTTCGTAAATAGATTACAGAAATTCGTAATACTTACCTCCAAAAAGTTTAAATCTTCATAAACCAAAGAAAAACTGCTCTTCTCACTGACACAGAATGGATTACATTTCATAAATGAGTACAAGTGAAGACGTTCCGATAGTTTGCAGCACAGTACAGATGAGATATAAGAATTCAAACAAAAAATTCTTCCCTTCAGAATGGTTTCTCACAAAAGAAATTTTTTTATAATTAATCTATGACATTTTAGCTCTCCAACGATACGTAAATCTAAAGGCTTAAATAAAACGTATTTGTACAATACAGAAATTAAAAAAAAAACTCAAAACTACTTTCTTTCCTATGAAAAAATCACATAATATTCATTCTCGTTTCTCTCTCAGATCCGCATCACGTGATAATTTAGCTGGGAAAGCTAGCTCATGTCGCAGACTGATAATGAGGGGGGATGCGTGGTCCATCTATATAAGGTCTATGATTCTAACTGTAGGTCTCAAAACTGTCAAATAAATAAAATAACGCAGTACAGCTAATATTTTGGTGGACTCAATATAACTTCTGCAGTAGCCTTGGCTACTATTGCGGCAGCCATCTTGAGTCCACAAAAGCTGACTTCATTTGCCCGCCTGCTGATACGATGTATGCCAATTTTTCTTATATCATTCCTCCAAGGATATAAAGGTATTCCATTTTACCCGACTACTCCATACTCCCCACCGTTCCTCTAAATAGTGATGATAAATTGTGGGATTGTAATAGGAATCAGAAACTTCGAGTGATTCCCCTTGAATTTCGGAACATTTAGTTCGGAACATTTAGACCAGGCGTCAAACAAATTTGAATCAGTGAATATTTTAATAAATAAACTAAAGTGAAAAGTATAATAGTGTATTCCAACGAGATAAATAAAGTAGAGTGATAAATGATAACCCTTGACATCTGACATGGTCCAACATGTGTCATGTGACATAATCCATCTATGCGTTGTTTTCCTTGGTAACAGCTTATTTTCTATTAATTTCTATGCCAACCTTTCGAAGATTATACTTGGCGAATGTCATAACCACCAATGTTTTTGTTTATATACGTAATTTAAAAATTCTTTTGTTCCAAATCATTTTAGTTTTTATTTTACTTCTTTTTAGTTCCCCATCATACTATAGCTATGAGGAACTTAGGTAATCGTGAAATTTTTCGACCTCGGTTTTTTGACTTTTTTTACACGTTTTCAGGTGTGAGGAATCCGAAAATGAAAAAAATTGTATGGTGTCCGTCTGTAGGGTGTCTGTTAGTTTGTTAGTCCGTGAGTCCGTTAGTTTGTTAGTCTGTGTACACGATATCTCAAGAACAAATAGTCGCAAAGAAGTCAGATCAGTTTTTAAAATATTACTTTCGACACTGGCAAGAACCCTATTCATTTGCAACATTCGAATTAAAAAACTTCGTAAGTTATTATAAATTTACGATTTTCTTAACATGAGAGAATAGGGCAAATTTTCACTTAAACGTCCATTAAGTTGAAAATTTTTACTGTAAAGAAGTCAGGACAGTTTTAAAATATCAGTTTTGAATTCGGAATGACCATCATTAATATAAACATGCTACTTTGAAAGTTTCGCAAGTTATTTGGAATTTACGAATTTCGTAACATGGCAGAATAGGGCAAAATTTCACATAAACGTCAATTTTTAGGGATATTTTCATCGTAAAGATGTCAGACCACTTTTGAAATATTATTTAGGACGCTGGCATAAATAATATTGACTATGAATTTTCCAATATAAAAATTTCGTAAATTATTAGAAATTTACGAATTTCTTAACATGGCAGAATGTAGCAAAATTTCACATAAACGTCAATTTTGAGGGATATTTTCATCGTAAAGATGTCAGACCACTTTTTAAATATTATTTAGGATACTGGCAGGAATATTATTGACGATGAATTCTCCAATATAAAAATTTCATAAGTTATTGGAAATTTACGAATGTCTTAACATGGCAGAATAGGGCAAAATTTCACATAAACGTCAATCTTGAGGAATATTTTCATCGTAAAGATGTCAAACCACTTTTGAAATATTATTTAGGATACTGGCATGAATATCATAGACTATGATTTTTCCAATTTAAAAAATTCGTAAGTTATTTGGAATTTACGATTTACTTAACAAGGCAGAATAGGGCAAAATTGAGCATAAACGTCCATTTTGAAGATCATAAATACATCAGATAAATTCAAAATAACATTTATGATACTTGTTTGAACATGATTGACTACAAATATTCTAATAGGGAAATTTCGTAAGTTATTCATAATTTAAGATTTTATCAACATAGCGAAATTGAAAATTTTTTCATATAAATAGGAATTTTGAGGATTATTGCATTGGAAATAGTAGCATGAAAACTAAACAACGGAATTGACCCTGATAAAATAAATTAATCGATTAGTATAACATAAATATATCAAAGTGAACGGTGGATAGCAGGGATTTCATTCTGTCACTGTGTCAAGCTTTGGTCAAATTCATTTCTCTTAACATGATTATAATATCACTCGCACTAGAAATTTATGAGAACATAAATATGATGGGGAACTGCCAGAGTCCACCTATGCCAATTAGTTTATATCCTGTAGTCAAAATTTAACTGACAAAATATTTACAATAGTTGAGGCATTATTATTTATTGTTAAATTTAGCTCATTTAAAAGATAATTTTTCTTTACAAGCACTTTTAACTTCGTTGGAAAATAATTTAAAAAAAAAAGTATTTTATTATTTAGTATAATATGAAATATCTGAAAAATTATTAAAAAGAAAATTTATTTCAGGCACAGTGCTGCCATATTAATAATAATTAATAATTTGCCGAACTGAAATTTTAAATGCCAAAATAGCGATGAAGGGCCAAACATAGCAATCTATTTTCTTGCTCTGGTTCATATCACGTGGTTTATCTTGAACCGCGGAAGGCTAATCCTTAATTTATTGACTCAGTACTCTATTTATCTATACTGACCAAACGTATCTGGCCAGCCTATATTTATCTCGTTGAGCGTATTCGACATTTTTTCCTTTTTTTAGTTCGTTTTTAAAGATTTGATTCTTTTTTGTTCAATAGATAACAGTCCGAAATTCAACAAATGATGTTTTGGAGGAAGCCGTATGCAAAAATGACTTTAAATTTATTAGTAGGCCCGAATGCACCTTGATGCTTTAATGATACATTCGTGCCTAGTTTTTTCATCCGATGAAGGGCTGTGCTAATATTTTGACCCAAAAAAATAATTATGGCTTTTGCAATTTATTGCGATTACTTACAAAATTACTTATTTTTTAAATTCTTGTTTGAGTATTACAAGTTAACATATAAATTTTTCAAAAAAAAAAAAAAAAAAAAAAAAAATCTCGACAATAAATGCTTTAAGAAAAAAAAAGGTTTATGATCAATTACGTGTCTAGCAAATTTTATTTTCTAAACTTACATATAAATATGTAAAGCGAGTCTTGTAATCATGAAAAACATTCGGATTTTGGTGTTTCTATACGTTTGGAGTTTTCGTGAGTTTATTTTTGCTATTTTTACGATGTATTATGTATGTGTGAGTGAATATGATAGTGTCTAAACGTTTTGTTCAGACGAGCTAAAAGTTGGTACGTAGTTATAGATCACAGGACCACGAACTGTATAGATTTTAGTGAATCAAGAACTTATATAGTTTTATACAGGAACACAAAGAAAAATTCTTTATCATTACGGCGTATAGGCTCAAATTATTTAATATGCGATATCGTTTAAATACCTTATTCGAATGAACTGAAAATTAATATACTCGTTATAGGTCACCATCACACAAACTGTATAGATTTTGATGAATCTAGCATTTAGAGTTAGAACAGGACACAACAAAATTGTTTTTATCAATATGTCCCATGGGCTGAAATTATTTAAAGTGCAATAGCGTCTAAATGCCTTGTTCGGTTGAGCTTCAAATTTATACACATGTTGTTGGTCACCGTCGCACGAGTTATATAGATTTTGGTAAATTTAACACTTATAGAATTGTATAGGGACACAACGAAAAATTCTTTGTCATTATGGTCTATGGGCTCATATTTTTATATAAAAATACTACTAGGAAAAAAGCTACCAGTTCATTTCCTATTTAACAAATCGTTGTGCTAATCATGTTATATATTATTTTTATTAATCTTTCATGATCATGCCGCATATATTTCCTTGTTAAGATGGCTCATTACACAATAGATTAACAAACAAGATAGAATTTTTTAATTCCGCTCAATGGTAATTCAATAATGCTTATAGCGCCATTCGTGACAATGATGAAAATACTTAAACACAGGATATTCCAGTTATTAACCATCTGTTTTAAAATGATCTCTCTCTCTCTCTCTCTCTCTCTCTCTTTTTTTTTTTTTTTTTTTTTTAATGAAAAGCCTTTTTAGTAAAAGTTTTTGTTTTTACCTACATTATTAGGGATAAAAATGAATGCAACAAAAGTAAGCTTTATTATAAGTGATATTTATCATATTTATAATGTAATACTAATGGAATTTCCAAATATACCAGCGTATCAGACTCTTGAAACAGCAATAATGTAGAGTTCGACCAAAGCCCTCTATGTAGAGAGCTCTGGTTCGACTGCACTACGTATGTAAAGCTTTTTTACAAAGTCCGCAACTCACAAGGAAACATTTAAAAGGTGTCATCTTCAAAATGTACTGAAAAAAATATATGTGATTCTACTCTTCATAAAACAGCAAAAAATGAAAAAAATATCGGCTGAAATTAATTACAGCAACCACAAAAAATTATCAAAATTAAGCATATTTGGCAATTTAGCGCTGTTAGGCGATACGTTTGCTAGCACCGAGATTGCCGTGTACGAACAGAAACGTGTTTTGCTTTTCCGCCAAGTACTCAAAATCAATCGCCTAGCAGTGTAAAATCGCCAAATATGCTTAATTTTGATAATTTTTTGTGGTCGCTGTAATTCATTTCAGCCGATAATTTTTTCATTTTCTGGTGTTTTATGAAGAGCAGAATCAAATATGTTTTTTTCAATACTTTTTGAAGATGGCACCTTTTGAATGTTTCCTTGTCAGTAACAGGCGCAACCGCCTTAGTTAAAAGCTGACCGTACTTGCTACTCCGATCCCTATTTCCATTATTATTAATAGGTTAAGCGAAATATCTAATAGTGTCAAACTCTCAATCGAGAAATTTCGAAAATTCTTTTCCGTCACACGAATTATAACAATCCTACACCCAAAATTATAGCGTTGCCAGAATCTATCTAAGGAAACATTGCAGGGAAAAACGGCTCTCCTGTCAAATATTTTAGCTCAGGTTGTCATAGCAACAACACATTTTATAGACGTTCGATTTTGCAAATAAATAATTTGAAACATTATTATTTTTTTCTCTCTATATATATAAATAAAATATTGGATTTAGTAAAATTTTCGACCGCCGGTTTTCGATAGGCTTATTCATTTTGAGATGTTGCGAACACGATTTGACCAATTTTAGAAAACGTCAGTCTGTCTGTGTGTTAATTGTCTGTCTGTCTGTTTTTATTTTTGAGTGTTACCAAAATAATTATGGACGCAGTATCTCATGAACCAATGGACAGAAGTCAACAAAATTTTGCATTGAATTAGACAATCACCTAAATTGGCGCTGATTAGGTTTTGGAATATATCGCCCAGCGGGTGGCAAAGCTATGCTGCAATTTAAACCACTTAAGGGAAGACTATATCTTAGCTGTTATCTATATTAATAAAATCAGACTTTTGTCTGTAAATTTGTCGGAATCGAAAAATTTTGCGATATCTTCACGTTTCACACCCCATGAAAGCCGAAAATGACTTCAGAAAATTTTGCCTGTGTGTGTGTGTGTGTGTCATCGTGTCCGTATGTCGCTTTTTTTGTCCGGGCATCACTTGAGAACGGCAGGACGGAATTCAACGGCGCTTGGCAAGGATTTAGGTCTTCACCCAACTTAAAATTATATCTATCAACTTTTCAGAAATTCCTCCCCGTTCCCCCCTGGGGGGGTAAAAGACTAAAACACGTTTGTCCGGGCATCACTCGAGAACGGCTGGACGGAATTCAACGGCACTTGGCAGAAACTTAGGTCTTCACCCAACTTAAAATTATATCTATAGAAATTTTCAAAATTATTATTAGTGTTTAAATTGTGGGTAAAAAACGCCTGCGCATGCGCCATAAATATTTTTTCACTAAAATGCTTTGAATGGAAAAATAAAACATAAAAATAAATTTTTAAGTTAAAGACTTTTGTATTCGCGTGATTTTCACTACAAATTATGAAAAGATTGAAATGAAGTGTTGCCATCTGAGTTTCATACTTTAGTTAATTTTATAAAATCTAATTGTCGTATCGAAAAACTGTTTACACCCCAGGATTCAGAAAAATCACCTCTTTCATTTGGTACTGAATTTGTAATGATAGGTCTGATATTTCTAATTTATTTATTCCTTTATCCGTTTTTCCGTTGCCACTTAAATTTCATACTTTAGTTATTTTTTAAAAATCTAATTGTCGCATCGAAAAACTGTTTGAACCCCTGAATTCAGCAAAATCGCCCCTTTCATTCGGTATCAAATTTATAAATATAGGTCTGATATTTCTAATTTATTTTACCCTTTTTCCGTTTTCAACCCAGATTCGATATGGAACAGCTTTAGTATTGGATCTCTTTGGCAAAATTTGAAATTCGGCACCGAAGTAGCTCGGACGTTTCTCGCCAAGATCTTTAATTGCACAATTGAGATAGCCAATTCAGTTCATCGCAAAAATGGCTTAAAATATTTAAAGTCACCAAAGGGTTCCGATACTTAAGCTGTGCTTTTTGTATTTATTTATTTATAATACTGTCTATTAAAGACTTCTGTGGTCACGAAATTTGGTGTGTAAATTGTTTGTATGCATCCGACACTTATTGTAACTGCATTTCACGAAATTTGAAATCCCCCCCCCCCTTCTCGGAGTCGGAGGGCAATAAACATGTGTAAAAACATGTTTTTCCGTTTGAATTCGCTTTGAATTATCTTAGAATGGCGAATTTTGGTGTGTGGATATTGATTAAGTGTACGCATTATGTACATTAGTGGGATTTTGCAAAACTTCGAACTCACCCGCTGAGGGTGGGGAAGTAAGAAGTGGGTAAGTTGTGCCGAAGACAGTGGGGACCCAGACTCCTAACATTGGGAGCGAGAAAACCTCTACCAATCACAGCGAGAACTTAGGTTATTAATAAAGATATGGCATTTTGACAAATCATTTAAGTTTAGCGTCCAGCGAAGCGGGCAAAGCCTGCTAGTAATGTATAAGTGCACAACACTTGTTATGCATTGGGGTTTTGAAGTAAAACTATATTAATTCAACTTTTTGTTCGCTTCGGCAAATAGGTGGCTCTGCTATGCTGCAATTAAATACTGGTAAGGCAACATCTTAGCTTTTATGATATAAAAATTCACCTTGGTATATCAGATGGGTATTGTAAAAATCTACGCTAATTCAGTTTGGATGCAGGCTAGATGACAGGGGGAGTTGTTATGCTACAATATTTTCTATTCACGAAAATACTAGATCTCAATTTCTATGATATATTAGTGCACCAAAGTTGGTATGAATGTGAGATGGGTATTATGAAAAACCATGTTTATTTAATTTGGTTGAATGTCGTCCGATAACCGATGCTTCTTTTATTCAATTTCTGCGATTTTTTGAATGGATATATCTCGGCATCTATTGATTGAAATTGCACCAAATTGCGTGTATAAGTTTTTATTGTTAGAAATTTAATTGATTAAATATCTGTGCATGTTAACTGATAGGGTGGCTCTGTTATATAGAATCATATAAAAGAAAGTTTAGTGATGTATAGCATAATTACTATCTGCTATTATAACACGTTTCTATTTAACTCGGTTGTTCTGTCTGTCAGACTTAAATCTTGCAGTTAATTTTTAACTCATTTCCACAGTACAAATTTTTCTCAGAGTTGTTAGCACACATAGTCGACGTCAGTATAATATACAAGCATTTTCAGCTATTTATCTCTCCATAGTCCAGGGGCAAAATTCTATCTGCCTGTGTCAAATGTTGCGATTCATTTTTAATTCCTTCTGCCGAATTGATTTCATTCTCGTTTGTGTCGAGTTCATGGTGGATTACAATACAACACGCCACGACTTTCAAGAATCTGTTTGACAAGAAGCAAAAAAATCTGTCTGCCTGCGTCAAGTCTTCCGATGCGTTTTTAATGCCAAGCCGATTTTTTAGAAATATGTCGATAGCATTGCGATGTACAAACATTGTCGGAGTTCTGTCAGAACAAGGGGCTTCGGGGGCTAAAAATCTGTCTACATGTGCTATATCGTATGATTCATTTTTAATTCACTCCTGCCTAGCCGATATTTCTCAGTTTCGACAATTATTCAGTCGATGAATAGACAATACAGAAATATTTTCAGAGTCTTATCCATAGATATAGTAATATATATATAGATCTAGCATCCCCATGTTATCGAGCAAACATTTTTAAGGCCGAAATAAAGTTCTAAAATCAGCCATTAGAGAGTATTGAAAAAAAGAAAAAAAAGAAAGAAAGAAATATGAATTTGAAATTGTGTCTGGAATTTTTCATTCACCTTTTGTAAATAAATTATTCATAAATTTGATTTACTAAATTATCCGTGTGTATTCCTGTGTGTAATTTACTCGAGGAAAGACAGCCATTAGAGTGACTTTTCCCGAGAAAAAAGGTATCACTTTTTCCCTCTCGCTGATCAATCTATGTTTTATTACTATATCTATGGTCTTATCTCATTTGGTGTTTTGAGATTAAGGCGGATTGACTTCACGAGGGTCCTAGGCCTATAAGTGGAGTTCCCTCCATAGGGGTCTTTATAAGGGGTCCTAGCCATATATACGCAAGTTTCGAAGGAAAACCACGTATAACTCCGAACAGTTAGGTCGACGAGTGCGACTTAGGATCGAACCCGGCATTTCCCGTCTACCAGCTTCGAGCGCAGAACCCCTAGGACATTGGTGGCGCCCTATCTAATCAGGGGCACATCCCAGAAGAAAATACTGTCTGTTTTTATCAGGGTTTGAAAAAACCCAGCCTAGTGGGGGGTTTTCGGGTTTTATCAGGTTTTTTGGGGTTTTTTCAGAGAGAATTTTCGGGTTTTATCAGAGTTTTCAAAAATATTTTCTTTCTTCTCATTTTTAAACATTGAGTATATCATTCATTATAGGACAATTTAAAAAAATAAATTTTAATTATTCATTAAAGTCAAAATTAAAAAATAATAATGTTTAGAATATCTAGTCTTTTTATAATTAAGTTATAAAGAAATTTTTAAAAAATAAATAATTGTACTTTAATTATTCTAAAATTCTGTTTATCTGCCTTTTACAACAAAAAACTGAATTATAATAATTATTTAGTGTTGCAAATTTTTCGCATTGAATAGATTTCCAGAAAATAGTTTTAATTATTGTTCCTCAACATTACTTAACAGTGTTACACTGTTAAAGTTTTCAGAATTTTTTTAAAATTTGATTTTTATTTATTTATATTTTGCATTCTTCAAGCCCCCTGATTTTCTTTATATTGACAAACAACTCTGTTTATCCTTGCTTTTATTTTTTATATATAATTTATTGCATTTTAATAACATAAAATTGCACTTTTTTTTCATGGGGAATTTTTCAGATTTATATATATAGAGAGGGAGAGAGAAAGAGCAATTTGAGCTCTTCCAATATTTCAGAAAATTCTTTGTTAGTGTTCTCATAATGTATATAATATTCGTTTTATATTTATATGCTTATTGTAAGTTAGATAAAAGTGTAATTTTAAATAAGTACAGAGGCTGTTCGCACATTTTTTAGACGATTTTGATGGAGTGTACTGAAACAATTTCACTCATATTTCGTGTTTTATTTGTTCAGTTTGATAGCCCTTGTTGTTAACTATCATTCTACATCGTAATTTCTATGATAATAATGCTTTTTATAATATCGGAAGAGGTATATTTTTCTACTCCTCTTGAACGGCTTTCCAAAGTCCACAAAGCGTTGTAGGTCGGTGTTTGGATAATGCTGATTGTAAGAGTCGAAAAACACCAAAATCCAACACTTATACATCAGAAGATTTAGCAGGAATATCAGTGAAGGGTATGGTTTTAATTCCCGTTTTTTTTGTTCCATTTTTTTTCTAGAAAAGCAATTGCGGATTGTGATGTGTGGCTGCTTGTTTTGTCTTGATACAGTTCAACGGATTGATAGCATTGTGGATAAAGATCTGGATTTTCATTTTTAAAAATTGGAATTAAAATATGTTCTTGAGAGTATTTAGAGCTGATTTTGACATTTTTGTCACCTTTTTTTTTTTTTTTTTTTTTTGCTTTTATCTTGCGCTTGTATGAAAAACCAGTGACAATCATAAATTCCTTAGAAAAACTTTCTTTTGATTCTTTGAACCATGTATGCAAAAATTTTTTTCTTCACTTTTGTGATAATAAATTGATCTTTTTTTATTGCAACCACTTAAATAGACCCAAGATTCATCTATTGCTGCGACATTTTTCCATTTTTCTCCTGATAAATGCTTTTCATAAAGATTTCACTAAAAACTCTCCTTGGAAAGTACGGAAACGTATCCTTCCAACCACTGCCTTTTTAAAAGCGCATTTTTGCATCTAAACAAAAATTCTAAATATCAGAAGATAAATAAAACTTCCAAAAATATAACTTTTGTGAAAATAAAATTCTCCGTGCAAACGATTTTTTCTTACTGCGAAATAAAATCGTCTAAAAAATGTGCGAACAGCCTCCGTATTTTGAAAAAATCCACTTGGGTTTTTTCAAGTGGGTTTTGTTGAAAAAACCCAAAATCAAGCCAACCCTGGTCTTTATCAAATATTGCTTTTACTTTTTTATTCACTTCTGCTGGATTGGAGTCTTTAATACATTTAAGGATTAAAGAGAGGGTTATTTTTTTTTTTTTTTTCCTTTAATTTTATGTGGCATTATGTCGTAACATATTATTTGTTAGTAATGGATTTTTTTATTATTTATTATAGTACGTATTTTATGTTTCAGATATACGAATGCCTCTGATATGGAAAGATAGCGATCATTTCAAAAATCGAGGCGATTATCGTAGGTTTGCTGTATTCTGTTTGCTGAAAATCGGTACAGATGTTTACGACACAACCATGATCAACAATGTTGACCGAAGCATGACAGATATAGCTTTCGAAGACGTGATTCTTTTGTGAGTATTAATTATGAGTATACAAATGCTACTGTAAATTTAAAAAAAATTCATTTTCTATTTCGCGAGTAGTTAATAGTATGCTAGTACGTAAACTTGTTCTTTTTTTTTTTTCCCTCCATTTTCTATTATTTTTTAATTTTCAAAATCATACTCAAAACATTCAGAGCTATTCTTCTAAGAAATAAAATTAATTTTTAGAATTTTTAAAAATATACTTTGCCAAACATATTCATATTCAAGTACAAAGGAAAATTACAAACTGTAATTCTGAAATAATAGTATGAAAACTTTAAATGTTGTAATCTTGGTTTTGCTTTAAGAGGAAAAAATATTTTTGGTTCATGCATATTTTAAAAATTTATTTGTTTAATATTTGTTTTTTCTTTCTTTCTTTTCTTTTTTTTCTTTTTTTTTTTTAATAGTTTGCTATTGACGATCAAATTTGTAAACAATAACAAAGTTTCCAAAAGAAAACATAGATGCAATAAAAACAAGACGAGCAATTGCGTAAGCTGGAGAGCTCGAGAAACTTGCAGCTGTTGCCCGTAGGCTCGCTGTAGTCGCATTTTGGTTACCGCTGAGTATACGGGAGTGTCCTATCTGTATAGTAATCTGTTTTCCACCCATGTCTAGGTCTCAAATATTGACAATCGGCCTCAATCCCAACATCAACAGCAACATCAGCCTAGCCAAGTATTAATTGTAGATCAGAAATTGAAAATGATAACTATGCCTCATACTTACAATAAAAAAAATTATTCTATTTATCCTCTTTCTCATCTAGAAATTCTGAAGTCTGACTTGTATAAGTGACTCAGAAAATCCTGAAGTTTAAATTAACATCAGTATAATCTCTAATAAAACATTAAAAAATGCAAATAATGTCAAGATTTCTTTTCAGACTATCAAAATTTTGTCGCTGACCGCAAGTTGTCCACGGACCACCAGTTGGCAACCACTGCTCTAAAAGGACAACTAAATTATTATTTACTTGTCCAAAATATAATAGATTAACCTTTTACACGCCAATGTTCCATAAATGGAACATGGAATTAAAAATTCATTTAAAAATTAAATATCATGAATACTGACTTGAAAAAATTATCAGATATAATAGAAAGGTGACTTGATTTTTTGAAATAGGAATTACAGTTCAATCATAAACGGGGAAATGTACAGAAAATCATAAAAATGACCTATTTTACCATTTTACCTTTTACCCCACAGTTTAAAAATTCACATAATTAAAAAAATAATAATAATAATAAGCAAATGCTTCTAAAAAGGAGCTGGCATGTTTAAAATAGCTTACATTATTAAAATAAAATGAAATATAATAACATTAAATTAATATTATTAAATAATCTTAAATTATATTTAAAAAAAAAAAAAAAATTACACATTTTAGTGATAGAGTTCTTTAAATATGTAAAAAATATGTAAAAAACTAATTAAAAATGTACCCGAATCTTAATGCGGCGTGTAAAAGGTTAAAAAATATATATACATGTAGGGGGATTATAATTAAAGTTGCGATTTCAAAATCTCTAGCTTTAAAGTCAGAACGATTTGATATTTTACCAGATCGACCGTGAGGCAATGGAATTTTGTTTGGCGGAAGAAAAAAGTAGTTTCGAAATGTGCTTATAGATGGGGCTGTTCAGAGTAATGGCAGAGGAAACGTGTAAATTGATTCATTAAATATAGGAAGGTTGTTAGCAATAAAACAGAATAGCAGGAAATTGTAGACTCCAAGAATTTGCGACAATTTTTTTTAGCAAAAAGACAAGAATACGTATTTACAGCGGAAACAGTGATAGTCACAAGAAATAAAGGGGAGCTTCATGAAACAAATACTTTGCGGATGATTTTATTTTATTTTTATTTGTTTATTTATTTTTCCTTTTGCCAAACGAAAATCCGTCACCTCACGATTGTCCTGGTAAAATATCAAGTCATCCTGACCGATATTTTTCAAGTTAGAGCGTTTTGAAATGGCAACTTTAATCATAATCACCCTATGTATAATTACATACTTTTTATACGTAATTTTACTTCACATATCAATGCTTATCTGTAAAAAATCACACAAACACTAAATCCAAAAATTACAACTCCCTCGTATTTCGTCTACTAAATCAGTCTCTCTTAATATCAGTATTGTTTTACCCTATTTTCCTAAATCCAGTCAAACCATAGCTAAATTTCTCAAACAATATGATTTTAAAATAATATTTTCGCCTTCCAATAAACTCACCTTTTCTCAGTTAAAAGATCCTATTGATATGCATAATTCTTGGGGCATTTATAGTATTTCCTGTCAGTGTGGTTTATCATATATTGGCCAAACTAAACGCAGTCTTAAATTTCGTCTAAAAGAACATATGAATTACGTCCGCAAACAAGAAACCAATAAATCGGCTATTTCTAAACATTGCTGGGAGGAAAATCATAATTTTAAATTTAATTCAGCTAAAATAATTTGCAGACCTAAATCCATTCATGAACTCGATTTCTTTGAAGCTTTTCATATTTATAAAAACTTTAAAAACCTTGTAAATTGTGATTTCGCTGTTTCCTATTTGTCTGATTGTTGGAAATTTTACATTCAGTCCATATTTTCTTAATTTTTCTACTGTTTACACAGCTAATATTCCTAAATTCCTATTGGCCACACTCCCCATCTTTCCCGTAATCCTATTGGTTGAACTAAATTCGGTCCCTCTCCTATATATACGAGCACTTCTCCAGGTTCAGAATTCTGTTTGCACTGAAGACGGTAAGCTTAAGGCTACCGAAACAGCTGTATGCATCGCAAATATTTTTCTTTTGGCGTTTCTGACGTAGTAGTTTATTCGGGTTTTAATAAACACTAAATATTCAGATATTATAAATTATAAACAAAAACTTCTATGCGTTTCTGTTTTATTAATATTATTACTGACAAAGGTAGAAAGGTGTAATTTAAGTAAATTGATTTAAATAAATAAATTATGTTACGTAAGTTAACAACTTCCTGTAGAAGACACGGACGCCGAAAAGTTGTTGTTGAGATATGAAGAAATTAAGAAAATGTCATCTACAATCCGAACATCTTTATGATTATATTGTTCGTGTAACTTTCTTTGATAAATTCTATGAACTCGTTTAATGCTGCACTTTCTTTTCTAGCAACAATGTTTCCAGTGACTTCGAGTTTCGTTTGGAAGTGTACAGTCATATTTTACAAGAGGATTTAAGCATCGCCAGTGCTTCAAACAAACTAAAAAAGAAAATCTCCTATTCCGTCAGCAAAGCTATAGGGAAAAGATTTTCAGACAGTTTTGTAAGTCAGTTTTATGTTTATCTTTTAATAGTTTTTAATAATGTTCATTAAAATTTATTTATTTTTACTTTAGTTACCCTACTACTATCTATATAATATTTCTCTAACGTGGACCAATTCCAATTAATTTTTGTCGAAACGATACGATAGTGGTGAAATTAATAAAATACGCGAGGATAAAAAATAATATTTAAAAATGAACAATATTCAAGCACGCGGACTCCGCTCAATGATCTAATAAGAAAACATGACGACATTTGTATGATGACATTATTTTATGGAAAATATATTTTTAAAAGTTATTTCTTCAGAATCTTTGCAAGCATCATTTTAAACCTAGCAATATTTTAAAGATATAAACAGAATATGAATTATTATCATAAATTGACTAACGCGATCATAAAAAGTACGATCAAAATAGGATTTTTTTTTTTTTTTTTTTTTTTTTTTTTTTTTAACAAAAAATCGCCAAAACAAATAAAATGTCATTGGATTCTTGGCGATAAAAATTTTAAAGGTGTCATGGGGGGTCCTTTACTAAAACTGTACTGCCTGCGGAAGTATGAAAACTGGGTCGTCAACCATGAATTTTATTTTGAAACTTTTCTTTGAATGATTCTGGTTTCACTATTGCACAATATTTATTTGGTTCTAATATTAATTTGTCTTCTGGTAAATTAAAATTTTAATTAGGTGGTGAAATTGGTATAATATTAAAAAAAATTAAAGGTAAATAAGAAAAGAAATAAAGTGCGAAAATTTCGCACGGGTTTGCTAGTAGATAATAAAAGTATTATATTCAATAAAAAATTTTGATATCGAGATTTCACCTGATTTAGTTGCATTAAGGTCACGTGAGTCCAAAAAATTATTTTTCAGTTTAATTTAATTTAATTTAATTTTCTTTCTTTATATTATTATTATTACTACTATTATATTATTTTGTAAATTGGTCAGTGTCTGTGGGAAATCTATCTTTGCCAACTTTTGATGAAAAACTGGAAGTGAGGACCATATTTTAATCTATATCTCAAAAATGGTTCTAAAGATTTTTTTTATTTGCTATATAAGTCCCTTTGTTTAGTTATTGTTTTGTATGTGTTACTTCGTTACTGCAATAAAATTGCTAGGAGACCTGATTCGATAGACAAACATTAAGTCTCAGAAGTTGGTGTTCTAAAAACAAATATAAATAAAAAGATTGTAAAGATGTATAAATTTGCCATATTAACTCCTTTTTAGATCTAATTCCACGTATATTCGCGTGTTTCCGTCCCGTATACAGGTGAGTTTGAGAATTATTGATGAAAATCGGTAATGGGGGCCGAAAATCGGTATTGTAAACGACTCTAATGATTTTCTTCAAATTTGCTATTTAACCCCCCATTGTGATGTCCTTTTGTATGTATTAGTTGGTTAGTAGGGTAAAATTGGCAGGTGTCCTGATTAGGTACAGTCGGCAGCAAAATTACTGAAGCGCTAGCAATAATTCGTAGTTAAAAGATGTGCACCTAATACTGCTCTGTTAAGTAAATATTTGTCGAGTCATGATCTTAGTCTTTACGCTGTTTATAAAAATGTAAGTTGATGATAAAAATTAGCTATTAAACTAACCTTTAAAAAAAAAAAAAAAAAATTCAATAATTTTGCTGAAGGCCAATTTTTTATCTCAAAAATGTGTGTGTTAAGAAACTGCTCTACTGATTTTCTTCATACTCTCTGTATAACGCCTCTCTTTGATATCTTTACGATATATGTATTAGTTTAGTTCATTATTACAAAAAAATTGATAACATCTCATGCCTCATTTGTTAAGTCAATTTTATGTCTTCTGAACGCATTATCTTCAAAAAAATTTATAATATGTTTAGTGATATGTAATGGGAGTCACGTAGTTGTTACACACCAGATTTTTTTTACACAGATGATACATAAAGCTTTTGACTCATATATAGGTCAGAGTTTCCGCCAGGTTTTAAAAGAAAAAGCAGGGTGCTGCTGGGAAAAAAAAAAAAAAAAAAAAAAAAAAAAAAAACTCATTTTTTAGATTCTTAAGGGCATATTTAACATTTAAAATTCAGACACTTTTCAGGATTCAGTTTTACGCATGATACAAGGAGTTTTACATCTTAACTTTAATTTTGCTTGTTACTGTGATATAGTAGGTACGTAGCGTGGAACACATGATAGTAGTCAAAAATTGGTTGTAAATCCCACACAAGGAATAACAAGGCTTGATTTCAAAACTTAACATAATTTTAATTTAAAACTACTTTTAGCATTTTATAGCATTACATGCATCACAGATACCTGTGAAAACCTAACATGAGTATCATTTTTAAAAGATTCAGGAGAACGTCCGTTCTCTTTCAAGTCATAAATCCAAGTCCTCGATTTAATAATCTGGAATTCTTAGTCCTTCCCAAAAATCTTAGTGATCTGAAAAGGGGGAACAATTTTTCCCACTCGACAAACACCAATCAAACAGTCTTTGGTCAGGAGGAGTATCCTCAGGTCAACAGTTCATTGGAGTTTCAACTGGCGACAAAACGGCGGGGTACCACCCTAGCGTGGGGTGCCCAAGCGGCACATCAAAGCCATCTGTGAAATCGCGGTTACTTTGTAGCCATGAGGATGAAAAAACCCCTGGTATGCCCGGTTTCTCGAGACTGCAGACAATCCGGCACCAGAGACCTAACGCAGGCAGTCGAACACAATGGACACAACCTTGACTATGTCACAGCTCCTCTCCCCATAAGAAGATTTTGCACGACTATGGAGAGCAAAATCCAGCTCTTGACACACATATAACACAAGCTGGCGACACAAGTTGGCGACAAGTAGTAGGCGACCGGTAGGACCGATAGCACACCAGTAGGCGACCAACAGCACTCCAGTAGGCGACCCCCATTTTTCAATTAAGTCCCAGGGAGGTCTTTCCCCAGATAAACTTAAAGCCCATTTCCAATTTTACCCCTTAAAAGTGAGTTAACTTTAAATAAAATGAATAATAGTAATAAAAAAAAAACAATTGAAAACAATCCACTCAGTTGGAGTTTTCCTAACATCAGAATTATGCTTAATTCACTTACTAAACACAAAAAAAAAATTCAAAATTTCTTCACGTAACATTGTTAACTCCACCGTAAAATTGAAATGCTAAATTAATAATAAAAAAAAAATTGTATTTCTGAAAGATTTCAAATATTTTTAAAACTTTTCACACTTTTTTTTTTCTCTTTCACAAGGACCACACAAAAATTTTAAAATATTAAATAAATCCTAGTCCACAAAAAATAAATTATAAATAGACCACTCAAGTTCAAAAAAAAAAAAATAATAAAATAAAATAAACTTGAAAAATAAAATGCTAAAAATTAATACGTCTAAGAATTAAAATTTCATACATTCCTACACAATGCTATATACAAAAAAAAATAATAATAGAGATGACATTCAGTTAATCAGTTAGGCAATTATCTACAAGAGAAGAAAGAAGTATGCAACCACACAGTAAGGATAAATAAAATACCCAAATAAAAATAAGTAAAAGAAAGAAATCTCAATAAATTTTAAAAGGAAAATTATGCAATGGAAAAAAAACAAACCTACAATATGCATAATCTTAGTTAACATGGATCACTCAATATCCGTAACTAACAATGACATGCTGACAATCAAAAAAGAAAATTATTTTTTTCTCTACAGCTTTTCCCTAAATAATTCCTCGCACAGATTTCCTTTCTTTTCATCTAAACAATTTTGTTACGTTGCAGTTAACACTTCTCTACATAACCTTCTAACTAAAAGCACATTTTAACCAAAATTTATATATATGAAAATTAAAAACACAGAAACGATTAATTCAATTTTTGCATAACATTCCAAACACAGAAAATCTACACAGAAAATTGCATAAAATAAAAATAAAAAAACATTTCACTTTTAACAATTCTGAGAGAGGAAGGAAAACTAAATAAACAAACAAAACTTGTAAGAAACCTCCCTCCTTCCCAGTAGCAAACACCTGCTATTGAGTTTCGCGTTCGTCCACTGCATTGTTCAGTTTCTCTCTCGGATAATCTTTTGTTATACGTCTAACAAGTAAAGGATTTGAAAGTCGGGTCTGTTGGCCTACGCGCTTATCTTTCCCAAAATGATCAGTCCTTTTAAATTTTGCTTTCGGCTCCTGAAAACCCTTTAAATATCCTTTCATTTTGTCACAGTTTCGACTCAAATGCTCCGGTGATTGACACGTGAAACATAATTTCGTGACTTTCGTCCTCCACTTTCCAAAACGGGGAGCTGGGTTTTCCCAAAAGTTTGGACTGGATTCATTTTTCTTTTTTCCTTTAGCGTTAGAAAAACGGGATTGTATGGGCGAACGAGAGTTGTTTTTATGGAAAGTTTGTACATGAGACTCATTTTGCAGTTTTTCTTTACTAGTGATTTTACTCTCACCTAATGAGCGTCTTCTCTGCGCTTCAATCAACCTAGCGGTTTTATTCCCCATTAAATAATATTCCTGAATCAAATCGATTGGTTTCACGGCTGCTTTAGTCACAATAATACCAAAATCTCCCTCAATCGTAATCCTAGCCACAGGTAAGGAAATACATTCGGAATCTAATGGCTGCCGTATTTTCACCGTCTCTCCCAACCAATCTTGATCATTAACCCATGAACGGTCACAAATATCTATCTCCGAACCTGAGTCTAATAAATAGTTACGATAAACCCCGTTTATAATAGCATTTTTAACATATGGCCTGAAAGATGGACTCAAATAATGCGCTGTAATTACATGATTTACAATCGCCTCCGATTTATCGTTCAAAGGACACCGAGGTCTTATATGCCCAGCTTGACCGCAGAGATAACAAATTATTTTTCTCGGTTTCTCGAAAATTTCCTCATTCTGAACCGATTCTTTCTTACCTAGTTCTCTTTTTCCCTGCTTATCACTTTCTCCTTTCACGTCATAACCATTTCTAGAATACCCGAAATTTGTTTTTTCTTTCTTGAAGGAATTTTTCCGTTCGAATTTTTTGTGATCGCGTCTGACTGCTTCAAATTTATCACATTTTTCGGCGAGATTCGTTGCATTATTTATCTCTTCCCAAGTATCTAAATAATGTTCTCGGATTTCAAACGGAACCCTTTTTTTAATTTGCTCGGTGAGTATCAATTCTTTCAGCGATTCAAAATCTTTAACGTCTACGGCTTCTAGCCAATTGTCTAAATAACCTTTTAATTCGTACACCAAATCTATCCATAAAGCTGCTGGTTTTTTATTATGGTCTTCGAATTTATTTTTAAACGCCAACGCGCTCAACTTGAAACGCTTAAATAATAGTTTTTTTATGTGCTGGTAATTTTCAAATTTATCCGCAGGCTCCTTTACAATTAGCTCCGCTATATCCGTCGGTAATAACGGGATTAATTGGGATACCCAACAATCTTCTTCGACTTTTTCTTTTACCGCTTGGCGCTCAAAAATCATAAGGAACAAAGAAATGTCAATTTGCTTTGGGTCAAATTTAGGCACCAATTCTCTTAATTGAATCCGTTTTCTACCCGGTTCTACTGATGTTACCGTTGACGCTGTGCTATTGACTTCTGCCTCATTTTGAAGCCTCAATTTTTCTAGCTCAAACTGCCTAATGTTGTCTCTTTCCTTCCTTTCTAACTCTTTCTCTCTTTCCTTCCTTTCTAACTCTTTCTCTCTTTCCTTCCTCTCTAACTCTTTTTCTCTTTCAACTCTTTCTAAATCATTTACAACCCAGCAAAACCTGGGATGATGGCCAACACGAGGCCAAGTGTTGGCTGCCAACAGTAACAGCTGCTGGCCCGTTGGTGGCAAAAGTTAAAGTGCCGAAGGGAATATGTTACGCCGGCCATCAGATGGCCGCATTCGGCCGATCCACTGCTGGAAGCCTGCAGTACGATCAGAATAAATCAGTGGGCCACTAATGGGTCATTGCTGGCAGCGAGCTATCGGTTAAAAAAAGGTTGTGGGCCACTGATGGCAACCAACAATATGTTAAAAATCGTTAGTGGGCCAGTGTCGGCCCACCTGATAGCAAACATAATTTTTTCGTATTGTTGCTGGAAGCCTTCAGTGGGCCAGTTGTGGCAAACAAATAATTATATTACTCCGGGTGTTTTTGTTGGCCCTTTATATTTTCCCATTAACGGCCCTCTTCATTTACCGTCGCCGGAAGCCCGAGCCAATGTTATTCTATGGGGGAAATTTTCTTTACAAATAACTCATTAACTAGTACATATTTTTAAATTCTGTTTTCACATTCAACAAATTCCCAACTGTTAAATTGACCGACCTTTTTTAAAAATGTACTTTTTAATTTTTAATATTTTATTTTGAAATTGCAAAATGAAAAAATTTCACATATCGAAAATTCGTATTTTGCAGCTTCAAAATAAAATATAAAAAATTAAATAATTTTTTAAAAAAGGTCCGTCAATTTAACAGCTTGAAATTTTCAGAATGTGAAAACAGAATTAAAAAATATGTATTAGTTAATAAGTTATTTGTAAAGAAAAATTTCCCATAGAATAACATTAGCTTCGGTTTCCCGCGGCGGTGAGTAAAGAGGGCCCTTAATGGGCCAATAGTGATTTGGTTATGACTATTATTTTATTTTATTTTATTTTATTTATTTATTTATTTATTTATTGTGATACCTTACATTTTATTAATGCTAATTTCTATGCATCCAATATTTAATTTGGTTTTGTAGCAACAGAGGGTGATCAAACTATTATTATTATTATTATTATTATTTTTTTTTTTTTTTTTTTTTTACACTTTATTTATCTTGATAAAAAAAAAAAAAAAAAAAAATGCTTGACTAAATGATTTTGAAATGCAGACATGTAAAAACGTTTAAGAATTCACATTTTCTACTATCGATTTAGTCCAAGGTTCAATTAAGGGACCAGCTATAAATTAAAGAAAAGCACAAATATTTTGGATCACCCTGTGTCATAAAAAGCTACAAATGACTTGTAACTTGAACACATTATTGCTCTTACTATATACAATGTTTGTAAGTTTTTGGTATGGGAAATACACAATTTTTTAGGCATATATATATATATATATATTTTATTATTACATTTTTGGCAATTTTTTTGCTTATAACAAGAAGGAATTTTCACAAAATTTTACAAAACTTGCAGAAAAATTGATAAAACATTAAAGAAACATTATTCTGAAACATAAAATTCATATGTGTAATTTTCGAGGAGATTTGAGCATTTACATTAATTTTTATTTATTTATTTATTTTATTTTTACTTTCTTCTATATGTAATATAGAGAAAGTATTGGATTCGTAAAAAAATTCGACCTCGGGTTTTTGATGAATTTACACGTTTTGAGAACTGTAGAACACGATTTGACCATTTTTAGAAAATGTCTGTCTGTCTGTCTGCCTGTCTGTCTGTGTGTGTGTGTGTGTGTGTCTGACAAAATTTTGTGGCAACTGTATCTCAAGAACTACTGCACATAATTTCATACAAATTGGTATGTAGTTGCACCTTGACATAAATTAGTGCCTATCAACTTTTGGTAAAAATTGTCTTACAGGTTGCGTTGCCATCCCGCTTTTTCTAAATTTTTAACATGGTGATATAGGACAAAATTTTGTATAAATGTGCATAAAGAGAATTATTTTTTAGTAATCATTATGAAATTTACAAGAATTATTTATAATAGAGATAGTCAGCTGGAAAAAAAATTTTGTATGCATAGGTGCCGCGCCACCCCCCCCCCCCCCCCGGGGGGGTGTAAATTTTCAAGATCGGTATCTTTCGAAAGGTCTCGTCAATACCTTTAAAACGAATCGTTGAACCATAAATATGTGGTAATTAAAAAACAAAGTTATCGATTTTTTTTACTTTTAACGAAAAAAAAAAAAAACTGAAAAAAAAAATCGTTTTTTTTTTTTAATTTTTTTAATTTTTTTTATATTGTTACTGCGTGAATTTGTGTAGGAAAATATAGAAGAAAGTCTTGTGGTGGCCACAACATACTAGTTTCTGAGCGTGCGCGTAAGATAGAAATTTTTTTATTACGTAAGTCGAAAACCAGATATCTTGGGTAACTTATACAAAAGTTTATTTCAATGGAATAAAAATTAAGTAAATTATTGGTAAAAGAACGAGCCAGATTTTAGATATGTTAAACCATGTTACAAAAGGTCATTTTTGTGAAAATCTCCTTATGAGATCACAGATCGTACTAAATAAATAAAAGTATGTTAGAGTTACAAGTGAAGAAGGATTTTTTCACAAAGAAGAAATTTTGAAACATGGTTGAAAAATTTTAATCTTTCAATTAAATGCTTGGCATGTGAGAAACCCCTTATGAATTTTCAAACCTGTATATACCTAAAATCTGCCCCATTTTTTCGCAACAACTTGCTTAATATTTCCTGTATTGAAATGAACTTTTGATATAAATTGCCCAATATATCTAGCTTTTAACTAATGTGATGAAATTTTTTATCTTTCCCACAAAAGCGGTAAATAAAATATTTATTATAAATGCTCATATCTCCCCGAATATTACACGTATAAATGTGTGCTTTAGAATAAAATATTTCTTGTGTTTTGTGTTTTGTTAAAATTTTGTCAATTTTTCTGTAAGTTTTGTAAAATTTTATTGAATTCCATTCTTGCTATAAGGAAAAAAAAAAAAAAAAAAAAAAAGGAAGAAGAAAATAAACTTGCCCCCCCCCCCCTTGCCAAAAAAAAAATAAAAATAAAATACACATATTGTTTATAATATATGCAGCGTGTTAAGGTTACAAGTCATCGGTAGCTTTTCATGATATAGGGTGATCCAAAGTATTTGTGCTTTTCTCCAATTTGTGGTTGCTTCTTTAATTGCACTCTTGACTAAATCGATAGTGGAAAATATGAGTTTTTAAATGTTCTTTGCATATTAGAAGTTCAAGACCATTTCATCCAGTATTTGTTTTAAAATAATAATAATAATAATAATAATTGATTACCCACTGTACTTATAGTTCAATTAAATTTTTACAAGCATTTGATTCTTAGACTATGTTTATAAATTTAGGATTTCTAGTACAGCGTGAGAAACACTCAGCCGATCCGTTTTCATTAAAAATAAATCTATGATAAGCTTTTTATTACTTTTGTTCTATGCAAATATAAGATTTTGATAAGATAAATATATATTTTGTTCTATGTAATATTATATTCTTTGTAAATTTTGTTTCAAAATGTTAAATTTCAATACGTTTATTTAACTGTGTTAAGTTTTTTTTATATAAATAAATGTAACGTTGCAAGTGACTAGATAAAATATTGAAATAAAAAATTTCTGATTTAAGTATGCAATATAGAGAACATTCAATAAAAAAATATTTAAATCAGAGTTAAGGAGATGGTGAATATTGAAAATCGTTCTTTGAAATTTCTTCCTTAATGTCGTGATTTAATACATAAGTATTGAAATGTATCAGTATTAAGTACATTAAAATTTCTCATAAACTATTAAAATAAAATAAATAAATAAATATTCCATGCAACATAATTATTAAATTTTACACTCGATTTTACATCATTGTAATTTATCAAAATTTCTAAACATATTTGGGTATAACTTTGTGGATTGATTGAGAAGTTACTTTTTGAAAAGTATTTTGTACTTGTGTGCTAAATTTTAGAGTCAAACATAAAAGTATTTTTAACAAAAAAAAAAAAAAAAAAAAAAAAAACCTCACCAACCAATGCACAAAATAAAAAGGTTGTGGTAGTAGTTTTCCAGAGTAGTTTTCCAGAAATTTTAATATGCTTAGTATTGATACATTTCAAAACATATGTATGTAAACTTAAAGAAATCTAAGACGCTAATTTCAAAGTACGATTTTCAATTTCGTCATCCCCTTAAAAGGGATTTAAAAACTACTGAAGTACGGAGTTCTGATTCTGAAGAATAAAATAATAAGTTACCATAAATCGGAAAAAAAAAGCAACAGTGACCCTTAGTCAGACGAACAATAAGTGTAGCAAATGTACTTTGCCGCACTCATGCCTACTTTGTTCACCCAATGAAGAGCCATGGTATTATTTCCACTCGAAACAAATGTTGATAGTACTTTTTTTTTTAATTATTGGGTTTTCTTACAAAGATTTTTATTATTAATAACGGTTCTTTGAATCGTTTATTACTGTAAAAATAAATAAATAAATAATAAGATATTAAAATAAAATAAAAAGGCAACAGATGTCATCACTATTATCCTTAGTCAGGCGAATAAAAGTGGACACGAGTGTAACAGAAGTGTTTTGCTACACTCGTGCCTACTTTGTTCACCAAATGAAGAGCCGTGTATCACCAGAAACAAATGTTGCCAGTTTTTTTTAATTCAATTATTGCGTTTCTTTACAAAGATTTTTATTATTAATACCGGTTCTTTGGTGCATTTATTACTGTAATAAATATGTGCTTTAAAATTTATTTTTATTTATTTATTTTTTAATTTAATTTTAATTTTAATTATTTTTATTTTTTTACAATTAAATTATATAAGTACGCATTTCTTTTCTTTTTTTTTTTTTTTTTTCATGTATTTGCTGTCATAAAAATTTAAATTAAACATGCATGCATGATCCTGGAAACCAACTGAAAACCATTTCTTTTTTTTTTTCTTATTATTAATTTATTTAAATAACTAATTCATCTAAAGTTATGGATTACTTTTTTTAATCAGAAAACAAACTAACTGCCAAGTTTATTATTTAAAGCGCAAATTACAATTTGAGATTTAAATTCACATTGAACCTAGTATGTTGTGGCCACCACAAGACTTTCTTCTATATTTTCGTATACAAATTCACTCAGTAACAATATTAAAAAAAATAAAAAAGAAAAAAAAAATCCAAGTTTTTTTTTCGTTAAAAGTAAAAAAAATTCGATATCTTTGTTTTAAATTATCACATATTTATAGTTCAACCATTCGTTTTAAAGGTATTGACGAGACCTTTCAAAAGATAACCATCTTCAAAATTTACACCACCCCGGGGGGTACTTCCCCCCAGGGGGGGGGGGAGCGATGCCCCCACATGCACAATTTTTTTTTTTCCTAATTGACTACTACTATTAGCAATAATTCATATTAATTTTACAATCACTGGTTAAGAATAACTCTCATTATGTACATTTATACGAAATTTTGTCCTATACTACCATGTTAAAAATTTAGACGAAATACGATCACAGCGCCTCCTGTTGTGCGATTGATCCCCAAATCTAATCAGCATCAGTTTATGTCAGGAGCCAACTAAATACCAAGTTTGGTTAAATTTCGTTAAAAAAAAAAAAAAAAAAAAAAAATTTTTTGCGTTTTTTTTCGTAAAAAGTAAAAAAAATCGATAACTTTGTTTTAAATTATCACAGTTTTCTAGTTCAACCATTCGTTTTAAAGGTATTGACGAGACCTTTCGAAAGAAACCCATCTTGAAAATTTACTCCCTTCGAGGGGGGACTTCCCCCCCAGGGGGGTTCACGAGGCTCCTAAACGTGCAAAAATTTTTTCCCAGTTGACTATCTCTATTATAAATAATTATTGTAAATTTCATAATGATTACTAAAAAATAATTCTCCTTATGCACATTTATACAAAATTTTGCCCTATATCACTATGTTAAAAATTTAGAAAAAGCGGGATGGCAACGCAACCTGTGAGACGATTTTTACCAAAAGTTGATAGGCACTAATTTATGTCAAGGTGCAACTACATACCAATTTGTATGAAATTCTGTGCAGTAGTTCCGGAGATACAGTTGCCACAAAATTTTGTCACACACACACACACAGACAGACAGACAGACATTTTCTAGATATGGTCAAATCGTGTTCTACAGCTCTCAAAACGTGTAAATCCATCAAAAACCCGAGGTCGAAAATTTTTACGAATCCAATACTTTCTTCTATTGAATATAGAAGAAAGTAAAAATTACTTAATGCATTTCGACATTTTTTGAACTGATAAGCGCTGTTGCTAACCTTCAAAGATGCTTAGACAGGAAGCATTTGGGGCCATCTGGTTATAATTGCTGACTAAGAAAAATATACCAATTCACATTCGTACTGCACTGATTGATAGACGTTGGTTTGGTTTACTTTAAAATGAATTTATTAAATAAAGACGTAAGACGTTTTCAGTTGCTCTGAAATATTTCACTATAACTATAGGGAATTACTTATTTCAAATCTTACATAGCGAAAATGAAACAGGATATTAAAAAATCTGATTTATACACAGATTTAATGAGAATGACTATTATTTTAATTATTTTGTCGTGGGTGTACATCAATGATTTATATTTCCTTCTAAAGAAACCTTAATTTTCCTTAATTATTATTATTATTTGTTGAGAAATAAAACAATTTGAAAAAATAAAAATACGGGATGAAGGTAAAGAATTTCGATTATTTACTTTTAGTTGAAAACCATTGTAGAATTACATAGACACTGGATAAACATTTTAAAAAATTTATAGTCATATTCATTTAAAGTTTACTCAGTGTGTCTTACTCACTTAAAGTTTAGCAGTCAAAAGTGATCATTTAAATTACAAATATAAACAGGATATATAATTTTATGATGCAGTATTGTCATAATAATAATGCAGTTCAAAGATTAACGTCTGTGATAAGTATATAATATTTGAGAGAAAATTATTCTAATCTAAATAATTTTTTTTAAATTTTATCTTCTTGTCTTTATTTATTTAATTGAATTTATTTTTATTTATTTGTTTTTTATTTATTTTGTCTCACATCTTTATGTGGCGAAAACTTTATTAGTTTGTGAGTGTTATCAGTGTTAATAATAATAATTTCGGAATTTAAAATGTAATAATGCACTTGTTATTCATGAAATATGAATAAATTGATTCAGATTTAGGACCATCTTCACGATTCTTGACTTTTTGAATCATACTGGTGGTCAGGAATGAAAGAGTTCCGCTTTTTTGCCACCACTAATTTCCATAAAAAATTTCTGCTCTATAAAATCACAAAAATAATATAAGAAGTATGATACAAATTTCTGTATTGAAACACTTTTGGCAGAAAAAGCAGAACTCTTTCTTTGCTTGGGCGACGTTTCTTTGGGATATAATAGAAAGTCTAATACTTATTTTGATTATACTTTTTGCTATTTCTGTTTTAATTAATTTATGGCAACACTTCATTTTCTATTTATATTTCTAACATATGGAAATTTTTAAATGCTGTTTACTATTTTACAAGTACATTTTTTTAAATACTTTATATATATAGGGATCTAGTCAAATATATATAGAAGGGATAATTTTTAAGATTTATTTATTTGTTTATTTATTTTATTTTTTTTTTCAAGCGATGCTCTCTGGATTAAAAAGAAAAAAAATCTTGGCTGACTGTTATTAACATAAACATTTATTTATTTTATTTCACATCTAAAAATTAATTCTCATTATGTGTATTTATGCAAATTTTCCTCTCATACTGCCATGTTAAAAACTGGGGAAAAAATGGGATGAAAGCGGCATATTTTGAAGGATTGATCCTCAAATGTAATTAGCACAAATTTAAGTCAAAGTCCAACTAAATATCTAGTTAAGTTAAATTGTATTAAATTGTTCATAGAATACAGCGTTCAAAAAATTACTGATACACACAAAGATAGACAGATAGTTTTTTAATGAAGTCAAATCGTGTTCAGAACATATCAAAACGTGTAAAACAACCGAAAAACGGGAGTAGAAAATTTTTACGTATCAAATACTTCTTTCTTATACATGCACAACAAAGTAAAAATAAAAAGGTTACAAATTTATAATTGTCCTAATAACTTTCCCACAGTTATATTATACAAATATAAAGTTGGATCCATAAACTTATTAGCGCTATTAAAATAATAATAAGAAGAAATAATAAGAATATAATTAGAAAATTAATGACTATCATAGCTCATTTTAAACGGACCAACGAGATATTTGCTGTACTTTTCTAGAAATCCTAATATTTTAATAATAATTCTAAAATCAAAGGCTTCTAAAAATGATTAAATAAAAAACACAAAACCAAATTAAAAAACGAATCACTTACTCTTATACTTTTTATGAGATCATTTAACCTTTTAGTATGTTGTACGCCGCAGACTTGGCACGAAATAGCGAAGAGAAATGAGAGGGAATTTCAAATCAACAGCAGGTGAATCGCAGCGCCCTCTGTGCATTCGAATTGCAAGTGATGGTCCGGTACCGGCCTTATAAATTGTGGCCGCAATATGGCAAACATAATGTTGGCCGTGTGCTGGTACCCTGCAAAAGGCCAGCTGTTATTATGCCGCTTCTGAGCCACCGGCCTTTTCACTGTAGGCTGGCTTCAATGCTGGCAGCCGTAAGCGGCCCACTGCTTCAGCTACATGTGGCAACCTGCAGCTGATGGCAAGTGCAAGATGCCAGCTGCAGGCCAGAACGAGCCCATCAGTATAAGTTTTGCTGGGAATTCTCACTAAATAATCCTTTGCTTCTTCCTCATCGTAATCAGAAGCGTTTAAAATTGCCTGAATAATATCTTTATTTCTCGTATCCTCCGATACGTCGGTCTCAAATTCTGTTGCTAATAATAGCAAAGTACTTTTATTCAGTTTTCTTAAATAAGCCATTTTAAAAAAACAAATCAAGCACTCGAGAGAGAAAAGAGAAAAAAAATAATAATAATAATAAAGAAAAAAGGGAAAGGGAAAAAAAATAATTGATACTAAATATATTTTTTCTCACAAGAATAATAAAAAATACATAAACAATTAATGACTACAATAAAACACTTCACTATTACTGAACTTCAGTTCCTATTACAACCACAACTGAGTGAATTTTGAAATTCAATTGACAAAACGAAGCAAAAACAATTAAATACTCCAAAATAAAATATGACATTAAAATTAACCCGATGCCTTTTATTTTGCACAGAAAAAAAAATTATTAATTAACTTTTTTTTTTTTTTCTTCACTTAACTCGGATTAATATTGAGTTAAGCAATTTCAAAACAAATAGAAACAAAAATCCCATTTACTTTTGATTCCTAAAACTTTCGTTAAAGATTTTTCTTCTTTTAACTACAAAAGAAAACACAGAACCATCGAAAATCTAAAAGAAAAAATCTTTCCTATGACCATTTAACACCTGTTACCCCAAAAGAAAGTTACCCCAAAATACAGCTAATCTCCTACAACTAAGACCTCCCTGATACTTAAATAGAAAAAGAAAGGGACTCACCACTCGTAGTTCTGAGACATCTGTTGGCTGGTAATCTTCTTGATGCGTTTCTTATCCTCTAAGGCTTGGGCTGCACCTAATTTACTCTAGGCGCACATCCTCCTTGCTGCCACCACTTTTCTTCTGCTGTGATATAGTAGGTACGTAGCGTGGAACACATGATAGTAGTCAAAAATTGGTTGTAAATCCCACACAAGGAATAACAAGGCTTGATTGCAAAACTTAACATAATTTTAATTTAAAACTACTTTTAGCATTTTATAGCATTACATGCATCACAGATACCTGTGAAAACCTAACATGAGTATCATTTTTAAAAGATTCAGGAGAACGTCCGTTCTCTTTCAAGTCATAAATCCAAGTCCTCGATTTAATAATCTGGAATTCTTAGTCCTTCCCAAAAATCTTAGTGATCTGAAAAGGGGGAACAATTTTTCCCACTCGACAAACACCAATCAAACAGTCTTTGGTCAGGAGGAGTATCCTCAGGTCAACAGTTCATTGGAGTTTCAACTGGCGACAAAACGGCGGGGTACCACCCTAGCGTGGGGTGCCCAAGCGGCACATCAAAGCCATCTGTGAAATCGCGGTTACTTTGTAGCCATGAGGATGAAAAAACCCCTGGTATGCCCGGTTTCTCGAGACTGCAGACAATCCGGCACCAGAGACCTAACGCAGGCAGTCGAACACAATGGACACAACCTTGACTATGTCACATTACTAATGTATGAATGAATTTTATGCAATACTTATATTTATAGTATGTCTTCAGTTTGAAGGTTATTTTCAACAAAAGGCAGTAAGGGTACATTTTTTTTTTAACTGAAGGGCAAGGAGTTTTTTTTTTTTTTTTTATGAGGGCAAGAAAGGTGCTATTTTTCAACCACAGGGCAGGCAGGGTGTAGCAACCTCCTGAAAATGTCTGGGGAAATTCTGCCTTAGGTATCTCAGAAAAATAAATGTTACCTTATGAATTTTAGTTCAGAAAAATATATTTATTTTCTAATTTCATTATCTATATAAATAAAGAGAAGTGTCTGTGTGTCTGTGTGTGTATCTGCACTCTGGTGCTCACACTACTAATCGCAGAGCCTCCAAATTTGGCATATAGGTACCTGGGACCCTGCAGGTGTGCACCTCATCGAGATTTTTTCGAATTTCGAATTTGAATTTTTTAAATTAATGTTTTTTCGAATTTAAATATTGGCTTCAATGTTTCATTTTTCAGAAATTTGTTTCGTTTCAAAAGTCTGCGTATCTTAGCAACGGCTATTAAACTATTTATTTATTTGAATTCATTTGAGGAAGTAATCTTTTTTATTATATTTATAGAAATCAAATAGTTATACACATACAGTAGAAAAAATTAAACATATTAAATTTTTAGATTTTGGCATATAGGTACCTGGGTCCCTGCAAGTGTGCACCTAATCGAGATTTTTTCGAATTTGAATTTATTAAATTAATGTTTTTCCGATTTTAAATATCCGCGTTTGTAATGATCGATAGACGGCGCTTTGTGAACACTGCAGTTGTTAGTAAACATTAGCCACGTGTGTTCCATTAGTGTTCTTTTTGTTATTCTACTTAATATTCGTACTATAATTTCTCCGCCATTACATTATGGAAAATTGATTGCTTTTGGAAAAAATACTTCAGTTTATTCAAAGTTCGATCGGAAGTAGATATTTAACTGAAGCTGAACAAATATTAGTTTCAAATCATCTGATTAATTCTTTACTTCCATTAGCCGAAGCAACTGAAATTTTAAATTTGTCATTTGGAAATAAATGAAAGCTCAATTCTGGATTTCTTGATCCTTTGGAGTTACACTGTGGCACACAAAAGTATGTGTTATCTTTTTTACCGTATTTATTCATTTTTATTCAATAAATATATGTGAAACTAAATATCGGCAAGCAATGGCGGCTGTATGGAATTCGAATTAAACCATGTTTATTGTAATTTCACCTTAGCCCACCAGAGGGCGAGCATTTCATTACAATCGCGGATAGGCTTCTTTTTTTAATTTTTCATAGATTTATTCTTTTGCTTCAATCGTCTGCGTATCTTAGCAACGGCTATTACGCAACTTATTTTTATTTAATACATTCATTTAAAGGCGATTTTTTTTTTTTTTTTTTTTGGAAACAAAATTGTAATGCAGTAGAAAAAATTAAGTATAATTAATAGTTTTAATTTTAAAAACGTTTTTATAACAGTTACGTTTAAGTTTTTATAGTAGACCAACTTCTTATTTTTCATTTTTTAATTAATTCTTTTAAAAGAAAAAACTTTTTTTTTTTTTTTTTTTTAATTATTATTTACAGTATTTATCGGGAAAAATGGAAGTACATACATAGCAAAAAGGATTAAATTGATTAAAATTTATTTGTTTATATATATTTTTTTTTTAATCTACTTTTCATTTTTATTTATTTTATTACATTGGTCGAAATCAAATCGTAAAATAGTGTAAATAGCATGGGCTATAAAATACATGGTTCAAAACTAAAATATTTAATAAATGCTGAGATACAGTCATCTTTAAAATCGTAGTTCTTAAATAGTAGCAGATCTTTCCTGTCGTCGATAAATATCCAGATTAAAGTGCCTGGGAAAGATCTTTCTACAGGCATGGGAAACCTAGACCTGATGCAGTGCGGGAGGGAAAAGAGCTGCCGTAGACAGCGAGTACCCGAAGCGAGGTTTGAAGCAATTTTAGTTACTTTTTTTTTAGTTTTTGTGTATAATGTGGTGTAAAAAAATAAATATTGATAATTCTTTCTAAAATTCATTTAAATATAGTGACCAGCGAAGCGGGCGTAGCCTGCTAGTATTTAATATTTTTGACGCTATATCAAGGAGTTTTTCATATTGTATATCAGTATACTTGTGGGGGAAAATGGTGATCAGTTGCCTGGAAAGCTTCAACCACCAACCAAACTGCTATTGGTCAATGAAAAAGTGGCTTCAAATTATTGCATAGTTATAATGAATATGCATTTATATGTAAATATATTTATTACATAAATGTATCTTCTTAATAATAGGCTTAAATTTCCCGAAACTAACGTTGAAATTAATGTCATAAACTAAACTATTGTATTGGAATTTTTAAAAAAAGTAAAATTTTATCCATGATTTCCATGCGTGTATATCAATTGAATAAAAATAATGAAAAAGAATAATTTAATTGAAAAATTCATGCCCGAACCTTTCTGTGTGATTTAATCATTGTACAAGTTTGTTGATGGTAAATAGCGTTCACATTTATTTATTTACGAGTATTTATTCATTTATGCTACATACATTACCTGATATATTTTTTATTTTTCGAATTTATACTTTAAAATTTGTTATAATTTTTTTTATCTCATATTTTGTTAATTAATGCGTGGCTTTTTATTTCAGAAAGATGATTTGAATTACAAAACGGGGTAAGTCCTTTATTAATGTTATTTAATAGTAACTAGACTATAATATGATTCATGATAATGCTTAGTATAATCCAATATTAATTTGTGTTATATGTTAATCATGCTTTTTTAATCTAATGTAATCTAATCACTTATTTATTATTAATTGCAGGTTTGCTGACTTCGATTTAATAGCTCATGCCACATTATCTTTGGAGGATGCCAATTCTCGGATCAAGACTTACGACTTGGTCATGGAAAACACTGATAAGAATAACCAACAGCTTCCGCTTTTCGGACATTTTTGCTGCCGGCTTGCAGTGCAGCCTAACTGCATGGCCGAAGAAACATACTCAGGCTACTTAAGTCTAGTCCAAGTAAGTATTTATTTAAAATACATTGTGCTAGTATATATATAAATTACCTCCAAATAGCTGGTTGGTAACCTATTCCACCAGCCTTCTTTTACCTCAACCCATAGATATAGTAATATATATAGATCTATCATCTCCATGTTATCGTGCAAAGATTTTTGATGCCGAAAAAAAGCTTTGGAATCAGCCATTAAGTGGTATTGAAAAAAAGAAAAATGAATTTGAAACTGTATCTAGAGTTTTTCATTCACATTTAGCCTTTAGTAAATAAATTATTCATAGATTTTATTTGCTAAAATATTCGTGTGTATTCACTCGGAGAAAGACGGCCATATTTTGGTAAAATCGCCGTCTTTTCCCAAGTGAAAAGGAATCACTTTTTTCTCCCCAATGATCAATCTATATATTATTACTATATCTATGCCCTCAACCCAGCACTTCTATGCTCAACCTAACTCTTTCACCGAAACCAACACCGGCTTTTCACCAAATCTAAGAACTATTGTAACTCTGAGTCTTTCCGTATATATTTTGCTTGGCAATGTGACCTTAAGTAATTTTACCAACATTCTAGATATTTTAAAGCTAACTTCTTAACCCTTTATCAACCGCATTATGAAACACACTAAAAATGTATTTGAAACATACATTTTAGTTCCTTAAGAGTATTTTTTAAAGATTTATGCAATAAAAATTGTGCATATCACCTTGGCATAGTAGTTAATGAGGATTTTGTCAGGTAGTTCTTTATTGTACCATTGGTACATTGAGGTCGAAAAAGGTATTTGGACCTTAAAAAGGTGTAAAAAAAAAGAAAAGTATTCATTTTTTATGTACCATATACAGTAGAGCACCGATTACCTACGGAATTGGGTGGTAAGGGCATTGTGGATAGTGAAAATCGCAGATAACCCGAAAAACATAGTAAAATGGGGTGCAAACATTAAAAAAACATATTTCAGCAAAAAAAACTATGTTTTATGGTACAAAAAATACTGTACAGTTTGTCTTTTTGCTTTAAAATGTCACTCACTGCTGTTTCCCCTATACTGTAACCCAAACACATCTGCTTTCTTGAAGCGCCATTTTCTATTTTAACACGCTTTTATTAGCTTCACCTGTATGTATGTTTGTATCATGGTATTAGTATCCTTCTACCTTCATGGTTTATATGTATGTTTGTAACCACTCTGGGAGCAAACAAAAAATCTATATTGTAAAAAAAGACTTTCCCTACGTGAACGCTGTGGCTGTGAGGTAAAGCTCTGGGCTACGAACCTAAAGGTCTAACGTTCGAGCCCAGTCAGGGGAGATTTTTTAAAAATAGTTTTTGTTTAATTTTAAATTATTTTATAATCACACTGTAATATGGTGTGTCACTCACACAATTTTTTCTTACCCTGCATTTTAATACTATAAAGATAGATATTTTGTGCTTTTTAGTTCAAATTTCAATAAAAGCGTGTTCTTTAATTTTTTAAAAGTATAATTTTATTAAAAATCAATTTCAAGTTCTTGCGCAATCGTTAACACAACCTTCTTTCGTTTTTCAGCCATTATTAATTTTTTTTTTTTTTTTTTTTTCGCGGCTCTCGCAATCGCGGATAATAGGTGCTCTACTGTAATGCACATTGGTGGTGCACATTGTTATTGTGTTCGAATCAAAAAGCAGTAAACATTTTTAACTGTAAAACTACTTTTCCAACAAAGAGACTTCCATTACAGGAAAGAATATGTCTCCAGCATGAAATAAAACGCAATGAATCGGATTTTGTTGGATTGAGTTTCGATAATTTTGTATTAACTCAAAATAAGTTTTAAATTTAAATATTCGATGTATGTTTAGCTTTCGTGTTCTTTTCTAGTTTTTGATTCACCAAGAATCAATCGTCCAAATAATTTTCTTTGAATGGTTTTGTATGGGAATTAATTTGTTTTATATTTGTTAAAAAAAAAAAAAGAAAGAAAGAAAGAAAAGGAGAAGAAGAATTGGATTTGGAAAGGGGGGGGGGACTTCTGTTTTTTTATGAATTTGACCGTTTTGGGATATCCGAAACACAGCAATTTTGTTTCAGTTGCTTATCGGAAACGCTGTTTCTGAAATGTTTTTTATATAATCATTATAAATCTATCACTCTTTCTAAGAGGTAAAGTGAATATATTTCATACACATAATACAAACAAAATTTTTAACGAAATTGTGATATCCAAAAAAATTTGGAATAATATATAAGGACTTTTTCTCAGGTGTTATTATACTCTTCGACATAAAAAATGAACTTCATAATTCAACACTGTTTTGTGTTTCTTAAAATTAAAAAAAGAAAAGAAAGAAAATCTTTTTTTTTTTTTTTTTTTTTTTTTTTTTTTTGCAAATATTGATGATTATTTATCGATACGCTACTTTATTTACAATGAAAAATGTAAAAATATATAAATGAAAAAGTATACAAGTTTTAAAAAAAATTATAGAAAAAAATTAATGTATTCACAATTTCAAAATTAATTTTTGAATTAATTTGTAAATAATATGAAACAGTCTCATATATATATATATATATATATATATATATATATATATATATATATATATATATATAAATTAGTTATATCAGATTTTTGTAAAATATTGCTGATTAAATTATTATAAACTTTCAGAATAAGCACAAAACCTTATTTAAGTAAACAATATTATTATTATTATTATATTGAAGAGTATCTAAATACCTGGCAAAATATATTTCATATTATTCCAACACAACACAGTCTTTTTCAAAATATTCACATTATTATATATATGAAGTATGCTCATTTTACGTCATAGGAAAACAAAAGGCAAAAATAATATTTATTTCAAAAACATTTCAGCAGCTGTATCTTAGATGCACAACCAAAATCAAAATTGTCGTGTTCTGAGCATCACAAAACGATCAAATTTATCAAAAAACTAGAAACGAGATTTTTTTTTTACATATACAGAGCTTTCTTCTTACAAGTAAACAAGAAAAAGAAAAGAAAAATTAATAGTATTGTCTATACAAATTCATTTAAAATAAATTATTCAGACGATTTATATCTGGCAAATTAAAATCTAGAAACCTATATAAAAGCTAAACATACTTAAAATATTTCAATTTTAAAACCGCTTTCGAGTCATTATGAATGCATCTAATACTATTCCAATGAAAATTGATCCATTGCGCTCTGTTTAATACAAAAATTTAATTTTTAAGAAATGTTTTTTTCCATGTAATGACAGTTCATTTGCTGGAAAAATAGTTTTACAGTCAAATACGAAATATTCAACGACACATATTGATTGAAACATAATGACAAATTTAGCAAGAAATTGAATGAGATCATTTCGCGTCACAAAAATTTTCTACAAATCCAACACTTTGTTTCTATAAATATATAAGAGATAATAATTCTCTAACTAATTCACTTAAAATGAATTATTCAGAAGATTGATACTTGCAGAACCAAAATCTAGATACCTAGATAAAAAGTAAACATATTCGAAATATTTCTACTTTTTACCATGTTTTATTAACTTCGATTCTTGTTTGTTTGTCCGGTACAAATCTTGCATTTGATTTTTAACTAACTTCCCTACTAGCTAGACATTTGAAACTTTCACAATAGCTCAGAACCCGATGACAACACAATACTTCGAAGCCCGATTTTCAATTTTTTGATTAATTTTCTTTTAATTAATTAAAATATGAAAATAATAACATCCTAATAGCTTTAAAAAAGCCATTAAAATATTAGCTATAATTTAGTTCTTACCAAAAAAAGTTTACGAGTTTATTTTCTTTCGACATAAAAATAAATACGTTTAATTAAACGTGAACATTAAAGAATTGTAAAAAGTTAAATTATGCATCTCACAAAAAATGACGTCATTATCACTTTAAAACTTTTATACGCATTGATAAAGTGCTAATGTAATTCTAAAAGTTTTTTATCTTATAATTATTAAAACTGATTTGAAGTCATTATAAATGCATCCAAATCTGTTTAAATAAAAATTGAACTGCGCTCTATTTATAGCTAAAATTTAATTTTAAAGAAATATCCTTTCCTTTAATGAAAGTTCCTTCACTGGAAAAGTAATTTTACAGTTAAAGATGAAGTAATTAATTCTACATATCGATTGAAACATAACGGCAATTTTAGCAAGAAACTGAATAAAATCTTTTGTCTTAAGAAAAACTCTACAAATCCAGTGCTTTCTTCCTATAAATAAACAAGAAATTAATAATAATTTCGAAGCTATTTCATATAAGGTGCCTGCCTACCTTTAAAATGCAATTTTCGGTTAAAACTCCGATTTTCTATTTTTGGGTTAGTATTAAAGCCTGGCATTTTAGCTTTCTAAATCAGTTTGAATTTTGTTTCTATCTTGCTTAGAACCTGAGTTACAGACATTTTAATATTAGTCACTCGCCAATTTTTGAAACCGGAAATGGCCCGTAAATCTTTGTTTACATAAATGTTTTACCCAATATAAGCATAAAAATTTTTTACTGAATATAAAATGAATTTAAAAAAGAAAATAATAAACTTTGAAATAAATCAGAACTTATTAAAATTACTTTTTATTTGATATGGAAAATCTGGTTTTTAAATGCTTTCTGCTTTTTCTCAAAATGAGATTTTTAACATTTTGCTTTATCCCAAAACATCATAACTTCAAAAGTTATAATTGAAATGTTATGAAACTTTGACAAAATACTCTAGAGGAGTTGTTTTAGGGATTGAACTACGATAATGAATCTACCTAAATTATTATTATTATTATTATTTTGTCGATAGAAGTTATGAACTATCATGTAAATTCATGATTTTTTCAGCATGTAAAAATGTTATCTTCTCTAAAATATTAAATAACATGGTTATAGTTTTGAGAGTAGTTCACTCCCTTAAGGACCTTTCAATAATCTAAATAAAATTTACAGAATAAAAATACCTTTATTTAAATTTGACTTATGATGTTTTGTAAAAGTACTTTTTTTTCTCAAATTTTATGCATATTTTGAGCCTAAATTTCAAAATATTTTAAAATTTGTACATTTTTTGCAGGTTATTCACTGTTTTTTACTATATTCTATTACATAATGCACGTAAATAGGTAATTTTTCAATTATTAAAAAAAAAATCACCTCCGACAGTAGGCAGGCACCTTAAAATATAGTATTTGATTGACAACGCTAAACATATTTGAAATATTTTCATTATAAACTGTAAATTTCTTTGTAAAAGTATGCTAATCTAGTCTAATGGAAATGGATCCATTGAAGAAGACTATTTAAAATATATATTTTAAATAGTATATATGTTTTATATATTTTTTTTAAATTTATTATTTTATATATATTTTATATATATATATATATATATATATATATATATATATATATATATATATTTTAATTGAATACTTGTTTTAATTGAATACTTCGCCTTTAACTGTAACTATATTTTTTCAGCAAAGGAAATTTCTTTACAGGAAAGAATATTTCTTCAAATTTATTTTAACATTAATTAGAGTGCAGTGGATATGTTTTCATTGAAATAGTTTTGGATGCATTTATAATGACACATAATCTGTTTCAAAATGGAAAAGAGGATCTTTTCTGTGAATAATCCTTTTTATACAAATTTAATTACTTTTAATTTAGAAATATAAAAGAGATTTTTCAAATCTTATTCATTCAAAATAAATTAATTAAACGATTGATATCTGGCGAACCAAAATCTAACAACTTAGATAAAAGCTAATCATATTTGAAATATTTCTATTTTAATACCGACTTTTGAGTCAGTATAAAACCATCCAAACGTGTTCTAATGAAAATTAATCCATTGCGCTGTATTTAATGCTAAAATTTAATTTTTAAGGAATATTTTTCCCTGTAGTGAAAGCGTCTTTGCTGGAAAAGCAGTTTTACAGTCAAATAGAAAATATTTAACACAGTTTGAAGCATAATGGCAGTTTTAGCAAGAAATTGGATGAGATAATTTTGCTCAATAAAAATTTTATTTAAGTCCAACACTTTGTCCCTATATAATTGCGAAACTAATTCATTTAAAATAAATTATTCGAACCATTGAAATATGGCGAACCAAAATCTAGAAACCTAGATAAATCTAAACATATTTGAAATATACTTATTCCCATTTTAAAACCGACTTTGAGTGTCATTATAAATATAAATTAATCCAAACCTGTTCCAAATGAAAACTGATTCATTGCGTTCTATTTAATGCTAAAATTTAATTTTTAAGTAGTATTCCTTCTTGCAATGAAAATTTCTTCTCTGAAAAAGTAATTTTACAATTAAAAGATGAAGTATTTAATTTTACATATTGATTGAAAGATAATGGCTATTTTGGCAAGAAATTGAATGAGATCTTTTCTCTCATTAAAAATTTTCTATAGATTCAATGCTTTCTACCTATAATTGAAGAATAAATCTATATAAATAAAGAGAAGTGTCTGTGTGTGTGTGTGTGTGTGTCTGCGCTCTGGTGCTCACACTACTGATCGCAGAGCTTCCAAATTTGTCATATAGGTACCTGGGACCCTGCAGGTGTGCACCTCATCGAGATTTTTTCGAATTTCGAATTTGAATTTTTTAAATTAATGTTTTTCCGATTTTAAATATTGGCATCTTTGTTTCATCTTTCATAGATTTATTTTTTTGCTTCAATCGTCTGCGTATCTTAGCAACGGATATTACGCAACTTATTTTTATTTAATGCATTCATTTGAAGGCGTTATTTTCTTTTTTTTTTCCTTTCCTTTTTAAATTTGTTTTATTTATTGAAAATAAAATCGTAATGCAGTAGAAAAAATTAAGTATAATTAGTTTTAAATTGAAAAACGTATTTATAACAGTATGTTTAATTTTTTTATAGTAGAACAACTTCTTATTTTTCATTTTTTAATTAATTCCTTTAAAAGAAAAAACTTTTATTTATTTATTTTTTATTTACAGTATTTATCGATAAAAATTGTAGTATATACATAGTAAAAAGGGTTAAATTTATTAAAATTTATTTGTTTATATATATATATTTATTTATTTATTTATTAATCTACTTTTTATTTTTTTTTTATTTTATTACATTGGTCGGAATCAAATCATAATATAGTGTAAATAGCATGGGCTATAAAATACATGGTTCAAAACTAAAATATTTAATAGATGCTGAAATACAGTCATCTTTAAAATCGTAGTTCTTAAATAGTAGCAGATCCCCCCTGTCGTCGATAAATATCCAGATTGAAGTGTCCGGGAAAGATCTTTCTGCAGGCATGGGAAACCTAGACCTGATGCAGTGCGGGCGGGAAAAGAGCTGCCGTAGACAGCGGGTACCCGAAGCGAGGTTTGGAGCAATTTCAGTGTCTTTTCTTCTTCTTTTTTTTTTTTTTTTTTTTTAGTTTTTGTCTATAATGTGGTATAAAAAAATAAATATTAATTCAATTCTTTCGAAAATTTATTTAAATATAGTGACCAGGGAAGCGGGCATAGCCTGCTAGTTAATAATAATTTCGAGTCTATTTCATTTAAAATAAATTATTTAGACGATTGACATTTGACAAAGCAAAATCTAGAAGACCAGATAAAAGCTAAACGTATTTGAAATATTTCCATTACAAATCGATTTAGATTCATTATAATATATAAGCCTTGTCCAGAAAAAATTGGTCCATTGCAGTCTATTTAATAATAAAATTTCCTTTTAGAAATGTTTGTTTTCCTGTAATAAGTGTGCCTTTGCTTAAAAAGCAGTTTTACAGTTTTCTCTTAGTATGTGTTTTCATAAAATTTTTCAGTCTAACTGTAACTACTTTTTCAGCAAATGAACTTTCATTACATGAAAGATTATTTCTTCAAAATTAAATTTTAGCTTTAAATAAAGCGCAATTGGTAAGTTTTCATTGGGATAGGTTTGGTTATTTTTATTTGATTGAAAATCGGTTTAAAAACGGAAAAGATCCTGTTTTCTGTGGATAAAACTTTTCTACAAATTTAAAATTTTTTCCCTATAAATATAAAAGAGATTAATAATAATTTCGAAAATGATCTATTTAAAATAAATTAATTAGACGATTGATATTTGGAGAACCAAATTCTGTATAAAACTAGATAACAATTAAACATAATTAGAGTCAAAAGTTAAAAGTCAAACATAAAATTACAAAACCTTAAAAGTTAAACATAATTAAGAGTCATTATACATGTATGCTAAACTATTCCAAGGAAAACTGATTCATTACGCTCTACTTAGCCCGTTAACGCCCGAATTAATTTTGCAAAATATTATTAGCTAATTATTTCACTTATAAATTAATATAGACAACTGACAGTAAAATAGATTAACTGAAACAGTTCTTCTGATAGTTTTAAATTTAAAGCCTATCCTCATTTATTGACGTTTAGTGTTCTAGCGAGAAAAAAAACTTAGGGATAGAAAAACTGTGAGATAACAGATAAATTTCCTATTATATGTTGACAAAGATCTCGAAAGTAAAGCATTATAATATATATTATTATTCAACTTGATTTAAGTTAGTATACCTGCGCAAAAAGGAAATATATGTGCGACGAATGAAAAATCATAAAATGACTATCCAAATTATGAAATGATAATTCATAATAGGCACATAAAACTTTCAGGGATCATTTAGAGTGACGCTATGAACTATCACTAAAAAGCAGAAATCATTCCAAGAAACCACAAAAAATATACGTGCCATTTTATTAGCTGTCCTCAAATGAGGACTCTGGACGCTAACGGGTTAATGCAAAAATTTACTTTTGAAATTCAACTGTTTCTTTTTGTAAACATATAAAAAATAATAATTAATAATTTCTAAACTAATTCATTTAAAATAAATTATTCGGTCGATTAATATCTTTTAATTTAAATTATTTATATTATCTAGTTATTTAATTTAAATTATTTATATTATCTAGATTTATATTTAAATCTAGAAACCTAGATTTAAAAAAAAAAAAAAAAAAAAAAAAAAAAAACATATTTGAAATATTTCCATTTTAAAACCGATTTCCAGTCATTATAAATGCATCAAAAACTATTCCAATGAAAACTGAGCCTTTGCACACTATTTAATGCTAAAATTAATTTTGGAGAAATATTCTTTCCTCCTACGAAAGTGTCTTTGCTGAAAAAGTAGTTTTACAGTCAAATACAAAAAAATTAACTCTACATATTGACGAAGCATAATGAAAATTTTAGCGAGAAATTGAATGAGATCATTTCTCTTAATGTTACTTGTTAGCCTCGGAGAACATATAAAAATCTGGAGTGACTCCACTCGACTTTCCGAACATTGAGTAATTAACAGTTTTGTAGATAAAGTAAAGAAAGAGGAGTTGTTAAACAAACAAAAGAGAGAAAACCATAATAGAGTGTTTCAGTATTTTTCTCCATCTATTACACGATGTTTTATTTAACGCTACTGAACTTTGAGCCCATAGATCATAATGATAAAGAATTTTTCGTTGTGTCCCTGTAAAAACCTATAAATGCTAAATTCACCAAAATGCTTATAGTTAGTGCAACAGTGATTTATAATACTCATATAAATTTTCAGCTCAATTCAATAAGGCGTTTAGATGCTATCGTACTTTTAAAAATTTAGTCCCATAGGCCATAATGATAAAGAATTTTTCTTTGTGTCCCTGTAAAAAAACTGTAAGTGCTAGATTCACCAAAGTCTATACAGTTAGTTCAACTGTGATCTATAACATGTGTACAAATTTTTTGCTCAGATTAATAAGGCGTTTAGGCGCTATCACACTTTTAAAAATTTGGCCCCATAGGCATAATGATAAAGAATTTTTCTTTGTGTCCCTGTAAAAAAACTATAAGTGCTAGATTCTCCAAAATCTATACAGATTGAGTATTTGTGACCTATAATATGTGTATAAATTTTTTGCTCAATTGAATAAGGTGTTTAGATGCTATCGCACTTTTAAGATTTTGCTCCCATAGGCCATAATGATAAAGAATTTTTCTTTGTGTCCCTGTAAAAAAACTATAAGTGCTAGATTCACCAAAATCTATAGGGTTCGTACTATGGTGACTTACAATATGCGTACCAACTTTCAGGTTAATTGAACAGAGCGTTTAGACGCTAGCGTGTTCACTCACAGACATACACACATACACACACACATACATACATCATCGTAAAAATAGAGAAAACGGACTCAGAGTACCTCAAAACGTATAGAAACATCAAAATCTCGAATTCGGATTTTTGACATGATTACAATACTTCCCTCACTATAGTGTTCGGAAAGTAAAAATATAAATTTCGTAATTTTTAAATACATTAATTTTTTCATTTACTTTCACTCTTTCTAAGATTAAATAATAATAATTATTATTACTAGCAAACCCGTGCGAAATTTTCGCACTTTCTTTTCTCATTTACCTTTAAAATTTGAAAGTCATAAATATTATACCAATTTCATCACCTAATTAAAATTTTAATTTACCAGAACTCAAATCATTATTAAAACCAAATTAATATCGTGCAATAGGGAAACCAGAATCATTCGTAAAAGACCCTCATGACGTCTTTCAAATTTTTATCGCCAAGAGTTCGATGATATTTTATTTATTTTGGCATACTTTTTTGTAAAAAAGAAAAAAAAAATCCTATTTTAAATATACTTTTGCCGATTGCGTTTTTTAGTCAATTTATGATGATAATTCATATTTTGCATATATTTTTAAAATATTGCTAGGTTTAAAATGAAGCTTGCAAAGATTCTGGAGAAGCAACTTTTAAAAATACATTTTGGCATAGTATAATGTCATACAAATCTCGTCATTTTTTCTTATTAGTTCATTGAACAGAGTCCGCGTGCTTGCTTAAAATAGTGTTCATTTTTAAATATTATTTTTTATCCTCGCCTATTTTATTAATTTCACCACTATCGTATCATTTCGACAAAAAATAATTGTAACCGGTCCACGTTAGATTATTTAAAAAAAAAAAAAATTGCATTTAAAAGTGTATATTTGGGACTAATTTTCTTTTATGCATCTAATAGCACAGAAATCCTATATTAAACCAAATTTTCGTTATTTTCATAATCAAACTTTTGAAATGCAGTCTACACTATGACCATCATATAGCTTTATTTTATTATTATTATTATTTCGTATTGTTTCGTATAAACAGTCAAAGCAATAATCTAAGTATTATTGTATGTCTGTAATGTTAGTTAAATGCTCTATAAAGAATAACCTAGTAATTTATTTATAACACTTCACTTCTTGTACATAAAAGGAAATTTCAATCATTTTCATACATAATTAAAATCTTTTAAATATAAGTTATGTTGTGGTCATCACAAAGTGTTCTTTTTTATATCATACTAACATTTTTTAATAACAAAGTTGTGTATTTTAGTTATTATACGTTTTACTTATAAATTTGATCTACTTCTAATCAAAAGATACAATGTTCGTTATCATTCACTCACAAAAAGCATAAATTTGAATTGTGAAAATCAGAATTTATCACAAATTTTAATATGTTATTTTTGCGGAAATTTATATATTATGTAAATATAAACAGTTTGTGATAGAGTTCTATAGAGAAAAAATTCAAGATTAAAAACTGAATAAAACGTAAACAGATACGTTACAAAAATCGTACGAATTTTAAAGTTCCATCTAAAAATTTGGATGAGAAAATTGCGGATTAAGGTGATAAGCCCCATATTTCAGCAATCAAACTAAAAAAATAAATGAATAAATAAACTCGGGAATTTTCTTTTAATTTGTAGCTAAATAATTATGTATTTCATGAATCAGTCTTGAAAAAATAGCGCGAATTTTGTTGATTAGCAAAAAATAATTGCCTATTTCCTTAATATGCGGTCAAAGAAAAAAAAACACATCTGAGTAATTAGCTGGGATTATATGTAAAATTTATATGTAAATATGATTATATGTAAGCAGAGGAACGCCCTCTCATTTCGGAAACTGCACCACGAGATGCCCACCAGCGGCTGAGCGGTTACGCGCTCAAAGCTGGTAAACGTGAGATGCCGGGTTCGATCCCAGGTCGCGCTCGTCGGCCTAGGTATTCGGAGTTTTCCGTGGTTTGCTCCGAAATTTGAGTAAATACGGGCTAGGACCCCTTAGAAAGACCCTGACGGAGGGAACTCCACCTATAAGCCAAGGACCCTCGTGAAGTCAATCGACCTTAATCCCAAAAACATCAAAACAACTGATGAGATAAGACTCTGAAAATACTTCCGTATTGTATTGCCCCTCAGGCCTAGGACCCTAGCGCAGTCAATCGGCCTTAATTCCCACAACTCAACCCACACCACAAGAATATCATGTATTTCAGTAATCAAAGACCAACGAAACAAAAATCTTGTTGGTTTATTGTTAAATAATCGAGTAATTCGGGAACTTTTAAAGAAAACGAGAATTTTGCCTATTAATTGCAAAATAATTGCTTATTTCTGCAACTAAAATGTACCTTTTGTCAATAAGCAGTGAAATGATTATATATTTCAACTATCTATCGTAAAAATATCACAAATATTTCGTCAATTGGCCTATTAAAAAAAAAAAAAAAATGTAAGCAGTTGATTAAAGAAAAATGTCATCAATTTCACAAAATTATATTGATACTCTTATAAAAAAAAAAAAAAAAAAAAAAAAGCTACATAGACTGTGCTTGCACTATAAATGTGTTGCGTCTTATATTATAAGTTGCTACATGTAAATATGTATATATGTGATTTTTTTTATTTCTTTCAGCAAATCGGAAATATCACGGGTACCAGACGGATGCTCAGTTCTTTAAAGAATTTTACACTTTCCATGTGGTCCAACTTCGCTGATGTTCATAGCTCAAATCCAGATATAGTCATACCAGTCAAAACGGTAATTATTTTAATAACAAAAGAAAATTAAATAATTTAGATACTGTACTGAAGTGAAATTATTTCGTTTAACTTTTATTTTTATTTATCACAAATAATGGCGCATTTTTCACTCATTAAAATGCTTTCTATTAAAGTTAAAAAGTGTTTATAAATTCGATTCGCCTATTGGTTTGTGATTTCTTTTCTTTTTTTCCTTCTTTTTTTTTTTTTAATGGCTTAAAACTGATATATATTTCAGATTCACTACAGACTGTTTTCTTTTCAAAATGGTATAAATAGCACTACTGGTTTGTGTACGATGTCTAAAAAAAGAATTCAGATACTTTGCAGTCCATAGATAGATTTTTTTTAAGCATACTCTAATGTCTTCACACAAACATAACAGAATTAACATACATTATTCAGGTATACAAATGCATGTTTCTTATAGAATATGGTATGATTAGCATTAATGATTAGTTTACAGGGTCACACACAAAAACATTATTCGGAGATATAAGAGGAATTTACTAGGAGAATTTTCAATTGTAATTTACGCTTTTAACAGATCCGAAAAAAGTTGAAAAGTATTTGTTTTCTGTCCTGAGTTCACACTTCCGTAAATGATATTAGAAGGCTTTGAAACTGCTGCAAGTTATTCAGATATACTGTAGAACATTTCTTGTTAAAACTGTACACATAACACTACTGGTTTATGTATATAGAGATTGACATATAAAAGTAATGTAAGAAAATCTATATATATAAATGGTTGGTTGGTTGGTTGTAGGATTTAAGGCCGATTGACTCCTGATGTGTCCTAGGCCTAGAGGGGGAATGCCCTCCGTGGGGGTCTTTCTAAGGGGTCCTAGCCCGTATTTACGCAAGTTTCGGAGGAAACCACGGAAAACTCCGAACGGCTAGGTCGATGAGCGCGACCTGGGATCGAACCCGGCACCTCCCATCTACCAGCTTTGAGCGCAGAACCGCTCGGCCGCTGGTGGGCCATATATATAAATGGCTAAGAGATGATTTCCTTCGACTCTGTGTGTGGATGCACCCACCGACTATAAGATCACATGCTGAACAAAAAGTAAAAGAAAACTAGTATGTTGTGGCCACCATGAGACTTTCTTCTGTATTTTCCTATACAAATTCACTCAGTAACAATTAAAAAAAAAAAAAAAAAAATTGGACTTTGACAAAATTTTGGGTAAAATGTGAAAATTATTCTAAGTTTGTCAAAACACGGAAACCGTGGGACTTTGACAAAATTGGGGGGAAAATGCAAAAATTTGTTTAAGTTTGTCAGAACACGGAAACCGTGGGAGTTTGACAGAATTAAGGGGAGAGAAAAAAAAAAAAAAAAAAGTGGGACTTTGACAAAATTTTGGGTAAAATGTGAAAATTTGTTAAAGTTTGTCAAGACACGGAAACCGTAGGACTTTGACAAAATTAGGGGAAAAAAGCAAAAATTAGTTTAAGTTTGTCAGAACACGGAAACCGTGGGAGTTTGATAAAATTAAGGGGAGAGAAAGAAAAAAAAAAAAAAAGATTTTTTTTTCTAAGTTTTTTTTTCGTAAAAAGTAAAAAAAATCGATAACTTTGTTTTAAATTATCACAGATTTATAGTTCAACCATTCGTTTTAAAGGTACTGACGAGACCTTTCGAAAGATACCCATCTTGAAAATTTTTGCCCTATATCACCCTGTTAAAAATTTAGAAAAAGCGGGATGGCAACGCAACCTGTAAGACGATTTTTACCAAAAGTTGATAGGCACTAATTTATGTCAAGGTGCAACTACATACCAATTTGTATGAAATTCTGTGCAGTAGTTCCAGAGATACAGTTGCCACAAAATTTTGTCACACACACACACAGACAGACAGACAGACATTTTCTAAAAATGGTAAAGTCGTGTTCTACAGCTCTCAAAACGTGTAAATCCATCAAAAACCCGAAATCGAAAATTTTTACGAATCCAATACTTTCTTCTATTGAAGATAGAAGAAAGTAAAAATGGTTAAATGAAATTAATATTTTGATTTTTATGTTAAAATATGATCACGTGCTCTGCTATCTTTAAAAGAGTGTAAAAAATAAGAGTTTATGTGATGCATGTGGCATCTGTTTAAAATGTTATAAGAAAGAGATTAAAGAAATAGAATAAAGAGAATGTTTAAAGAGAAGGAACTATGTTGGTTACATTTTGTTTTACAGCTTGAGCTTTTGAATTTTAAGTACTATCTACTGTAGGAATAATCACATTTTTATGCAAGAGCAGATGGATGCTACTTTATTGATTTTTAAAGTGTGGATCTCTTTTGTTTGCTCTCTCTAATTCTTTTTCTGTGCTGCTACTGTAAAAACTACATTATAATTATTATAAAAAATTCATCTGAAATTTTCATTTATTTCTGTTTGGAGATCTTTTTAGTGATAAGATGAACGCTACCTTCACTGATTTCATGAATTTAAAAATGGTTTCGTTAACAAATTTTGATCTATTGGCATGCAAAACAGCATTAGGCTGAGTTTTGTACATTTCGAGTTTGATTTTGAAATTTTTCCTGCATTCAGAATTCGGTTCGTTCACAAACTTGGGCTTTTCTAGTATTTTATAATCCATGTGAATTGCATGATTTTTTTTTATTCCTTGGTTTATGTTAAAGAGTAGTTGAAAAAATATATATATATTGTTTCATTCATTTTTAAATAAGTAATTGGTTAATTAATTTTGAAAAAAAAATTAAGAGTATTTTGGAATACATTTCTATTTAATATAGATATATGTTTCCAATATAAGTAAATAGTATTAAATTATATATATATCATAAGTTCGGTTGTTTGTAGATGATCTTATTTTAAACCGAAAAAATATTGTTGGGTATTTTTTTAAATAATTCTGAAGTAGAGGAACAATAAGTATATTTAGTGAGATAAAATTAGTAAGGCTTCTTACAGTTTTTATTGGAATCATTTTATATTTTAATACGAAAAGATTTGGTTTGTTTTATCATAAAAGAAATATGGATGTTTATTGTTTTACTGGCCTCTATCCATTATACAAATTATGGTGATTTCATAAAGCAGAAAAGCTATGAAATGGACTGGCACAAATGGTGTTTTGGAAATCCATCGCAAATTTTTCTATCGGTCACATCAAATTTTTGGCAACATATATAATGTTAATCTCTTTTCAACTTTATTGCTATATAAAGGAAAATAAAATCCCAAAACCAAGAAGGATTGTGGTTAGAACTTAGAGGACTCTAAAGGTTAGAAGGAGACTAGATGAGTGCTTTGAATTAAACTGCCTGTGACGTAGATACACTGGATATTTCCCCAGGAGTTATGGTCTGGGGAGCAATTCTTTATAACACAAGAAGCACTATCATCATTATCCCATGCACCTTGACTGTAAATATATACACCAGACTAGTGACTGAACCAGTTGTGATGATACTCTAGGGAGTGTTTTGCAACAGGATAATGCTTGTCCTCATATCGCTGCTATTACCCAACATACTCTACAGTGTGTCAACATACCAACTTAGACTGCAAAATCACCTGATTTTTCTCCAATTGAGCAGGCATGGGACATGATTGGGTTATAAATCCAATACCACATTATCCATTGCTGATTTCACCAATAAAGTGAAACAGGCATGGAACTCCATACTACAAAATGTCATATGGCTCCTGTACAACATAATGCATGTGTTTCCAGGCCTGCATTCATAATTCTGGGTAATTACAGCAGTTATTAATGCATTACCATTTTGCATTTAAAATGGCTCTTTTCATGCATACTTTAACCTGTGACCTTGAAACCTTAATAAAATAGATATCTTACACAGAAAAATGCTTTGCCTAAATTTAGTCTTACTAATTTCTTCTTGGTGTTCATATCTTTTTTTCTTTTTCCATGCCAGTTATTTTACAGATAGACAAACTTATTGTTTTATAAAAATGTAATGCAGATATTTTTTCTTAGCGTGTGTGTGTATGTAATTATTTAAGTGAACAAAAGATGCGTCAATGATAGTGGTAACTTTTTTTTTTAATTTGTAATTTAATTTTTAAAAACAATTAAGAACCAAACTTACAATTTCATAAAAAGTTAATACTTTATACTTTAAATCTACATGAACTCTTTATAACTGTTTTATAAAAAATGTGGTATCTGTCTTTGTAACATTTATAATTTTTTCAAATTTCCTCCAGGGTACTAAAGTTTCACCAAGTTCCAAAGCCATTTCTTATCCAAGGTTCAGTTTTAAGATTGAATTCACTCAGGATGATGAAGAAAAAGACTTCTTATTAGCTGCGGATTCACCTATTCAGTTAAGTGAATGGATGAATTGTATAAATCAACATATAAAAGATTACGGTAGGTATTCTGATATTTGTTTCTCATTCTTCTAGGCATGTATGTTAAATGAACTGAAACAAATAGCCATAAAATGCACAAACAGCAACTATTGAATAATGATTAAAAATTTTGTAAACAAATACCATAATTTGCAAAATCACACAACAGTAGTCTATGGCCAAAATAATTGAGACCGAACTTCATCAAAAAGAAAAAAAAAGCCCACTGTTTTTTTTTTATGATGGTGTTTATTTATTTATTGTTTTACATTATACATATATCCAACATGCATACTTAACTCAAAAATCACCTCACGAGACAAAGACAGATAGTACAAGACAGTATTAGAGAGTTTTCCCCAGGCCATTTCGGGAGGGTGCTGTGCCCTGCCTGTCCTTTAATTACAAAAATAGCATCCTTCATGTCCCCGTTTTTTCTCCCTAAGTAAACATCTAATATTTACTAAGTTGTAATTTTGTTGATGCACAAATCCTGAAATTTGCAATATACATTAGAGATGAGACGGGCTCAAATCTTACACAAGTCTTTGGACTCCGGGCAGGCAGTGTTGGGCATCAATCGATTAAATTTTCAATCAACTAATTAGTTGACTAAAAATTTAATCACGATTAATTTAATCACAACTAACGGTTATTCATTTGCTGCAACTAAAAATTCAATCGCGATTAAATTAATCGAAAAACAGACGACTAACCGTTAGTTGCGATTAAATTAATCATGATTAAATCAATCGTGATTAATATTTCAGACATTTGCTGCAACTAAAAATTCAATCATGATTAAATTATTCGAGTAGCAGACAACTAATCGTTATTCATGATTAAATTATTCATGATTAAATCAATCGTGATTAATATATTAGTTGCAGCAAATGATTAACTGTTAATCATGACTAAATTAATCATGATTAAATTAATCGTGATTGAATTGTAGTTGTATCCATAGCTGATATCCCCCCCCCTTTTCTCAGAAGATTAAATGATGCCGCTAAATTTTTTATAGCAATTTTCAGTAACGGTTTTTAAAAACTTTCCAACAAGGTTGAAAAATGTTAATCACTTCGGTTTGTCTGTCTGTCCATCTGTCTGTCTGTCCGCGCTCTAGCTCTAACTCCCGTAAATATTTATAGAATTTTTTGAAACTGATATATGTTATTCAAGTTCACTATCGAATGTTCCCTATTGAAGTGGAGTAAATACCTCTACTGCTCTGTATACAGGGATATCCGAAAGTATTCCAAAGCATTGTAATCTATGGGAGAAATTTCTATAAAGCATATTTTAATACTTTTACTGTACACAAATCTTAATGAAATTGAAATATGTCATTCAAGTTTAATATTGGATGTTTCTTATGTAAAATGGAGTAAATATCAGCACTGTTTTGTTTACAGGGATACTCGAAAGTATTCCAATGCATTGCGTTCTATGAGAGGTATTTCTATAAACCAAATTTTAATTGCCGAAACGTCAGTGGAGGCCCTCTGTTGAGACTCAAAACGGTTTTGGGCTCTGTCTGTGTGTCTGTCTGTCTGACTTTCTGTCTGTCGCGCGATAGCGGCTGCAAAAATGGTGCTATTGACTTGAAATTTGGTACACATGTTCATGAGCCCCACGAAATCAGCTGTATAGTTTTTGGTATGTATTCCATTTGTAGTTCGTATACAGGGACACGAAAAAGTTTTTCTTATCATTACGACCTATGGGATAAATTTGTATGTATCGCGATAGCGGCCACAAAAATCACGCTATTGACTTGCAATTTGGTACACGTGTTCATGAGCCCAACGGAATCAGCTGTATAGTTTTAGGTGTGTATTCCATTTGTAGTTCGCCAAAGATTTTCTATCATTACGGCCTATGGGAAGAATCTGTATGTACCGCGATAGCCACTGCAAAAATCAAGCTGTTGACTTCCAATTTTTGCCGAAACGTCAGTGGAGGCCCCCTGTTGAGACTTAAAAGGATTTTGGGTTCCATCTGTCTGTCTCTCTGTCGTGCGATAGCGGCCGCAAAAATCACGCTATTGACTTGAAACTTTGTACACATGTTCATGATGCCCCCGAAATTAGCTGTACAGTTTTGGGTGTGCATTCCATTTGTACTTCGTGTACAGGGACACGCAAAAGTTTTTGAAATGAAAACTTCTTTAGGCGCGTTGAGCACTTTTGGGTGAACAAAAATCATTGAATACCGTCATCGTCAGCAAACGCTTTCCATTCTTGTATGATACATATAATGTATCATACAATTAACTTGCTAATGTGAAGTGTTAAAAATTATATACTGTATATTGTTTTAAAATCTGGTGCGGCTCTACTCTCATCTCCGGGCACTGTCTCTATTGCAGTTAAACCTCACAAAACCGTGAGAAAGCCCAAAGCTGCCATTTTTCTAATGTTTTTACAATCTGGTGCGGCTCTACACGACTTATCTCATCTCCGGACACTGTCCATCAAGATTGCAGCCGGAAACGTTGCAGTTAAACCTCACAAAACCGTGAGAAAGGCCAAAGCCGCCATTTTTCGAACGTTTTTACAATCTGGTGCGGCTCTACACGACTTTACTCATCTCCGGACACTGTCTCTTAAAGATTGCAGCCGGAAACGTTCCAGTTAGACCTCACAGAACCGTGATAAAGGCCAAAGCCTCCCTTTTTCTCACGTTTTTACAATCTGGTGCGGCTCTACACGACTTCTCTCATCTCCGGACACTGTCTCTATTGCAGTTAGACCTCACAGAACCGTGATAAAGGCCAAAGCCTCCATTTTTCTCACGTTTCTACAATCTGGTGCGGCTCTACACGACTTCTCTCATCTCCGCACACTGTCTCTATTCCAGTTAGACCTCACAACACCGTGATAAAGGCCAAAGCCTCCATTTTTCTCACGTTTCTACAATCTGGTGCGGCTCTACACGACTTCTCTCATATCCGTCCACTGTCTCTTAAAGATTGCAGCAGGAAACGTTGCAGTTAGACCTCACAAAACCGTGATAAAGGCCAAAGCCTCCATTTTTCTCACGTTTTTACAATCTGGTGCGGCTCTACACGACTTCTCTCATCTCCGAACACTGTCTCTATTGCAGTTAGACCTCACAGAACCGTGATAAAGGCCAAAGCCTCAATTTTTCTCACGTTTTTAAAATCTGGTGCGGCTCTACACGACTTCTCTCATATCCGTCCACTGTCTCTTAAAGATTGCAGCCGGAAACGTTCCAGTGAGACCTCACAGAACCATGATAAAGGCCAAAGCCTCCATTTTTCTCACGTTTTTACAATCTGGTGCGGCTCTACACGACTTCTCTCATCTCCGAACACTGTCTCTATTGCAGTTAGACCTCACAGAACCGTGATAAAGGCCAAAGCCTCAATTTTTCTCACGTTTTTAAAATCTGGTGCGGCTCTACACGACTTTTCTCATATCCGGCCACTGTCTCTTAAAGATTGGAGCGGGAAACGTTCCAGTTAGACCTCACAGAACCGTGATAAAGGCCAAAGCCTCCATTTTTCTCACGTTTTTACAATCTGGTGCGGCTCTACACGACTTCTCTCATCTGCGAACACTATCTCTATTGCAGTTAGACCTCACAAAACAGTGAGAAAGGCCAAAGCCGCCATTTTTCTCAAGTTTTTAAATTTTGGTGCGGCTCTACACGACTTCTCTCAACTCCGCACACTGTCTCTATTCCAGTTAGACCTCACAAAACCGTGATAAAGGCCAAAGCCGCCATTTTTCTCACGTTTTTACAATCTGGTGCGGCTTTACACGACTTCTCTCATATCCGGCCACTGTCTCTTAAAGATTGAGAAAGGCCAAAGCCGCCATTTTTCTCACGTTTTTACAATCTGGTGCGGCTCTACACGACTTCTCTCAACTCCGCACACTGTCTCTATTCCAGTTAGACCTCACAGAACCGTGAGAAAGGCCAAAGCCGCCATTTTTCTCCTGCTTTTACAATCTAGTGCTGCTGTACACGACTTCTCTCATCACCGGACACTGTCTCTTAAAGATTGCGGCCAGAAACTTTGCAGTTAGACCACAAAACTGTGAGAAAGGCCAAAACTGCCATTTTTCTCACGTTCTTACAATCTGGGGCGGCTCTACACGAATTCTCTCATCTACGGACACTGTCTCTATTGCAGTTATACCTCAGAAAAAAGCGTGAGAAAGGCCAAAGCCGCCATTTTTCTCCTGCTTTTACAATCTAGTGCTGCTGTACACGACCTCTCTCATCACCGGACACTGTCTCTTAAAGATTGCAGCCAGAAACTTTGCAGTTAGACCACAAACCTGTGAGAAAGGCCAAAACTGCCATTTTTCTCATGTTCTTACAATCTGGTGCGGCTCTACATGAATTCTCTCATCTCCGGACACTGTCTCTATTGCAGTTATACCTCAGAAAAAAGCGTGAGAAAGGACAAAGCCGCCATTTTTCTCGCATTTTTACAATCTCGTGCGGCTTTACACGACTTCTCTCATCTCCGGCCACTGTCTCTTAAAGATTGCAGCCGGAAACGTTGCAGTTAGACCTCACAAAACCGTGAGAAAGGCCAAAGCCGCCATTTTTTTCACGTTTTTACAATATGGTGCGGCTCTACACGACTTCTCTCTTCTCCGGACACCGTCTGTATTGCAGTTAGCGCATTAAATAAAATTGTAATATAAATTTTGTAGTAGTATTTTATATTAATGAATAAAAAGCACTTCATTTAAAAGTATTTCCTACACAATAAAATATTTCCTGACGATTCAAGAAATACACTCGTAATTGTTCACGTTTTTACTTTTGTTGGCACTCCCGAAGTGCAACTGTCTTTTTTTTTATCATTACGGCCTATGGGAAGAATTTGTATGTACCGCGATAGCGGCCCCCAAAATAACGCTATTGACTTGCAATTTGGTACACATATCCATGAGCCCAACGGAATTAGCTGTATAGCGTTAGGTGTGTATTCCATTTGTCGTTCGTGTACAGGGACACGCCAAGGTTTTTCTTATTTTTACGGCCTATGGAATGAATTTGTATGTACCGCAATAGCGGCCGCAAAAATCCTTCGATTGACTTGCAAATTGGCGCACACGTACCAGCTTTGCAGATAAGTAGCTGTATAATTTTTATTGCTATATTTTTTAAAACTGTGTACAGGGACACGCAAAAATTTTTAACATTATGGCGTATGGGGGTGAATTTCGTTTAAATGCATTTTAATATCATTACTTTGCAATGAAGAAAATGAAACTAGCGTACGTGAGTAAGATGCTTAAACTTATGTTGTTTGAAGAAAATATGTGCTCTTAAGCTTTCTAATTAATGTACAGGATCTTACAAAAGTGTTCTGACAATGTCACATAGTCATCCAAACGATGTTAAATTTGGAACAATTATTAATTTTAAACGCAAAATAAGCAGAATAGTTTTTACTGGTGGAGTTTTTACAATGTTTATGGCTCGTTTACAAAGACACACGAACACGAAAGAATTTCGTAACATTAGAGCCTATGGACAAATTTTTTATTTAAGCGCGCACTTTCATGCGTTTATGCTGAATTGAACTTAGTAAAGTTAACATACTTTATAAAGATGCTTAAAATCATGTTTACTCTTAAAAAGGTTATGTATAGACTAAATAATTTATGGGACCACACAAAATAATTCCGAGTATGTACTGTAATCATCCAAATGATGTCAAATTAGTTTGAATTATTAATGAGTAATAATTATTAGGTTTATTCTTATTATTGGCGTTTATAATGACTGTGGCTACTTTTTCAGGATACATAAAGGAATTTCGTACTATTACGGTCTATAGTCGGTAGTTCTTATAAGTGTATTTTACCAAGGTTACACCCCATCAAATATAATGAAATTTTATTAGAATTTTAAAAGTATGTTTTCCTGTTGAAAATTGTGGGCATAGAATTGATAATTAGTTTAAAGGTTACGCAAAATATTTCCGATATGCTATGTAATTTTTTTTTGTATGAAATTTGATAGTTGTGAAATTTGGTATTTATGAATTTCAGGGAAATAATACAAGACCGTCGTTTATTAAGAATACATATTGTTGCGTACTTAGGGGTTCGTAAGTTGTCAGAGAATGAAAGGCGAAACTTGCAAAAATTCAGTGATTTATTCACAGAAAGTTCCATAAAAATACAGGTCTATAAACCAAGCATCAGCTTCAATTCAACCAGTAAACATAGCTTTAACAATAGCCGGTAACAGTAAAACAACAGTACAAACTGTTTATCAATAACACATAAAGCAAGTCTCATTCAAAGAGGCTCAAAGCAAAGCAAGCATTTGACGAAACTGACACAGATCTGAGACTGATCGTCTTGGCGAAAATAATGCTCCTTTTATACTTTTCTATCGAACACAGACTGTTTTGAAAAATTCTTGTATTACATTAGCCAATGAGATTAGAGCTTCCATATTTGGTATATCGCTAATAAGGATTTTCTCGCCAAGGTCACCAAAAAAATCCCCCACCCCACCCCACCCAACCCCCAAAGGGGTAAAAGGGGGGGTTTTTCACAAAATCCCGTTACAATGGGTGTTGGACACACGTAAATAAGCCATACACTAAAATTTGTGACCTCAGCTCATAGATATCCACGGATGAATTTAGTGCTAAAAGAGGGGATCGAATTTCCCCCTCGTAACTCCCCCCCCCCCCCCAAAGAAAAAAAATCGAAAATCGGAAAAAATCAAAAATGAGTTTTTGCAAATACCTTCAAGAAGACGCTTGGCTTTTTTTCTTTTTATATCTTTGAGCTATTATTGCTAGAATTTTACTCGAAAATCCATGCATTGCTAATTTTGCCTCCGAAAATCCTTTTTACCCCCTCTCCCCCTTAAAAATCCAAAATTCCAAAATCGCAGAAAAAGATTCTTTTGTACTTAAGTCTAGTCTGCCCATCTGCAGTTTCTTCACCGTGAAGTAATTTGGAGTCGAGTCATGCTTATAAAGGTGTTTTTGCCTTCTGCACCTCCGAAAATAATTTTCACCCCCTTCCCCCCTTAAAAATCCAAAACTCCTAAATCGCAGAAAATGATTTTTTCGTATTCAAGTCTAGTCTTCCCATCTGCAACTTCTTCACTGTGAAGTAATTTGGAGCCGAGTTATACTTATAAATGTGTTTTTGCATTAGGCGCCTCCGAAAATCTGATTTTACCCCTTACCCCCCTTAAAAATCCAAAATTCTAAAATCGCAGAAAAGATTTTTTTGTATTCAAGTCTAGTCTCCCCAGCTGCAATTTCTTAACCGTGAAGTAATTTGGAGCCGATTTATCCTTATAAAGGTGGTTTTTGCCTTTTGCCCCCCCCGAAGACCTCATTTTTACCCCTTACCCTTCTTAAAAATCCAAAATTCCAAAATCGCAGAATTTTTTTTTTTTAATTCAAGTCTAGTCTCCCCATCTGCAATTTCTTCACCGTGAAGTAATTTGGAGCCGAGTTATGCTTATAAAAGTGGTTTTTGCCTTCTGCTCTCCGGGGGGGGGGACGGGGGGTATTTCGCAAAATCCCGTCTTAGTGAGCGTCAGGGTCCTAAACTCAACTTGCTCACCAAAAATTGTGACTATCTCCCATAGGATCGCCACAGCCGTGTTAAGTCAGTGAGTGAATGAATGAATGAATCAGTGAGTTTACTCTTTTATATATATAGATTAATACTAGCAGTCTTTGCCCGCTTCGTTGGTCACTATATTTAAATGAATTAAAAAAATAATCTATATTTTTTATACAGTTCTACAAATTAAAACTAAAAAGAAAATACATTCAAATTGCTTAAAAACTTCGCTTCGGGCCCTCTCTGACTTCGGAAGACTTCTTCAACGCAACGTCTTGGTACTGGATAATTTAATTTAATTTAATTTATAGAAATGTCAATAATACAGGAAAAACTGCATTAGTCATTTTCTTTTTGATAATAAACAGAACGGAAAACGCATAATATTTTACATGGAGATATTTTGTATAATTAGACCAATTAATTTTTTTTTTCCTTTTTTTCTGCACTCGTATTACAAAAATATTTAAAATAAAATTGAGAAAAATTGTGCAAAAAAACAAAAAGCTTGGACCTCTTGGCGGAACTTGAAATTTGGCACTGAAGTAACTTGGACGTTTCTCGCCAAAATGTTTACTTAGGAATTTGCGATACCCGTATCAACTCATCGCCGAAATGACAACAAAATTATACATAAATATAAGATTAAAAAAAAACTTTTATATACCATGCTTTTAAATTTTCTGTTGAATCTTATAGCTATAGAACTACATTAGCACTTTATCAACGTGTAGAAAATTTTAAAGTGATAATGACGTCATTTTTGTGCGATGCATAATTTATTTTTTTTACATTTTTTTAATGTTCACGTTTAATTAAATGTATTTATTTTTATGTCAAAAGAAAATGAACGCGTATTTATTTATTTTATTTATTTACTTATTTTATGTATATATATATATATAAATTGGGGGGGGGGGGCAACTATTAAATTATAACGAATATTTATTTTCATATTTTAATTCATTAAAAGAAAACTTTGCAACGTAATATCTTTAATAACTTCAGGTATATAGGTGTCCACAGAAAAAATGAACAATTTTTAGAGCTCTTTTAAAAAATATAACATATATGCAGTATCATTTTAAAAAATGCATCCGTTTTACTTAAAAAAAAAAAAAAAATGCCCGACTTTCATAACCAAAGTAGTTAAATCTAGACCAATCAATAAAAGGAGTGGTCCACCCGGATGTGCTCCCGACAGAATCTTTGCCTTTTATTTATATAGATTAGTCAAAAATTAAAATTACATTAAAAATAACTAATCTAATTACAAACAAATATTCAGTGTGTAATATGACAAAATTTCTTGCGTATTACACTTACTTTAAAAAAAATTGGAGTGACTCTACTCGACCTTCCGAACATTAAGTAATTAATGATTGTATAAATATAGGAAGAGAAGTCCTTTAACAAACAAGAGAGAAAATTGCTATAGGGTATTTGATTATTTTTGTTTATATAGTATACGTTCATTTACATCATTGCTCCTCAAATAATTTGAGCCCACAGATGACAAGGATAAAGAAATTTTCGTTGTGTCCCTGTAAAAATCTATAAATGCTGGACTCACCAAAATCTATATAGTTCGTGCGATGGTGACCTATAATATTCATATAAATTTTCAGCTGAATTTGATGAGGTGTTTAGGCGCTATTAATTTGAAGCCGCAACCACAATAATAAAGAATTCTTTGTGTCCCTGTGAAAAAAAAATGTAAGTGCTAAATTCTCCAAAATTCCTAGAGTTCGTGTGACAGTAATCTATAACACGTTCAGATCAATCGCATATGTCGTTTAGACGCTATTGCATTTTAAAAATTTGAGACCGTAGAGCATAATGGTAAAGACTTTTTCGTTTTGTCCCTGTAACAAATCTATACGTGCTAAATTCACCAAAATCTATCTATTATGTTCAACGGTGACCTTTAACATATGTATAAATTTTCAGCTCAAACAGATGAGGCGTTTAAACTCTATCGTATTTTAAACACAATTTGAGCTGTTAAGCAACAATGATAAAGATTTTTTCTTTGTGTTTCTCTATAAAAAACTTAAAAGCGCTACACAGTCCAAATTTCATATAGTTAGCGTGACGGTGATTTAAAACATGCATATAAATTTTCAGCTTTACCGATATGGCGTTTAGACGCTATCACACTTTAGAGCTTAATAATAAAGAATTTTTCGTTGTGTTCTGTAAAAGAACTATATGTGCTAGATTCACCAAAATCTATACACTTTCTGCAACAGCGACCTATAGCATGTGTAAAAAATTTCAGCTTAATTGAATAAGATGTTTAGACGCTATCGCACTTAAAAAGTTTGAGTCTATATAGACCATAATGATAAAAAAGGAAAAAAAAAAAAAAAAAAAAAAGTTGCACTCCGGGAGTGCCGACAGAAGTGAAAACTTGAACAATTACGTGTTCGTCAGGAAATATTTTATTGTGCAGGAAATATACTTTCAAATGAAGTGTTTTTTTTATTCATTAATATAAACTAATACTACAAAAATTATATTAAAATTTTATTTAATGCGCTAACTGCAATAGAGAAAGTGTCCGGAGGTAAGAGAAGTCGTGTAGAGCCGCGCCAGATTGTAAAAACGTGAGAAAAATGGCGGTTTTGGCCTTTCTCACGGTTTTGTGAGGTCTAACTGCAACGTTTCCGGTTGCAAACTTTAAGACACAGTGGCCGGAGATGAGAGAAGTCGTGTAGAGCCGCACCAGATTGTAAAACCGTGAGAAAAATGGCGGCTTTGGCCTTTCTCCCGGTTTGGTGAGGTCTAACTGGAATAGAGACTGTGTCCGGAGATGAGAGAAGTCGTGTAGAGCCGCACCAGATTGTAAACACGTGAGAAAAATGACGGCTTTGGGCTTTCTCACGGTTTTGTGAGGTCTAACTGCAATAGACACAATGTCCGGAGATGAGAGAAGTTGTGTAGAGCCGCACCCGATGGTAAAAACGTCAGAAAAATGGCGGCTTTGGCATTTCTCACGGTTTTGTGAGGTCTAATTGCAACGTTTCCGGCTGTAATCTTTAAGAAACAGTGTCCGGAGATGAGAGAAGTCGTGTAGAGCCGCACCAGATTGTAAAAGCGTGAGAAAAATGGCGGTTTTGTCCTTTCTCACGGTTCTGTGAGGTTTAACTACAACGTGTCCGGCTGCAATCTTTAAGAGACAGTGGCTGGAGATGAGAGAAGTCGTGTAGAGCCGCACCAGATTGTAAAAACGTGAGAAAATGACGGCTTTGGCCTTTCTCACGTTTTGGCGAGGTGTAACTGGAATAGAGACAGTGTCCGGAGTGAGAAAAGTAGTGTAGAGCCCCACCAGTTTGTAAACACGTAAGAAAAATGGCGGCTTTGGCCTTTCTCACAGTTTTGTGAGATCTAACTGCAATAGAGACAGCGTCCGGAGTGAGAGAAGTCGTGTAAAGCCGCACCAGATTGTAAGAACGTGAGAAAAATGACGGCTTTGGGCTTTCTCACGGTTTTGTGAGGTCTAACTGCAATAGACACAATGTCCGGAGATGAGAGAAGTTGTGTAGAGCCGCACCCGATGGTAAAAACGTCAGAAAAATGGCGGCTTTGGCATTTCTCACGGTTTTGTGAGGTCTAATTGCAACGTTTCCGGCTGTAATCTTTAAGAAACAGTGTCCGGAGATGAGAGAAGTCGTGTAGAGCCGCACCAGATTGTAAAAGCGTGAGAAAAATGGCGGTTTTGGCCTTTCTCACGGTTCTGTGAGGTTTAACTACAACGTGTCCGGCTGCAATCTTTAAGAGACAGTGGCTGGAGATGAGAGAAGTCGTGTAGAGCCGCACCAGATTGTAAAAACGTGAGAAAATGACGGCTTTGGCCTTTCTCACGTTTTGGCGAGGTGTAACTGGAATAGAGACAGTGTCCGGAGTGAGAAAAGTAGTGTAGAGCCCCACCAGTTTGTAAACACGTAAGAAAAATGGCGGTTTTGGCCTTTCTCACAGTTTTGTGAGGTCTAACTGCAACGTTTCGGGCTGCAATCTTTAAGAGATAGCGTCTGGTGATGAGAGAAGTCGTGTAGAGCTGCACCAAATTGTAAAAGCGTGAGAAAAATGGCGGCTTTGGCCTTTCTCATGGTTCTGTGAGGTCTAACTGCAAGGTTTCCGGCTGCAATCTTTAAGGGACAGCGGCTGGAGATGAGAGAAGTCGTGTAGAGCCGCACCAGATTGTAAAAACGTGAGAAAAATGGCGGCTTTGGCCTTTCTCACGGTTTTGTGAGGTCTAACTGTAACGTTTCCGGCTGCAGTCTTTAATAGACAGTGTCCGGAGATGAGAGAAGTTGTGTAGACCCGCACCAGATTGTAAAAACGTGAGAAAAATGGCGGCTTTGGGCCTTCTCACGGTTTGGTGATGTCTAACTGGAATAGAGACAGTGTCCGGAGATGAGACAAGTCATGTAGAGCCGCACCAGATTGTAAACTCGTGAGAAAAATGGTGGTTTTGGCCTTTCACACGGTTTTGTGAGGTCTAACTGCAATAGAGACAGTGTCCGGAGTGAGAGAAGTCGTGTAGAGCCGCACCAGATTGTAAAAACGTGAGAAAAGATGCATTCAAAAGATTGTATTCCTGAGAAAGCAACATAAAAAAATTCTCTAATTTGGGTAGACTCACGTTTTTATCCGTGGGTCAAAAATTAATGCTAACCTGACTCGCACCCGTCGCAGAACGCTACCTGAATAATATACATCAGTTTCAGGTCATTCTAAAACTATGATAAGAAAAGCTGATGGACAGATTGACAGTCATATAGACAGACCGAAATGTGAAGTCCTAAATACATTTAAACGGTATTGAAAAATGTTTTACTGTGAATTCTTATTCTTTCTTATATAAAATTTATCATTAATTACTGATTTAATCGTTAGTCATAACACTTTTGATTAATGATTGATTCAATCATTAGTCATAAATATACGATTAACGATTGATTTATTCGTTAGTCATAAAAAAATATGATTAATGATTAAATTATTCGTTAGTCGTAAAATATACGATTAACGATTAATTTAATCGTCAATCAAAACATTTGCGATTAATGATTAAATTAATCGTTAATCAAAATATTTATGATTAACGATTAATTTAATCATTAGTCAAAGTATTTTTGATTAACGATTGAATTAATCATTAGTCAAAATATTTTTGATTAACGATTAATTTAATCATTAATCGTTAGTCATCCAGATGATTGAATTTTGCCCAACACTGCGGGCAGGCTCGGATTCAAGCTAAAAGTTCCGCTTATTTTATTCTTCACTAACTAACTGGAAAATGTAAAAAAAAAAAAAAAAAAAATTATTCATTTTGAGAGCACCTTTAATAATGCCATAATAGTCATGATAGGTTATAAATCACAAACTTGCAAACCATAGCAGCTTTGACTTTCCTTTTTCTAAATAGAACTTTTTTTTCAACGGGATGCATATTATGTCATAGTGTTATACAGTAATCCTTCCTCCTTCGTCATATTGGGCCTCATTATATCACTCATTCAGATAAATTTTTTGTCCCCCGATAGGTGCGTTATAAACAATGGGCTGCACTATAAATATATATTATATAAATATATGCATGTATACGGAGACACAGACGTTATAAATTGTTATTAGAACATTTATAGTTATTTAAATTGAGGATTGATAATAAGAAAATTAATTTGAAAATAAAAACGGTATTTAATTTTACTATTGTGTATGCGTTGCATAGCGTACCACTTTCAATATCGGGCTCTGATCACACAAAATTTTTTGGGCTCTGGTGAGCTCAGTTCAAAAATGTTTCGCTCCAGGGCGGGCTCGGATTGCCAAAATAGAGCTTGAACTCACCTCTAATATACATTGATGCAGAATGAATAGCCGGAGAGACTTATAAATGATATATCATGTAGCTATTAATAAAAGTACTTATTTACACCTATAAAAAGTGATGTTTGGTGAACTCTCAATATATTACAAGGCAAATTAAACATTCAAAATGAGAATTTCCTACAAAATCAAAATAATTTAACATGAAATTTAGAGATAGCAAAGTTTTCCAAAAACCCTGAATTCAGGGGTAACCCAAAAAATTTTTACATCTGTAGTTTATAGCATTCAAGCTATTTTTATTTAGCACTTTTTACAGTATTATAAACTTCTATAATTATGTGTGTATATTTGTAAAATTTACACATTGTGTTTTTGGTTGTAGTTAATTTAAAAAAACTAAGAACAAGACTGTAATTAACATAAATAGCTTCTAGAAATTTGATTAAAATAACAGGAAACCTGTTTTAATGTTGTACATTTTGCTTGTTTTAAGAAAATGTCTTATTAAATTTTTAAATGAGTTTTCACTTTCTAGAAATCTGGAAGCCAGCATCTGAATCTATGATGGAAATGCCTTCACCATGTGATTGCAGGACTTCTCAAATAACTAGGCATAGGAACAGCTCTCTCTACGAAGAAATACCATTTCTTGGTAAAGCCATCCAGTTAACATTATTTTTTTCAATTAACATAACATTAAACATAACATTATTTTTAAAAATATAACATTATTTAAACATAAATTTTTTTTTTCAATTTCTATTTTTTATGTGTTTTTCCTAAAATTTATTTTTTATAGATATGCATAAACTATGCATTTAGGGTGAAATGGGGTTAATGTAATCTTGGCTTATAACTCAACTGATAAACTGAGATGATCTATTAAGCATAGTAGAAGCAAGCAACAGATACAAGATCACTGAAACACCAATGACCAATAAGATTTAAAAAAATTTTATCAGTGGATGAAATACACTAATGTAAAGAAACCAGATCCATTAATCAACAGCGTGCAAAACAAACGAATCAATAAAGTAACTCAACAAATCCCAACTCAAAACCATAAACTTATCAAAATTAATGAAGAAATAACCTAAGAAACACAAGATAGGAAGGAAGGAGGCAGGCGGCAAGACTTGTGACTTGCCTGTGGGGTTAAACTAGTTTCACGCCGGCAACACTCACCCAGCCTGCCACGACCAGAACAGGAACCATATGGATTTAAAAAAGCAAAATTTCAAAGCAGATGAATAACAATGAAACCACGAAGCAACAATGAAATTCACCGATTGATTAGAATTTTAAATATAGTTGACAACTCAAAAAGGACGAAACTGAAATTTTAGTGGAAAAAGAAAGTTTGCATAGTAATACAAAGTAAATGCAACAAGCCTTCTGCTTTTTTTTTTTTAATTTAATTTCACAAACCCACCCAACCATCCAGCCTTACAACACCATCCCACCTCCGTAATCAAACATCTGCCCATCCAACCGCCACCTTTTTTATTGTCTTTTGGGTCAATCCATTAGAAATCACCCAGGCCATGTTGCTCAACATTTTCCACTTTTCCCATTCCCCCACCAGTCCCTCATATATATACAAGCTTTAAGCAGTGGCGGATCCAGCACATCACTTTTGGGGGGGGCTAAGATTTTTCAAAGTGTTATTCTTGACCAATAAAAGATTTACAATTGCAATATTCAATAGTGAATGTCACTGTTTTGGGGGGGGGCTTCAGCCCCCTAGCCCCCCCCTTAAATCCGCCACTGGCTTTAAGTTGATGTAAATAGCAGTTGAAGGAAAGAGGAATACATAGCAACTTAGGACTGCAAATATCATATTAACCTTTTAAGGGGTGGATAAATTTTGGTGTTTTTTAACACTTACTGCCATATATGAGTATTATCGACTGCTCATATGTAGTCTAGCTTTTTGCTGATTTGTAACTTCGCCTACCTTGTAAATTTTAAAATCTTGCATAATCTATCATTTTAAAAAATCACTCACAATATTCATATTAATATGTTCATTAAGTACATCAATTAGAAACCGCATTTTTTCTTTTTATAATTTTTTATGTAATCATTTGCATGAAAAATATGTTTGTTAAATATTCAAAATTTAAAAGCCATGCCCGCATCTGTTAAAAAATACCCCAAAAACATCTGCTTCCTAAAGGGTTAAGATGGCATTTGCAGATATGAATTCCTACACAATTCTGAATCCTTATATGCCCTATCTTCCTTTAAAATTTGTTGATGTAATTTTGGGACACCCTGTATTTTGCTATAGGAAGCTACCTTAACAGCACATCTTCTCCAAAGAGCATCCTTTGGATATCCTGAGGGTGAAAAGACATCCCAGGGACATCTTCATTTGTTCCATTTCCTCAGCTTTTTTGGTTTGCCACCCGTGCTTACATTTACCTTTAGGAATTTTATATATTCAGCAAGTGTAACTGGATTGTTTACACTTGTCCCAAATACCTCAACTTTAGTACTTATGTTTTTATTTTCTTCTATATTCAATAGATGAAAGTATTGAATTTGTATAGTCATTCAAATAGTCATTTTTCAACAAAGTGTAACATTGTCTAAAGGAGATTCTAACAGAAATGGTACCATAGATGAAGGTTTTTTTTTTTTTTTTAAGCACTCTTAAGGATTTTTTCTTTTTTTTCTTAACAGTATTAAGTATTCATATGTTTTGTGCAATGAATCATCGCTTTCAGCTTTCAACAACCTAAGCAGTTTCTAACTTTACTATATATGATCTCTTTAAGCCTCGTGATCGGTCAAGATATTATTCTGTTTTCGAAGTTGATGGATGAGAGGTGCCGGATTAAAACCCAGGTTACGCTAGTGGCCAAGCCTTACAATACAATATTTTTTGCATTTTTCTCTGAAACTCATGTAAATATAGCAGGCATGAGAGTGCAGAAAATTAAAAAAAGAGGAAACACGCGTGTTCATAAAATTGATTTAAAAAAATAATAATAACGCATGCGGGGAAATCTATACAAATGTACGTTCATAAAATTTATTTCAAATGAAAAATAATGCTCACAGGAAAAAACTATACAAAATATTTTAAAAGTGACAAATTAAACTAAAAGAATAATGCACATCAACACAATGAAACATGTGTTAAAAAAAAAAATGTTAGCTAGCAATCAACATTTAATCATTGGCTGTTAGTGGAAAATGAGAAAGAAGGGTGTGTGTGTGTGTGGGGGGGGGGGGGGGGGTAAAAAGTAGATCATGAGAGAAATATTAAACACAATTCTCCTTCTTTATGGGTTCTAGAATATCATAAAGTAAGTTTAAAATTAATATTGTGGATGGATAAATATTCAAAAGCAAAAGGCTTCCCGCAGAATGTTTGAATGGCAATGGTTAGAGATGAAAAAGGGGGGAGGGGAGGAAAAAAAAAAAAATTACATGAGTGAGAAATATTGAATAATTCTGTTCTTTTATATGTTATAGAATCTGATAAACATGTTTAAAATGAATATTGACATTTATATTTTGGATGGAAAAAGATTGAGAATCTAACGTTTTTCGTGGAGCGTTTGAACACCGATCGTTATTAGAGTTTGATTTTAACAAAATAAAAAACCGCGGAAATAACGAAAATGGCAAAAAAAGCGGAAAATCACGGATCCGCGGAAAATTCTCATGCCTGATATAGGCTAGGAATCCTTAAAAAGTCCCCCCATGTCTATGTCCCTTGCATAAACAATCAAACCTGCAACCAATCTATCTTTTCTTTTTTCATGCCATTTCAGGATATAACATTTAAAATGATCAATCTTGTTAATCATGATTATTATTTTTCAGAGGATGGTGAGTGCTCCAATGGAGGTACCACATCTACATTCCAGAAGAACAATCATCGCATTTCAACGCCACCATTCTATTCCTGGTCCTCTAGCTCTTCGTCAACTAATAGTTCACTTGAATATCAGCATTATCCTTTCAACAAGTCACTCAGTCGTAGATCTGTTAGTGCTTATTTTCCATCCCTCTTCCATTCCTGAAACAAGTGCCCCCTTCAGCATATGAAGCTAGTCAATCCTTCTCTGTAATCTTAGAGAGATTTTATTCTGAAAAGACTGATGTAAATGATACAAATGACGTATTTTCCAATTTACATTATTTTAAGAAATCTCAGCTGCGCCTGATTTCTGCAAGATTATTTTTGAAAATCTTTTATTGCTGGACCAGAAATGTATCATGTCTTATATTCAAAATGTCTAATGTATTATATCATTTGTATACATAATATTATATAAGCAATAAATATTTTATCAAATTATTTTCGTTTAAACTTTTTTAAGTACCTTACTATTTTTGATGTTTTCCATATTTAATGAATTAAGAGGTAACAACTGCAGTGAAAATCAATAATTCTCTCCCTAAAACATTTGAAGTAACAATAAAATAGGTCATGTGAGAAATGTATTTACAGATATAAGAGTGAAAAATGAATAAAATGTCTAAAAATATGTACAAAACCCAATAAAAGTTTGATTTTTGCTATACAGTCAATGAAGAATGACAACTCAATAATTTTATAATAAAATGAGAAATGAAACATATACAAGATTTATAGCTGCCAATTTATTAAAGATTGCAAATAATTTTCATACCACTATTTACAAATACAGTAAAACTTTACAATGCAAATCTAAAAACAGGAGGTTGTGCATTATATAGATCGTGTTTCACACATCATTAAACCTGTATAAATAATCAAATATGTCTGAAATCTATGAAAACAGAGTAGTGTATTGGAACAGAAATTTGGTGGATCATAAGTTTTACTGTTGAATTTACTTTATAAACATAGTCCAAATATGCCTGTTCCAAACCATTCATTATGTTATTTATTGAAAAAAAAAAGTATGGTAATAAAAGCATTTTTTTTTTTTTAATTAACCCTTTAACGTTCACTACTTATTTTAAAAATTACTAAACTAATTTTAAAAAATAGCTGATCATAAATATTTAAAAAATAAAAAAAATAGCATTGTTCCTTTTCGAGAAATTTTTGGTTTGAAACATATATAAGTTAACCTTATTAAATTCAAATAATATTTAATTTAATGAATAAAACACTTTGTAAGTAAACATTATCGACTACAAAAACTTGTAAAAGTCGTTTTAGGTGAAAATAGTAGTCCAGCTCTTCATTAAATGAAAAAAACTAGACATGGGTGCATCATCAAACCAGCAATTCGCACTCATGCACACTAAGAAACTTCAAGTGACTTATGCATTTAGCTTCCTTTGAAGTATTATTTGTTAAATTTTGGAATAATGGTGCTATCTACTGAACAAAAAAAGGAACAAAAGTTTAAAACCTGATTAAAACAAGCAGAAAATTTTTAAAAAACTGCTGCATAAAAATTGTTAAATTATGTCAAATGTTTGGTTTCGCTGCGAAACCAATGAACGTTAAAGGGTTAAAAAGCTCTGAATTAAGGGATAAAGAAAAAGTAATTTATCACACATAGTCCTCTACAGAGTAAGTTTTTTACAATGTGAGAATGTAAATGTTTTTTAACTGCAAAATTCATTGTTTATGTCTGAGAAATTGCACATTATATAGAGAATTCCATTATATAGAATTGCGTTATAAAGATCTACTGTAATAATCTTCATCTTATTTAATTACAAATAAATATTAGTATAATAAAAGAATAGTATTAAAACATATTAGTGTGAAGATTACAAGGAATTCATAATAAATTGGTACCTATACAAGACATCATACTTTCCCATAAATAAGTATAGAAATATGTGAAGTAGATTGTTCAGGAACAAAAAAAAAAAAAAAAAAAAAAAAGTATAATAGGAAAATAATAGAAATTTTTGGATTGTATAGCCTTTCTGTTGTTTATATGGATGTCAAAGTAGTTTTACTGTTACAGTCGGTAACAAAAGTGTCCGAACACTAGCAAAAATTCCTATGTAAAAAAAGTACACTTCATACGGTTCTGTTAAATAAATCCTTATCGAATCATATTCTTAGACTGACTAAGAAGAGGATTTGACAAGGATTTATTTAACAAAACCGTATGAAGTGTACTTTTTTTACATAGGAATTTTTGCTAGTGTTCGGACACTTTTGTTACCAACTGTACATAAAAGTACAAAGTAAGTATAAACAATCTGATCTCAGCAATTAACAACACCTATAACCATTTCCCTATTACTATTTTTATTTGTGGTTTAAAAGTCCTCCCCCCCCCCCCATAATTAAATTAAAGTAGTTTATACAGTATGCATTACATTGATCTTTTGGATTTTCCCCAACTCTTACCAGCTCACTTCCTTCCTTTCTGGAGGACATGATTTATAAATAGCCATTTTGGTGTGGAACTTGCTGGATTCAATTTAACTTTCAAGGTTTTTTTCCACAAAGACTTATTCCAAATTCCTTAACTTTTATATATTTGAATCAAAATCTCTGACACTGCCAGTGTAGCAAGATTCACTGATTTTCAAGTTTTTCCTAGATTGCTAGCCACCCTGTATATATCACATACATACATACAGAGTGAGGTAAAAGTCATTAACACATTTCAAACTTTAATAAAAAATCAAGTAAGTAGCATACAAGAGTATGGTTTGTATTAAAATGCTTCTTACATATGGTGAAAAGTTTGTTTTAAGCAAATAAAGAAAAAAAAATTAAAAAAATTGCTCATAGATGGCACTGTATATTGTTTTGTTTATATAGGGGTCATTCCATGTCAAATCATCCAGAATTTTTAAAAAATGACACCCACCGACTCCGATTTGGATGAAATTTTTTACAGTTATAGAACGTTTCATGCTGATTCTAGAAATGTCAATTATTTTGAGATCAGTGAAGTAGTTTTCAAGCTATCAGTATTGATGTACATGGAAAAATGGCCGATTATCCTCCATTTTGAATGGTACATGTAAATGTATAAATGCTTGTAACCCCTCTTATTTTTAACATAGAACCTTCAAATTTTTTTTTTTTTTTGGTTTATTTAGAATATAATAAGCTTTTATTTACTAAAGTTTTGTTTTCTTAAATCTTTACAATTATTTATAATAGTGACTTTTTGTTGTTTTTCTTCATATGTAATTTGAGTAACTTTAGCCGACAATTTCTTCCATTGCCCCTTCTTCAATTTTCACCAAATTTTGTATACAGGTAGCCCAAACTATGTTTTTATGACTGATAAAAAAAATTTGATGGGCAGTTAACAGGATTTTCGTTTAAACAATTTAAACTTAACCTCCCCGACATTACCCCTTCCACAAAAAGATGGTTTCCTATTTCATTCTGATTTTAATATAAATCCCATGCTTTACTAAGAGAATTTCTTGTTTTACAACAGAATTTAATTACACAGCTTATTAAATATTTGAAAACAAAGGAAAAAAAACTTAACTAGATTTTTTTTCTCTGCACTTTCTTTTTCTTTTCTTTTTTTTTGCATAATATTCTGTATGCAAAACCACATTTAATTATACATCATTGAATATCAAATTAACTATGATAAAACTGAAGTATGTAAAATAAAGGTGTAAAAATTGAATGCATTATAATACAGTTAGTTTTCACTATTAATAAGAAAAATTGTGTTAACAAATATTTCATACATAAACCAAAACACGATATCTATCAATGTAAATTAAAAATAACATAAGTAAAAAAAGAATATAACTTACAATCAGAAAAATGCAAATAACTATATGTTATTAAGTTAAAGTCTTCCCAGTTTATTATATTTTGTCCATTTTGAATTCACTAAAGCAGTGGATTCATCACTGAGTTTATATGGTTATTTGCCTTTTTCTGACTGTAAGTTATATTCTTTATTATACTTATGTTATTTTTAATATACATTGATAGATATCGGGTTTTGGTTTATGTATGAAATATTACTTGTTAAAACAATTTTTCTTATTAAGGGAACTCTCTACCTATCGTCTCCGAAAGCCGAAGCCAATGTTATTCTATGGGAAATTTTGCCTTATTATAATTCATTAACTAATACATATTTTTAAATTCTGTTTTCACTTTCCGAAAATTCACAACTATTAAACAATTTATCGCTTACTAAAAATGGAAATTTTTTATTTTTAAGATTTCATTTTTAAGCTCAAAAATGAAAAATTTCACATTGTGAAAATTCACATTTTACAGCCTTAAAAAAAAATATTAAAAATTTTAAAAAATAAATTTTAGAAAGCGATAAATTTTTCAATAGTTGCAAAGTTTCTAAATGTGAAAACGAAATTTAAAAATATATATTAGTTAATAAGTTATAATGGGGCGAAATTCTCCATAGAATAGCATTGACTCTGGCTTCTGGGGAAAATAAGTGGAGAGGCCTCTTAATAGTGAAAACTAACTGTATTACAATGCATCCAATTTTTATACTATTATACTTTTATTTTATATACTTCAATTCTATCATAGTTAATTTGATATTTAATGATGTATAATTATATGTGATTTTGCATACAGAATATTATGAAAAAAAAAAAAAAGTGCAGAGAACAATAATCTAGTTAAGTTTTTTTTTTTTCTTTGTTTTCAAGTATTTAATAAGCTGTGTAATTAAATTCTGTTGTAAAACAAGAAATTCTCATAGTAAAGCATGGGATTTATATTAAAATCAGAATGAAATAGGAAACCATCTTTTTGTGGAAGGGGTAATGTCGGGGAGGTTAAGTTTAAATTGTTTAAACGAAAATCCTGTTAACTGCCCATCAAAATTTTTTTATCAGTCATAAAAACATAGTTTGGGCTACCTGTATACAAAATTTGGTGAAAATTGAAGAAGGGGCAATGGAAGAAATTGTCGGCTAAAGTTACTCAAATTACATATGAAGAAAAACAACAAAAAGTCAGTATTATAAATAATTGTAAAGATTTAAGAAAACAAAACTTTGGTAAATAAAAGCTTATTATATTCTAAATAAACCAAAAAAAAAATTTGAAGGTTCTATGTTAAAAATAAGAGGGGTTACAAGCATTTATATATTTACATGTACCAATCAAAATGGCGGCTAATCGGCCATTTTTCCATGTACATCAATGCTGATAGCTTGAAAACTACTTAACTGATCTCAAAATAATTGACATTCCTAGAATCAGTATGAAATGTTTTATAACTGTACCAAATTTCATCCAAATCTGTGTCGGTGGGTGTCATGGTCTGGATGATGTGATATGGAATGACACATAGCATAATGCTAGTGAACAAGATGGATTAAATTGGCTTACTGCTAGATGTGATTTGAGCTATAAATTGCACACATAGTTATGAATTTCACAAAATGCTTTTATAAATCGCTTGCTTTGAATTTTTGATGAATTTTCTTGTGTTTAGGTCAGGATATGACACCACTTATAGAGCAAAATTTGGAACTAATTTTATTTTGCTTGCATAAAACTTTTCACTGTAAAAAGCTTTCTAGTACAAAATGCACTTTCATACATAAATTGCTTAATTCCTATTAAAGATTAAAATGTGTGAACTTTCGACTTATTGTGTATATTGCAATTTTCAATTCATTTAACTTTTATTAGAAAAAATATATATGCATTTTATTAATATATAAACCCTTATGCTAAGATTTATAATTTTTGAGATCAAATATAAGTCCTGCTGATTACTTCACATAACGGGTCAGATTTTTCATCTTGTGTTAAATAGCTGGAGACAGCAGTTCCAAACAGATAAATTAAATTCTACTAATATATTTCAATATCTGCGTAAATTTCTTAGTATGCTAAAGTAGATAAAGAATCACTGCTGTATGCATTAAGTAGGAATCTAATTTCAATTTCTTGTTTTCTTCTGCATCATATGAAAGTCCATATTATTATAGAATACATTACACACTACTTTCTATAAATGACTAGACACTTTTGATTTTGGATGGTTTTTTAATACTCAAAAAGTACTAGAAAAATCATCTTGAAACTTCAAGATTAAAAAAAAAAGTGTTGTAGCTCATATTTCTATAAAACTTTTACCCTGAAAGCAAAAAGGAGACAATTAAAAAATTAAAATGTTTATAAAAAATAAGGCTCGAAATGCATTCTAACTGTTAAGTTGGTAACAAAAGTGTCTGAACACTAACAAAAATTCCTATGTAAAAAAAGTTCACTTCATATGGTTTTGTTAAATAAATCCTTGTCCAATCCTGTTCTCAGTCAGTGTAAGAACATAATTCGATAAGGATTTATTTAACAAAACCCTATGAAGTGTGCTTTTCTTTACACAGGAATTTTCGCTAGTGTTCAAACACTTTTGTTACTGACTGTAGCATGTGATTTATGAGGCTTCTTTGTATTATCTGTATACATTTTTATGAGACAACTATATATATTTATGCAAATATAACTCTTAAAAAAAAAAAAAAAAAAAAAAAAAAAAAAAAGCCACTTTTTAACACACAGGGTATTAAACCCAATGCAAAGCCATTTTTAGAAAACTTGAATTATTACATTAGACACAGCATACTGCAAAAACATTAAATATATCTTATGAAATATGAGCATTTTAACTAAATTTTTAACGGTGCATGTGCTAGCTTTAGCGAAATTTGCATAATTTAATAGCCAAAAGTATTGAGCTACTTATATGAAAAACCCAAACAAGTATTGTGTACATTCAAAAAAATTGTACGTAATATATTGAACTGAGTTTTAGCTCCTTTAAAGTAAGGAAAATAAGGGTTTTTTGTCAATACAGTAGAACCTCGATTATCCGAAGTAATTGGGAGCGAACTTACTTCGGATAATCGAGAATTCATCAATAATCATCTAAAATATTTATCAGCACTCGTAGTTTGGAAAGGATGGCTTGCATACAAAAGGAATGTGGGGGGAAAAAAAAAACTTTAAAAATACATATTTGTTAAGAGAAAATTTTGGATGATAGTAGAAAGTGAAAAAAAAAGTGAAGAAGAAACCGACTTCGGTTAACGGAGAGTTTCGGTTAATCGAGGTGAGTTTCGGTTAATCGAGGTTCTACTGTACTTTTTTTTACAATCAATGAACATTACATTACCAATGATTGAATGAAAATAAAAATATGAGCAAAACCCCTTATTGTGTTTAGCTTCTTTATTTGGATTGAATAACTTCATTTTATCGCATACCACTTCCTTAATTTACACGATACTTGGGGTTTTTATATAAGTAGCCCAATGCTTTTAAATATTAAATTATCAATTGAAATTTCTCTAAAGCTAGTGCATGCACAGTTGAGAATTATTTAGTAAAAATGATCATATTTCATTAGATATTTAATATTTTTGTATTTTGATTGCAGTATGCTGTGTCTAACATAGTATGTCAAGTTTCCTAAAAATGGTTTTGCACTAGGTATAGCGTGTTATAGTTAAAAAAAAAAAAAAAAATATGGAGTGACTCCAATAAATTTCCTGAACACTAAGTAATTGACGATTGTAAAAATAATTAAAATAGGAATATAAAATAATAAGAGAATAATAAATAAAATAATATAATAATAATAAATAAAATAAACAAAAGTGAAATTTTTAATAGTGTGCTTGAGTGTTTTTCACCGCATAGTATATTGTTTAATTTTATGCTACTGCACTTCAAATAATTTGAGCCCATGATCATAATAGAATTTTTTTGTGTAAAAGTCTGTAAGTGCTACATTCACTAAAATCTATACAGTTCGTGCAATGGTGATCTATAACATGTGTATAAATTTTCAGCTCAATCGAATAAGGTGTTTAGACACTATTACACTTTTTAAAAAATTGGGCTCATAGGCCTGAAAAGAATTTTTCTTTGTGTCCCTGTAAAAAATATAGAGTGCTAGATTCACTAAAATCGGGAGGGTTCATGCTATGGCACAGATTATTATACAGATAGGACACTCCCGTATATTCTTCGGAAACCAAAATTTGACTGCAACGACCCTACTGTCAACGGTTGTAAGTTTCTCAAGCTTCCAGCTTACGCAATCGCTCGTCTTACTTTTATCGTATCTATGTTCATATCGTAATATTAGTGCAACGTTAAACCCAACATCCAACCAACTTACCATTGTATTGATGTTTACGTTTGGACTTTTTTTATTGTTTACGAATTTGATTGTCAAAAGCAAGTACTAAATATTATGCAAATAAATTTCAAAAATATACATAAACCGGGAATATTTTTTTTCATTTTAAAGCATTTTGTATTATTTAAACCAAGCAATGTTAAATATATAAGATTTCATACAATACTGCTATTTAAGCATTACAGTTTGTTGTATTAATTATTTGTACACTTGAACACTAATGTGTTTCGCAAAATTTATTTTCAAACATAATAAAAATTAGTTTTATTTCTTAGAAAATAGCTGTGAATGTTATGATTTTGTGAATTTAAAAGTAGTAGAAAAAGTGAAGGAAAGAAAACTGCACATACGTTTTCCTTTGGCAACTTTATTATTGTTTACAAACTTGATTGTCAAAAGCAATTTATTTTAAGAAGCAAATGCTAAATATTAAGAAAATAAACTTTGAAAATATACATAAAATAAAAACATTTTTTCATTTTAAAGCATTTTGTATTATTTAATACCAAGCAACATTAAGTATTTAATGATTTCATACTGCTATTTCAGAATTACAGTTTGTAATTTTAATTTGTACTTGAATATGTTTGACAAAGCATATTTTTAAACATTATAAAAAAAATTTATTTCTTAGAAGAATAGCTGACGCTGTGAATGTTTTGAGGATAATTTTGTGAATTCAAAAACAATAGAAAGTGAAGAAAAAGAAAACTTCCCATACTAACCTGCTACTAACTACTCTCAAAATAGAAAAACAATTTTCAATCAAAGATGCTATTCATGTAGACTTAACACATGTAGTTCCCCTCTGTTGACACTAAGTGGTGCTACTATATTTCCGGTTCGCTTTTTAGCTTCACTGTCCTATCTGTATGATAATCTGTGATGCTATGGTGACATAACATACATACCAATATTCAGCTCATTCAAACAAAGCATTTAGACACTATTGTGTTCCCTCACATACACACTTCACTGTAAAAATAGCAAAAATGAACTCAGGGGACTTCAAAACGTGTAGAAACACCAAAATCTCAAAGTTTATTTTTGATATGATTACAATACTTTCCTTACATATACATGTTCGGAAAGTAAAAAGTGGTAATTTCATTTTTCAAATTTTTAACTACATGTTACAGCTACATTTCCAGCATTACCTTTTACAGGGTGATCCCAAGATTACAGGGTGATCATTATTCTTGAATTTTTGACTGGCCCCTCTTTTGCTTTCGAGGTAAAATTTTCACTGTAATTTATGAGATATAATCTGTTCTTTACAATACTGGAGTTTTAAGATAATTAGTTTAGTACTTTTTGAGATATTTGACAAAATGTTCAAAATCGAAAGTGTGCGATTAATTATGGAAATAAGTGTGTAAATAAGTTTTTAAGCAATTACGAATTTACATGTTTGTTCGGGAATTTCTCTTTAAACTTCAGGGGAGATAAAGAACACGTTACTCATGTGTTTCAGCAAAGGTTTTGTCTCAAAGGCAAAAAAAGAACCAGTAATAAATTAAAACTAAAAATATTTGAAATGTGTTGTGGCTGTAATATAAGAGATTCTTTATCTATCTGTATTCATTTGAAAGAGAACAACACATATATTCATAAGATAAAGGTTTCCTTAAAACCTTTGAAAATTTTTTGTACGTTTTGTTTACAATATGCAGGGTTTTTCCTGTTTTTTAATAGATTTTTCAAATTCTCCGAATTCTAAATACAACCCTGAATTAGATAATTTTAAAATTGCAGTTTGATCTGAAAAGTGCAGGTTTCTAACACATTAAATTTTATATTCATAACAAATATGGGTTGATTGTAATTGAATCTCTGCTATAAACACATAAACAGTATCTAGTAACTAAAACTAGCAAACATATTGCCACTAAATTTGATATGTGGATGACTCATGCCTTCAAGTTCAAGCAATTTAAAAGAAAAAAATGTAGTGTGAAACAACCATATGACTTCCATTACCCACTATTTATAATTCTATCAGTGGCGTCGCCCCCCCCCCCTGCCCCATTCTGCCGACGCCTATGACTTCTTATCAATTTTTGGAGATACGATGAGAAGACAAAATTGACCCAACAAAGTAGACACCTACAAAACCAATACGAAACAGATACACATGTAAAGACATAAAACAGAGTTTATATAGAGTTAAAAAATGAGAAAAAAGAAAAAAAAATCTGTAGAATTTTTTTTTAAAAACACCATTTTCTGTGATCTAAAACTGAACTACCCAATCAAGATAACTCTTAATTTTTCTGTAATAACCAATCTTTAATAACATGAGAAGGATATTTAAAATGGAATTAGGTAACACTTTTCAAGAAAATCCTTAGAGCCATTTTTGAGATACCGACTTTTAACTAAACTTGGCATACTTAATTGTTGACAGTAAAACAAAAATTACATACAGAGTATGTAAAAGGGGGTTATTATGGAAGTTTGAAAAATATTAGTATAGCCATTTTTAAAGGAATGCACTTTCGAGACATGAAATTGAATTACTTATACAGGATATGCCTATCAATTTTTCTCAACTAACCAACTAATTCATACGAGAGGACATTTAATAGTGTTAATATAGCAATTTTGAAGAAAATCATTAGAGCCATTTTTGAGATAAAGACTAACATTCCTACTACCAGTTTCTGATGTTTTACTTCCATTTTTCCAATTTTCACCAAAAATTGGAAAAATATTCTGTACAGCAGACCTCTCTCAATTCTGGAGTTCGTAGTTCTCTCTTTATTAGTTTCAGAGATACGATAATCAGAAGATTCCCCCCCCCCCACACACACACACACTAACCAATTGCAAAATACCACACTTTTGGACTTGGGAGACCTCAAAATATGTAAATTAGGTGTAAACTATTTTGAATTTTTGGACCGAATTCAATACTTCCGTTACCTATGATAGGCATGTAATGGAAGTAAGAATTAGTTCAAAAATGTTTGCTGGATGGCACTTTGCATTAAAAATTAAAAAATAACACTAACGTTCAAAGACTTGTGTGAAAATAAATATCTTGGTGAGTTTTTGATCACACATAAGCGATTCCTTTAGTTAAATGTTATTTTTAAATGTAAAAAACTACCAGGTGACATTTTTTTGAAGAAATCTCGTGAATCATATCAGATTTGGTGGAAATCTGCTCACTTAAAGGGTGTCCAGGAATTACTGTCTGAAAATTAAAAGGCATATGTATATATGTTTTCATAGCTAAGTTTTTATTTCTATTTTCTTAAAAGATAAGTGAAACATTCATAATTAAGCTGATAAAATATTTTGTCTCTTTAGATCAAGATGAAAACAAAAAGTAACCAAATTAAAAGAAATCAAATTATTGATTTTTTCCTGGCTCACAGCTTTCACAGGAAAGTCACAAGAAATCATTTCAAAACTGAAGGATTTGGAGAACTATTCATCAATCGAGTATTGGAACAGTATACTGGGACATGCAGTGTTCGATATTCACAATCCTCAGGTCGAATCCCAAAAGTCTGCATATCTCGCAATACTGCAAAGTTGAAGCGTCTTCTCATTAAAGATCCATCACTTTCAAACAGAGAAGCTTCCATGAAACTTAGAATATCAAAACCATGCGTTCATCAACTGAAGGAAAAGATGGGTATTGTAACTAGGACTAAATCTTCTGTACCTCTATATAAAAATGATTAGGCTGAAAGGGCAAAAAGGGGCTGCAAAAGACTCTACAAACAACTGGGGAAATCAGGTGAGGAAAAATTTATAATAATGGATGATGAAACTTATGTGCCCTATGATTATAAACAGATTCCATGCAAAGAATTTTGGAATGTCATTCCTGGTTTGGAAATCCCAGATGATTCCAAAGTTAAAAGAAAGGAAAAGTTTCCGGGAAAATTTCTCGTCTGGCAAGCGATATCACAAGACGAATGCATTAGCGAACCATTTATTTCCAAGCAGAATTCGAATGGAGAAAGATACCTAAAGGACATCATGCAAGATCCGTTTCTGAAATTTTTTAACTCTCAGAGAGACAAAGGAAAGCTGTTGTTCTGGCCAGATTTAGCATCAAGTCATTACTGCAAAATTGTGCAGTCATATCTAAAAGAGAAAAATATTGAATATGTGCCCAAGGAAGACAATCCGCCGAATGTTCCGCAATATCGCCCTGTAGAAAAATTCTGGGCACTATGCAAGTTAGAATACAAAAGAAGGAAAAACCTCTCGAATTTAGCAGCTTTCAGAAAAGAATAGCTAAAGATCTCGAAGTTAGTAGCAGAAAAGCATGGGAAAAACCTGTTTCGACACTTCAAGTGGAACTTGCCATTAGTTGGCGATTACGGCACCAGCGATGTCAAATGAATATATTAATTTGTGATTGAATAAATTTATTTTCATATGCAAGTAATTACTTTAATTTTTCTTTCCTTACTTTTGATATGTGTAAGTTTTAATTTTCAGACAGTAATTCCTGGACACCCTTTATTTTGGCTGTGTTTATAGAAGAAACTTAATTACAACTATTCCGTACTACACAACAAATTGTTTTAAAATCACCTTATGGGAAGAAAAAATGAACTTAAAAAAATTCTGCAAAATGCAAAAGTCGTGGTTTATTTTCATTTTTTTTTTTCAATAAATTGTTTCACAATCAAAAAATAAGTTAAAATTATAAAATAATTAAGAGTTTGAAAATCTCACTTTGAGATCATTATGGTGAAAGAGGATCGATGTGTAGAACGAGATTTTTTACCACTCTGGCTAGTGTAGTGTGTTAACGCAACACAATAAACTTTTTCAAATGGTGACTGAAATAGGTTGAAAATCCACTGACCTTGAATTTCCCCCCATATGTTGCCATGTAGTGTGAGGTGAAATGGAAAATAGTTCCTGTGATATGGCCATAATAGCAATTTTTGAAATTAGTTAAGCACTTCTTAAAATAAGTATTAACATTAAAAGGTTAAAAAAAAATAGAACAGAAAGGTCATAAAAATAAACGGGATACCAAAGACATCTTTTTGTTGCATATTTATTTAAGCTCCTTTTTACACCATTACAAAATACAATGAAAAAAAAATGACTAATATTGCATTCTAAAATAAGGAACAAACATGTTTTCCATGCACTGATCCCACAAAAAAAATATAAAAAAAAATTAAGATTCTCTAGGAAGAGAAAATTTTAAAAAGTGGCAAAAAGTCTACAGGACAAACAATTTTACATTTAATTGGAAAAAGCTTTCTTTGAATGTTGAAATTACAAGCATATAATACATTTGAACAAAGGAAGAATATCACAAATATCAAAGTTGTGTGCTAAAACACAGAATCAGCAAAAAAGATTATATGGCATCTATGTCAAAGTCATCGTCATCATCATTGCCAGCAGGGATTTCAGATTTAACAGGTTTTGGCATTTCTTTCTCAACACTGATAGATGTACTGATGTGACGATCAGAATAGACAACCTATAAAAAGAAAAAAGATTTTTAAAAAATTCATAAAAACTAAATACATCAAAACAAATGCCATTTAAGAAATTCCCTTAGATAATGTTATCTAATAATTTTTTTTAAATGGTTTTAACTTTTCAGTTTGCAAAGATGCCAACTTCTAATGACAAAAAAGCAGGAGATTTCTTGACAGAAATCACGAGACCTTTTCCAACAAGAAAGTTTGTAAGAAAAATGAGTAAAATAATGCAAATTTAATTTTAAGTGAAGCTTTATAAGCGTAGGAAGTATTTACAAAGCATCAGTATTAAAATTAAATGAATATGTTTCTTGCAGTAAAACAAACTATCAAAAGAAAAAAAAAAAAAAAAAACTCTCAGCCATACAGTTGTTTAAAATTTAAGTCAAAATAGACAGATTTGATCATTCTGCTCTTAATATAAAACAATAAGAATCTTGATTATCTTTGGAAAAGAAAAGGTAATAAAGAAATGAAAATATCAGCTATATTCTAATGAAATTTGAATTTTTAAGTTTTCAATAGTTATGGTATTTAAAAAAAAAAAAAAATCTTTTGATAATAAGACATTTTTTATCATGCAAAAATAAAAGTTAAAAATTTATTCTTAGCAAAAATTAGTTTCAAAGCATTGTATAGTAATTCACATTGCAAGGCAAGATAAATTTCAATTTTCTTTTACCCAATCCCACAAATTTTAAGCATAAATTATGCTAAGAGGGATAGATAAAAATTACATAAGAAAAGCAGGAAAAATGAATGGAAAATCAGGAGCATAGAAAAACAAGCAAAAAGTAGGAGACTTGGCATGTCTGAGTTTGTTTTAATGTATTTAACAGAATTTTATATATTTTCTAAATAAGATCAATAATTTTTGATGATTTAAGAATTTTAAGGTTGGGGTAGTCACTTTACAGCCATTTTTTAAACAGGTTTATTAGATGGAACCTACAGCTTAAAAAGTAGGTCCTGTTTAAAGTGCAGCTCAAAATCAGTCTATGTCCTTTCCTAAAGAGTCGCCGAAATGCAAAAATTTGATTTCAGGATAAAAGAATATTAACACTTTTGCGACCAGCATACTTTTGCCTTTTCTAAAACTGATTGTCGGGGAATATTGAAGTAAACTAAAGCTAATTGCCTCAAACTTTTGATGTTTAAACGTGGATAAAAGTCGAATGTAATGTTTTGAAATGTTACTCTTGTAATTACCTGAAGCTTGAAATGAAGATGTTATATAATATTAGAATGAACTTATAATACTATCAAAGAATTGATACTCTAATAATCAGGCATGAGAGTGCAGAAAATTGCAAAAATAGGAAACATGCGTGTTCATAAAATTATTTTCAAATGAAAAATAGTGCGCACGGGGAAAACTATACAAATGTGTTCATAAAATGTATTTCAAGTGAAAAATAATGCTCACAGGAAAAAACTATACAAAATATTTTAAAAGCGACAAATTAAACTAAAAGAATAACACATCAACACAATAAAGCATGTGTTTAAAAAAAAAAAATTAGCTAGCAATCAACATTTAATAACATTGACTGGTGGTGGAAAATGGGAAAAAAAAAAAAAGGGGGGGGGGGGGAAAGTAGTTCATGAGTGAGAAATATTAAACACAATTCTACTTCTTTAAAGCAGCTATCACACGGAAGATCCTACCCTCTGAACTATAAGCTAATACCTCTCCGAGCATCAGGTAGTAGGGTTATTTTGAAGACTAAAATGAATTCAAAAAGGCGTTAACATTTGGCTACTAATCGCTCACTATTTCATGTTTTAAACGCACTCTGATTTTCTCGCACTCCTATTGGCTGAATATGAGCTAACATCTAGTTTAGGAGATTTAGTCAGTCATAAGTTCGTCATTGACAAAGGTAGGAGAGGGAAACTTATCACACGATGCGTTTTCGACCGTTTGTCTTTCCAAAAACCTGTTTCAGGTGGTTTCGGGAGAAAGTATCTGATACTGCTGATCGTATGAGAGTACGTGTGATAGCTGCTTTAGGGTTCTAGAATATCATAAAGTAAGCTTAAAATCAATATTGACATTTTTGTTGTGGATGGATAAATATTCAAAAATAAAAGGCTTCCCGCAGAATGTTTGATTGGCAATGGTTAGATGAAAAAAAGAGGGGGGCGAGGGGGACCAAAAAAAAAAATTACATGAGTGAGAAATATTGAATAATTCTGTTCTTTTATATGTTATAGAATATGATAAAGCATGCTTAAAATGAATATTGACATTTATATTTTGGATGGAAAAAGATTGAGAACCTAAAGTTTTTCGTTGAGCGTTTGAACAGTGATCATTATTTGATGATTTTAACAAAACAAAAAACCGTGAAATAAACGAAAATCACAAAAAATCCGAAAATCGCGGATCCGCGGAAAATTCTCATGCCTGAATAATACTATCAAAATAATACTGAAGTATTGTTTCCAGAGAAATTCTTGAAATGACGCGAGTTCACGTCAGCGGTAACAAACTAGAGAAGTTTAAATGATGTGAATTCACATCAGCGGCCGCGAATGTGTTAAGAAGCAGACGAACAACATATTTTGCTAATTTTTCCTTTTAGTTTTAAATAATGTCAGATAGTCATTTAATAAAGTAAAAAGAAGATGTCTCCTCTTCAGTTGCAAGACATAAACAAGTAAGTCCTTCCAGCTCATTTAGAAGGGTAGATTGATTTTTTTTCTTATCAATTAGCCACCATTTTGTTTCAAAATGACAGTTACAAATTATTAATGGACTTGGTGGATACGGGCTATGCACATATAGAGTAAATTTGTTCATAAATGCCATTTTTATGTGAATTCAAAATTTTCAAATAGCCAGCATTTGGGAACAAGATGGTGGATCAAGTTAGCTAACATATCAAAATGAAGTTTTGAGATAAGTGTACTGTACAAATTTAGTTCAAATTAATTCAGTACTTCAAAGTCATATTGAAAAATTAAGTGGATGCCACTTAGATCAAAATGACAGAGCAAGTTACTCAAGATAAGTCCACTGTCCAATTTTGGTTTGAATAAATTCAGTATTTCAAAAATTACCATGATAAATTCTTAAGTGGCAGCATTCAAGTAGCCGCAACTTGGAAACAAAACTGCAGAGCAACTTGCCGACCAAAATTATTTAAGATATTTGAATGATAAGTCCATTGTCCAATTTTGGTTCCAATTGATTACGTATTTCACAAGTTATCATGATAACAAATTTTCAAGTGACCATCACTTGGAAACAATATAACAGAACAAGTTGCCCAGTGAATTCATCCAAGATATTTGAAGTAAAAGTGTCCAACTTTATCTAAAAAAAATAAATAAATTGTACCCTTCCTTACCTTTTTAGAAAATAGCCTTCAAACTGAAGATAAATGTTAAAAGATACAAAAAATATTGTGTATGGCAATCAACATTTGTTCATGCAGGGTGCTGCTAATAAAAAGACACTTTGGGTTTTTGAGGGAATGTTTTGATTCTTATGGGCACATTTAATCTTAAAAATCCAGACACTTATATCAAGATACAGTTAAAAGTATGTATACAATAAATATTTTTTTAGTTTTATCTATCTTATCTTTAATTTTGCTTAATAATGTCTTTTTTTTTTAAAAATATGAGGGAAACTCTGCATAATTTTCAAGTTAAAGGGAGAGAGGGAGTAAAGAAATCCTGATATTTTAAAATCCTGCTTATTAATTCATCTGCCATGAAAATTCATTTTAGCAGGGGTGATTGTGACTCAAAGGTAAAAACCCTGAAAAATAGAGCCTCAAATTAGAAAAAACCCTAAATATCAAATAATATTCAAACTATTTAGGCCAGAAGCCCTCAATCCTTTTACTTTACATTCACATATCACCTGCATAACAAATGAACAATCAATGGAAGAAAAAATAACTTTATAGGAAATATGAAGACACAGATGGGTTAGAGTAAAACCCCTGAAATCAGGGGGTAAACCCTGAACACAAACACCCCTGTTCTAGATAAGTGGAGTGTAAGGTTGTTTATACCATATGCGAGAAATGCTGAGCTGGTTATCAGCCAGGGTAGCTTTGTAGTAGAGCATACCTGCCAACATTTGAAAATTACAATTAGTAGCACACCAATTTTAAAAATAGATTGAATGGTTGATTGGTTCATTTTTATCATGCGACACACGAATCCTGAACAAATAAATGTATGTATATTACTGTATTTTCTTGCGCATAATCTGCAGGGTACTATTTTCAGCTCTGATGAAAAATTTTCCACAGATATAATGCACTGCCGGATGCCAGACATCTGGCTTTATTTGCCACCAAAATCCGGCCACATTATGTTTAATGTCCCCCCCCCCCCACCTCAGATTAAACATTTTTTTAAAAAAGTTAAAATTTTTACCTAAATAATTTACATTAGTGTTCATATATAATGAAAAACTGTTTAAGAAACAAACATGATTTATGAAACTAGGTATAAAATAATTTTATTCAAAATGCAGAATTCCTGTTTTCACACTATATTCAATCAGCCATTAAAATTCAGCAAAAATACTACCTATTAAATAAATATTTTTTGTTGTGTGTTTAATTATGTGTATAATTTCAAAAAATATAGATTATAATGATTGCAAAAAATTCTAATCTTAGCATTGGGATAATTGTTTTAAAAATGTTAAAATATAAATATTAAACACATTCAACAGTTTCTGTAGGTGTTTGTTTATGGATTGGTAGGGGAGGGGGGGGAGGTAAAAAAAAAAGTGAGAAATAAAATATTGAACAACTCTACTTCCTTATAGGTTCTAGCATCTAATAAAGAAAGTTTAAAAAGAACATTGACATTTATATTGCAGATGGAAAAAGATTGGAAATCCCAAGGCTTTCGTGAGGCGTTTGTTTGCCGATCGTTAGGGGGTGGGTGGGGAGCGAGGAGGGCACAAAAAAAATACACGAATGAGAAATATTTAACAATTCCATTTCTTTATACATTCTAGAAGCTAATAAAGCAAGTTTAAAATGAAAATTGACATTTATGGCGTGGATGGAAAAAGATTGAAAATCGCAAGGCAAAAACGTCAGAAATGTTGCAGTTTTGGTGCTAGATAAAAATTCGTAATTTTGGGCCGATTTTCGTAGCGTCGTAGTTTACAGCCCAAATTCGTAGCAATTACGAATTATTCGTAGCAGTTGGCAGGTCTGGTAGAGCAACCACACATTAAGCGGAGAGCCTGGGTTTAATTCCTGGCTCTAGCACTTTTCACATAGTTGGTATAAAAATCAACCTTACACTATACTTTATTTAAAGAGAAATCATGATATTCAGAGAGCTATTTTTTGCAGGAATTTTCTAAATAATTTTCTACAATTTTCTAAAAAGATCATACTTAATATGAAAGTACGAGCTTTCTAGAAAATTTAAAACAAATAATTTCATACTTCTACAGCTTCTTCATCATCTTCTTCTTCACTGCTCGATTCTTCTTCCTCAGCCTCCTGGAGCCATTTGATGAAAGGTTTTGCTTTATCATGAATTTCTTGAGCAACTTCTTTACTAACATATTTTTTTGATACCTTTAAAAAAAGAAAAAAAAAACCTTAATATTACAATGTGCTCATTAGTATATATAAAACAATATAAGTTATTCTGTTGTGTACATGACATTTCCTCTCAAGAACCAGTCCAGTTCATGAATGAAGTAGTTTATTTCTTGCTTAATCAATCATATTAATTTATTATAGTTTATTCATTCAAGTAGGGGTTTCAGTTACACACAGATTGTAAAGCTTTATATATATCATAATAAAAAAATTTCACAGGATATTGTTTGACAATTTTTTTTTTCTCTAATGACTCTTTGCATTTACGTTATTAGATATTTTAATATTTTTCAAATTTTAAATAGAATACATTATAATGATTTTTAACTATAGATGGTTATGAAACATGATGATATACGACACACTTTTATTATATATAATTTTAGACATATTTGTAAAAGCTTTTCAAATAGTTAAATATGTAAAAAAGAAAAGAAAAAAAAAAAAAAAGGAGAACCTTATTTTGTGGCGAGTTAAACTTTTTTTCGGTGAGTGTAATATGAGTTGAAATTTCGGGCCTTGTGTATATATTAGTAAGCTTTAAAAAAAAAAAAAAAAAAAAAAAAAAAAAAGAAGGAAAAACACATTTTAAGTCATACATATATATTTATATATAATACATTGAATTATTAATAATGAATTCTTAAACGCAGTAAAAGCCAAGCAACAGATACCAGATCACTGAAACCACATAAACAAATACGAAAGTAAATTTCAAGAAGGAGAAGCTCAGAAAGGTGAAAAAAATTCATCAGGGAGACCCTTTTCACACCAATGTACAATTTCGTTCGCTAGAGGCTATAATAGCAAATCACTACTGGACCACCTATCGTACATGAAAATTATTGAAGTGAAATAAGCTATTAAGTACAAATAACAGAGAATCTAACAGAAAACAACCATTATAAACAGTTAATACTCACAGGATTAAAAAAGAAAAATAATTCAGGGGTTAATTTGTTCAATGAGTATTAAACAAAATTGAAGGCTTATGGATTTATAGCTGAAAGCCCAGTGACAGAAAATTTTGTAGCTGTCTGCGACAGGTTTTTAAAATTTCATAATCTGTCTAAAAAATTTGCATGTAGTCAGAGGTGAAAATGGCTTACACTCAAAAAGCCTAAAAGCTGATAGCGGCAATCTAGGGGGGCTTAACAACAGTGGTCATCTCACGCAACAATACACAATAAAATTTTACTAAGGAACAATATAGTATAAACAATTATAAAATAATAAGTTTAACTCATTCAATTAAATATTTCATAGCAATGTTTAACACAACACAATAAAAATAATTCGATACAGAAATTTTTATAAGTGAATTTTGAAGTGGAGGAGAAGTTTTGGAGCAGTTTTAAATGAAATTAGAACTTTTCTACGTTCCTGTAGAATCTCAGTAACAGGAGAAAAGAATCTATAGGGGGCTCTAGAGTTTCTACCAGACAGCGTCTAAGGCATCATACATCGGTAGCACATTGTCGTGGATGAAAAATGTTTGTAAATTGCAGACAAAGTCGGAAAGTTGCGGGCAATTTTCTTTTATTAGTACAGACAAAGAGTGTTCGAAAGTTGTGGACTAATTTTTTTATTAGTGCAGACGAAAACTGTCTGCAAGCCATTTTTCTGTGTCCGCGACTATGTCGCCGTATTGCGGCGTTTCTGCCACTGGGGCTGAAAGAAATATGAAACAATACAGCAAAGCAAAAGGGATATTTATTATATTATATGTTTAATTGTATGATTACTAATTTTAAGAATAGTCGACAACTCAACAATGAAGTAATTGAACATGTAATGGAAAAAGAAAAAATGCATATCTATACAAGGCAACAGCCCCCCCCCCTTTTTTTTTTTTTTATATTTTAATTTCACATTTCCACCTAACCATCCAGACTGGATGGTTAGGTCAAACACCACCCAGTCAAACACCACCCATCCTCCGTAATCAAAACATCTGCCCACCCAACCTCCATTTTTTATATAATTTTTTTGGTTAAAATACACAAATGTGCACTCTTTTTACTTTTTATTTACTGACCTGACAGACACATGGTTATGGATATAAAATGGAAAATACAAAGTTTTTAGGAAAACCCATTTAAGCCATATATATATATATATATATATATATATATATATAAATAAATAAATAAAGAGAGAGAGAGAGAGAGATAAATTTGATAAATATATAATATCAAACCAAATTTCTTATTTAAAACTCTGATGAAGAGAATTACACAGAAAACTGCACATCAGTGAACAGGATATGTCAAACAAAAACCACTTATTAGCAAAAATACTTTGCATTTTTAAATTCAGGATAGAACATACCAATTTTCAGAAATTGAATAAAATTCTGGATAAAAGGGATTAATATAGCACTTATAGGATTTACAACAATATATTAAACTTAAAGAAACAGTACAAAAAGAAAAAAAACTTATGTCTGCGTCACATCCTGCAACTGTCTAATTGTACATGATTTGTAGCTGACGAATGACATCAGATTAGATATCGAATTGAGGTATGATGAAAACAAAATTTTTAAAAATAAGCAGTAATTCATTCAAAAAATTGTGTATACCTTTTGAGACCAATCTATCAACACTTCCTCTTCCAAAATATCGGTATCATAAAATAATTTCAGAATGTGCGGGACTTTGCTCATTAAAGTATCTTTGTGCAAATTGATTACTTGCTCCAAGCCTCCCAAGAGATATTTTTGGGCTTTGTGGTTACCATGCGTGAACTAAAAAATAAGAAATAAAATGCATCAATAATTAGATTGAAGGAAAAAAAAGGAAATACAAAATAATTTTTTTAAAATCAAAGAATATTTAACATTCTGTGTTTGCTGATTATTTTTGCCTGTGAATTTTTTTTTTTTTTTTTTTTTTTCTTGGAACCCCCTCCAAACATGTTTTCAGTTATAACTAAACACTCGCAAGTCAGTGTACCTTACAACTTTTCACCTTTAAAAAAAAGCAGATTTTTACTAGGAGAGGGAAATAAAATACATTTTTTTAAACTGATATATTTATAACAATAGAGGGTGATTTTATATTTAAAAAAAAGAAAAAATAGATTTTTTTTCCCACACCTTCAAATTAACAGCATAAGCAGAATTTGCCCAAATAACACAAACAGGAGAAAGTCAATAATAATTTCAAGTATACAATTAGGGTTAGTTAATGGTTTTAGGCCAATTGACTATGCTGGGGTCCTAAGCCTATGCATGGAATGCATTCCATGGTCATGGGGGGGGGGGGAGGTCTTTCTAAAGGAGCCCTAGTGCGTATTCATGCAAGTTTCAGAGAAAACCACAGAAAACTCTAGACGCCTAGATCAACTAGCACAACCTGGGATTGAACCAGGTACTTCCTGTCTACAAGCTTTGAGCACAGAGCTGCTTGGCCACTGGTGATAGTTTACAATTCAGATTTACAAATACATATGTGCTTATCACTTTGACAAAGAGTCCAGGTGGACTCCAGTTTTTAATTTGCTGGAAAAAAATACAAATTGTATTTTGAGAGGTCATAGCCAGTGATATTTCACCTGAAAAAGTGTTACTCGAGACTAAAAATGCAATAGTACAAATATCAGGAGTAGTTTAAATTTTTCCATATCTAAAGTATAAAATGTGCCATTTCTAAGACACAGTCATAGAGTTAATTAGATTTGAACATTATGTCCTAGATATTCTGTTCAATATATATTTAAAAGAAAGTTAATTTTAGTTTTTTTATTCCTTAAAAATAAATAAATAAAAGCTTGAAAATCATCTTTATTTAATGATGCATCTTTATTTTCAAAATACTTTATCATACTTCATAGATAAATTACATTAACATAAAATAGTAAATTAAAATATTTCTATAAAGAAATATAAAAAAACAATACAAATAGTAGCAAACATTTATGAAAAGCAAGTCATTTTTAGAAAATTTCATTATAAAGATAATTCAATATGCTTAAATTAATCATAGAATTTAATATTGACAGAACTTTTTAAGAAACACATAATACATGCAAAAATGTAAGAGAGCTCTATTCACATACCCTCAAAAACAGTAATCTGTGTGTCTTAACTTCTTGCAAAATGTTTTCTCCAAGTAACAATTCGCATAAGACCAACACAGCTTTGTCTTTAATATCAAGTCTCTCAGCCTCACCAACCAGATCTTTATGCAGGTTTTCTATTGTTCCAGTTTCTTTGTGTTTCTATACATACATATTAAAAAAAAATAAAAAAACTGTAAAGATATTGTTAACAGAATAAAAACAAATTAAGTATTAGTGAAAAACAGTTCTCAAAGTTTACATTAGGTGAATGTAATAACACAGTATTTTAATCTAGATACATTTAAAATTTTTAAGGAGAGTTAACAAATTTATCTAACTTATACATATATTTTCCATACAAAATCATAAAATTAACAAGCTTCTACAAAGCAGCGGATTTTCGCAGTGGACAAAAGTCAAGTATTTAAAAAGGTTTTAAGTAGTGACGCACCGAATATTCAGTATCTATTCGGTATTCGGCCATACTACCGAATATTCAGTTTGGCCCGGTTTCGATTCCCGGCTCTGGTATTTTTCACATTGTTAGTATAAAAAGAAGCCTTCCACTCCGATCTAAAGAAATTAATTTTCAAGGTTGATGACTAAAATTTCTAAATCCAAAAAATGATTTTTTTGTATTCAAGGCTAGTCTTCCCATCTGCAATTTCTTCACCGTGAAGTAATTTGGAGCTGAGTTATGTGTTTTTGCCTTCTGTGCCTAGAAAATCATTTTTACACCCCCCCCCCCCCCCTAAAAATCCAAAATCGCAGAAAATGATTTTTTGTATTCAAGTCTAGTCTCCCTATCTGCAATTTCTTCACCGTGAAGTAATTTAGAGTCGAGTTATGATTATAAAGGTGTTTTTGCCTTCTGCACCTCCGATAATCATTTTTACCCCCTCCCCCCCCCTTAAAAGTCCTAAATTCCAAAATTGCAGAAAACTTTTCAAATTCAAGTCTAGTCCCCTATCTGCAATTTCTTCACCGTGAAGTAATTTGGAGCCGAGTTATGCTTATAAAAAGGTGGCTTTTGCTTTCTGCTCCCCCCTCCCCAGGGGTATTTCGCAAAATCCCATCTTAGGTCCTAAAACACCAACCTGCTCACAAAAAATTGGGACCATCACCCATAGAATCGCCACGGCCGTGCTGAGTCAGTGATCAGTGAGTTTACTCTTTTATATATATATATATATATATATATATATGAAAAATTCAAAGTATTTGTTTTTCAATTTGCAGTTAGTACTTAATTGCACTTGTGAGTAAACCATCGTAAGAAAAGTGAAAGTTTAAAAATGTTCTTTTACATGTCTGAAGTTCAAAGCCATTTTTCTAGCATTTCCTTAGAAATGTATGACCACCCACTGTACATTTAACACATTAAATCCTATACAATAAGCAAATATATACTTTTAAATGTAAAGTAATGTCATACATGTTAAGTTGAAGCATTATGTAGTTTACATTTATTATCACCATAGCTTTTGGATATGACTACTCAGTGTTTTAGCGAGTTTCATACATGGCCACTGCAATAAACCTCCAAATTATGTTTAAAACACTTAGCAGAGGTGAAACTAATATGCAAAACCCCTATAAACTATTACTTGTATGCAGATAGAGAAAACTTACATTAATGATATATATCATATGGCTACCTTTGATCTATATAATATTTCCTCTAACACAGACCAGTTACGATTAAATTTTGTAGAAACAATACGACAGTGACTTAATAAAATTTGCAAGGATAAAAAATAATACATAAGTAATATATTTAAGCACACAGACTCAGTTCTAAAAAATGAAGACATTTGTCTGGTAAGATCATTTTATAGAAAAATCTATTTTTTAAAAAGTTGCAATCTTTGCAAGCATCATTTTAAACCTAGCAATACTTTAAAGATATAAATAAAATATTTTTTGTCATAAACTGACTAAAAAATGTAATAAGAAAAAGTATAATCAAATTAGGTATTAAGATTTATTTTTAGCAAAAAATTATGTAAAAAACGAATAAATTAGAAGGCATCGCCAACATAGCAGCAAAAACAGTTTGTAATGCTACATTAAATCGATATATCCTTATATCGGAATTTTAGATGAACAATATATCGATTTAAAAAATGTCAACATCGCCCAGCACTAAGAAAAAAAATATAATAATTTTTCTTCTTCATTATAAAGCACTAAAACTTAAAAAATTTTATTAATGAAAAACATTTCACTGTTTTCCCCAAAATTTCTTAAATTTCCTGATTTTGCAATAAATTTATAACTTTCTAGACTTTTCTCCGTTTTTAGTAGTTTTTCAAATTCCCTGAGTTTTCCAGGATTTCCCTGAATTCCAGGTACTGTAGCACCCTGAAAAAATATTTGTAAATTTCCATTATACAACTTTTTCTCTTAACAGCCACTTAAAAATACTTTAAAAAAAATCCTGAAATCAGAAAAACAAAAAACCTACGCACAATCACCCTTGCCATTTTAATTATGTTATTTATTTATTTTATATATTTATTTAAAATAGCTTGCTTATGAATTGTGCAAGGGACAGAAATTTCAAATGGTTTAATCCTCAAAATAGCACTATCGCTGAGTTTCACCATGTTCACAAATTACACAGGTCTACATTTAAAATTTTTATTTGATAATTTTGACTGATATATATGTTTTTTGCTGAGCTGAAATTGAAACTGATGCCAGTTTTTCTCTATCACATACAGATTTTTGTCAATACAAGGTATCTACTGACCCAATTTTTTTCTGTGACTCTTCCACCAATATAATTATGCCATACCTGCCCACTGAGCAGAAGAACAACTGAAGCAAATGGTTCCAATACCTTTGCACAGTATTTGTGCATGCTGGGTCTTGTACAGCAGACAACATTTGTCTGGTCGTCCATTACTATTATGCGCTCTTTAAAAAATTAAATTTTGTAATATGTTCAGCATATGGCTGTAAGAACAGACAACCTTTACACAATTTTACGTTGAAATATAAAAAGGTATCAAATGCGTTCTTCTGTACATCGCTAAAAAAAAACTATAAGGAAGACAAACCTTCCAAAAACGGCACATGAAAACTGGTTTACCATTTCCTCCAGTTCTTCAACTCAGTGTACCTGCCAACATTGAAAGATCAAAATAACGAAGATTCTATAAGCAGCACTTTCAGTTCTAGACAACATTGATGAGTTTTTGATATGACAGTATTTAATAATTTAATTCAAGGCTTAAATTGTCAAAAATCTATGTACATAAGTTAAATTTAATTATTAAGTAAAAGTTTAATTAAAAATAGTGCTATATATTCATTGAGATGCGAGAATTTTTTTTCTGCAAAAGCAAAAACCTTGCTTAAAAATTGAGTAACTTTTATGTTTCCCCAGGGTTTCCACTCAATTTCAAAAATAAAATTTCCTGACTTTTCCAGGTTTTCCCCAGGTCTATTTTTTAGAAAATTCTAGTCATAAAATTTGGTTTGCAACATAAAAAATAGCTCACTGTATAAGACAGAACATAGCTCGCGACATAAAAGACAACATAGTAACGTGACTTGTGATATAAATCGAATGCTCAAAAAGCATTTTTCAAGTTTATATAATCATTTTTCCAGGTTTTTGAGCAATATTTACAATTTTCCCAGATATTTCCCTGATTTTTTTCGGTAACTTCAAATTCCCTGACTTTCCCATGTTTTCTCTTACCCGTGGGAACCCTGTTTAAATGATTAATTATAATTAACCATGGAAACATACTAGAAACTACCAAAGATAAAGAAATTGTATCAGTAGACACCCTGTATTGAAAAAATATATATAAGTGATAGAGAAAGACTGGTTTCATTTTTGGTTTTAGCACACCAGAAAACATTTGTATCAGCTAACATTATAAAATTTTGTCAACATTTTTTGTAAACCTGTGTTATCAAATGCATAAAATAGCATGGCAATCCTCAAGCAATATTACCCAACTAACAATATAGTTATTTTCCAAATATGCATGCAAAAAATTTTTTACTTTGCCTTTAAACATTTTACAATTAGTTCCATAATATCTCTGAAAACTGTTTTTAAAAATTAAATCATGCATGACATATAAATGCATATTTGGCTTTTAAAATTTTGCTTTAGCACCCAAAAGCTACTGACAGCTATTATGCTGAGCAGTCTGTTAAAGTGCATAATTAGATTTTCAACAAGCTTGCTAAAACGGAAACATCCATAACTGTATGTTATAAACTTGCTTATTTGGAATTGGAACTTTAAATATAAGCTATTGTGACTTTAAAGTAATTGGGCAATCAGAAACTAGAATGAATTTCTAGAGACAAATGTAACTTACCAAAAAGAGTGCACTATCCGATATTTTAGAAAACATGAATCAAGAATATTTTACATACCTTAACAAATTCATAGAATAAATCAAGTCTTTCTTGAGGGGATTTTTCTAAATCATCGTTGAGCATTAAACCTTTGGCTCCAGATGTCAAACTCTCCATGCGTCTAGCAACTGCTTCAGCATCAGTGTCATCACACCAATCATCATCATCATCCTACAACAGCAAAATATATATATCTAAACTAGCCAATATTATTTAGATCAATGTCGCCTGCTGTTAATAGCTTTTCTATATTAAAAAAAATACCAAACACCCTTATAAATCGTGATAAAAGAAAAAGAAATTTTTACAAAGGGCACCACCACCAGATGATTGTCAGCAAAATATGAGTATTACTACAAAACTAAAGTTAAAAAAATATAATAAATTTATATTAAACATGCATTTTAATAACAGAGATGAGAGTGGGAAATAGACAAAAAGTAAGAAAATTGAACAAAAATAGGAATATTTAGATGCAAAAAGCTGAAAATTGTTTTTAAAAATTTAAGGAAAGTCTGAAATTCTTACTAAAGTCTGAAAATTCTCATCCCTGTAATAAACACATTTGGCACACCGTGTTCCCCTACCTACTTTTTCAGAAATAAAAATTACAAGCTGAATCTAAAATTTAAGGATTTAGATTCAGCTTGTATGTATATTATAATGTTTTCAGCTAGTATGTGAAACTGGAACATTTTAAAAGATAATGAATGTTAACCCGATCAAGTTATCGTGGGTCGTTGGAGACCCGAGCCATTTTTCTTTTGTCTCAAACCTAAGAATCCATATATAGAAGAAATACCTATTCATCGTGTCCATGATTTTTTCCTTAAAAATACCATTTTTAAATTTTATTATGCAATCTGAATTTTTCAAATATCTCAATTTGTTCAAAAGTTATGAATGGAAGACCCATGATAAACTGACAAGGTGCCGAAAAAAGCGATAACCTGATCGGGTTAATATGTTAACAGAGAAAATTATCCAGAGTTTTACAGATCTCGAAATTTCCTGCCTTTTCCTAGGTTACTAGCCACATTCAATACTAAACATGAATTAGCATAAAATTTTAGAAAAAGTTCAGATGAATTTACTCTGAAGAAAAAATTTTAAGACAGAAAAGAAGTTTTAACTTTAGAGTTCAAAAATATAAATAGACTAAACAGCATATTCAAAATAGGACTGGACAATGCATTGATACATTAGTAAACACTGGCTTAAATCTAACATTAAACCATTATTTTTTCTTTAAACAGATGCATTGTAAACAACAATACAATAGATTCAGCAAACCAAGGGTGAAACTGCTTAACATGTAAAAACCCTGAAAACTGCTACATGCATGCAGAATAAAGTGCGAGGAGAGATTAATATATCAAATGGCCATTATTAAAAATATTTATTTAAACCTAAAAAATGTATTTGGTGAGCTTTTAATGTAAGACAAGATAAACATTCAAAATAAAGATAACATATATTCTGTGCATGCCTCTCCTCTGAAGAGACCGTGCTTGCGCTGGCTCGATTGAATTTTGAACCGGCTTTGTGTTTGTGTTTCAGTAAAGAATCTGATATGGAATACACCGTAGTAGATATGATTTGAATTCAATCTCTGCACTTACTGCAACATTACGAAATACTTAGATTTTAATATGAACATTTTACTAGTGAGAGAGTAAATTTAATAATAACACTTAATAACTTAATATACTTTTCTCGTAGGTTATTATTGCTTAAAAATCAGGGTTGGGTTTCTTCCGGAAGAAACTAGTTTCTTCCAGGACAGTGGAAGAAACTGGAAAAAACCGGAAGAAACTGGAAGAAACCGGAAGAAATGGAAGAAACCAACCAAAAGACAAAACAGATGTTCAAAATTAAAATTTATAAACTATATAAACTCAAAGTATAAATATAATGCCAAATCTAAACTATAATTCAATTAATATTAAAAATATCTTTAGAAAAATAAGTTATTTTATATCAAACACTAAGTATATACAGGTGATGGGTTTTTACTTTTCAATGCTAATATTTTTAGAATTTTTTGCATAGATACTATCTTATAATACTATTATACATTCAAACAGAACAAGTGATAATAATTATGGAATTTTTAGCCATAATATTTGCACTTTTTTTTAAAAAAAAAAAGGGATACAACTTTTTGTATAAACTCGAAGCTGGTACCCAATGAACTGTATCAATAAGTAAGATACCTACTTTTAAACTGTCCTGCAAGCTCTTTAAGATATTAAAAAAAAAAAAAAAAAAAAAAAAAAACATAGTTTGTTTTTATCTATTTTAAGCTGAAAAATAAAGTGCAGTATTGAACTACTAAAAAACTTTTCATTTGTTTTACAGTCAACTCCCTCTAACTCTCAAAAGTTTTGTCCAGAGGTTGTGCAGATAATAGGAATTTGCAAATTAGAGATTATTGCCTTTGTTTACAGTTTTCTTTTGCAGATACAAAGTCAGTTATTATTAGTTAAATAGACATCAAAACGAAAAGAGGATTTTTAATAAATTTTAGAATAAATATTTCTTCAATATTAATAAAAACTAATCTATCACATTCATATATGATGGTAAATAATTTAAGCATATTCAAATAATAGGTACCTATAAAATGTAAACAAACATATTTAAAAAATACAAAACAATATATTTTTCAAAGTCTGGAAATAATGTTCATCGCTGATTAATTTTGTTAAACATTCACGTAATAATGGTTTATTTTCAGCGCTAGTCTGTATGAATTGCAGGATAATAAATATAAGAATGTTACTCCCCCCACCCCCCTTCTCCATTTGTGTTTCAAAGTAAGGATTATGCTAAAGGTTTGATAAAAAATAATTTTAAGATTAAAAAAAAAAAAAAAACTTTTTATATACCATGTTTTTAAATTTTATGATGAGTCATTAATAAAATGCGTGAGGCTAAAAAATAATATTTAAGCATGCGGAATCAGTTCAGTGGAATAATAAGTGAAAAAAAAAGTTGATTTTAAATATAAAATGTTACTCCTTCTAGAACAAATGTATATTAGCATCGTACATTAGCACTTATCAATGTGTATAAAATTTAAAAATTGATAATGACGTCAATTTTTGTGAAATGCATAATTTAACTTTTTATAATTTTTTCACATTCACGTTGAATTAAATGTATTTATTTTTATGTCAAAAGAAAATGAACTCGTAATGTTTTTTTCGGCAACAATTAAATTATAGCTAATTTTTTAATGGCTATTTTATTGCTATTAAGAGCTTATTATTTTCATATTTTAATTAATTAAAAGAAAACTATTCGAAAATTTGAAAATCTGACTTGGAAGTATTATGTTGTCACCGGATTCTGAGTTACCGTGAAAGTTTCAAATGTCTAGCTACTAGGGAAATTAGTTAAAAATAGATTGCAAGATTTGTACCGGACAAACAAACAAACAAGAATCGAAGTTAATAAAAGCATAGTAATAAAATGTGAGAAATGTGAATTTTTTTTGAAATATGAGATGTATATTTCTTTTAGATTAAAAAAATCAATTACGGATTTGAAGGATTTGCAGATTATAAATCTGCAGATTAGAGGGAGTTGACTGTACTGTATGTGACTATAAGGAAAATAAAGTTTTTGATGACATTTTGTAATACAGTAAATAGTAATTATTGCATACTGGTTCTTTTAATTAACTGGATTACATTAAGAGCTGTTTTATCAGAAAGTATAAACAAGTGATCCAAATTATTATTTATTACCAGTTAAAGAAATAAAATTGTGTAAATTATAAAACTTTATACTGTTTAAATTGAAATTGATTTTTTTACTGGATTTTGAGTATTTTGGAAAGTGATCATCAGATACCGAGGCTCATTAGCTCATTTTGATAAAAAAAACTCATAATTATCAACTAAATATGTTATTAAATTTGTACAGGTATATTTAAAGTTACTTAAAGTTGTTTATAAGATCAATGCATCCATTGTATCTTACAAATCTGCAATTTATAGGATAAATATTTAAGAAAAACAGTTTCTTCCATTTCTTCCACTTGGAAGAAACCTATTTCTTCCGGCCGGTTTTTTCCATGGTTTTTTTCCGCGGTTTTTTTCCGCGGTTTTTTCCGCCTTGGAAGAAACTTGCCAACCCTGTTAAAAATAAAACTTTCATATACGCAAAATATTCATTGAGGTTATTTCTTTATCGATTTTTTGAGTTAAACAGCACAATTTACATTTTAGTATGAAAGTATATTAAGGTCACTTGCTATATAATATGTATATACAGTATTATTTGAATAATTTATGTCTAAATTTCATGATTTTATTTAAAAAAAAAAAAAAAAAAAGCCAAAAGATTTTTTTTTTTTTTTTTTTCCTGCTACAATTATGTTTAACAAAATTGTGTTTCAGATTCACCTCACAATTCTTGGCTCAGGCATTTTTCATATGCAGTACCCTCTTCTTATTAAAATCGTTGAGAGCCAAAGTGATTTTATTAAGATTTTTATATCCAGCGAATGTTTCTACACTCAAGAAAAAGGAACATTCCCTCCCTTTAATTTGGAAAGAAATTTAAAAATGCAACAAATAATGAAATTAATAAATGATATTTAATTAACAGATTAACAGATAATTAATTGCTTCTTCAAAATAAGTAAATTAAATACATACTAAATTCTGATGCACTTTCTTATGGGGAAAATAATCACTACTTTGCCAAAAGTTCACGCTTTTTCTTTAAATTTAAAACCTTTCCATTTAAACCTCTTGCTTCTTAGTTATTTCAAAATAAGAACTATAAATTGTCTTCTAATAATTAAAAATTATCACTTGGGAATCAAAAACGGATCTTATTGCCTCGTTTCGAAGAATATGTCCCTTGAAATTGTTACTAATACAAGTGTTGGGGCATGTTTAATTTGTAGCAATGCTTCAAAAGTAAAATTTTCGACAAAAAGATATTACGGAAAGATTGCTGTATTTTATTTACTTTTGCATTTCAAAAATAAAAAAAATCACAGTATACATTTAATGATTTGTTTAATGTGCGTGCATAAGGGACATTTTTGCTGCTGAAGAGAATTTTTTTAGTCTATTAACAGCAATGCGGATTTTATTAAGCAGTGGTTTTATAAGTAGTTTGTATTGATTTGATTCTGGTCCTTGCAATTTGATCATATTAAGCGGCTGATTTTATTAACCAGTGAATTTATTAAGCGGTGTTTACTGTAGTTGGTTTAGAAAATCAACCTTACACTCCAATTTAACTAAACGGAAATTTTTATTTTTTAACTTGTTATACAATGTATGCATGTGTGATTATAAGTAAACTAATTTAACAGCTATTTTTTTCTCCCTTTCCTAATAAAGTTTTGTCTTTACAATTACATTTTTTTTTCGTAAATCCAAAATTTTATTTGTTAAGCATAATTATTATAAAGCAGCATTGCATTGCATAATTTCTAATGCACACATTTCCTTTTGCTAATAAAATTGCAAAAATTGCATTAATTTATTAAATTAAGTGTATTAAAATGTCCATAACATCAATATATTGCCACACCATGGTGTAAAACTGAGAATACATCAAAGATATAATAATTCCAACATCACCCAGTTCTAATTCGAAGAAAGATAGAAAAAAAAGTAGGATTTTACCTTTTCAGGTGATCCATTTTCCATGTCAGAATCATGCTGCGGACTATGAGAACCACTATCATCACCATTCTGTTGCTTCCTTGGAGTTTTGTCATCTTTACCCTTGCGTTTGCTTTTCTTAGCCGATGAACAAGTTTTTGTTGGATCCTTAAAAAAAAAAAAAAAAAGTAACTTAAGCACATCTACATTAGCACCATTTCAAAAGCATATCTGGCATTAAAATAAACACAAAAATTTACCTGCCCAGGTGGATTTTTCAGAATGAAAGTGGTCAATTTATGGGTAGAATCAAGTTGTCCACTATATCCACAAGCAATGCACTTAGTATTGATAACTCCTTTCTTAGGTTGAACATTCTATAATAAATAATAAAATTTAGCAGTGATAACCAGCTAATGACCTAAATTACACTGAATATTTAGTTACTATTCATTCAATAATTCAACCTATATGGCAGTGGCATCGAATATTTGGTTTGACTGAATATCAAAAATTTAAGTTAAAATATTGAAATTCGTTTTTTTTTTTTTTTATTATATAAAAAAATTTATTTGCATTGTATACAAAACTAAAAGTTTTATTTAAATAGAAAATAACTAAGTATGATTTTTAATATAACATTAATAATATAATAAAACTTAATATTTAAATAAAAACATAATACTTTAATTAGGAAAACAGTTTTATGAACAATATACTAAATTATTAAAATACTTAAAAAGAACAATTTATTTTGTTATCATTTCATCATCAGTCGAAATTTCAAGAAAGATCCCATACATTCTTTTAGATTACATACAAAATAACTTATAAATACACAGGTAATATTTTCAAATAAGGAAATTTCTTCAAATAAGAAAAGACTCAAAGAAGTTTTCATGCCAAGCCGAGATATTTCCTTGAATGAGTCTTTGGTGAAATGTAGAAGCAGAATTCTTTACATTCAATATAACAAAACAGAGACAGCCCGATTCGTAATAAAATACTACAATCTATATGATTCGAGAACAAAATATATACATAATTTTAGGGTTTATGTAGGAAAGGATAAGTGTTTGTGATAAGAACAAATTTTCCATTTTCCTGTGTGATGCAAATGGGTTAATATGGCATAATAGGACAACATTTTCATACAGATGTATGAAATGAGAGTTATTTTTAATGAATGATTGAAAATATAATATAAATGATTGTAAAATCAAATTGATAAGATATCCCCACCCCCCACTTTTTCTTTGAAAGACTTTGGAAATAAAGGGCAAAACTGGGAAAATTCATTAGTGGCCAGTGGCCGGTACTGTCAGTTTCATTAGTAGCCACTTTTTTAAGTTAGTGGCCACTTTTCACATAAGACTATTTCTTTCAGACTGCAAAAAGCATTGTCACCATTTTGTGGTATAATTACCACAAGAAAAATATGAAAATAAGAAATACATATAATAAAATTAACACAGGGACATTGAAATTGTAATTACGCTCTTTTTAAAAATCCTAAATTGCACATCCTAAATTGAAATCTGCTTAGGGCTGTAATAATAACAGCAAAAGTTTTTATATTTCAGATAATTTAGTAGTACTTTTTTTTTTCAATTTATTTAAGTGAAATAAGCTGTTATCATTCACAGTTCACATTGCTATTTTCTAAGTAAATGAATGATTCATCATCATCACAACCTTTTACATGGTCATGTGTAAATACAGTTAGCAGTTTTATTATTTTTTTCTTATTTCTAAAGACACACTTTTTTAAATGATTTTATTTCAATAGAGTTAAAATATTTCCTCTTAAAAAGTATAGATATGGAAACTTAGCTGCTTCATTAAAAATAATTTACTTAGCTGCCAAATTTGTAGCTTTAAAAATAGGGAGCTTTCTACTTTAAAATGGGAAGGAAAAAGGAAGATTTCTACAAAAAATTTTTTAAAAATACACATTTTAGTCAAACCAAATTTTGATACACACATTTGTCAAATATCTTGAATGGGTAAAATATACACTAAATACTATGGAGATAATAATGGAAAAAGACTGTGCTTTGCAGGACATTTGATCATTAACTGCTGGTTGAACTGGAGCGCACATGTGTGTGTGTGGGGGGGGGGGGAATACATCCATATACTTCTTTATAGGTTCTAGAATCTAATCAAGAAAGTTTAAATGAATATTTACATTTATGTTATGGATGGAGAAAGATTGTAAATCACAAGGCTTCAGTGGAGCATGTGATTGCCAATCATTGGAAGGGGGGGGGGGGATTACAAGAATTATGAGTAAAAGATATTAAACAATTCTACTTCTTTACAGATTCTAGAATCTAATAAAGTAAGTTTAAAACAGATATTTATATTTTTGCAGCAAATGGAAAATGGTTAGAAATTATAAAGCTTTCTATAAACTGTGTGATCGCAGATCGTTAGGGGGGGGGGGGGGGGGAGTCCAAAAAATTATATGAGTGAGATATATTAAACAATTCTACTTCTTTATAGGTTGTAGAATATAATAAAGCAAGTTTAAAATGAACATTGACATTTATGCCATGGATGGAAAAAGATTGGAAATCACAAAGCTTAGATTCCCTATCGTCGCTCGATTTTTAAAATCTTTTAATGATCACAAAAAGTGGCGACTTTAGTGGCGATCGATGCATAATTTTTAATCGCCATCTTTTTTTATTTAGTCGCCACGTGGCCGGTGGCGACCGTTAATTTTGCCCTTTATTTGGAAAGCAGCAGCATCTTCATCAAATTGTCATCTTTATTTGCTCTAAATGAACTGTATATTCACAGCATGTAGCTGGTTTATATATGAATTATCTCTTTTGATACAAGAGGAATTGAGGCAAATGACCCCTACACAACACACAAACATAAAAAATAATTTCAGATTCCCAATATGCAGTCGCTTATGACAACATTACTCATAAAATCCTCTCCTAAGCCCTACATTACTGTGAGATGAAATCAAACAAATTTTAATACATTTGACTAAGAAGAGGTAACATTGAAATTATCATTTGAGAACCTTTCTTGTTGAAGAGTGAATAGTTTTGGAATTATACTGGAAATTCAGGATATTAAGGGAAAATTCTGGACATTTCAGGACAAAAAAAAAAATAAATAAGGAATTTTAGGACAGCTACTACCACTGTTATTTTTTTTTAGTAATGAAATTTACAATACATTCTTAGTATATATATATTTTTTTTCCCCACTATCCTAGGTATTAAAAAAAAAAAAAAATGAATTACATTAAAATTCAAATATTGGCCGAATATTCGTTATTCAACAAAAAATACTATATGATATGCAACTCTTATGTAAAAGTTTAAAGAATATTTACTTACAAGAACAGTTTCAGGATTATCACAAGATGGGCATAGAACAAAACGCTTGATAAAACCATCCAATAGATCTTGAAGTTTTGCAGCTTCATGAGAGCCATTGACGATGTAACGCTCATTTTTTAAGTCAAACTGGGTCTGTGCTCCAAGTTCGCATCCAAAATATTTAGTGGGATCTAGAATTATTCATACAGAATATCAATACTATAAAAGTAATAAAAACGGGAAGAGGCACACAATAAAAACTACATAAATGAGAGATATTGAACACTTCTACCTCTTTATAAGCTCTAGAATCGAATAAAGCAAATTTAAAATGAATATTAACTTTTATGCTGCCAACGAAAAAAGATTAGAAATCTCAAAACTTCTGCAGGCATATGATCATTGTTTGTTAAAAAGGGAGGGAGTTTTTATTTTTTGTGAAAAAAATTGTATAAAACATGTCATTTTAGCAAGTCACTGAGTACTGTTTCTAGAATAAAAGGGCCACCAGGATAGAACTCAATAAAACCGGCAACCTATTTTCAAAAAGAACATAATTTGTTGCTTTATGCTGTAAATTTTAGTAGTTATGAAAAAGTAAATTACTAATTTTAATTTTACATGCATATATGTAGGCTATATGCATTTGTTCACGCAGGAATACTGTAAAACCATTTCTAGTCCCTAGAAGGCTACATGTCAGAAAGTAAAGTATCTAAAAACCTCTGGGCATTTAAAATGTTATGAAGGACTACTTGGCACTTAAATGTTTTTAAATGCCAGCAGGTGTTAAAATGCATTGAAAAAGGTCTGCCAGGTGGAGCACCCTGCCAAAATAGCCTATTCAAAATTGCCAAAAGCCAAATTAGCCTATTGCCAAAATAGCGTATTCCTCAATCCTGCCACTGGAATTATAAATGATTGGCTGTTGAAATCAAGCTTAAAACAGTTTTCAATGGCAGACTGTGATTTGATGTTAGAAAACTGAGCTGAGTGTCGATGTGGTGAGCAACCATTCAACATATAGTTTGGAACGAGTAGCAGTGTTTTCTTATCTTGAGAATTTTAAACTCTTACTTCTCAACTTCACTCATCAGTTTAGTTCTCTGTAAACACATGCCCGTGTTTATTATTTTGTGCTTATTTCAAATATCTTCTGGTCTGGGTGAAGAATGAATTTGTGATTTTAAATATGTGTGTTTAAATATTGTCATTGTAATTACATTCTTAACATAAATATTTTTAATATAATCTTGCATATATTACTTACAACTTTATTCTTTATTATGTTTTCTTAATGTACATATTTAATTATGGATGCATACTTGCCAACCAATAAAAAAAGGGAAGATTTTTGTTGAAAAACCAGAAGATTTCATAAAAAAAAGCAAAGATTTTTTTTTTTCTCTTTGACGTAATAAACAATACAGTTTTACAATTTTAGTATTTAGAAGCAATTTATAAAAACGTTTTACTATAGATTGATTATGCTAAATATGTAAAAGTTTTAAATGAAGTTATTCCTCTTCAACATACAAATATCTACAAAATAGAATCTGTAAGAAATTTATTAAACAATAGACAAAATCTTAGTTAAGTATAACTAATTTTTTAAATGAATAGAATATGATTTTTGTGTATGTACATTAATCAAACATAAAAAAAAGTAGCAGTAGCTAATTATCAGTTTCAAATGTGCATAAAACTAACCGAGTATCAATTTTCTTAAATTGATTTGGAAAAAATTTTCCTACCTGAAAAAAATTATTCTTTATTTTTTTCCCATGTTTACACATTTGGTATAAATATGACATACAAATATTAATTGAGGAAAAATAAACAGATTCATTAAATTCAGCAATAAAGATCTAAAAATAATTACATACATGAGAAATATTGAGTACTTCCATTGCTTTAATGTTTCTAGAACTGATCATTGATCACAATCCGGGGAAGGTGGGGGGGAAGGGGGGGGATACAAAAACAATTACAGATTAAGAAATATTAAATTCTTTCAACTCAACTTCTAGAATCTAATGAAAGAAGTTTAAAATTAATATTATCATTTATGTTCCAGATGGATAAAGATTATGAAACAAAAGACTTCTGCAGAATATTTGATTGCTGATCACCAGTTGGATAATATAAATGAAGGGGGGGGGGGGGAAATAATTAGATCAGCAAGAAATATCCAACAATTCTATTTCTTTACATGTTCTAGAATCTCATGAAGCAAGTTTGAAATGAATATTGACATTTATGTTATGGATGGAGAAAGATTAAGAATCAGGAGTTTTCGTAGAACATTTGGGTTTTCTTTTTAAAACGAACGATATCCGCGACTTTTTTAAAAATTGAAGATTTCATCATCTGTCCGGAAGACCGGAAGATACGTTAAAAAACCAGAAGTCTTCCGAGAAAACCGGAAAAGTTGGCAAGTATGTGGATGGCACCTAGATTTTTCATTTTGACGCCCAAAAAATTTAATCCAGGCATCATTTTGATGCTTAGTTTCAAAATTCTTATTTCTAACACAGTTCAAAAGGCAGGTAAATCAAACTGAGTTTTTCAAGTTGCTTAAATCTTCGGGTATAAACCGTATGTTTGTGTGGTGCACCAAAACCCGTTTCAGAGCAACCCAATCTGTCAAAGATGGGCCCTGATCAGGTCATCCCAGGTCTGTGAGGACGAAAAATGCCACCAAAGCTGTGGAAAATCTAATTCGGAGAAATCCACTCCGAAAACAGAAAATCATGTCCCGGGAGATGAATATTTCACCAAGATCCATGTCCAGGATAATTAAAGACCTTAAGATGAGTGCATATCGTAGAAAGACTGGAAAAAGACTCAAGAGTCCCTAAAAAAAATTAGGGCTGAAAGAGCCAAGGTTCTCCTGAGCCGGTACACTAATGGTCTCCACCGCAGCATCTTGTTCTCAGATGAAAAAATTTTCAACTTTGATCAGTTTTGATGGCACCAAACTCCATTTCTGTGAACAAGGGGTTAAAACTCGAGCCAAAAACTATCAAGAAGATGTTTTAGAACAAGTAGTGAAACCCCTGAGTGGAACCCTCTTTGCCGGAAAACATTGGGTCTTCCAGCAGGACTCTGCTCCTGCACACAAAGCTTGGACGATTCAACAGTGGTTGGCAATGAATGTTCCAGAATTCATTAAGGCTTCAGATTGGCCTTCAGGAAGCCCCGATTTAAATCACCTGGATTATCGACTGTGGTCTCACCTTGAGGGGATGGCTTGCCACAGAGAACACACCAATTTGGAGAGCCTAAAATCTGCTTTGGTAAAATCAGTGAACAATTTCCCACAAGAAGTGGTGTGTACTGCAATGATTGGCCCCGGAGACTCTGAGCTTGTGTCGAAGCAAAAGGGGCACATTCTGAATAATTCCATTTTTGTTTTAACTTATAAAAAGGTTGTAATTTAAAAATTATAAAAAAATTTAACAATCTTGTGTTGGTAATTTTTTTAGAGACATACTTTGGTGTAACAGACTTTATGGCATGACTAAGTACATAATGCTGTAATACATTAACAAATTGGCATTTTTAATTTTCTCATTAGTGTGATTCCAGAAATCAATTTTTGTGATATTTTATTTTGTACTTTGGTTCATTAAGAGTTTATTCACTATAAAAATTGACAAAAATTTTATGTTTGATCTTGAACTTTGACCTATTGTAATTTTTATACTTATGTACCCTTTACCTTATGTACTTTGATACTAATATTTAAAATTAGCACTCATAAATTTCATTTAAAAAGACTTGTGCCAAAATATAAAGGTCTAATCCAATTTTTGACCAGGAGAATGACTTTTGATGACCTGTATAAAATCCCAAGTTAATAGTAGAGAAAAAATAAGTTATTTTGAGCATCTCTCATATGTGCCTATAAGGGACACAAGTATCAAATAAAACAAAAATATAGTCGAATAACAGACTTCCTTGAATTTAATGCAATGACCCAATATTATAATGCTCAATTTACAAAATATCAACTTTTTTTTTTAATTAATAGAATAGAAAAAAAAAAATTATAGAATAAATTTGTCATCCATGTCTGAAGACTATGACATGACAACAATCATTGCTATGTCAGCATGAACCCTTGGAATTATAAAGCAGGATGATATTGAACTTACAAGTTGGAGGTCTGTTCAATGCCTTTGCTACTTCAACCATATTTACCACTACAGTTTTAATGCCATTGCCCTTTCCTTCAACCTAAGGAAAAAAGAATTCACTTAAAAACAACATAGTAAAAAAATAAATAGATTAAAATATATACTATGATTATAAGTGAATTACAAAAACAAGACGTATACAAAACTTACACAAGTTTTAATCACAATTAGTTAATTTATACTCTGCTGTTAAAAGATAAAAAATTGTATTCTAAATCTGTAGAAATGATCGGAACAATTAAACTGAACTCATGTTAAAAATGAAATTAAAAAAAAAATTACATATTTAAAAACATTAACACCAAATAACAAATACTCCCTACACACATTTCAAAATTAACTTTATGCACGCAGGGTTCCCACTCAATTTCAAAAATAAAATTCCCTGACTTTTCCAGGTGTAATTTTAGAAAATTCCAGTCACAAAATTTGGTTCACGACATAAAAAATAGCTCACAGTATAAAACAGAACATGGTTCGCGACATAAAAGACAGCACAGTAACGTGACTTGAGATATAAGTTGAATGCTGAAAAAGCCTTTTTCAAGTTTATATAGTCATTTTTCCAGGTTTTTGAGCCATATTTACAATTTTCCCTGATATTTCCCTGACTTTTTAAAGTAATTTCAAATTCCCTGACTATTCCAGGTTTTCCCTGTTCTCCCTGACCCGTGGGAACCCTGAGTTGACAAGAGTACAGAAGTACAATTGTCTTGAATTTGTAGTCACCAAACAACCAGAGTACACGCAAGTAATTTCTAATGTGATAGGCTTAACTTTACCCCTATATTCATTTCACGCATTTAACTAATCACTGGATTATTATTAACCAATTTTGTGATATATTATATAGTGCATGCAATAAAAGAAATATAGTACAAGGCAGGGTTCGATATTAGCAGTCGTTATGCATATTTTGCACCTAGAAATTTAAGTTTGGCGATCTTAAAATCACACCCAGTCGTCATTTGACATCTAACTTTTGATCCAATTTAAAAGAAAATTAAACTTTTGTGTTATAATGATTTTATCTTCTTTATAATTTACAAAATACTTGTTTTTTTTATTCATTGAAAAATTCTTACACTGTCAGTTTAAACACAGATACCTAAGCTAAGTAAAACCAGTAAGTACAAAAACACATAAATGCTGTTTGTAGGGAAATTTTCTAAATTGACAAAAATTTCAAAAATATAAATTAATAATTTAAAATAAGTTTAAAATTATAAATCAATTTAAAAAGAAGTTTATAATTCTTAAAAGTAAGTTTAAATAAATATTTTCTGGTAGTTCTCATTTTGTTTGAAGATGTAATACTTGGGTATTCAACTGAATGTAAAAATCAGTTCACCAGCACTGGGATAGGATAAGCAAAAAGACAAAAAACCTGGAACTACATCCAAAGACAATACGGTGGAATAAAATACTAGAATTATGATGACAAAATATATTGCATTAGAGTAATAAATGCATTTTTTTTTTAATTTTCAATCTATAAAGAAAGAAAAAATGACCATGCTTTAGTATTCAATGAAGTTTGATTATGATGCAACAAATTCACATGAGACAGACAAAAAAAGCTGAGAAAAATGAAAAACTAAGTATACAAAAAAGCTGAAAAATCTCCCTGCAGAAGATAATTAAAAATTAATTTTTTCTACTATTCATTCTGTTGTAAGTTTCTATTTTTTTATATAAATCAATGTATTCATGTTTTAAATTTGGTGCTTATATTTATTATTTAAACAAGTAAATAAATAAAAACACCTTACGTTTTTTATCCTGTTATAATCCCAATAAAAAATTTAAAAATTATATCTGAATAGATTATTTTGGCAAAGAAAATAATTAGGTGCCATTTACGCCTGACTATCACATTTTAATTTCTAACCCTGATACAATTTAGACCTGAAAATTGAAACTAAAGTTATTCATCACTGATAGATCTTTTTAGTGTATTCACCACCTTAAGAAAAATTTTCAGTTAATTACAGACACGAATAAACATATTTTTAATCATATATGAGAAGCATGTTTCAGGGACAAATCTTGCGATTACTTTATTCATTCCCACTGATTTACAATTTTGTACATTTTGGAATAAAAGCATGTTTTTTTTTTAAAAAAAAAAAAGATATTAATTAGCTGGTTTTTGTTAAGTGCTCATTTAAAAATTACATTTTTTTAAAAAAGGGTGTATATTCACGCAATGCCCCCCCCCCCCCCTTATTTTCAGTCAACGAAATTTGGAATGTTTTTGGGTCACTTTATAAAACGTTTGCATTTTGGCCAAATAAAAATCAACTGCATAGTTACAGCTTCAACAAAACGACAAGTACTGTATGTAAAAGGCACAATGATTTTCTTTAGTAAATTTTTAATTTAACAGAAGTAGTAATTTTACTGAAAATTCAAGTGCAACTAACAAAGACAATGACACCGTTGCTACACAAATCAGGAGAAAAAAATTCCATGAGTTTTCACAGTCTCTTTTATTAAAAGCAAAATAGATGACACACAATCATGCAACAGTAGAATCTAACATGTTTACAAGTCAAATGAACATACCTAGGGCGTATTAATTTAATTAACTTACTATAGTTAGGAAAGACTATAGAGTTGATTTTTTTCTTCATTATAAAAAGCACTAACATTTAAAAAAAGATTTGATTGTGAAAAAATTTTCCAATGTGTTTCGAAATTTTTTTTTTAATTCCTGAATTTTCACCGTTTTTTGCAATAAATTTTGAAATTCCCAGAGTTTGCCTTTTTTTTTTTTAAAAAAAAAAAAGGCAAACTCTATAAATTAATAATTTAAAATAAGTTTAAAATTATAAATCAATTTAAAAGAAGTTTATAAGTTTAAAGTAAGTTTAAATAAATATTTTCTGGTAGTTCTCATTTTGTTTGAAGATGTAATACTTGGTATTCAAATGAATGTAAAAATCAGTTCACCAGCACAGGGATGAGATTAGCAAAGACAAAAAAGATTAAGCTGTACGCAAAGGCAAGATGTTGAAATGAATACAGTAAAACTTGGATAATTCAAAGTTGAAGGGACCAGAAAAAAATTCGAAATATCCAAAAATTCAAATTACATATACTATTTTGTCAAAAAAAAGTAATAAATTAAAACTCTACGATCAGAGATTTAACACAAACTTTATATCTAAGAATACCACTACATTACCCCCCCCCCCCCATTAAATCAATATTTTTTTTACGAGCTTAATTATTCAACACTTTTTAAAAAATAGTCAAATATTTTTTATTTCTTTTTTAAGTAGAATCTTTGTGTCATACCATATGACCTGATACAAAAATAGAATCTTCTACATTACACATGACTTTCAATTCACAAAACCTCAAAGTTCATACATATGCACCATATCTTCTGGTGCACCAGCTAGGGGCTTCTATTGTATTTCCTTATCCTTCTTTTGAAAGAATATAAAAATTGATAATGCACTTCAGATGAGTAAAATCTCGGGAACAAATTTTACTGTAATATTTTAAAAGTAATCGTATGAATTATTCGAATTATCCACAATTTTTTAACATTATTTTAATACAAAATTCAAGGGACCATGTAAAATATTCGAATTATCCAAAATTTTGAATTAAAGTTTCACTGTACTAGAATTTTGATGACAAAATCTATTATACAAGAGTAATAATATGTTTTTTAATCTTCAATATACAAAAAAAGGAACAAATGATTATGCTTTTGTATCCATACAAGTTTTATTATTTTTTGTTTTTAATATTACATTCTTAATGAAGAAGCAACATCAAATGATAGATGCATCAAAGAGGAAGAATTTTATTTAGCGAGTTTTTTATTGAAATGCATCATCAGCATCAGAAATTGACATTTCATAACACAATTCAATAAAGATCTAAACTGAGACAAGAAAATAAAACCTTAATTCAAGAATTTCAAGCAATTCATTGTCTTTTAAATAAAAATCTAATAGTTAACAAGTTTTTTTTCTTCTTTTTATGATAACTTCATTTTTTAAATTAAGATACATCAGTAGTAAATAAATTTATATTTGAGCTAATGATATAAATACCAATTTAATAGAAAAAGCAACATAGTTTTTTTTTTTTTTTTTTCCTTTCTTTCTTTTCAAAAATATTCTTAATTAAGACTCAATATCTAATCATACAAGGAAAAATGATTTTATCTAGTGCAATAAAATGGGTTGCAGTTTTTTTTTTTTTTTTTTTTTTAATGCTATTTTCATTTTGCTCACTACTATTTTCAAACAATTTTTATTTAAATATAGTGGTAATAATATAAAATACAAAAAAATATAGGACCTCTGTAACCCCTGCAGTTGTGTCCAGATAGTTTTTCCTCAAGGGAGACTTTTACTGGAGGATTTAGTATTTCCAAATAAACAATATGCAAATCTACAAAAAGCTGAAGAAAATCCGACAGCAAAATGCAAATGTAGAGTATATTCTGTAGTAGTGACACAACAAAAAACACAGCTTTTGGGGATTTTTATGAGTGAATCAGAAACATCCTTTATGAAGAGCATATTTAAATATCTTTAAAATTGAGTCATTTTATAAAAAAAAAAAAAAATTATATATATAATGATTTACATATAATTTTTCTATCTACAAATCTTCAGATAATAAAAATATTTTGAATTATTTCCTGACCAGTTTTAATTTTAAATAATAGGCAATTTATATATTCATGCTTGAAAAACTTCATTTTAAGTGTCCCATAATTCGAGAAAAATTTCGACGTCAAATTTGTTGCATTTTTACACATTTTGAGGCACTGTTCGCTCTTTTTTTCGAACAGTAAACAAACAAGGACGATTCTATTCTAGGAATAAAATTGCTCTACTTAGATTACTATCAAAGCTAGACAACAGGAAGTGCTGGGATTGATTTCAAGTCATGCTTGTCGGCCTAGCCACTGGAAATTTTTCCATAGTTTATCCAAAGGTTACGCGAATATCGGCTAGGACTACTTTGAAAGAACTTCACGAATGACACCCCCCTTAGGTCCAGTTCCCTAATGTAGACAACTGGCCTTAAACCGAACACCACCACACCCCTGTTTTTGAAATTTAGCAATTTTCAAAGAAAATATATAGTGAATGTTAAAGGATTAAGTCACTTTTTAAACATTTTTTGGTTCATTTATCACTTTTGTCACCTTTTAAAAAATCTTACATGTCTGCTTCATTGCAACATAGCAGCGTCACCTGCAGGGCAATTTATTCCAAAATGTAATCAACATTAATTTATATTCAAGATTTAACTATATAAACAAAGTTTTGTGGAATACAATCTATCATTTCATAAGATACAACACCCACAAAATTTTGGTAACACATACATAACACACAGATAGACAGATAAACATTTTTAAAAATTGTCAAACTGTTCAAGACATTTCAAAATGTGTAAATCCATCGAAAACCAGAACTGATTCATGAATCTAATACCTTCTTTTTGTGAATAGAAGAGAGTAATAAAACATCAATATTTTTATCATTTTCATAATTTCAAATAGAAACCAACCTATATTCTTGCCAATTTATTTTATATTTTAGATAATCCTAAAGAATATATTTGTTATTATAGGCTTTTATCTTTTTTTTTTTTCATGCAGTATTACACTTTAAATTAGAAAATTATTTCTGTCTGCTATATTATTTTATGGAACGGAATAAGAAGAGAAAGAATATTTAATGCTTAAGTGCTCCATTTATTTTATTTCATTATAGAGAAAATGTAAAATAAATACTAAACAAAAAAACATTTTAAACATATTTCAAAGACAAGTCATGATTGTGGCAATTATTTTGCTAAATAATTATCAAATTTTCCTATGTCTACAACTGAAGGAAACAGCTAACGTTTTAGGTTGCGAAGTTAAAGGGACCTTACAGACTTGACATTTAACACATTGAAAACTGGTTGTCATTCTCATTTTTTCTCTCTCATACTGGGATCCCTTACTCTGCATTGGATCTCAAATATATCTAAACAAAATCCCATGCTAACTTGCAACTGATTGGGTTAAAAATATCACCCTTGGCTGCAGGGTTTTTCTTTTGTTTAAGATAACGATGGGAGACCAGAACAGCTCTTGGCCGGACGATGGCTATAAAACAGTAGTCACAAGCTAACATTAATGATTACAACTGGTGTTTACTACACAACTAGATGGGAATAGAACTCCCAAGTGTTTGAAACAATGGATATGAAATAAAAATTCCTTTCTTAAATTATAATAAACCAAGAAAACTAATTTAAAAAGGTTTTGAAGTTTATAAACATCTATGCTAACTCATTATATTCCAAGTCTCATTTTGGAACCATATATCATATCTTCTCTAACAAAATATTTTTTTTTTTTTAATTATTTAAACTACATATGATTAGAAATGCATGACATTAAAACCCAAAATATAAGAAAATTCAATTTTTTTCAGTAAGATTCATATAGCGGCATTCAATGTGTAAATAGTAATTATTAATAAAATAAAACTTTTTCTGAGAAAGATTGTGAAACTTCCAATTATAACCCCTCCCCCAACAAATTTTCCATCATAAAAGTAGAGTTTACAATTTGAATTTTACAGTACTTTAAAATCAATACAAAATAATTTGCACTCAAGTTACATTACACACACACACACACATATATATATTGATATATATAGCAGTTAAACAAATCAAAATACAATTCTTAAAAAAAAAAAAAAAAAATTATACCTTGGCAAGAAGCTTTGGCATTTTATAGCGGTAAAATTGGTCTGTAAGACTACGGTTTACATTTATATTACTCATGATTACTTTATAAGAACTGAACTGTTAATTATAAAGAGTGGAGGGATCAGAGAGCTGTTTTTGATTGCAGAGTGTTGTGGTGGGTGGAGAAAGAACTGCAAGAAACTGGCCTGCCACGTTCCCTGCTTTGTGTCAGAAATATGGGAGATGAGGCTGAGAAGACGAAAAGTCACGATCTGAAAGGCCGTAATTTTTGATGGTTACAAAGCACCCTAGAAAGGGAAAAAAGCAAAAAAATCTTAACACAAATAAATGAACCCTCAAAATATTATTGTTTCAGATTTCTTTTTAAAGAATTTTCTTACCTTACTGCTTGCCAATTGGTGTCCCACGGCTTTCGGCAATGCATAAACCTTTGTAAGCCTATAATTTTTGAATTAGATGACACAATTGACTCTTCCTGATAGTGAGCTGGATTTCCACGGCCTAAGTGTTCTGGTTTAAAATAAATAAGATCTTTTAATACAGATAAAGTACATTTATTAGCAAAATGCATTACACCACTTATTTTTCTGTCAAATATTATTTAAAATTAAAACTATTCTAATCTAAATTATTTATTCCACTTTAGGGCAGGGCAAGTCCTAAATAACAGAGCAGGCAAGCAATGCTTTTTTTAAAAACAGGTTATCGTTTATTGATGTCTAACATGCAGCTGTTTAGTTCATAAAGAGACTTGGCTTCTTTGAAATAGCACCACAGAAGGTTTTATATAAAAGCTTACATTTCCCTTTAATATTTATAAATTGAACTATATTAGGCTTTATCAATGATAGAGTTGTAAAATTCTCGAGAATAATCTTTCTGAGAATATTCTCCTCAGTGGCGCACCCAGAATTTCTGTCTGGAGGGGGCTGAAGAATAATTGGGTCCTATAGTTATAGTAATAGGTTTATGGCCATATACGCAGCAGCAGCGTCTTGTAAACTAAAAATAGGTGAAGAGCTGAGAAATAACATTTAAGTAGTTTTAATGCATAATTTTTATTAAGCATAACTTTACATTTAAATAAAATGAGTATTTCATATAAATTTAATGAAAAGCAAACTAATTTATTTCATTTTAAAATATACCTTATATAGGCTTTTCAATTTTGGCTGATCAATTTCGATCACAATCGTGATCATCTTCAGAGCCACTTGTTACGCCTTCGTCCTTCGTTTTATAGTTTCGCGGTTTGTTGTCAGAGTTACTTCGCTTCACTTCGGATTCTTGTAAGAGGTGTTGCCATGCAGCTGGGATGATGGAATGTTCTCTATTGTTTACTGTGTTGGGGTTAGTGATAATTTCAAGGGCCTCCCGTTTTAGAGCGTAGTTATGGTTATTGTAGGGAGCTATTTTTTGGATGTTAATAGAGTTAATGCTTATTGGGTTATTATTATGGGTAGTGGAGAAAGCGGTAGAGGTTTTTCCTAGTTTAAGATCTGCACGGTGTTCTTTTTCACGTTCGGCTATTTTTCGTTTAGTCATCCCGATGTAGCAGGCTTTTTTACTATTGATATGTTCGAAGTTGATTTTATAAATTCCGGAGGTGTGGTTTTGTGGAATGGGGTCTTTTTCGTTCCGGATGTGTTGAAAGATATTTTTGTCAGGTTTTATTGGAATGTTTACGTTATTATTTTTAGCTTCATTTTTTATTTTAATGCTGGCGCCGTTACAAAAAGGGATTGCGGTGGTAAAATTAGGTTTAGGTTTCTGGGCGTTATTGATTTTGTTAAGAGATTTTAGGCGTTTTTTGTATAATTTATTTATAAGATTTTTAGAGTAGTTAGCTTTTGCGGCGATTTTTTTGATATTGTTAAGTTCTTTATTTAGTAATTGTTTGTTAGAGCAGATTAAAATAGCGCGGTTGATATAAGATTGAATGGCGGATAATTTGTAAGTGAGGGGGGTTTTACAATTTTTGTTTATAATTTCAGTGTTAGTAGTGGGTTTTCTGTAAACGGTAGTGTCGATGGTGTTATTAGGGTTTTTTATGATTTTTATATCAAGAAAGTTTAGAGTATTGTTTGTTTCTTTTTCAATTGTGAATTTAATGTTATTATCTAAGGAATTAAGGTTTGTTAGAAGGTTATCTGGATTTTCAGTGTCGGGAATGATGGCAAAGATGTCGTCCACATATCTAGTCCAAAGTTTACAATTTTTGATTATATGGTTGGCTGAATTTTCAATAAGGCGGAGTTTCAATTCGGCATCTAGTCCAAAGTTTACAATTTTTGATTATATGGTTGGCTGAATTTTCAATAAGGCGGAGTTTCAATTCGGCATCTAGTCCAAAGTTTACAATTTTTGATTATATGGTTGGCTGAATTTTCAATAAGGCGGAGTTTCAATGCCGAATTGAAACTCCGCCTTATTGAAAATTCAGCCAACCATATAATCAAAAATTGTAAACTTTGGACTAGATATGTGGACGACATCTTTGCCATCATTCCCGACACTGAAAATCCAGATAACCTTCTAACAAACCTTAATTCCTTAGATAATAACATTAAATTCACAATTGAAAAAGAAACAAACAATACTCTAAACTTTCTTGATATAAAAATCATAAAAAACCCTAATAACACCATCGACACTACCGTCTACAGAAAACCCACTACTAACACTGAAATTATAAACAAAAATTGTAAAATCCCCCTCACTTACAAATTATCCGCCATTCAATCTTATATCAACCGCGCTATTTTAATCTGCTCTAACAAACAATTACTAAATAAAGAACTTAACAATATCAAAAAAATCGCCGCAAAAGCTAACTACTCTAAAAATCTTATAAATAAATTATACAAAAAACGCCTAAAATCTCTTAACAAAATCAATAACGCCCAGAAACCTAAACCTAATTTTACCACCGCAATCCCTTTTTGTAATGGCGCCAGCATTAAAATAAAAAATGAAGCTAAAAATAATAACGTAAACATTCTAATAAAACCTGACAAAAATATCTTTCAACACATCCGGAACGAAAAAGACCCCATTCCACAAAACCACACCTCCGGAATTTATAAAATCAACTTCGAACATATCAATAGTAAAAAAGCCTGCTACATCGGGATGACTAAACGAAAAATAGCCGAACGTGAAAAAGAACACCGTGCAGATCTTAAACTAGGAAAAACCTCTACCGCTTTCTCCACTACCCATAATAATAACCCAATAAGCATTAACTCTATTAACATCCAAAAAATAGCTCCCTACAATAACCATAACTACGCTCTAAAACGGGAGGCCCTTGAAATTATCACTAACCCCAACACAGTAAACAATAGAGAACATTCCATCATCCCAGCTGCATGGCAACACCTCTTACAAGAATCCGAAGTGAAGCGAAGTAACTCTGACAACAAACCGCGAAACTATAAAACGAAGGACGAAGGCGTAACAAGTGGCTCTGAAGATGATCACGATTGTGATCGAAATTGATCAGCCAAAATTGAAAAGCCTATATAAGGTATATTTTAAAATGAAATAAAATGAGTATTTTTAGTTAAATTTATACTCTATAAATGAATACAGTGTAAAATGTTAGGTGAAATGCCTCTTCACCTATTTTCGATCCATGAGCGCTGCTGGTATGCAGACATACGTATAGTAAAGAATCTGTTTTAAATGTTTCTTTTGAAATAAAGCAATGGAGGAATTTATCTTGATATATAACAAGCTAAGTTACAGTAGTTCGGTCATTTGGGGGTGGAATTGAGCCTGCAAACATGAAGTTGTAGGTTCATCTACAATCAAAAACTGCTGTGTGCAATATGACAAGCTGGTGAATATAAAATTCGCCAGAAATGAAATGTCCCCCCCCCCCCCCAATATTTCCATCGAAAATAAACTTTGATCAAATTTAATACTCTATGAATTATAACAGAATTTCCGTGTAAAATTTTACATGGCTATTTTTATTTAATTATCTGAAGTATAGGGGCGATGCTCGTCAACACAGCAAGCAGGGGTCAGAACCTCTTAATATCCCAAAACATTAATTCTAATATATAATATATTACTTAGAAATATTTGTTCAGTTAGTAAATATTTCAAGCGTTACCTTTCAGAGTAATGTCATTACAGGATATTGTAGTTCAATAATATATTATGAAATTTGAATTTTTATAACAGGTAAAAATTGCATTATCCAAGAACGGGGCTTAGATCTCAGTGACATCAGAAGCAAAAATGAAATCTGTGCATGGATCCTACTGTATTGTCTATAAAAAAAATAAGTGACTTTACCCTCCCAAGCATCTGTAAAATATCTTGACATATTGTAATCGGGGCATTTTCTTACTTTGAACAATAAACTACACCTTTTGGCATTCCTCTAAATTGGTATATTTTTAGAAAAATAATTTTACGTATTTGTGATTAATCCATTAAATTTTATCTTTAGCAATTGATGCGAAATTTCACTAGTATGTTTTTGTGCTGGCGGCATTTAAAGGGTTTAACACGAATATGCAAAGTTCATTTTTAATTTAAAATATTGTTTTAGAGGAACAACTAAGAGCAGGGCTGATTTTTATTTTACATCAAATGAGAATTTTCATTTGCCGATGCGAATGTGTTAATTTTGCCAGGGACAAAACAAACTTTCACAAAAATGCTATAAATACTCATAAATTAAAATACAAAATTGTATGAGCCTGGTATCCCATTTTTCTGACAAATACATCCTTGCTTACTTCTACATCAGATTGCTTCTTCTGCCTGACTTTTTAGATACTTACTCGAATTCGTGATAACAGTATATGTTTTAGGAGCTTAGAAGCCTATCCCTAAAAACTGCAATGGAATGTCTAGGGTATCTTTCAACTAAAAATCAAAGAACTAGCTCATTGTTTTTGTATTTGACAGTAAGGATTTCCAAAATTCCTAATATTTAATGTATAATCAATAAACTATTTTTGCTTACAGTATCTGTGTTTGAGTAATATATATATATATATATTTTTTTTTCCTGCATATCTGAAAATTTTTTACTATGTCAGCTGGTTCTGGAGGGGGCTTGAGCCCCCTAAGCCCCCTCCGTGGATGCGCCACTGATTCTCCTGGAAGAGAATAATCGAGAATTTTCTCATTGAAGCTATAACAGTGGGTAATTTTGAAATGTGTGCTCTGTATAAGTATTAATTTATGTGCAAGTTTAGAAATTTATGAAATTTTGCTTTTAATAAAATCAGATTAATTAAATAAATCTATTTAGTTGTAGATAATAATAAAAAAAAAATTCTCTTCAAGCCTAAAAGATGAAATTTTATAAATTATTGAAGATAAAAATCTAGTGATAACTCAAGTAATAAAGGAATGAACCATTAAACGAGATTTTTTTTTTTTATTTCATTACAGACACTTATTTCTAAAGGGTGACATTTAATGAAAAATATTTCTATTATCTATGTTTTTGCTGTAAAAATGTTTTACACTTATCTGTATGAAATAAAAATTGTTTTATCCAACATGCACTTAAAGAATAAACTTATTTATATAGGACTGTTCACAGTTCAAAAAGAAATTGTTTTTTCATAGAGAGAAGTGACAAATTGACATGTGTAGCTTACAACAGGAATTACTAAAAGAAAAAGTAAAAACAAAAACAGTTGAGTTTAAACAAAGTAATGTCGATAACAAAGAACTGCACGAGTTGTTGGTATAAAGAAGGTAGCTTGATTGAATGATCTGTTACTGAAAAACAAAACTTTGATCCTAAATTTTCTGTAACATTATTTTTAAGCTATATGTTATATTAGTTTTCAATCTGAGTAGAACGTATGCACAATCTTTCCATAAATGACCAGACACTTTTGATTTCATACTTTTTTTTAGAGATCTCAAAAAGTACTAAAGAAAATCATCTTGAAACTTCAGGAGTGTAGTGTAAAGAGCATGTTATACCTCATACATGCCAGTTAAAGTTTTATGCCAAAAGTAGGGGGACCAATAAAAAATTAAAGAAAAATGAAAGTGCTTGGCATCACCCTGTACAAAGTATTGCTTGAAATCCAATCTGGCTACAGAATGTGATTACAGTGCTCTTCCTTATTATCTGTATAAATGTTTATGTCTTTACTGCATGTAATCAGGGAGCTATAGGTTTCTTTAAAAAATTTCAAAAACAATTTTCACGTTTTTTGCTATAACACGCAAGGGTATTAAAAAACCCAGAGCAAAGCTATTTTCAGGAAACTCTGTATACAATATTAGACACAGCATACTGCAATCAAAATGAAAAAATATTAAATATCTGATGAAATATGAGCATTTTTACTAAATTTTTAACTGTGCATGTGTAAGATTAAGCGAAATTTCATTTGCATAATTTAACAGCCAAATGTATTAAGGTACTAAATAAAAACCCCAAACATGTATCGTGTAAACTTAAAAAGTGCTACGCCACAGAATGAACTGCTATTCAGTTTCTCTTGAAAAGAAAGCTAAATTATAAGGGATTTTACTCAAATTTTTATTTTGATTCAATGAATGGTAATACAGTTTTCAATGATTGTAAATAAATATTGAGAAAAACCCCTTATCAATTTCTTATTTTGGGGAAACTGAAATTCAGTTCATTCAATGGCATAGAATTTTGTAAGTTTACACAATACTTGTTTGAGGTTTTCATATAAGTAGCTCAATACATTTGGCTATTAAATCATGCAAATAAAATTTCGCTAAATCTTATGCATGCACAGTCCAAAATTCAGTAAATACTCTCATTTTTCATATTTTTTCAATTTGATTAGAGTATGCTGTGTCTAATATTGTATGCTGAGTTTCCTGGAAATAGCTTTGCGCTAGGTGTAATACCTTACGTGTTATAGCTAAAAAAGTAAAATTTTTTTTGCAATTTTTTAAAGAAACCTTCATATCTCCCCGATTACATGCGGTAGAGATATAAAAATTTATGCAGCTAATAAGAGTCCCATAATCACATGCTACAACCAGATTGCATTTCAAGCATTATGTTTTACAGGGTGATGCCAAACACTCATTTTTCTTTAATTTTTTTTACTGGTCCCTCTTTCACTTTTGGCACAAAACTTAAACTGAAATGTATGAGGTATAACATATTCTTTGCACTCCTGAAGTTTCAAGATGATTTGTTTAATACCTTTTAAGATATTTTTTAAAAATGTCTGAAATCGAAAGTGTCCAGTCTCATTAATGGAAAGGTAGTTTATTTTATCATTTATTTATTATAAAATGCTGTTAAATTTGCTAACTTTTTAGCGCAATTTTATTTTTTAATTACAGCTTTTTAGGATTCAGAAATTTTTTCCAAGCATATTAATTTTCATGTAGACACCATCAAATTATTGATTAATAAAAAATCGTCAACATAAAGATAATAAACCTGTGGCTTATATAAAGAATAAGACTTACAGAAATATGTATTGAAATTTTATTTTTCCGACTGAGTGAAAATAATGCCTGGACCGGGAGTCAAACCCCGGATCTGGGGTTCGACTCCCGGTCCAGGCATTATTTTCACTCAGTTGGAAAAATAAAATTTCAATAACTATGGTTTTCTTCCAATCAATTGATTGTGGATTGTAATAAAAAAAAAATCACAGAAATATGAATTAGATTTCTTTTTAGAAAATCTTTGAGGAGAGCATTCTCTTTAAATGTCCCAATATTAATGATTGTTTTGTTACAAATGCAAATCTGTAGGCATTAAAAAAAAAAAAAATTAAATTTGTATTTTAATATGAATTATTTATTATTTGGACTTTCTGTCATGGAATAAGTATTGAATGTTAGAAAAATTGCTTTTCGGAGCTTACTGGAGAATATTCTATTGAAAATTATGAATTTTAAAGAAAACTTCATGAAATAAAGTTTTTTCTAGTTATGTATGTTAAACTGAATAATTATGAATAAGTTTTATAATTTATGTCATAAACATGAAAAAAATTTTTGTATTTAAGAAAAATAAGAATATTCTTGATTATTCTCTGAATTTGGAGCTTCGGAGAATACCTATTCTCGTTCTCAGAGAATATTCTCATCTCACATCTCTAAGGGGAATAAAATATATGAGTGAGCGATATTGAACAATTCTACTTCTTCATAGGCTCTGGAATCTAATTAGGTAAGTTTAAAAAAGAACATTGACATTTATGTTGTGGATGGAAAACAATTAGAAATCTCAAGGATTACAGGAGGCATTTGATCGCCGATTGCTAGGGGGTGGAAGTAAGAGTACCATAAAAAAGTTACATGAGTGAAATATATTGAACAATTCTACCTCTTTATAGGTTCTAGAACCTAATAAAGCAAGTTTAAAATGAACATTGACATTTATGCCATGGATGGTGAAATATTGTGATTTCCAATCTTTCCTACCAAATTTGGGACACTTGGAATCTCTGCACAATACTATTTTGAAAATAATCTGCAGACTGTTAAAAAAAAAATCTGTGACGTACGTCTTGCATTTTTTGCTATGGGGTTCTACACCAGCTAAAAGATCCCACTTTTTGAATTGTAAGTATTAAGCAATTAGGGAAAGATACTATACAATCAACGCATTCAAATTCCAATAATTTATTTTGAATTAAAAATCAATATACTCAGTCATAATTCTGTCAGACAAAATTTCATTCATAGTAGTTTTTTTTTTTTTTTTTGGGGGGGGGGGGGTATAACGACTTCATACACGCACTAATTACACAAAAATCAATATTTTTAAAATCCTCTATGTGGTTCACTAGCTTCACTCATGAAAATTACATAATTTTCTTTTTTTTCACATTCAAATTGGCCCTAGTTACAGTGAGTGCAAAAGATCGCCTTAAATTCAACATGCCTTGGGAGAATTGCTGCATTGTTGACATTTTATAATTGTTGACTATTTTTTTTTTATATATATACTCAGTGGCATACCTAGGATTTTATTTCAGGGAGGGCTGAGTTAAGTTTGATAATGTTTCATAGTGTACCTGTGTACAGAAATCATGCATACTCTTAATCACACAAGTTACCACTGAAAGTTAATTTTTCTGGAAATAAGGAAAGTTAAAAATCTAATCATCATATGAAATCACTATCTATGATTTCCTATCAAAATCATTCAAGCAGTTTCCTAGAAGACAAGATTTCTACTATACATTATTACAGGGTAGCAACAGCTAATTTTTATGAAAAATAAGGCAAGTGAGACAGTTTTTCTTCTATAAAAAAATCTTTTTTTTTTTTTCAAAATCGTTCTGCAATTTCCAAGAAAGAGTTTACGCCACATTCCTTCTAGATGGTGTGTGGATTACCAGTGAACTCTAAAATGGAGTTGAAGGTTATTTCAGTTGAAAATGTCATCTCAAAAACACACCAACTCTAAATATTTTTCAAAGTCATCTGAGTAAAAAAGAGTAAATGCGAAATATTCTAAAGAGAATGTCAGATTTTTGTGCTGACAATTTAATATCCCCTAAATCTGAATTTTTATCAAAATCTTTCAAACAATTTCTAAGAAAACCACATCTCTGTCATATTTTGCATTATGCAAAATGAAAGGTTAACAGTCAACACTACAAAGATGAGGAAAAAAACGGATTTCTCATCTCAAAAAACCCTTACAGCTAGTTTATATCAAAACCATTAGAACCATTTCCTAGAAACTTTCTGCTGTAATTTGGAACAGATGGAGTGAATGCTAACTGTAAACGTTAATTTTCCTGAAGATGAAAAAAATTCAGTTTGAATTGTCACATAAAAAACCCCCTAAACCTTAAATAATTTTCAAAATCGTTCAAGCAATTTCCAAGAAAACCAAATTTCAGTCATATTTTTCTATGGTGAAGCGAGGGTTAAGACAGCAATGAACGCTAACTTTCCTCGAGACGTGGATATGTCAAGTAAGTAGTGATGTGGGGTGGAAAATTTTCTGCGGAAAATTTTCTATTTTGGAAAATTTTCCAGAAAATTTTCTACTATGTTTTTCCGGAAAATTTTCCAACCAAAAAAACAATTTTTTTAGTAAATCTTTTGCATGATATATTTAAATTTTCTTTTATTAGTCATAGTAATACTATATACAGTGTGAAAAACAAAAGTTTCTGATTAAAGTGATCATTTAGAAAGTCGTTTTTCAAATTCAGGCAGCAATTCTGACTTTGGTCACCTTATTGTCTCTGCTCTGGTTCTAAGAGTGACTCAGAAAGTTAGGACATTGCCATAATCTTCGTTAAATATTCAATTAAAAAAAAAAAAGAAAAACTTAAAAAAAGAAAAATTGCTTTAATTACAAATTTGGCATTGTTGAAAATTTTAGAGAAAAATCTTATATAAAACATAATTATATATTTTTTAAATCATTTTTTTAAAACTAATTTCTAATGTGGAATTTTTTTTATTTTTTTTTTATTTTTTTTTATGCAAGCAACAGGAAATACCATTAATTGCCTAAATAAATAAACAGCAAGATTTTGATTAAAATTTAAGGAAATGAAATAGATAAAATGAATCACATCATATCTTGTAACTGAAGGTTTAGTTGAAAGAACTCAATATTTCTATATTTGCTTGAAATATCCGAAATTGACTTGTACTTGAAAAATCTCATAAAGGTGCTACATTTAAAGTTAAATAATATACAGGGGTGCAGAATATGTCCGAACGCGCGAACGATGTTCGGGGGAAATTCTGGCTGTCTGGGGAAATTTTGAATATGTATTAATCAGGGGTCGATCCAGGCAAAATTTGGGTCCCTTTTACGGCCCCTTCACAAAATTCCACATAGCAAAAAGGGACCCTTCACAAAATTCAAATTCATAAAAAGGGACCCTTCACAAAATTCAAATTCATAAAAAGGGACCCTTCACAAAATTCAAATCCATAAAAAGGGACCCTTCACAAAATTCAAATTTATAAAATGAGTCCCTTCACAAGATTTTGTTTTTAAAAATGATCCTTTTATTAAATGTTTTCATATTTTCAGTATTAATTTTAATTAATGCCTTAATTTGGCTCAACGAAACTCTATTAACTTGATATTAAACATTACATAAAGTGATTGTAAAAACTGAAGATTTTACACAATATTTTACTTTTTCACAAAAATATTTTGTATTTCACAAAAATAAATAAAAATTTCACAAAATAATTTGTTTTTCACAAAAAAGGGACCCAAAAATTAAAACCTGGATCGACCCCTGATTATCTTAGAATAAAATAAAAATGAAAACGGAAGTAAGACAAAATTACTGAAAAAACAAACTTTCTAATATTAAACTACAAATTAACAGCTGTATTCTTCTGTTGCAAGTGTATTCCCTTTAAATACCCATTAACCCCCCCCCCAAAAAAAAAAAAAAAAAAAAAAAAAAAAAAAATCTTTTAGATAATTGGTTGATGCGTTATTTTGGGGGAAATTTCAGAGGTCTGAACATTTTCTGCACCCCTGAATAATAATAATAATCTCAAACTTCCAGATTAATATTTTTGAATACAGGATTACATCCATTATCCAACACCATCAACTATTAAAAAATATGATTCTGTGTTCGCAAATTATGCTTAAAAATAGAACAAATCGTAAAAAGTGAAAATCAAAAGAATTTTGATGAAATGAACCCTTGCATGGTCCTTACCAATTACCTTGTACAGTTGGCAGCAAAATTATTGACGCGCTAGCAATAATTTCTATTTAAAAGATGTGCACCTAATATTATTTTGTTAAGTAAATATTTATCGAGTCATGATCTTAGTCTTATACTGTTTATAAAAAAGTAAGTTCATGATAAAAATTAGTGATCAAACTAAAGAAAAAAAAAGAAAGAAAAAGAAAAATACGGATGTGTGTTGCTGCCATTAGCAGCCAAGCTCCATATTATTCTAAACAGAAATTCGTTATGATAATTACCTCTGGATTTTGGTTTTTTTTTCTAAATTCTGTTTGGTTTCAGAATATTCACAATTGTTAAATTTGTCCTTGTTTTTCAAAAACAGTTTTTTTTTTTTTTTTTTTAATGTTTTATTTTGAAATTATAAAGTGCAAAAAAGAACTTTGATCATTTTTTTTCCACTTTGTAACTTCAGTGTGAAGTATTAGAAATTAAATAAATAAATTTTGGGGGAAACAAAGGCAAATTTAATTTTTCTAGAATATTTTTTTTTTTTTTTTTTTTATAATGAAAACAAAGTTAAAAAAAAAAAAATCATTAATTCTCATAAAGTTTTTTCATATATAAAAAAATGGGGTTCAGCTGTTGGCAGCGATATGTGAGGGTCTCTGACAGCTACAGAATGTTCACAGACACATATAGATTATTCAACCATTATACATGCAAAACAGTCATTAAAAATTATAACTTTCTAGCTTTATACATGTTTAATAAACCATTAAATCATAATTTCTGTGTTTTGTTTATTAATTTCTTTTTGAATTCAATAATTATTCATACTTTTCTTTGAATAGTTTTGTTTACTTGTAGCCTTTTATGTATTTGGTTTTTATTTTACAAAACCTTCATAATTTAGAGATTGAAGGCTAATTTTCGTAAACATGAGGTAAAGTCTGATAGATTTGGCATCTCAAAAAACACTTAAACCTAAGTTTTTATTAAAGTAGTCATATTCATTTCCTTTCCTAGTAAACCTTAATTCCGTAATAATATTTCAACCGGCAGCTGATGGGTTAGTAATGAGTGTAAATTTTCCTAAAGATATGTCCAATCGATTTAGTTCTCTGAAGTCTAAAAACACATAACCCCAAACTTTCATAAAAATCATTATATCCATCTCCGAGTAAACCCAATTTCTGCTATTGTTGCAACTGGCCAATAAAGAGTTTGAAGATGAGGATAAGCCTAGGGTTAGAAATAAGCAGTCGTTAGTCGTATTTTGCGACCAGTTTTTTTTCATTTTGACGCCTAGAATTCCAATCATAGGTGCCATATTTGACGCCTGGACTATTTCCCCATCATATCTAATAATTTTTTCAATCCCATCAAACTGTAATACAAGTCTATTTCATTGTATTTCTCAATCCTGTCATTGGAATCATAGATGATTGGCTGTTGAAATCAAGCTTATAACAGTTCTCAATGGCAGACTGGTTGTTAGGGAACCATGCTTAGATTACTTGTCAATGTGGTGAGCAACCATTCAACGTATGGTTTGGAGCAAGTAGCAGTGTTCTTATCTTAAGAATTTTAAACTCTTACTTCTCAACTCTATTCATCAGTTTAGTTCGCTGTGCTAAACACATGCACATGTTTATTATTTTACGCTTATTTAGAGTTTCAGCATTTGTAAATGCTGCATCAATGTCATGCAAAATATTCTCACATTTTGTTACCAACAATATGAGCAATGCCTCAAAATCACCAACTGAGGAGAAAGAGAACAAAGAATCTGCAGGATGTGTAAGAAAAGAAAAATCAGCAGTATGCAAAAACAAGTTCATCCTACAACTTTATTATTTTTTAATATATATATTTAATTACGGATAGCAACTAGATTTTTTCTTTGACGCCCAAAAAATTTAATCCAGGCGTCATTTTGATGCCTAGTTTCAAAATTCTTATTTAACACTGGATAAGCCTAATCATTTTTTTTACCTAAAAATCCCCTAATCCCAAACTTTCATCAAAATCGTTAGAATCATTCCCAATATATATATAAAACAAGTCCAGTGATTGACTCGTTTAATATAAGAAGGATTTACATTAACAACATATTCAAGTTACCAAAATAATACTAATAACAATTTAATTGATAATATTGATAGAAATTATAAGTGAAGTCATATAAAGAGGGAAGATATAAAAATGACACTTGAAAATTCTATATGCATATTTCCTTCAATTTTATTATGTGTATCTGCTGGAATTTTTTTTTTTAACCCTTTGGGTACGGATTTATTTGAGAATATATTTGCATGTGGAACGGATATAATTTTTTGTTGCTTGGAGTAGTATGTAAAAGCAGTACATTTTATGTAAGAATTTATTTATTTCTAAAATATTGTTGACATATGTAATATTGAGATGTCTTCAAGTAAGGTAAAGACACCAGTGCTCGTCACCCCTAAAATCTGCACCAGTAGTCGTCACCCTCTTAAAAGAAGTGTTAAAATAACCGTTTTATAACCTGTATGAATTTGAATCTACCCGCATAAGATTCTCCAAAGCCTTCTGCTTCTTATGACATAAAAAGTTCGATTTCAACTATTGGGGAAGAGTAGGGAGAAATAAAATAAGGGAAGTATACGTTAAATTACAATTGAATTGAGTCAACGTAAAGCAAATGATTAAGGGAATGGATATGCATTTCTTGATATATTTTGTTGTTTGCTGCATTTGACATTGCTCATAAAGCATTGTATGTAATGCTTATGAAATGCAGAATACGATTTATGCGCAACTTTTTAAAATTTGACATAATATAAAGGTTTTTAAGGTATGACGACTACTGGTGCATATTTTGCACGTTTTACCAGTGCTCGTCACCCATGACGAACACTGGTGTTTTAACATTTTTAATAACTGGGTAACTTTTTTGATGAAAAATACTGTATTTTCGTTTAGAATTATGATGGTATAATTTTTACTTTAATTTGACTATCGGCACCAGTAGTCGTCAGGGGTATTCGTAAATGTAAACAAATGTCTTTTAACCTCAAGAACGTGAACTTTATTGCACTTGTAACTTTTGTATAGCTTGTTTAAATACAGTCAGTCATGGTACCTTTAATTCACTGTGACTGACTTTAAACCACCTAAAATCTTCCATATTATTTTGCCGGAAAAATTAAACAATGGCACTTAAAAGTATTTAGTTATAAAGAGCTTTTTCTAGTTTTCTGTTATACATTTTAGAAAAACAGACATGATTACTCCATACATCTGTCTAATGTATTTAAAATTTTTATGATGTATTTAAGATGTATTTAAGTGATGTTTAAGTTTTTTATTGACCGTGATAATTTAATTTTAATTCATATATATTTCGAAAATGATAAAATACAAAGGCTTAATTTCATAGTTAGCATGACTGTGAGTCGGTTCAAAATTATGTTAAGGCTTTTTTGTTATGTTAGATGCAGGTGAATAAAAACTTATATAGAAAATATTAAACAAAAACATTTCTTAAGCAAGTTTTCTGTTTATACATTATATTAATTATGTAAGATAAACAAATAGTTAAAATGTTGATCAAAATTACCCTGTTGACTGTTGGTCTTAAATAATTAAAATTGTAAGATAATATTTGATAACATTAATATCCATAATATTTGATAACATTAGCTTGATGTGTAGAATAATACTAACAAGCTATGCCACCTTCGATGGTCCCTATATTTAAATAAAATAGGAAAAAATTCCTATCATTATCAAAAAAAAAAAAAAAAAAAAAAAAAAAAACATTGACATCAGTCGAAACCGCAGTTAGTGTTCCCGCTGGCTTCTGTAATAGCTTTCCGTCCCGCAATATGATGATTGGCTTCTACTGCCTTCGGCATAGACTTAACCGCTTTTTATCCCCCCCTCCCACGGGTAAATTTAGAATTTTAACGAAATATTATCAAATTACATATTGCGTACTTTTAACCAATACCCACATATCAAAACTCGCCTTTCTGGGTTAATTTGGAATAGAGCTAAGGTTAAAAACGTGTTTTTTGTCCGCCCGGCCGAGAGAAGAGGGGAAGGGTAATTTTGCAAAATCGCCTTATAATGCGTGTAAGGTACACACACAACCAACCAACGCATAAAGAAAATCCCCTCCCAAAAATAATTTGCAGCAGAGTTGAGCTTGAAAACATATATATATAAATTTTTTTTTTGCCACCCTCACATAGACGAAAGATCTTCGCAAAATCTCTTTATACTAGGTGTTGGATGCGTATGACCAGCTCACACATCAGAAATCGTCTTTGTAAGATTATTTAGAGCAGAGTTATGCGTAGAAATACGTTTTTGCTACCCTTTCTCAAAATTTGGTCGGAAAGAATTACGCAAAATACCTTTACAGCATCTTTGGGTACGCATAACCAATCAACGCATGAAAAAATTGCTTTCCTGATATAATTTGGAGAATAATTACTCTTGAAAACGTGTTTTTGCATCCACCCCACACTTAATGAGGAAGGAGAGGCGAAGGATTTCTCAAAATTCCTTTATACTATGTGTTAGGTACGCATAATCAACCCATACGTTAAAAAAAAAAATAATTGCAATACAAAAAGAATGTTTTATATACCGTGTTTTAAAATTTTCTTTTAAATCATATAAATGCTATTGAAGGCAGCGAGAACCCGAAACAATTGGCTAAAAATATTTAAAAAATCCATTGTTACCGTCTTCTGAAAGTTTCAAATGTCTAGCTAGCCGAGAAGTCAGTTAAAAATCGATTGCAAGATTAGTACTGATAACGCTGCCGCATACTTGTCAACCAATTTTAATAAAAAAAGGGAAGATTTTTGTTGAAAAACCAGAAGATTTCATAAAAAAAGGGAAGATTTTTTTTTTTCTCTTTCACGTAATAAACAATACAGTTTTACAATTTTAATATTTAGAAGCAATCTATAAAAACCTTTTTCTATAGATGATTATACTAAATATATAAAAGTTTTAAATGAAGTTATTCCTCTTCAACATATAAATATCTACAAAACAGAATCTGTAAGAAATTTATTTAAAATAGACAAAAAAAATTAGTTAAGTTAACGTATATATAATTTTTTAAATAAATAGAATATTATTTTTGTGTACGTACATTAATCATATATATATATATATATATATATATATAAAAGTAGCAGTAGCTAATTATCAGTTTCAAACGTGCATAAAACTAACTGAGTATTAATTTTCTTAAATTGATTTGGAAAAAATTTTCCTACCTGAAAAAATTATTCTTCATTTTTTCCCCATGTTTACACATTTGGTATAAATATGACAAACAAATATTTAATTTAATTGAGGAAAAATAAACAGATTCATTAAATTGAGCAATAAAGATCCAAAAATAATGACATACGTGAGAAATATTGAGCACTTCCAGCTTTATTGTTTCTAGAACTGATCATTGATCACAATCTGGGAAAGGGGGGGGGGGGCAAAAATAATTACTGAGTAAGAAATATTAAACTCTTTCATCTCTACTTCTAGAATCTAAGACGTCTAGAAAGAAGTTTAAAAATAATATTATCATTTATGTTGCAGATGGATAAAGATTAGGAAACAAAAGACTTCTGCAGAACATTTGATTGCTGCTCACCAGTTGGAGATAAATGAAAGGAGGGGGGGCAAAAATATTTACATAAGTAAGAAATATTTAACAATTCTATCTCTTTACATGTTCTAGAATCTCATAAAGCAAGTTTGAAATGAATATTGACATTTATGTTATGGATGGAGAAAGATTAGGAATCAGGAGTTTTCGTAGAACATTTGGGTTTTTTTTTTTTTAAAAAACGAACGCTATTCGCGACTTTTTTAAAACCGGAAGATTTCATCATCTGTCCGGAAGACCGGAAGATACGTTATAAAACCGGAAGTCTTCCGGGAAAACCGGAAAAGTTGGCAAGTATGCTGCCGAAGGCTGCAGGGACCCGGAGCAGTTGGCTAAAAGTATTTAAAAAATGCATTTTCATCGTGTTCTGAACTATTCTGAAAGTTTTAAATGTCTAGGTAGTCGGGAAGTTAGTTAAAAATGAATTGTAATATTTGTACTGGCCAAACAAACAAGAATGCATGTTAATAAAAAGCATGATAAAATCAATCTTACTGCGATAATTTGGAACATAGTCACTCTTAAAAACGAGATTATAACCCCCTCCCTTGCTACTTACCCTCTGCTTTAAGTAAAGATATTTTTCAGAACGAATAAAATTTTGAAAACTTTTCTTAAAAGCAAAGAATTTTCCAATTATTTCACATATGAATTTGTTTTATTCGCAATATTTTGAATTTTACCATTTAATGTTTTGTGTTTTAAACCCTAAGAATGGATTTGGGTTCTAAATATGTTCCAAAGATATTCTGTTTCACTTAATTTTGCAAAAACGCAATTAAAATCAAACTATTGAGCAAATTGTTGCGTTTTATTTACATGACGACCACTGGTGCAAACACCTGACGACTACTGGTGAAACGCAGTTTTCAAGTGACGAGCACTGGTGCATTTTTATAGGTTTAATTTTTATTTTTTTTAAAAAATTGGCTTAACGTATTGAAAAAATGAAAGTGTCTAACAACAACTAGAAGAATCAGTGTATAAAATAGACCAAAGTATAATATTGATACATAAATTGCACACGAATGCCACGCGAAAAAAACAAACATTTTAAAAATAAGGCCTTAAGAGTGACGAGCACTGGTGTCGTTACCTTAATTAGAATTGCAAAACAAAAAAAAGTGAATGACGTGTCTCAGACATCAAATGTACCCAAGGGGTTAACATGGAAGGTCTTAAAAATATAGACTTTTATAGTTGTGAGCCCTGCGTTTTCACCACTTGAAAAAGGCAGTTTAAAAAATATAGGAACATTGTCAGAAAGTTTGTAAATCTAAGATTTGGGGGGCATTTCACAGTATTTGGTTGTTGTGGACTCTACATTCAGAGAAGTTTAACTCAATATATCTAAGCAATAAATATATTTAATTAGATCACCTCTTTTATATAAGATAGCCCTCCCCTAATAATATACTGCATGCTAAGAAAAATATTAATGTAAATATTTATGAATGAGTTGTGGCATAAAACGTGTCATGTTGTGGAGGACTACATAATTTTTTCCTTAAAAATTTATAGTAATTTTAAACATAATTCTGTTGAACTAAAAATAGATGAAACATGTTTTCTAAAAATCTGATACAGTCAAATTAACAAAAATCAAAATTTTTATTAGTTATCTCTTACGCAAAATTTTCTAGGTTATGAAAAAGAGACTCACTGGTTCAGCAAAAAAGTTGATGTTGCGGACTCTACAATTTTGTCCATTTTGGCTTTTAATGAACAGTGCACAGAATTTAAAGGCACAAATGCTAATGTTATAAAAATTTGTTGCCAAAAATACTTCAAAATATTGTCTATTACCAAAGAAACCTTGTTTTGCTGTTTCTGGATCATATGCATAGAATCTTGCCGAGGAATCAGTCAGTGAAGGATCACCGGGAAGTTTTATCAAATAAGTAGAACTCTGAATTGTTTCAAATTCTGGTTTTTCCATTGCCTTAAATTTGTTTTCAGCAGCAGGTTGAAACACAAAATTTAATATCTATTGTGTGTGTCATTTTCTAGATTAATGTTAGACACCTCACCAGCCTGCCAGCCACCTATCATTAAACAACACAGCAATCCATAGGCCCTTTGACAATGACTGATCACCAGAAGTGGAACTGGCTTCAAGTTCTTTATTTAATGATACAACGTTGACTTGCTTTGTATGAACATATGTTGAATTAATTACACAAAATATTTCATTTTGAAACATTCTGAAATGGTGCATCTTTCATGTTTCTGATATTTTTGAGCATCGATTCCACAGAGATTCTAAATTCACGGACTGCACTCTTTCTTCAATGGATTGAGAATCAACATAAAGGACATTAAGGTAAAGACACCAGTGCTCGTCACCCCTAAAATCTGCACCACTAGTCGTCACCCTCTTAAAAGAAGTGTTAAAATAAGCGTTAATTAACATCTATGAGTTTTAATCCGCCACCATTAGATTCTTCAAAGCCTTCTGCTTCTTATGACATAAAAAGTTCGATTTCAACTATTGGGGAAGAATAGGGATAAACAAAATAAGGGAAGTATACGTTAAATGACATTTGAATTGAGTCAACGTAAAGCAAATGATTAAGGGAATAGATATGCATTTCTTGATATATTTTGTTGTTTGCTGCATTTGACATTGCTCATAAAGCATTGTATGTAATGCTTATGAAATGCAGAATATGATTTATGTGCAACTTTTTAAAATTTGACATAATATAAAGGTTTTTATGGTATGACGACTACTGGTGCATATTTTGCATGTTTTACCAGTGCTCGTCACCCCTGACGAACACTGGTGTTTTAACATTTTTAATAACTGGGTAACTTTTTTGATGAAAAATACTATATTTTCGTTTAGAATTACGATGGTATAATTTTTACTTTAATTTGACTATCGGCACCAGTAGTCGTCAGGGGTATTCGTAAATGTAAACAAATGTATTTTAACCTCAAGAAACGTGAACTTTATTGCACTTGTAACTTTTGTATAGCTTGTTTAAATAAAGTCAGTCATGGTATACCTTTTATTCACTATGACTGACTTTAAACCACCTAAAATTTTCCATATTAATTTGCTGGAAAAATTAAACAATGGCACATAAACATATTTAGTTATAAAGTGCATTTTCTAGTTTTCTGTTATATATTTTAGAAAAACAGACATGATTACTCCATATACCTGTCTAATGTATTTTAAATTTTTATGATCTCATGCTTTTGCGAAGATGTACTAAAGTGATATTTAAGTTTTTTATTGACCGTGATAATTTAATTTTAATTCATATATATTTCGAAAATGATAAAATACAAAGGCTTAATTTCATAGTTAGCATGACTGTGAGTCGGTTCAAAATTATGTTAAGGCTTTTTTGTTACATTAGATGCAGGTGAATAAAAATTCATATAGAAAATATTAAACATTAAAAACATTTCTTAAGCAAGTTTTCTGTTAATACATTATATTAATTATGTAAGATAAACAAATAGTTAAAATGTTGATCAAAATTACCCTGTTGACTGATGTTCTTAAATAATTAAAATTGTAAGATAATATTTGATAACATTAATTAACATTAACATTTGATAACATTAATATCCATAATATTTGATAACATTAGCTTGATGTGTAGAATAATACTAGCAAGCTTTGCCACCTTCGCTGGTCCCTATATTTAAATAAAATAGGAAAAAAATCCCTATCATTATCAAAAATTAAAAAAAAATTAAAAAATAAATAAACTTTGAAATCAGTCGAAACCGCAGTTAATGTTCCCACTGGCTTTTGTAATAGCTTTCCGTCCCGCAATATGATGATTGGCTTCTACTGCCTTCGGCATAGACTTAACCGCTTTTTATCCCCCCCCCCTCTCCCACGGGTAAATTTAGAATTTTGACGAAATATTATCAAATTACATATTGCCTACTTTTAATCAATACCCACACATCAAAACTCGCCTTTCTGAGTTAATTTGGAGTAGAGCTAAGGTTAAAAACGTTTTTTTTTTTTTTTTTTTTTTTTTGTCCGCTCGGCCGAGGGATGAGAGGAAGGGTAATTTTGCAAAATCGCCTTATAATGCGTGTAAGGTATACACACACACAACCAACCAACGCATAAAAAAAATCCCCCCCCCCCCGAAAATAATTTGCAGCAGAGTTGAGCTTGAAAACATATATATATATTGCCACCCTCACATAGACGAAAGATCTTCGCAAAATCTCTTTATACTAGGTGTTGGATGCATATGACCAACTCACACATCAGAAATCGCCTTTGTAAGATTATTTAGAGCAGAGTTATGCGTAGAAATACGTTTTTGCTACCCTTTCTCAAAATTTGGTCGGAAAGAATTACGCTAAATACCTTTACAGTATTTTTGGGTACGCATAACCAATCAACGCATCAAAAAACTGCTTTCCTGATATAATCTGGAGAATAATTACACTTGAAAACGTGTTTTTGCATCCAAACGAAGGATTTCTCAAAATTCCTTTATAGTATGTGTTAGGTACGCATAATCAACCCATACGTTTAAAAAAAAAAAAAAAATTGCAATACAAAAAGAATTTTTTATATACTGTGTTTTAAAATTTTCTGTTGAATCATATTAATGCTATTGAAGGCAGCGAGAACCCGAAACAATTGGCTAAAAGTAATTTAAAAATGCATCGTCACTGTGGTCTCAGCTACTCTGAAAATTTCAAGTCTTGGTAGTCGGGAAGATTGATGATCGAGACGAGTATATGATTGATGAATCATATAAACGCTACTGAAGGCAGCGAGGACCCGAAACAATTGGTTAAAAGTATTTTAAAAATGCATTGTCACCGTGTTTTGAGCTATTCTGAAAGTTTCAAATGTCTAGCTAGTCGGGGAAAAAGTTAAATAAATTTTCTGTTGAACCATATAAACGCTGCCGAAGGCAGCAGTGAATTGAAATAATTGGCTAACAATATTTTAAAAATCCATTGTTACCGTATTCTGAGCTTTTCTGAAAGTTTCAAATGTCTAGCTAGTCGAGAAGTCAGTTAAAAATCGATTGCAAGATTTATACTGATAACGCTGCCGAAGGCTGCAGGGACCCGGAGCAGTTGGCTAAAAGTATTTAAAAAATGCATTTTTATCGTGTTCGGAACTATTCTGAAAGTTTCAAATGTCTAGGTAGTCGGGAAGTTAGTTAAAAATTAATTGTAAGATTTGTACTAGACAAACAAACAAGAATACGCGTTAATAAAAGCATGGTAAAATCAATCTTACTGCCATAATTTGGAACAAAGTCACTCTTAAAAACCAGATTATTACCCCCTCCCTTGCTACTTACCCTCTGCTTTAAGTAAAGATATTTTTGAAAACTAATAAAATTTTGAAAACTTTTCTTAAAAGCAAAAAATTTTCAAATTATTTCACACATGAATTTGTTTTATTCGCAGTATTTTGATTTTTACCATTTAATGTTTTGTGTTTTAAACCCTAAGAATGGATTTGGGTTCTAAATATGTTCCAAAGATATTCTGTTTCATTTAATTTTTCAAAAACGCAATTAAAATCAAACTATTGGGCAAATTGTTGAGTTTTATTTACATGACGACCACTGGTGCAAACACCTGACGACTACTGGTGAAACGCAGTTTTCAAGTGACGAGCACTGGTGCATTTTTATAGGTTTAATTTTTATTTTTTAAAAAAAATTGGCTTAAAGTATTGAAAAATTGAAAGTGTCTAACAACAACTAGAAGAATCAGTGTATAAAATAGACCAAAGTAAAATATTGATACATAATTTCCACACAAATGCTACGCGAAAAAAACAAACATTTTAAAAATAAGGCCTTAAGAGTGACGAGCACTGGTGTCTTTACCTTAATTGATTTTGTCTCTCGCTTTGCTATCTCATAAAAACTTTTAGCATTAGTGGGAACATCTTTGCCTTGCCCTGCAAAGTACATCGCCACACACTCTGTTTTATTTCTCCACCGACACTGTCTACAGGCCCTTTTTGCCATGTGACTTTAATTTCATGGGGTATTGAAATTGGATTATTCTATTAGCATAAGTAATAAATCATTTCTATAAAATTGCTTTCATCAAAAAAATTTTATAAAAAGAAAAAACTTACCTTTGTTTTGAATGAACTTTAATAAACTACAAGAACAAATTTCTCCATGGGGGTATTAAAACTGGATTATTCTACTGTGTTGCCAAACATGAAATCTAAAAACTTATGTGGATGATAGCTGTTCTGTTGCCATATGAAAACAGTCAAATATTGTGTAAATGATAGATAGTTCTGTTATTAGATGTAGAATCCAAAACACATTTTTGAACTCATAATTCCAGTTTTTATTAACCAATAGAATTGTACACTTCATAATTATAAGAAGCCATGTTTCAAGTTAGAGGATATAACTTTTTATAGTTCCATGAAATGAAATTTTAAAAAGAAATAAACAAAACTTTGTTTTTTGTTGCAGACTCTACATGCATATTTTTGTATTAGAATAAAGAAAATACATGTACATATTTTATCAAAAGAATTGTGCACATAAATGCCTATGACTTGTAATATATGTGCCCCAAACAAGAATAGTCTCAAAAAGATAACACAAATTTATACAATAAATAAAACTTAATTTTTGCATGTAGAGAGTCCGCAACACATCCTACTGCTTTTTCTTAATTTAAAATCCAATAACTTAAAAAAAATTTCAAAATTTTTACTTGAATACATTAAATTTAGATGATTTAAATATCATCTTTTCAATATAAACAAATATTTTCCCCAATATATGACTTTTGTTGCAGACACTGTTTGGGAAAAATACAGTGAAATGCCCCTGGGGGAAGATAAAAAATAAATATCTCCAATATTACACTTTTTAAAGTGCTAAAAAATTCTGCCATTCTTCTTTGTTGTTTCATCGTTTGATGACATGAAAAACAAAATGTTTCTGTATATCATAAAATGATGTTCGACAGATTTCTGTGCATACTCAAATACCTACTTTATTTTTAAAGAAAAAACAGCTTTGTGTTCTTAAAGCAGACTGAACTTTATTTTCACATTTACACCATTTGAAAAAGGCAGTTTAAAAAATATAGGAACATTGATAGAAAGTTTGTAAATCTAAGATTAGGGGAAGATAAAAAAATAAATATCTCCCATGTTACACTTTTTAAAGTGCTAAAAATTTCTGCCATTCTTCTTCGTTGTTTCATCGTTTGATGACATGAAAAATCATAAAATGTCAGATTTCTGTGCATATTCAAATACTCAAAACATTGAAAATTGAGGTGGTTATTTACTAAATTATGTTTAATACACAAATAAGGTACAGTCAGTAACAAAAGATCCCGAACACTAGCAGAAATTCCTATATAAAAAAAGTAGAGTTAATACTGTTTTGTTAAATAAATACTTATCGAATAATGTTCTTAGACTGATTAAGAACATTATTCGATAAGTATTTATTTAACAAAACAGTATTAACTCTACTTTTATTATATAGGAATTTCTGCTAGTGTTCGGATACTTTTGTTACCGACTGTATTAAGTGTGTAAAAATTCATTTCAAGAATTAAATATGGAAAAGAAACTATTTTCAAGCATTAGAAATAATACAAATTGTCAGGTGGTGTGGCTTCATTTAAAGCCACTATGTCTCAAAGGAAGTTAAAGGAGTTGTGCAGAAACATTTCAATTCATAGACTATTAAATATCTTATCCCATCATATCTTAAAAACCAAAGATGATTAAAAAAAAAAAAAAAAAAAAAAAAAAAAAATGCGTTGACAGCTAGTTTATATGTCTATATATTTATTTTATAATTAAAATAAATAAAAACATCTAAATACTTCAGCTTAGCACTTTAAGACTGCAACTGAATGCAACAAATTCTGAATACTTAAAAAATTCTATGGAATAATTAAAAAAAAAAAATTAAAGATACTACATGTTATTAATTTAAAATGCAATGTCCCACTTATAAACAGAATCAGCTAATTATATCTAATCATTACACCAAATGGTTGACTTCCTGTTGCTAAAAGCCATATGTTTAAACATAAATACAATAAGACTGCAAAGAAATTCAATCCCTTACTTTTCCTAAACACATACTGCTGATAAGATAAAATCGAAAGCATATGTTGCGAGGTCGACACAAATATATTTATTTACATAGAATAATACTTATTGTTATGAACTAAAAGAAATACATAATGGAACTGCATTAAGAAAAGAAATTAAAGAGCAAATTCAAGATTATTTTAAATAATTTAATGCCCACGTGTCACAATTAGGTTAGCACGGCGAAACCGAGCACAAGGAGAGCAAGGCCAAATCGTATTATTTGTACCATGATGTATTTATTAAAAAAACAGTATAAAATTGAGTTACTCACGAACTATACACTAAAGAAAAATACTTACCGATCAAACAAAATAAAGACGTCATATAAAACTGTGAATCTACGCAATGTATCGACAAAATAACTGAGGCAGATATGGCGTCAACTGCAATGTAGCAGCGATATTCCTAAAAAATGAATTAAGAAGAAATGATAAATACATTTTCAACGGTATATTTCACAGATTCAAAAACAACGTGAAAAATTACAGAAAATAACACAACTAATATCTAAACCATCATTATAACTTCAATATTAATTATTATATTTTAAAAGTACCTACCCCTTAAATGGAGAGAAGAACAGAATAATCCTGCGCAACGTAGGTGGAGCGCGAGCTCGTGAGAAAGATTCTAATGCCAAATGAAAAGTGGAAAATATTGCTTGTGTGTTAAGGATTAAGGATTTCATTGACTTTTTGAGATGGCGAGAAGAGAATGATGGAAAATTTTTAAGCTGCAGTTTTTCTTACTTTTTTAGAACTCATTATGTACTGTAGTACTGTAAGGTTCACTTTTATGAGAAAGCATTCACTCTTTCGCTTTTCATGCGGATAAATGCTTAGAAAACGCACAGGCAGTGGCGGATCCAAGGGGGGAGGGGAGACCCCCCCCCCAAAAAAAAAAAAAAAAAAATTGACATTCACAAAACTTATAATTAAAGGAAAACAACGTAAATTCATATTGGAAAGATTGAATGACATTTTCAGTAAAATCATTTTAAGCAATTATCTGTCAGTTTAATAAACATCAGCAATCAAAAACTTCTCTAAAAGTCACCTCTATTTAAGGACCACCTCCTATAAGAGACCATTTTTTCTCATTCACAAAATTTTCTTTTAGATTTTAATACAGATTTACCTCGATCTCGATTCAATGCCCATGTACAAATACTATTTCTGTTAAAGGTCACCTTTTGCGACGACAGCAGGTAATATTGTTTAACACTTGATGTGCATTGACTACTTTTGTATGTAACTCCTTTCAAAGAACCCTCTTATTCAAAGCCGTAGCCCAAAAAAATTTTCAAGGGGCTTCAAATTTAGTACACAGTTTTGAGTGCAAAAAAGCTGAAGTTTATTTCAAACATTTTCAACAAATCTGCTTAATTGCGGAATGCGGTGACTGTTTAACCCCTCAATCCCCTCCCCTTGCCCTTGGCTACGGCCTTGATCTTATTGCTCTCCAATTTTTAAATTATGGCATGTGTTTCCTATGAATTTGTTGGTAGAGAAAAGAAACGTTAATAAGACTTTATAGTTTTTAATGTGCATATTGTGGGTGAAATTTAGGGTTGGAAAAGTTAATTTTGTGTCCTAAGTGTCTTTAAAAAAGTGAATTTTGTATCTTCGTGTTCAATTAATAATTTAAAAAGCTTTTAAGAGAGTAGTGTTGAATTTAAATTGCAAAATTATAATATTATACATAGTTTAGAGTTTAGATTAAAAATTACAAGCTAAACGTATTATTTTTGCTAAGAATTTTAAGTGGGCTTAATAATAAGACCCTTATTCATTCAAAAATTATGTTAAATTGATCAATTTCATCTAGGATATAAAAGAATTCTTAGAAACAAAATTACTTCAAAAAAGCATTTAAAATTAAAACTAATATTAGTGACTTATTACAAAGTAATATAAAAATAATAATGCAAATTTAAATAATCAAATCCATTTCATCCATAATAATTTCTGCAGGAATTATGATTTTCTGAACGATTTCTAGTAAAAGGCAAGACAAGCTCTTTAAAGATTTTTTTTTTTTTTTTTTAAGCATTGGGAGTGGCATATAAAGGTTTCAGTGTATTTCTTTTTTAAAACTTTCCAACAAAGTTGAAAAGTGCTTATGACTTTCGTTTGTCTGTCTGTCTGTCCGTCCGTCCGCGTACTAACTCCAATAAATATTCATGGAATTCCTTGAAACTGATACAGTCGGCTGCAAAATTATTCGAGCACTAGCAATAATCCCTGTCTAAAAAAAGTACACTTAATACTGCTTTGTTAAATAAATCCTTATCGAGTCATGTTCTTAGTCAGTTTAAGAACATGATTCGACAAGGATTTATTTAACAAAACAGTCTTAAGTGTACTTTTTTAATATAGAAATTATTGGCTAGTGCTCGAATAATTTTGCAGCCGACTGTATATGTTGTCCAAGTTTACTACGCGATGTTCCCTATTGAAAGTGGGGGTAAATATTGCTACTTGTTTGTCTACAGGGACACCAGAAAGAATTTCAAAGCATTGCATCCTATGAGAGGTATTTCTATAAACCATATTTTAACACTTTTATTTCAAATCATAATGAAATTGACATTAACAATACATACGCAATGAAAAAAAAAAAAAAAAAAAAAAAAAAGCTTTCTTTAGAGTGTAGTATGATTAGCATTAAGATTTACAGGGCCATAAAAAATATTTAGTTACATTAATTAATGGCTATAACTGGAAGTTGCTGGAATTGCATTTTCGTGTTTTTAACATTTTCTAACGATGTTCAAGAATAATTATTATATGAATTAGTCTTTAAGTCTGTCTTTCTGTGAGCTCTGTAACTTCCGTAAATATTCACGAATTTCTTGAAATTGATATGCGTTCAAGTTTACGTTGGGATATTCCCGATTTAAAATGGAGTAAATACAAGCACTGGTTTATGAACAGGGACACTCAAAAAAATTTCAAAGCATTACATTCTGTGAGAGTTACTTCTATAAATCACATTTTAATGCTTTTATTTTGTACGAATCATAATGATGTCAAATCATAATTACGTGTAATTTTTGTGAGTAATCATTGTTGCACGTATTTATTACATGGGTTTGTCTTTAAAAAAAAAAAAAAAAAAAAATTATCCCCCACTTCAATAGACACTTTAACTACATTTTATGTTTTTAATCGCAGTTCCCTCCCGTTAATGTATTACATACATCATACACGCATGCGCGCATGTATTATTCAAGGTTTTTTTTTTTTTTTTTTTTTTTTTTTTGATTGCAACAATTTCTTAATACTGTCTAATGTATCTACGGTAAGCACACTAATATTACGACTGTAAATTTTTCATTCATTTGGAATAACATTTAAAAACTAGTATGTTGTCGCCACCACAAGACTTTCTTCTATATTTTCCTATACAAATTCACTCAGTAACAAAAAAAAAAAAAAAAAATTCCAAGTTTTTTTTTTGTTAAAATTAAAAAAAAAAAAAACGATAACCTTGTTTTAAATTATCACATATTTATAGTTCAACCATTCGTTTATTGACGAGACCTTTCGAAAGATATCCATCTTTAAAATTTACCCCCCCCCCCCGGAGGGTACTTCCCACCGGGGGAGGGGGGGGGAGCGATACCCCCACATGCACGAAATTTTTTTCCTAATTAACTACTACTATTATCAATAATTCATATTAATTTTACAATCACAGGTTAAGACTAATTCTCATTATGTACATTTATACGAAATTTTGTCCTATAGTGCCATGTTAAAAATTTAGAAAAAATACAATCACAGCGCCTCCTGTTGAGCGATTGATCCCCAAATCTAATCAGCACCAGTTTATGTTAGGGGCCAACTAAATACCAAATTAAGTTACATTTCGTTAAAAAAAAAAAAAAAAAAAAAAAAAAAAAAAAAAAGTACGATTTTTTTTTCTAAGTTTTTTTTTTTTTTTTTTTTTTTGTAAGAAGTAAAAACAATCGATAACTTTGTTTTAAATTATCACAGATTTATAGTTCAACCATTCGTTTTAAAGGTATTGACGAGACCTTTCGAAAGATACCCATCTTGAAAATTTACTCCCCTCGAGGGGGGACTCCCCCCCCAGGGGGGTTGACGAGGCTCCTACACATACAAAAAAAATTTCCCAGTTGACTATCTCTACAAAAAATAATTCTTGTAAATTTCATAATGATTACTAAAAAATAATTCTCTTCATGCACATTTATGCAAAATTTTGTCCTGTATCAACATGTTAAAAATTTAGGAAAAGCGGGATGGCAACGCAACCTGTAAACAATTTTTACCAAACGTTGATAGGCACTAATTTATGTCAAGGTGCAACTACATACCAGTTTGTATGAAATTATGTGCAGTAGTTCCTGAGGTACAATTGCCACAAAATTTTGTCACACACGCACACAGACAGACAGACAGACATTTTCTAAAAATGGTCAAATCGTGTTCTACAACTCTCAAAACGTGTAAATCCCTCAAAAACCCGAGGTCGAAAATTTTTACGAATCCAATACTTTCTTCTATTGAATATAGAAGAAAGTAATAATTATAAGTATAAGATAAAACTAGTATGTTGTGGCCACCACAAGACTTTCTTCTATATTTTCCTATACATATTCAATCAGTAACAGTATTTAAAAAAAAAGAAAAAAAAAAAAATTCGATTTTTTTTCTGTTTTTTTTTTTTTTTTTTTTTTTTTTTTTTTGTTAAAAGTAATACATATTCAATCAGTAACAATATTTAAAAAAAAAAAAAAAAGTACGATTTTTTTTTCTAAGTTTTATAGTCGATAACTTTGTTTTTAAGGTTTTTAAGTCGATAACTTTGTTTTAAATTATCACAGATTTATAGTTCAACCATTCGTTTTAAAGGTATTGACGAGATCTTTTGAAAGATACCCATCTTGAAAATTTACCCCCCCCCGGGGGGGTCTAGTTAACTACGACTATTATCAACCTGATCTTTCGAAAGATATCCATTGTGAAAATTTACCCCCCCTGGGGGGGGTATTTCCCCCTAGGGGGGGAAGCGATGCCCCCCCATGCAGAAATTTTTTTTCCTAGTTACATACTACTATTATCAATAATTCATATTAATTTTACAATCACAAGTTTAAAACAACTCTTATTATGCACATTTATACGAATTTTTGTCCTATCCTGCCATGTTAAAAATTTAGATAAAATGCTATCACAGCGCCACCTGTTGAGCTATTGATCCCCAAACATAATCAGCACCAGTTTATGTCGGGGACCAACTAAATACCAAGTTTGGTAAAATTTCGTTTAAAAAAAAAAAAAAAAAATACGATTTTTTTTCTTTTTTTTTTTTTTTTGTTAAAAGTAAAAAAAAATCGATAACTTTGTTTTAAATTATCACAGATTTATAGTTCAACCATTCGTTTTAAAGGTGTTGACGAGACCTTTCGAAAGATACCCATCTTGAAAATTTACTCCCCTCGAGGGGGGACTCCCCCCCAGGGGGATTGACGAGACTCCTACACATACAAAAAAATTTTCCCAGTTGACTATCTCTACAAAAAATAATTCTTGTAAATTTCATAATGATTACTAAAAAATAATTCTCTTCATGCACATTTATGCAAAATTTTGTCCTGTATCAACATGTTAAAAATTTAGGAAAAGCGGGATGGCAACGCAACCTGTAAGACAATTTTTACCAAACGTTGATAGGCACTAATTTATGTCAAGGTGCAACTACATACCAGTTTGTATGAAATTATGTGCAGTAGTTCCTGAGGTACAATTGCCACAAAATTTTGTCACACACACACACACAGACGGACAGACAGACATTTTCTAAAAATGGTTAAATCGTGTTCTACAACTCTCAAAACGTGTAAATCCCTCAAAAACCCGAGGTCGAAAATTTTTACGAATCCAATACTTTCTTCTATTGAATACAGAAGAAAGTAATAATTATAAGTATAAGATAAAACTAGTATGTTGTGGCCACCACAAGACTTTCTTCTATATTTTCCTATACATATTCAATCAGTAACAGTATTTAATAAAAAAAAGCACGATTTTTTTTTCTAAGTTTTTTTTTTTTTTTTTTTTTTGTTAAAAGTAATACATATGCAATCAGTAACAATATTAAAAAAAAAAAAGTACGATTTTTTTTCTAAGTTTTATAGTCGATAACTTTGTTTTTAAGGTTTTTAAGTCGATAACTTTGTTTTAAATTATCACAGATTTATAGTTCAACCATTCGTTTTAAAGTTATTGACGAGACCTTTCGAAAGATACCCATCTTGAAACTTTGCCCCCTCCCCCCGGGTGGGTACTTCCCCCCCCCCGGTGGGGAGGGGGGAACCGATGCCCCCACATGCACAAATTTTTTTTCCCAGTTAACTATTACTATTATCAACGAGACCTTTCGAAAGATACCCATCTTGAAAATTTACTTCCCAGGGGGGGGGGGTACTTGCCCACCAGGGGGGGAACCGATGCCCCCACATGCACAAAATTTTTTTCCTAGTTAACTACTACTATTATCAATAATTAATATATATTATCATTATATATTATTTAATTATATATTATTAATATATTATTTAATTATATATATTATCAATAATTATTAATTTTACAATCACAAGTTTAAAATAACTCTCATTATGCCCATTTATACGTAATTTTGTCCTATGCTGCCATGTTAAAAATTTGCATAAAATGCGATCACAGCGCCACCTGTTGAGCAATTGATCCCCAAATCTAATCAGAACCAGTTCATGTCAGGGTGCAACTAAATACCAAGTTTGGTTAAATTTCATTCATTGATTCGTGAGATACAGCGTCCACAAAAAAATGATAGAGACAGACAGACACACACACACAGACAGACAGACAGATATTTTCTAAAAACTATCAATTTGTGTTCAGGATACCCCAAAACGTGTAGATCCGTCAAAAAACGTAGGTCGAAAATTTTCGCGAATCCAATATTTTCTCTATATTACAGTCGGTAACAAAAGTGTCCGAACACTAGCAAAAATTCCTATGTAAAAAAAATACGCTTAATACAGTTTTGCTAAATAAATCCTTGTCGAACCCTGTTCTCAGACTGACTAAGAACACGATTCGACAAGGATTTATTTAGCAAAACAGTATTAAATGTACTTTTTTTACATAGGAATTTTTGCTAGTGTTCGGACACTTTTGTTACCGACTGTACATATACAGTCGGCTGCAAAATTATTCGAGCACTAGCCAATAATTCCTATATTAAAAAAGTACACTTAAGACTGTTTTGTTAAATAAATCCTTGTCGAATCATGTTCTTAGACTGACTAAGAACATGACTCGATAAGGATTTATTTAACAAAGCAGTATTAAGTGTACTTTTTTTAGACAGGGATTATTGCTAGTGCTCGAATAATTTTGCAGCCGACTGTAGAAGAAAGTAAAAAAAAACTTTTTATATACAGTCGGTAACAAAAGCCTACGAACACTAGCAAAAATTCCTATGTAAAAAAAGTACACTTAATACAGTTTTGTTAAATAAATCCTTATCGAATCATGTTCTTACACTGACTAAGAACAGGATTCGACAAGGATTTAACAAAACCGTACGAAGTGTACCTTTTTGACATAGGAATTTTTGCTAGTGTTCGGACACTTTTGTTACCGACTATTAGTATCTCTTTCTACTTCTCTCTACCTGACAAAGAGACGTGCTCAATTATTTCGATCCGAAACAATTGTTGCATATTTTTACGATTTAGGATGTTTGTTTACTTGTTTAAAAAGCTTTATTTATTGTTTTAGCCATTTATTAGTACAGTCGGCAGCAAAATTGTTCGAGCGCTAGCTATAATTCCTATTTTAAAAACTACACTTAATACTGTTTTGTTACATAAATCCTTGTTGAATCATGGTCTTAGTCAGTCTAAGCACATGATTCGACAAGGATTTATTTAATAAAACAGTATTAAGTGTAAATTTTTTACATAGAAATTATTCCAAGCGCTCGAATAATTTTGCTGCCTACTGTATTTAGCTGAATATTCTGCAGAAATCTTTGGTCCGCGTCGCCCAGTCGGTAGAGCGCCAGCCTCGTAATTGGAAGATTGCGGGTTCGGTACTCAAGCCGGCCAAAGATCGTCGTGTACACTAATGGTGTCTGGTGCACGTAAAATCTGTCGTGGCCGCAATGTCCTCCATGTTCCCATCAAAATTATACCTCTGGGGGTCACCGAAGCGGGAGAGCCATCCCTTCCGTGGAGGATCAAAATTGTGATGGCATGTCTCCGGGCCACCTCTAGGGGTGTGTCCCAGACCGTCGCCAATTGCCCATCTGCGCAGCACTAGTGCGACGTAAAACCCAACCAACCAACCTATGAGTAATATTTATATAGAAAAATGCAATTTGAGTGCAATTAGTTTGAAATTGTGTTTAATTATTGCTGACATCATTAAAACTTTTATTTCCCATATAGCATATTCCCTTCCCATTGCCCATCTGCGTAGCACTAGTGTGATGTAAAACCCAATCATCCGATCCTGTGGGCATCTTCATAAGTTCCGTACCAATAACCAACCAATCAATCAAACCAAAATGTAAACATCCGTCAGATGACATTGTGCTCATAAATTTTTTTCCTCGTAAATACAATAAATCGCTTTCTGTTCGTATGTAAGTTCACTTAAATTTTTCTGAGATGAGTGTTAGAAGTATATGGATAATAAATTTAGCCAATCAAAACTCTGGAGAAATATTATTCTACAGGTTTGATAAATTTATTTTAAAGCTGTAATAACAATTGTGATTAATCCTTATTTTATTTTCACATGAATCTCAGACTCCATATTAGTGTAAAAAAATTAATTATGAAATTGACCTCTTAATAATTGTATTGGAATTTATGCATTTTTTCAAAAAAAAAATGTAAAAAAGTCTTAAAGACCTCGTGAAAATCGTATATCTATTTTTTTTTTCTTTTGATAATTAATTTCCTTCTGATTTATTTATTTATATTTAGTAAGATTTGTTGTCATTTGGATTTTAGTTGCTAGTTTATAAGATTTAATGACTAAATATATTTATTGAAATGCCTTTATCTTATATAATCTCAGTTATATGTTTTTGTTGTGTGATTTAAACGTGGAAAAAAAGTAATAAAAATAAAAGTACGTTTCTGTTATCAGGACTGGATTTAGATATCATCTCAAACTGTTAATATTTTAAAATTCGAAGCCTAATTATAATCACCAAAATATTTATTGCCATTATATTAAAATTTCAAGGAACTTAACTTTAAATGCCATGCATAAATGAAACGATTTATCATTAAAAAACTGATGCTGTCTCATTTAAACCAATTTTCAGAACAAAATTCCCTTTTATTTTTCTTCACATGGTATATCATTACAATCTCCTTTTTTGATGCGTCCTTCAGATTGAAGTAGAGTTTCATTTTGGATTTTTTTGTACATTATCTTTTACAGAGAATAATTCCTTATTTTTTGAGAAATTCTGTCAAAGATCTTTCATCATTAGATACGTCACAAATTTTTGCTCCCATGATAAAAATTCCAGCACAGCAAAATTGCAATCATGAGCATACATCTGGATACTGACCGCTGCAGTACAGATTTTCATGCATCATAAATTAAAGATAGCTATCCAGTGTTTTTTTTTTTTTTTTTTAAATTATTAATTTATTGAATATCAAAGTAATTAAATTGTTTCACTATAATTGTTTAGATAATAAAAAGATTTGAGCCTATTGTCATTTTTTCTATTTATCATGGTTAGTAAATAATGTAGCAGAGTTTTCCCAGGAGCAGGGTCATGCTAATAAAAAGAAAAGACATCTTTTACATTCTTGAGGGCAGTTTTAAAAGTTTAAGGGCACATTTAACATTTAAAATTCAGTCATTTATTTGAAGATTCATTTATAAATATGCATACAAAAATATTTTTCAGCTTTAAATTTCTACAATTTTGTTTATTGCTAAGGAATAAGCAAATATTGATAGTCACAATATTATATGTATCATTTCCTTCAGTATACTCTTTATCTTCTATTTAAAGGTTACTTTGCTTAATAAAGTTATTTTTTTGCTAAGGGCAATAAGATTGCAAATTCTTTAGTTGAGTGGCAGGAAGGATGTTTTTTTTCTGAACCAATGGTCAGGCAGGGCACAACACCTCCTGAAACTGCCTGGAGGAAACTCTGATATAGTTTTAAAACTTACATTAATCATTAGGCATCATTTAATGTAGGGGGGAGGGAGAAGGAAATAAATTTAATAAAATGTCAGTTACTGATATTCTTACACCTATATATTAGACCTTTTACAGTGATTACTAATCTTATAAATAATGAAAGTAAACCTTACTTCTACTCCTCGTGTACGCCTGAGTACTTGCGGGAGCCCCCCCCCCCCCCTTCATCAGTGGCAGCTTCACGGCGGCTTGCTTGCTTTGGGATGGTCTTCTTTTGTGTAGCTCTCAAAGTCCGATACCAGTTACGGTTAAGATCTTGTGCCGGGTCATTGCCATTGCAGGTAAAAGGATTTGACAAAATTTCATCGGTTTCGCAATTTGCGGCATAAGTAGTGTTGTTATAGTCGGCAAGTTTACGAGTTTCTCTGAATATGATATTAATCGGTTCTTTTGCGTTAGTTTTGGTAAGGGCAGTGGTTATTTTACAACCCGGCACAAGATCTTAACCGTAACTGGTATCAGACTTTAAGAGCTACCCGAAAGGAGACTATCACAAAGCAAGCAAGCCGCCGCGAAGCTGCCTCTGACGAAGGGGGGGGGGGCTATCCCGCAAGTACTAAGGCGTACACGAGGAGTAGAAGTAAGGTTTACTTTGATTATTTATAATTGTATGCTTCTCGCTTCAATGATTTAAATGAATTACTAATCTTGTTTATTTTTATTGCATTTAACATTTTTATTTTTTACTTTACAATAATTAAAATTGTATAATCTGTTTTTTTTTAGATCTTTCCCCACTGTTGAAAAAAGATGTAAACAATTGCATGGTAAAGATTATATTAGTTTGCCTTTACCTTCTGTTTTTGTAAATAGCTTGTTGATAAAGCTAGGCATTTCTGTTAGTGTTAAACAAGTATGTATCTGTATTATATAAATTTTATTCATATATTTTCATATCTGCTGATTTCTGTGTACAGAAAATTAAAATTTTGTATTTTGACTAGTGCAGGGGATGATCCAGGCAAATATTAGGGCCCTTTTGCTCTTCCTTTACAAAATTTAAATCTACAAAATGGGTCCCTTCACAAAATTCAAATCCATATAATGGGTCCCTTCATAAAATTCAAATTCTTAAAAGCAGCCCTTTCAGAAAATTTTGTCTTATAAAAATAATTCTTTTTATAAATTTTTTCTATGTTTTAGTATTATTTCAAATGATTATCTATGTAATAAACTCCCAATTATCTGCAGTGTGGATTATCTGTGGGTGGTGAAAAATGGTGAGATCAAGAGAAAAAGGGTTTTCGAGTTTTCTCACAATAAACAAAAACAAATGATTGCTTTTTTTAAAAGGAAAAAATATAAATATAAAAAAACAATGCTGCTTTTATTTTATTTTTCATACTGTACAGTACGGTATCAGACATGCCAATATTTTAATTTATTCTAGGGCATTGTTAGTAACCACTTTTTTTTTCACACCATTTTCCTTGATGGATGTTTTCCTTTTTATTTAATTATAATTAAGTATTGAAGAAAAAAATTCTACAAATAAAGTGTGTTCACAATGCTCCAGAGCAGTGGCGTAGCTAGGGTGGGTGACATTCGGGACAGATATAAATGGTGTCACCCCAACAAGGATATTTAAAAAAAAAAAAGAATGTAGTATTTAAAATGCCCAGTTATCATTAAACATATAATTGATACAGATCTGGAAAAAAAGGCTTAAAATATACACCTTGGGTAATAACAGGACAGAGAAATAAATGATGACTTTCAATTTATTTTTTTACAAACTTCAATTAAACTGATACAACATTCACTTAGTATTTAAGAAAAACATGTACAGTCGGTAGCAAAATTATTTGAGCATTAGCAATAACTCTTATGTAAAAAAGTACACTTAATACTGTTTTGTTAAATAAATCCTTGTCAAATCATGTTCTTAGTCAGTCTAAAAACGTGATTCAACAAGGATTTATTTAACAAAACAGTATTAAGTGTACTTTTTTGACATAGGAATTATTGCTAGTGCTCGAATAATTTTGCTGCTGTCTGTAGTAAGGGCAGGGATGAAAGAGTTTTGCTATTTCTGCCACTAGTATTTCTATGCAGAAATTTTTTACCATATTTTTACAGCTGTTTTGCAATCTTATAGCACATAGCTGCCAAGTTTTACTCCCCGGGAGTAAAATTTACTCTTTTTTGACATTTTTTACACTTTTACTCCTAGATCACTATTTTTACTCTTTTTCTACTATTTCAACATTTTTCTACCGATTTTTACTTTCTTCTATATGTAATATAGAGAGAAAGTATTGGATTCATGAAAATTTCCGACCTCTGTTTTTTGATGGATTTACACGTTTTGGGATGTCCAGAACATGAATTGATAGTTTTTAGAAAATGTCTGTCTGTCTGTATCACTTTTTTGTGGAGGCTGTATCTCACGAACCAATGAATGAAATTTAACCAAACTTGGTATTTAGTTGCACCCTGACATAAACTGGTGCTGAATAGATTTGGGGATCAATCGCTCAACAGGTGACACTGTGATTGCATTTTATGCAAACTTTTAACATGGCAGTATAGGATGAAATTTCGTATAAATGTGCATAATGAGAGTTATTTTAAACTTGTGATTGTAAAATTAATATGAATTATTGATAATAATAGTAGTTAACTAGGAAAATATTTTGTGCATGTGGGGGCATTGGTTGCCCCCCCCTTGGGGGGGAGTAAATTTTCAAGATGGGTATCTTTCGAAAGGTTTCATTGATAATAGTAGTAGTTAACTAGGAAAAAAAAATTGTGCATGGGGGGGCATCATTTCAAGATGGGTATCTTTCGAAAGGTCTCGTCAATACCTTTAAAACGAATGGTTGAACTATAAATCTCTGATAATTTAAAACAAAGTTATCAATTTTTTTTACTTTTAACGAAAAAAAAACTAGGGGGGGGGAGGGGGTCTGCAATTTTTTTTTTTTTTTTTTTTTTGCGCTGTTTTACTCCTTGGAATTCTTGCAGGTTGGCAGGTATTTAAGCATATAAAATTTTGTAAGAAAATACTGGTGGTAGAAAAAGCACAACTCTTTCATCCCTCCTGAGTAAGGATCACATAGACTCAAGGGAGATAGGGGGCAGCACATGGGAAGAACAGGATTATTTTTATGTCACCTTGTTATCGATTTTAATAAAACTTTGTATAGTTATCACTTATTGTTTATGAAAAATTACAGTGCATGTTACATATGCTTCGGGGTTAGATGAGAAGGAGAAAAGAAAATTCTTCTTCTTTTTTTATTTTAAGTAATTTGGAGTGTAAAGGTTGATATTTTTTATATACCAACTATGTGAAAAATACCAGAGCCAGGAATCAAACCCAGGCACCTCCGCTTAACGCACGGATGCTCTACCACTGAGCTACCCTGGCTGACAACCAGCTAGGCATTTCTCACATTTGAGAGCATCCGTGCATTATGCAGAGGTGCCCGGGTTCGATTCCTAGCTCTGGTATTTTTCACATAGTTAGTATATAAAAAATATCTACCTTTACACTCCAATTTACTTAAAATAAATATTCACGGTTGATGAATTCATGAATAAAAATTCTCTAAAATGAAAATTATTCTATTTATACCTTCATGTTACCTCTATAATTATTAGTTACTAAATAACATTCACTGTATGTTTTCATAAAAAATAAGTGGTATTTAAAATTTTACTGAAATTGTTAGAAAAGTGATATAAAAACAATAATTTTCTTTCCGTTAGCTTTTCTTTCTCTCCCCCAAGTATATGTATTCATCAATGTAAATTTTTATAAACAATTAATGATAGTTATTCAGCAGTTAGCTGAAATGGATGAACTGATTTTAATGTGGTTTATTTTGTTAAAACACTGGTTTAATCATGATGTTTCTTAAGTGTGTTTCATAAAAATTTTTAATTAACATGTGATTTTACAGGACCAATTTGCATTAACATTTTAAAATTTGCGACTTATAAACATTCCAGCATATATAAGACCATAGATCGCACGGTTTCTTAATTAAAGCATAAAATAGATTTATTATTATTATTATTTTTTAAGTTATTAATGGAAAAATTTCAACTGATTAAAAAAAATTTTAAAGAAAAAATTTAAAATTGACTATAAATAATGATTATTAGTTGACACAGTTGATTATTAGCCAAAAAATCTCTTAATTTGGTTGAAAATCACAGATTTTATAAAAATAATATTTAATATAAATTCAAGATCAACTTTGGCTGGTTTAATGAAGATTATTCTTAATTATATTTATTGTTTTTTACTTCATTAATCAAGAATTTTTATTAAGATAACATTAGATTTGTTCAAGATGAGCAACAAATCTGATTTTTTAAGGTGTGAATTTCATTCTGTATTTAAAGTAAGCTTAGTTAAATAAATGAATGATTATCTGCTAAAAATTAACAAAAAATAAATTTTCTCTCTATAAGCAATGTGCAAAATTAAAAAGTTCTGCAAAATCTATACTTTTTATGGTTATTAGAGCTCTAAAGTTCAAATAAGACAAAAAGTAAATTGTTGACTACTGAATTGTTTAATACCCCTATTTACTTTATCTTACCCATATATATGGTAGAGAAAGTATTGTTTTGGGGTCAAATTTTCGAAATTCACTTTTTGTTATATTTACACATTTTGAAGCTCCATAAATCCAAAAATCAGGTTTTCAGCTGTTGTTCTGTGTGTGTGTGTCTGTGTCTGAGCCTTTTATCTACAAGAACAAATAATAGTAAAAAGTCCAAACATGGTACTTTAAATGTGTATCATACCAGAATGCTACACGAAACGTTTCATTGAGATAAAGCAAATAGTTCGTGTACATAGTTCGACATGCAAGAAAACTCAAATACATTACGTCTATGTGCGAAGTTTTTGGTAGGTACAGTTTAACATCTATTGGCTGCATTAAACAAAGTGAAATGAACATATTATTTTTTATATTCATATAAGAATATTTCGTGTAGTATATGGTAAGAAAATCATTCATCTTTTGTTCACAGGGCATGAATAAAAACATGGATCTGTGTCCTAGGTCCTTAGAACTTTTTCTGTGGTTCAAACTACATTCACTACATGTTTTTCAAATGCTGTCTATAGACTGACTGTAGGCCATTAGATGGCTGTTCTTAAGAGAAAAAAAAAAAACTTTTGATTAAGAGGCCTCTCCACTTATTGTTCCCAGAAGCCACAGCCAATGTTATTCTATGGAGAATTTCGCCCCATTATAACTTATTGACTAATATATATTTTTAAATTCCATTTTCACATTCAAAAACTTCACAACTATTAAACAATTTATCGCTTTCTAAAAATTATTTTTTTAAAAATTTTAATATTTTATTTTGAGGTTGTAAAATGTGAATTTTCACAATGCGAAATTTTTCATTTTTGAGCTTAAAAATGAAATCTTAAAAATAAAAAAAAATCACTTTTTAGAAAGTGATAAATTGTTTCGTAGTTGTGAATTTTCAGAAAGTAGAAATGGAATTTAAAAATATGTATTAGTCAATGAATAATAATGGGGCAAAATTTCCCGTAGAATAACATTGGCTTCAGCTTTCGGAGCCAATAGGTAGAGAGTCCCCTTAATTTAATATTTTGATAAAAAGAGTTCTACACCCGTAGCACATTGTATTGTATGCATTGTGTAACAGAATAACTATATTTTATATCTAAACACATTTCTTTGAAATATCACAGGGTACACCAATAACATTTTAAGGCACACAAGACTCATACTTTGAGAACTGCTGCATTAATGGGCTTAACTCAGGCAGTTAGATAGTTTTATTGTTCGTTCATTTTCGTATTTAAAAATCAGACTTCAGAACCAAAGATGCAGAAATATTTGCTGTTACACTGCAATTTTCATTTTCATAATTCAGACTCGAATGTTATATTTGATGTGGTCAAAATCAAATAGATTTTTGTTGAATCATGACAATATAAATATTTGGTATAAAATGCCAGTGCCTTGTTTATGCAGTTGTAAGTTGTAGCCTTGTAGATGTTATACATACTGACGAAGTGCTAGGACAATAGCACAAAACGCTTATGATTTTATATGTTTTTATATTGTATTTTACTATGTCTTTTTCAGTAAATGTATCTTATTCAATTGTTTTAAACGTTTTAAATTAAATAAATGAGACTTAAAAAAGAAAAAAACTATTTTTAAAATAAATAATTCTTCAATGCATAAAACTATGCAATTCGGTGTTTGCCGTGTTTTTTTCTGAAACTTGCTCAAACACACACTAGGTTCCTTTGAAAGTCACTTTACACGGAGGGCCTTTACCCTAGGCACAGGACTCTAATGCAGTCAATTACCCTTAACCTCCAACGCCAACACCACCTAACACATAAAGCTAGATGATTTAGGCAAAAATTCATTTTATATTATTTTTATGCATTTACTCAACATTTATAAGAGGAACACTTTATGGGATTTTCCATTTCATCATATACAAAAAAAAGATCGTGCGACGGACCGCCTCCTCCCTCTCAACTACGCCACTGCTCCAGAGTAAATTAATATGTTGGCATGTCTGCAAAGCTGTTTAATTTAGTATTTAAATTAGCTTACAGGCTGTACCTTGGCCTCATCATAAAAAACCTTTTTTTAATTTATTGTTTTTATACCCTTTAGTATATAAAATACAAATATTTTTACTATATAGTGAAGTGAATATTTTCACCATTTATATTATGTTTTATGCACAATACAATAACTTTTTTGAGCTAGAATATTTTTTATCTCATTTAATCCCTCATTTCCAACTGTTTTGTGGTTTTTCCGAAATTTGCATTATCCGTGGAACCTGTGCCACTCAATTCTGTGGAAAATACTGTAGTATACTCCACTTCCATGGAGTATACTGTACTTAGTTCAATAAAATACTATTAACTTGATAATGAACGCAGAGTGGCTGCTAAAAAAAAAAGTTTTACAGAATAATAATTTTTTCACAAAATTAAATAAAAATTTCACAAATATTTTGTTTTTCATCAAATTGGGCTCTAAAAATAAAAACCTGGATCGGTCCCTGGCCCTTATATTTTGACTTAAAATTTATTTACATATAATATATTTTTCTTTTAATGTACTTTTTAAGGGCTTTCATTTAGATACTTTTGTCTGTCTTTGTCAAATCTTGCAATCAATTTTTAACCTACCTCCACCGAACCAATTTTTCTCAAATTTTCCACCAGAGTTCATAGTTGATGATATACAATGTGAAGCATTTTTAGTGGTCTGTCTCTCGACAAGTTTCAGGAACAAAAATCTGTCTGCTTGTGACATCTTGCAAATTCAGAAGTTGTAATCTTTTCTACCTAAATGATTTTATTCAAATTTACCATAATTGATGAAAATAGAATACACCAATACTTTTAGGAATCTGTTTGACCAGGGCCAAATTCCAGTGTACAAAATCTGTCTGCTTGTGACAAATCTTGCAATTTAAGGATTTTTAACCTCTTCTTTCCAACTGATTTTACTCAAATTTACCATAACTGATGATAATAGAATGCATCAATACTTTTAGGAATCTGTCTCATTCCTAATCTCTCTGCAGTCAACTCAGTTGAATTCCAGAGACGAAACTCTATCTCCAAAAACTAAATGCAAAACTGGTGTACAAACGATAAATAGACAATAAGACTTCTTCACACACCATAAATTTTAAGTCAGCACAACCGGTTTCGAAAGGACGTAGCCTTCCTTCATCAGGTGCAAAACGCGTGCTACTGCCTTGGAGGCAAAAGCAAGACTACTTGCTACCAGTCTTGCTTTTGCCTCCAAGGCAGTGGCACGTGTTTTGCACCTGATGAAGGAAGGCTACGTCCTTTCGAAACCGGTTGTGCTGGCTTAAAGTTATGGTGTGTGAAGAAGTCTTATTATCTATTTAAAACTCTATCTGTTTATATCTAACCTTGCAGTTTATTTTTAATGCTCTTCTGCTGATCTAATTTTACTAAAATTTTAAACATCTGTCCATAGTCAATGACAATACAATAATGAAATATTTTTGGAATCCTATCTCATTAGGGATAGGTTCTAGGGAACAAACATGTGCCGATTGTCGTGATTACTTTTAAATCCACTGCCATTGAATCAGAATTTTTAGTAATTTTGGATTAAAAAAACATTTTTATTTTTATTTATTGGCATTATTTTCTGATTATTTGTTCCTTAGAGATTAAATAGTATTAAAAAAGGAAGCAGATTAGTATTAGAATTCAAAATGTAAATTAAAATGTCTGACCTTAATGGTATTTCGTTTAGATTAAAATAAGTTGTAAGTTTATGAGTAGCTTTTGTAAATTCATTCCAAGCCTGGAATGATCTGGCTCGTACAGATTTCCAAGTCATTTTTAGTCTGCCTTTTTAAGATTGGTATTTTGTGATGCAAAAATTACACAATTGTGTTTTTATTTCTGAGTAAAATTCTACTTCAAATTTTATTCAGAATTACATTCCTTTAAAAGTATAAAGTATTCTTTTGTTATATATGCTCCTTACTGGTGAAGAAATGGCTTTTTTTACTGAGTTTGTTGAATAAGAAAACGGTTAATTATGTGTACTATTTTATTATGAGTCAAATGATATTTTATATATGTATGCAGGGGTCTGTGAGAGGAAAACCTAGGTCCGTTAGAGGACCCTTCACAAAATTTTGTATCTTAAAAAAGGACCCTTCACAAAATTGCTTATCCTGAAAAAGGACCCAAAATTTTTTATTCTAAAAAAGGACTTTTCACAAAATTTTTCCCTTTAAAAACAGACCTTTTGATAAATCTGTTTCCTTTCGAAAACCAATCTTCCATTGAATGAACAGGCCACCTGTATAATTAGACGTGCTTTGCTGTATTTCCCTGAAAAGCTGATATTAAATTTCTAATTTATAAAAGCTTTCTATGCATATCTGTGAGTTTAGCTCTATAAAAGTGAATCATCATTGTCTAAAATGAAACCTTAATTGCAATTTTATTTTGCAAAGTTACATGTTTCACAATTTCATAAAAAGAGAAACCTAGCCAAAAAGTTCAAAGAACTTGATTTTCACGCTAAATTTAGATTCACAAAATTGTGTAGATTTTTCACAATTTCTCAAAAACAGGACCCTGTGTGAAAACTCTGGACAGACCCCTGGTATGCATGTATTCAATAATAATAAGTAATCTGATTGATTTTGAGCAATATATTGATGGCTACACAAATGATAAAAACATGTATCTATTTAAATAATAACAATAATAATAAATTGTGTATTATTTAATATTTACCTTTCTATTATTATTATTTTTTTTTTTCAGTTTGTTGAATGGAGAGACAAAGTAAGTGGTATCATGCAGTTACCAGTCATTGATGTTAAAATAGGTAATCATGAAATATGGCCTGTCATATCAATTATTCAGGTACATTTAAATTGAAAATTTCATAGTTTCTTCTTTATAAATTTTCTGATGTAGTTTCGTTTAATACATATTTAAACTTTATTATTATTATTTTTGTTTTTCACAGTTTAAATTGGCATTAATCCTAAATTATACTTTACATGTAACCGTGGAATTCATTTTATTTTGCAACTTTAATTATCATTCCGAAAGCAGATGTGTCAGTTTTATTCTAGGCTAGTTAATGCTTTATCGTTATCTTTAATAACTTAATTTTTCTCAAATACTACATTTTTGAGGTATGCCTCTTTTCTTACCTGGGTTCAATTCTATTGTTCTTTTCTCTCTCTCTCTCTTTCTTTTTTTTTTTTTTTCATTTATTTAAAGATAGAGAATTTTTGTAAATTGGATAAGGTTGGGTTGAGTTGTGAGGATTGAGGCCGACTGATGGCTCTAAGGTCCTAACCCTGAGGGAGAGTGTTCTTTGTGTGTGTGTGTGTGTGGGGGTCTTTCTAAGGAGATCTAATCCATATTTATGCAAGTTTTGGAGAAAACCACGGAATTCTCCGAGCATAAATTGGATAGGATAAATTAAAGTCAGTATTACACATTTAAAAATATTAATCATTATTATTATTATTAATTTTACAAATTTAGATTTAGTATCTTTCAGTATTGTGTATTTCTGTTCATTTATCCTGAATCATGTATTGTTATAGCTAAGCTATGAATAAATACAGCTGTGAGAGTATATACTGTAGTTTGGGATAGTTTATGTCTGTGTTGTTTCACTAATGATTAAAATTGACTAACATAAAATATTTATGTAGTTTTTTAATTAAGTAATAACTGTACATGTATCAAAATTCTAAAATATTTGAAGGTTTTGTTTAAATAATTCTAAAAATCATTCAAATCATGAGAAAATAATATTAAATAAAGAAATAAGGGAAACAATAGCAATAAAATATCAGTTATTCCTTCTTTCAAATTTTAATGAATCTACTGATAATTTGTTAAACAGACAACTTAGGATTAAAATTTTAATATTTTTTCAACTTTAGCAAACTATAAAAAATAAAATACAAAAAGTAAATATATGTAACTAAAACTTATAATAAATAATAGAGGAGGGGAGGGTATTATGGAATTGTCGGGAAATATGGAATACCGAAGTTTCGGCTCTAATTAGTGCTACTATCTCGCCAAAATACCATGAATTATTCAAGAAGGATTCCCATGAAGCAATACAGTAAGAAGCAGCCGGTTGTTCTTGTCGTACCATTCTTTATAGAACAAAGTATATTTTGTGATTTTCAAAAGTTTTTGCAGGTACGTTTTCAAACATTTAAACTTACTAGTACACATGAAGTTTAAACATTGATGTTAAGCATAATGTATGCTCAAAGAATTGTATTTTGTTAAACGTTGGTCGTTTTTTAGCTGTAAATATTTTGTCCATCACTTTAAAAGTTTATTTTCAAAGATGGCGTGTCGGGTATTATGGAATACTAGGTATTTCATGGTATCATCTGAAATTGACTTCATGTATTCAACTAAAGAAACAGAAAATGAGGATGCCGAATGTATCTTCTGTCACAGAAAATTCTCCGAAGATGATTTTATGAAGTCTAATTAGTTTTTCTATGGTTTAAACAGTTTAAACCACCTATTCCATATTACCTGACTATTTCATATTAACCTCCATTTGTAACTTTTTTTTAAAGTAAACATTTACAACAACAAATTATTATTTTTTCTTTTTTTTGAGTGACAATTCAATACAAATAATTACACTATGTATTAAAACAGGAATAAACTACTACGTCAAAAACGCCAAAGAAAAATTATTGAGGTGCATACAGCTGTTTCGGTAGCCTAAAGCGTACCGTCATCAGTGCAAAAAGAATTCTGAATCTTGAGAAGTGCTCGTATATATAGGAGAGGGACCAGATTTAGTTCAACCAATAGGAATACGGAAGAGGTGGGGAGTGTGGCCAATAGGAATTAAGGAATGTGTAGCTGTGTAAACAGTAGAAAAAAATTAAGGAAATGTGGACTGAATGTAAAATTTCCAACAATCAGACAAATAGGGAACAGCGAAATCACAATTTACAAGGTTTTTAAAATTTTTATAAATATGAAAAGCTTCAAAGAAATCGAGTTCATGAATGGATTTAGGTCTGCAAATTATTTTAGCTGAATTAAATTTAAAATTATGATTTTCCTCCCAGCAATGTTTAGAAATAGCCGATTTATTGGTTTCTTGTTTGCGGACGTAATTCATATGTTCTTTAAGGCGAAATTTAAGACTGCGTTTAGTTTGGCCAATATATGATAAACCACACTGACAGGAAATACTATAAATGCCCCAAGAATTATGCATATCAATAGGATCTTTTAACTGAGAAAAGGTGAGTTTATTGGAAGGCGAAAATATTATTTTAAAATCATATTGTTTGAGAATTTTAGCTATGGTTTGACTGGTTTTAGAGAAATAGGGTAAAACAATACTGATATTAGATGTGACTGATTTAGTAGACGAAATACGAGGGAGTTGTAATTTTTGGATAGCTTTGTCTATAATGGAAGGGTCATAACCTCTGTCAATTGCGATGGCTTTCAGGTATTTAATTTCAGATTTCAATAAAATAGGATTTGAACAAATATTAAGGGCACGATTTACAAAAGTATAGAAAGCAGCCATTTTTTGGTTAGGTGGGTGACATGAACGCGCATGGGGAGGAAGGGAGACTGCAAAATTTTTACGATAGACAGTGGTTGAAAATCCATTTACAGTGCGAGAGACGAGGGTATCAAGAAATGGAAGGGAGCCATTATTTTCTATTTCATATGTAAACTGGATATTACTGTCGATTGAATTTAATGCCACGTCTTAGAAACCTTAAATTCAATCGACAGTAATATCCAGTTTACATATGAAATAGAAAATAATGGCTCCCTTCCATTTCTTGATACCCTCGTCTCTCGCACTGTAAATGGATTTTCAACCACTGTCTATCGTAAAAATTTTGCAGTCTCCCTTCCTCCCCATGCGCGTTCATGTCACCCACCTAACCAAAAAATGGCTGCTTTCTATACTTTTGTAAATCGTGCCCTTAATATTTGTTCAAATCCTATTTTATTGAAATCTGAAATTAAATACCTGAAAGCCATCGCAATTGACAGAGGTTATGACCCTTCCATTATAGACAAAGCTATCCAAAAATTACAACTCCCTCGTATTTCGTCTACTAAATCAGTCACATCTAATATCAGTATTGTTTTACCCTATTTCTCTAAAACCAGTCAAACCATAGCTAAAATTCTCAAACAATATGATTTTAAAATAATATTTTCGCCTTCCAATAAACTCACCTTTTCTCAGTTAAAAGATCCTATTGATATGCATAATTCTTGGGGCATTTATAGTATTTCCTGTCAGTGTGGTTTATCATATATTGGCCAAACTAAACGCAGTCTTAAATTTCGCCTTAAAGAACATATGAATTACGTCCGCAAACAAGAAACCAATAAATCGGCTATTTCTAAACATTGCTGGGAGGAAAATCATAATTTTAAATTTAATTCAGCTAAAATAATTTGCAGACCTAAATCCATTCATGAACTCGATTTCTTTGAAGCTTTTCATATTTATAAAAATTTTAAAAACCTTGTAAATTGTGATTTCGCTGTTCCCTATTTGTCTGATTGTTGGAAATTTTACATTCAGTCCACATTTCCTTAATTTTTTTCTACTGTTTACACAGCTACACATTCCTTAATTCCTATTGGCCACACTCCCCACCTCTTCCGTATTCCTATTGGTTGAACTAAATCTGGTCCCTCTCCTATATATACGAGCACTTCTCAAGATTCAGAATTCTTTTTGCACTGATGACGGTACGCTTTAGGCTACCGAAACAGCTGTATGCACCTCAATAATTTTTCTTTGGCGTTTTTGACGTAGTAGTTTATTCCTGTTTTAATATTCCAACGCCAAGTCTCCTGCTATTAATTACACTATGTACTCATCATGATTTTGGGGATTTTTATTAAAAACAAGTAAAGTTATTTTAAGAAATGGAAATGGTATTCCATTTAAGACCTCTAAATTACACCCTACAGGAAAAATAACATTTGCATTGTTAAGAAAATTTATTTCCAAAAGCATTGTTTAGTATTGCTTATTTATAAAATATTCATTTTAATTTAGCAATCACTGATATTATGCTGCCTGCCTCTAGTAGAAATGAACAAACCAGACAAGAAAGAGAGCTTATTGCATATGTAAGATTGCTTGACTTAATTGATGTGTTTTTTGAGTTTAAATATTAATTTGTTAAACTTTATTCAAATATTTTTATTTATTCTATTTTACTGTTATTAATATTGTAGGCCTTCTGTATCAGTTGGATTTTCTGTGTTATTGGGAATTCTAAACTTTTTGAGCGTGAAGTCTAATGAAGAGGTAATTTCCTAATTTATTTATTTATTTTATTGAACTGCTCTTGTAAAATAAAAATAAAACTGCAGGTATATATAAAATCCCCCTCAAAAATCACGAAAATAAGGAATACAACTACATAGGAGTCACCAAAAGAAAAATAAAAACCCGAATAAAAGAACATCAAAACGACATAAAATTCAACCGGAACATCACTGCTTTAGCTAGAAATTACCTCGAAAATAATATTAAAATAGATTTTGATAGTGTCACAAAAATAGCTAATTATAATAACCAAAGTTACGCATATTTTAGAGAAAATATTGAAATTGCGCACAATAGTCATGTGGTCAACGACCACGAATCGGCTGAAATAGACAAAGTGTGGCGTCACATGTATAGTTATAAAGGAGAAGATCAGCCCTTGGATGACCGCCAACCACAAAGTGCAGTCGGCACTGTAGAAGGAGGGGATCCCTTACCGAAAAAGTTTTCTGCCAGCACAAAGTTCAGTTAAAGGTATTTAATTTTAATTTTAAAAATAAAAATGCTTATGTTGGTAACTAGAAACATACAGGATGGGCAAAATAAAACCGGCTTTGAAAAATAATCAGAATTCTGACATAGAAGGTACCCTTATTCATGAACAGGAGAACCTTTACAGAAAATGCTTGAAATGGTGGTCACTGGTGACGTCGATGTAACCATTGGTTGTGGTCACATATCTGCACATTCTCATCTATAGCATGATCTGTCCCGAGTTCTTCGCTGTATCATTACACTTGAGTGAATAAGAGGTGCAGATCTATTTAGTGATCAGTTGAATGCCACACAAATTAATGTACTCAAATAATCCTCATGCACTGGAAGAACTATGGCAGAACATTTAAATTGCTATTGCTGCTATTCCTCAGAAAGAGCTAATACACACACATGCTCACAGTTTGATAAATTGAGCACAATGCTGCATTGACATTAACAGTGGTTATTTCCAGCATTTTCTTTAATGGGAAGTTCTGTTCATAAAAAAAAAAAAAGTGAATTCCACATAATATACAAATATTTTCCATGCCGTTTTTATTTTGCCTACTCTGTATAATAATAATTACTATTTAAACTCATTGACACAGAGCTGTAATATTCAACAACAACAACAAAAAATGTGATTTCATCCTTTTTTTTTTTTTTTTATTATTTATTAATACTTGAAATGATATTGTCCAAACATTACTGATCAGATTTCTCCACTTTTTACTGGTTTTTGATTAAACTAGTATGTTGTGATCACTACAAGACTTTCTTCTATATTTCCTACACAAATTCACTCAATGCAAATAATTTATAAAAACTATTATTTAGTAAAATTGTGTACCATGGTGAATGCAGACAATATTCATCTTAGAGAAAACTAACACTAAAAATCTAAATATATGTATGAGATATAGTTTTCCTTTAAACTACAGAAATCACTGTATAGCAGTGTCACCTGTTGAGCAATTGGTGCCAAAAGTTGATAGGCACTAATGTAGGTCAAGGTACATCTACATATAAATTTATATGCAATTCTGTGTAGTAGTTCCTGAGGTACAGCCGCACAAAAATTTTGTCTCGCACACACAGACAGACATTTTCTAAAAATGGTCAAATCATGTTCTGGACGTCTTAAAATGTGTAAATCCATCTAAAATTGGAAGTCAAAATTTTTATGAATAAATTTCAAAATACTCCATGCTATTTCTAAATTATTTTAAAGCTCTAATTTTTGTTGTTGTGTGTCTTGTAAGTAGCTGGACACATCTGTGCATTGATTATTTTTATATCTCAATTACAGCATCAGTTACAGTTACAAACAAAAAAGTTTAAAACTCGAAAACTTCATGAATTTTTGTTTTGCGACCGAATTTAAGAATTTAAATGTAATAATTTCTTGATTTTAAAATGAATGCCTAGTTTTATGATAAATACACGGATTAACATTCACACAAATTTTTGAGAAGATTGAATAAAAACAAATTAACAAGGAGTATTGTAAGTAATTAATTATTCCTGAGCTTTGGAACCCAAGAAAAATAAATTTAAAGTTTAAAATTTTGTAAAAAATTTTTAGTACCTAATGTTTAAGGAGTTGTAGAATGATATTTTAAAAATATTACATAGCTTAGTACATTCTAAAATAACTATCCATATATTTTTAATTCCATCTGTTTTAATAATTTCCATCATTCTTTGCCCTCTTAATTCTTTTATTGCAAATTCAAGTAAGGCTTTCTAAAGAAGTAAATGTAATTTCATGAAAAGTTATCAGATATTTTATTTATTCCCCATTGTTAACAATTAATGTAAATTTAGATTAGTTAGACAGTGCAAAAGTAAAGACACTAATTATTTATATTTTTTAATTGTATCTTAAATAGAACAGCTTTTTTACCTTTGCTAAGATACTGTTATAAAAACTGAAAATAAATAGTATTTTAACTTAGACAATTTATCAGGACATATTACTGCAGCTGACAGGAAAATATACAAGGAAGGCAAGATATTTTTTATTTTCTTCTATATACATAAGAAGAAAGTATTGGATTAATTAAAATCTTTGATCAGTTTTTACTGGATTTATACATTTTGAGATTTGAGATATCTTAAACACAATTTGACTATTTTTAGAAAATGTCTACCTGTGTATCTATCACAAATTTTGTGGATGTTGTATCTCATAAGTCAATGAATGATATTTAACCAAACTTAATATTTAGTTGGAACTTGGCCTAAACTGGTGCTGATTATATTTGGGAATCAATCGCTCAACAGGTGGCACTGACATAAACATTTTTTCTAAATTTTTAACATGGCAGTAGGACCAAAAAAGTGAAAAATGATAATTATTGTCAACGAATCAATATGAAATTAAAAAGAATTATTTATAATAGCAGAGATGAGAGTTTTCAAACATTTGTAGGAATTTCAGACTTTTCTTAATCTTTTAAAAGTAATTTTCAGATAATTTTCTTTCTAATTATTTTTCTTTTGTTTAATTTTATTTCTTTTCACATGTTTTTAAACAATTTATTTTCATATATTCTCCACGTTTGCTTATAAAAAGTGCGATTTTTGTGTATCTACCTTCTTTAATTGCAAAAATTTTCTTATCTTTGAGTTTTGCACATATTTTTCAGGCTTTTTGTCAATTTCCTACTCTCATCTCTGATAACAGTGATAGTCAATGTTGATTAAGAAAGTTGTTTTTTTATATTTCAGAGGTATCACTTCTCCTCCTGGGGGAAAAGTTTCTGTACAAGAAGGGCAAAATTTCATTAGGGGTATCATTTAAAAGAGCTTGTCAAAACTTTTAAAATGAATGTTTTGTTTGAATCATTGATTCGTAATAATTCAAAGAAGTTATTGATTTTTTTTTTTTTTTTTTTTTTTTTTTTTAAACAAACAAACCAAAAAAAAAAGAGGAAGGGGGACTTAGATGGGAAAAAACACATTTCTTAAGATATTTTCTGTAATTGCTTAAAAATCCCCATGCTCTTTTATAGACTAAACATTATCAAGCGGATTGAGATTAGGACTATTTTCAGGTCTAGTAAAGAAGAAATTCTATGATATTCTTTGTGGAATTTAACTTAAAGTGGAAAAATCTATGAAAACTTACAAAATTATAGATGCTCATGGGAATGGATAGGTAATTTTAACAATTTGAATCAAATAAATGTACCACAGGTGCCGTGTAACAAAATGTATTGTCATCTTGAAATGCTGATTGTGGAAAAGTCTGAAATACCTCCAAAATAGTCGCTCAGGCATCAATTTTTTAATGGCCCAGTTTTATTTCAGGTTAATTGATTCCTTGAACATGAAAATTTGCCCGACTCATTGAAAAATTATGCATTTATGTATCTTAATATACAGAGAATTGTGTCGCTGTTTTAAAAGTGGGATTTTGATTAAGTCGGTCACATTTTTGTTATCAGATCTGCTTGTTTCTGTCAGCTCGAAATAAGTTAAACTTGTCTCATCAGAGAGAACCACTTCAGCTCAATAATTAAATGATCATTTTTTAATTTTTTAACCCTTTGAAGTCTTGCTTTCCTAATTCTTTTCATTAAGAATGGATTTTTTTTCAGATTTTCTGGCACATAAACTTGCTTTGTTTAATCATTGTTGCACTGTATTTAAAGAAATTATGTTACTAAACACTAAATGATTTCTGTGTTCTATGAACAAACTGATTTTTTAAGCACTGTCTTTTTAACTTGCGGTCATCTCGATTGGATGAGCAACGTGACCGCCTAGAGACAAATTAACAGTGTAAACATCCAAAAAATTTTATGTTGTTGTTAAAACCAGCTCACCAATATTTCGTTAACATTTAATCATTTTGATATCCCGCATATTAAAATATTTTTTTATTTTCACTCTAAAATTAATATTTTTTGTGGTATCGTTAATTGCCCTATTCTTGCCATTTTTGAAATATTTTCTAAAATTACAATTTTCTGAAGAATTGTATCTTGTTTTAAATACTTGGCTCAATCCTAAATTGTATGTGGAACTCAAGGTAATAAAATCTGTTCGAAAATTTACTTTTTAAACAATAAAATTGGAGATTGCAAGAAGAGAAATGGAAAATATCAAAGTACGGCTTTTCTTTTCTTTCTTTTTTTTTTTTTTTTGTCCCTTAGTGTATATTAAATATATTTAAAAGTAATTAGTACAAAACTTTGAATAAACACCATAAAATGCAAGGACACAAAAAATTTTTTGGGTTGAAAGAAAACATGACCCTTTGTCAGGCGAATGAAGCAGGCACAAGTGCTGCAATGTAAACAAAGTAGCAACACCCAAGCAATTTTTGCATGTTCTTGTATTTTATGGTATTTATTCAAAATTTTGTACTAATTACTTTTAAACACCAGCTCTGTGGTGCTTTCTTATAATGAATATATTTGTTTAATGCTATCAAAATGTTTAGAAAGAAATAGTGGTAATTTCATAAATGGCAAATTATGAATTTTGATATTAAGTAATAAAAATATAATATTTTATTACTTTTTTTTTTATGTTAACTATCCTAGATACTTTTCCAGGGACCAAGGAGTAGTGATTCTGCTGTTGTATTTATACATTCCTCCTTCAAATGTACTATATGTACATCTTTAAAAACTAAACATATAATTATAAAAAAGAAAGTAAAGAAAAGAAACCAAAGCCTATTTAGTTTTCCTAGTAAAAAAATATAAAATTCTGTAAAAAAACAATTCAATTTAGGACAACATATATATATTAAGTCTATTCTTCCATAAAAAGACATGTAGTAACTATGTTAACAGTTACCATATTTATTTATTTATTTATTTTTTTTTTTTTAATTTCTTTTGCACATTTCTTCTCAATTTTATTTTTACTTAAAAAAAAAAAAAAAAAAAAAATCTAACACAACAAAGAAAAGGGATTAAAAGGTATTATTAGTTAGTCTAAGTATACAAATTGCATTAAAAAAAAAAAAAAAAAAAACTTAAAATATGAAGTTGCATTCTTTAGCAACAGTTACTTATATTTATTACTTAATATTCTTTTTACATGTTTTTTCCCAATTTTATTTTTTGTGTATTTTTTAAACATGTTTTTTAATATCTTTATAGCTTGTTACAAAAAGAAAAAAACATTTTCAAGTGGTCTATTTTGCCTAAAAGCAATAGTTCCATCTTTTTAAGAGAGAGAGAGAAAAAAAAAAAGATAACCAAAATTTGAGCTTTTTTATTATTACTATTTGTTGGCCACTAATAAATCATACCATTTTATCTTTAAAAACTTTTTTTTTTCAGTTTTGAAGTAAACTTATGAGCTATTGTATTTCATTTGTAGTTTTATAAAATGTTTTGTGACTGATTTTATTTTATTTTATAATAGAGAGCATCCCAGCTGATTGAACTGGACAATTTCTTAACTTTGTGCATGCCATTTGGAACCCCTTCTGACACAGAATTATCATGTGCTTCGTACATTAATAATACATCTTCTTATAAATTTTTAAAAAGAGTGAGTTTTTAAATATACATATATTCATAGTTATTATTTAAAAGCTCCAAAGCTCTTGTTTTACAAACCTCCCCAAAAGTTTATTTATTTTCTTTTTATTTATATTTTCTTACCCAAAAGTGCATTTATTCTCTTTTTTATTCTTCCAGAAACTCAAAATGTTGTACTAAATGTTTTCCATTTATATTTGTAACTGATAGCTAAAAAGTTGCTTATAAAAATTTATTTTTTTAAGACTATATATACTAGGGGGCTCCGTTCACCAACCCCCAAGGGAGGCTTTGCCCCCTGCTGGCTTGCTTCACTTATTAACTTCTGCAAGGCTCTGTGTGCCTATTCGTTGCTTTGCCTTTCACTGAATAGGAATATTAATAGTGCATAACACAAGACAGAGCAGAAAATTTTTATAGAAATTCCCATATTTAATGTCAAATTGAAATACATAATATTTAATACCACATTTTTTTTTTCTTTTTTAATGAAATATTATGCTTAAAATCAGGGATTTTTTTTTTTTTTTTAAATGGAAAAAAATTTGTAATATCTAGACCATTTTGCATTACAGCTGTAGTATATGACCCCCTTGGCGACTTTAAAATTTTTGTTTTAAAATTTTTGTTGACTTTTAAATTTTGGTGTAATTGCTTGTTTAAAAAAAAAAAAAAAATTAATAACGTTGTTAATTAAAATGATAGAAATTTCTAAGCAGCTGAAATGTCTTCCTTGGAGTATTCTGTAAACATTGATACCTCTCGTGACATGAAGGACACTGCCCCCTGCGAGGAGATGCAGTCACAGACAAAAAAAAAAAAAAAAAAATGATGCCAGTGACAGTAACTTTTTTTTTTAATATAAGAGATATTGTAAGTGAAGGTTTTTTTTTTATAAACTCTTCAGTTCAAATTTTTTTTACTAACCCTCACAAATTCTAGAAAAAAAGATCCAAATCAATGTAAATTTAAGGGAACCAGTTGCATATTTATTTTATCTGAAGTTTCTGTTTTTGTTTGTGCTACAGTAATTTATAATTTAATTGAATAGAATGTTTCTCAATAAGTAGAATCATTTATTTAATAAAATGTCAACACTTTTGGGCTATTTGGTATGTTTCTCCATTTTTAGTGGTAGCTGTGTAGAGGTTAAGGGTAGCTGACTACTTGAGGGTCCTAGTCCTTAATGGAATGACCTTTTATGGAGTCTTAGCCTGTATTCATATGAGTTTTGGAGAAAAGCATGAAAAACTCTTAATGGAAAGACCAGCAAGCATGATATAAAACCTAGTTCAAACCCAGCACTTCCCATCTATCAGCTTTGAGAGCTGACTCTGTTGGCCACTGGTGGGGCTGTTCACTTATAGAGCTAAATAGAGTATGAACGCAGTGTGTCAACAGTCATGTTTGACTATGATAGTTACAGGGCCTGATTATCGCACAGGCTAACTAGACCTTGGCCTAGGGGCCCTCTATCTAAAGGCACCAAAGCAATTTTTTAAAAAAATGCTGCTTTTTGCAAAGATTTCCTTTAAAAAAAAAAAAAAAAAATCTCGTAAAAATTACAATTCTATGCAAGTGAATTCTAACAGTTATAGAAGAGAGATACTCCTTAAAAAATAATAATAATGATTTGAGATCTCTTTGCAAAAAAAAAAAAAAGTTAAAACTAATTTCTTATGAATGCGATGTTTTAACTTTGTCACCAGCATCCAAATTTTCTGCAGAAATAAAATATTTGTTTTGAGAAATTTGCTTTATTTTGTTGGGGGGGGGGGGGGGGAGGGGGGGCACTAAAATCGCTTTGGGCCCCAACAAGCCGTAATTAGGCTCTGGATAGTTATATCATCATAAAGTGCTGCTAAGTGGAAAAATATAATTAAACTTATGAAAAAGAGCCTCACTTAGCTTAACTGTATACTGGGACAGATATTTCTTCAGGCCCCTTTATACTTCATCATTTAAACTTACATTTATAAATGGACATTGAAGTAAATCTTTATTTGAGTTGGGCCAGGATAGTTACCTGCATGCTTTTATCTTAGTCAAGTCCTGTTGGTGTAGATGTTAGAAAGATAGAGCTTGTTGAGTTATTTCATTGACCTGATCTGTGAATAAGCTTTGAATTAGAAAAAGGACAGCATTAATAACTGATGAAAAATCTTAAAAGAAAAAAAAAAAATGTTTTAATGAGCTGGGTTGATACGTCAATCTCAATCAGTTTGTGCTATATTGAAATAGAAACAAATTAGGTTAAACATGAAATAAAACTAAATGAAAAAGACTTTTAAATAAAGTGTATGTGAAATATATACTATTTCAAAATAAACTTCAAGTGAAAGATTGTAGGGATAGTCCCACATAAGTGATTTTTTAGAATGACCATTTATTAATTTTAGTAGAATGGGATTATAAGTTTTACAATTTTCTTGTGTTTCAATTTAATGTTAGCTTCTGTAATGTTATCCTAGGAAGCATTCCAAAAGTGATCTTATATGAAGGGTGACTCTTTAAGTAAAATAGAATATATATTCAGTCACTTAGAGAGATTGAGGTGATTCTTATATCAATGTTCAATTATTGCAAAATTTGGTTGATTTTTTTTTTTTTTTTTTTGGTAAAAGAGTATTTTTAGCTGTTTTTCATATATTTAAAGAATAAATAGATAAATAAAACCTATCATTTGAGGAAAGAAACAATGTTTTTAACAACAGATATAAACTAAGGATGACATTACTGAATAATTACTTTTACATAGCTGCCAGCTGTTACGATTTTTTGGTCACCAGTACCTTTTTATAGAGAAATTTTATAAAGTTTTGTAGCAGTTTTCTATGAATGAATAAGGAGAAAAATTCTATAAAAAAAATTCTGGTGTCAAAAAATCATAACTGTTGGCAGCTGTGCTTTTACGTTGATGCACAAACTAAAATTTTTTATATTTATTTAGCAACCAGCTGCGAAGCCATTTAATTTTAAAGGAAAGCAACATATCCACATACAAATTTCAGAATATGTACGATGTATTCAGGTATGTGCCATTTTCCTTCTCTGACAGCAATAGTATTCATAATTAATCATTATTATTCCTATTTATTAAAAAAATAATAAAGAAAATTAAAATTGAATGAATAATTTAATTTTAGTTTTATTTATTTATTTGCAAGTTTAATTTCTTAGTGCTTGACTGAAACACTGACTAAGAGAAATTTCTTTCAAATACTAATTTATGATTGGCTTGACAGAATTACCAAAATTAGTTTACATTGTATTTAATTCACTGGCAATATTTTAGTATTCAGATGCAACAAAAAAGCCATAAAAATCTGTTCAGTTTAACATTTTGAACGCCAAACACTAAAATATCATAGACAGAATTACATTAACCCTCATCCATTTATGCCAAGGAAATTAAATAAATCAAGCAGATTCAGTTCTAAATATGGGATGTCATTTCTTTATATTTTATCTAAAATTTTCATTTATTTTATGTAACTTTCTAGAAAATGCTATTCTTGATTAAATGTCATGCCAGTAATTTTTATTTATTTTATGTAACTTTCTGGAAAATACTATTCTTAGTTAAATGTTATGCCAGTAATTTTCATTTATTTTATGTAACTTTCTAGAAAATACTATTGTTGATTAAATGTTATATCAGTAATTTTTTCCAGAAAATCAACGATTAGTATTTGAAAGAGTTTTCTAGTCAGAAATCATTATTATTATTATTATTAACATAATCTAAACATTTATGGCAATTTTTAAAGAAATATTGTATAATCTTCTTCCAGCTTCATTATATAGTACTTATAATAACTAGAATACTTTTGACTTATGGTTTTAAAATTTTCATAAAAAGGTTGAACAAAAGGGTTTCAAAAATTCATAAAGTTGTTAAAAATTTTTTTCTATAAAGAAATAAAAGAAAAAGTTTTTTTTTTTTTTTTTTTTTTTTTTTAAAGAAAAATGTCCTCCTAGTCAGGGTTTAAACTGCCATTAGTTTTTTTAGTATTTTGCTAAAAGGTATCATATTTTGCTAAAACATGTTGGTCAGAATTTCGCTAAAAAGCTAAAACTGGATAACTGTATAAAATATCTCTATATAATAACTCGGAATTTTTTTTTGTAATATTTGCAGGCAAAAACTACGAAAGGACTGAAATTTTTGGGAATAATTATTTATATAGTAATTTGGATTTATTTTTAATGATTGAATTTAAATGCAAAAATATTTAAAAGTATGTCAGAATTCAGAATTTGATTCATAGAAGCATTCTTAGCACTAGTATTTCACGATTATCTACCACTACACTTTACTTAATTTTTAATTGCTTTTTCATTTTACACATATGATATGAGTACCTCTTTTTCTATTGTTAAAATCAAAACATAGTTTCCCTGATTCATATTTTTAAAGTCACAAATATGAATGCTTGGTTAAAATCATCAATGAACAAAAGAATAGCAAATAAAACTGAGGATAACAAAGCTAAGTAAAAGAAATCAATGGTATCCAAAGAATTAACTTTTGAAAAAGCTAAAATAGTGCTTGCCTATTTTTGCTAAAATGCTAAAGTAATTTTTTTGCCAGGTTAAACCCTGCTCCTAGTCATGTATATGATTAAATATAGAGAAAGGAACCAGAAATATTTCAAAACAAATTTTAGTAAAACACGCAGACCAGTAGAAAGATAAACAATTAGGTAGGGTATTTAACCCTTCATATTTTCTTTTGAAAATTGCCAAACTAATTTCAAAAATGGCTATTAATCACATAACTGATCATATTCATATGTATGTAAAAAGAAAAAGTTAGCATTTCTAATTTTCAAGAAATGTTTTATTTGAAACACCTACACTATCTACCAATAAGTATTTGGACACTTTTAAATTAAGGCATTTTGTTAAATACCTAGAAAAATTCTTTAGGAATCATCATGAAACTTTAGAGGTATAAATAATATGTTATATCTCATATACTCCATCAAAGGTTTTGTCCTGAAGAAGAAAAGAGGACTAGTAAAAAATAAAAAATAAAAAAAAAATGTTTTGGATTACCCTGTAGAAACTAACGCTTGAAATGCATTTTGGCTGTAGCATGTGATTATGAGGATTGTTTTAATTATCTGTATAAATTTTTATGAGGCTGTCACATATTCCTGGAAATATAACGGTTTCTTTAAAAATTTGAAAAAAAAAAAAAAAAAAATACCACTCTCTTAATTACAACATGTAGAGTAGTACATTAGACACAACTGCTATGGCACAAGCAGTACACACACACACACACACAAACAAACAAACAAACAAAAAAATCAAAATTTGCTTTTTTATAGCTAAATAATTTTGTATTTTGGCTAAAAGTACAAAGATACAATAAAGTTTACCACTGAAATATGGGATTAAATTAGAACAAATCAGTATTTTTTATTGTTGTTGTTTGTGTGTGTGTCTGATTGCCAAAACATGCCATTTTTTTTGCAGTGGATTGCAGAAACACAATTTTCCCATGATTAATAAATGAAATTCATGCTTATGAAAACTACAAGTAGAAAAAGAGTGTTTTTTTTTTTTTTTCCCCCAATTTTAAGTCGCTATTTTATTTTGTTTAGTTGCCATATGGTGAATGAATATTTTTAGGTCTAAGTTTTGTTAGGCTAATATAATTTTATGTAATCTTTTATTCATAAAAGATAACGTATAAATATATATATTGCTTAATTTTTTATTTTTTTTTTTAAATGTTTGTTTATAAAGAATAAAAAATAAACTTGTGTTGTTTGTTTAGTTCTTGAATATTATTTTGTTCTGCAATAATGTAAATATTTCATTACTGTTAAAACATATTAAAGTGTCTATATAATTAATGAAACTTCTTATTATCATTTTAGAGTGATCAAAATAAAAGTTTATGCCATTATGATGTTTTTGGCCAAATTTCAGTAAAAGCTGATTTGGAAGGCACTGTAAATGATGTGACTCTGTCTGTAACTGCAGATAAATCTTCCTCTCTTGATTCTATCATTCTACATCCTTGTGTACAAATGCATGGTGCTGCAGTGTCTACTTCTGGTAAATTTAGTTTAACTCTCAGAATACTAAAAAAATAAATATTCTGGTCATCATGAAAATTTACTCCCCTCGAGCTGGGACTCCCCCCCCCCCCAGGGGGGGACGCGAGGATCCTGCATACACAATTTTTTTTTTCCCTGTTGACTATCTCTATTACAAAAAATATATATTCCTTTCATTTGGTTTAGTGCAGTCTATAGATGTTAAACTGTACTTACCTGCAATTTCTCCCATAGGTGTAATGTATTTGAATACTTTTGAGTGTCCCTGTACATAAACCATTTGCTTGATCTTAACGAAAAGTTTAGTGTAACATCCTTATATGATACACATTTGGAATACTAAGTTTGAACTTTCTGCCATAATTTGTTTTTGAGATATGCTGATAACAGACAGACACACACACAGGCACACAGACACACACACAGACCATTTGCTAAAAACATGGTTTTCGCATTCAGGGGACCTCAGAACATGCAAATATAACAAAAACTCGCATTCGAAAATTTGACCCAAAAACAATACTTTCCCTAAGAGAAAGTAATAATTGCTATTGTTTTCATAATTACATAGTTTTCAATATTTTATTGGAATGACTGCAATTAAAAGTGATACACACAATCACTAATTTTCTGGAAAAAAATTCCTGGTATAAGATTTAATTAATGATAACAATTTCAAGAAATATTAGGTTCTAAGTTGCAGTAAAAAATCTGTTAAAATATCACAATAATAATCTTATGCAGGCAATAACTTCCTTATATATTCATTGAAATATATATTTATTGGGTTTATGAGTTAAACTATAGCTTATCAAGAAACAAGAAATTTTTACTTTGAGTTACTAATTTCTTATTATATTTGTTTTTCTTGATTGGAAAAACTAGGAGATGTTTGAAATTTAGAATAAATGAGCATCAACAAAACGTTCATAAAATATAAATCTCCAAATATTCTATTGCTTCCCACTGCTGATTTCATAATCATTGTTTTGACTTTAATAAAACTAACATTATTTCTTCTCCTATCCCCACATCCCATTTAAATTTTTGTAAAGCTGTTTGTAACAGGGTTGATCCCGGCAAAAATTGAGGCCCTTTAGCAGCCTCTTTGCAAAATTCCACATCATAAAAAAGACCCCTACACAAAATTTAACTTTATAAAAATAGCCCTTTCGCAAGATTTTGTTTCATAAAAGTAATCCCTTTATAAATTTTTTCTATGTTTTCAGTATTATTTTCAATGAGTGCCTATATACCATCTGGTTTGGTGAAACACTATTAACTTGATATTAAGTATTATATAGAGTAACTGGCTAAAATGGAAGATTTTACATAATTTTTTTCTTCACAAAAATAAATAAAAATTTTACAAAAATATTTTGTTTGTTTTTCACATAAATTGGCTCTGAAATTTAAAATTTTGATCAACTTCTGTTTTAACCCAAGAGTTGTCGCATCATTTTTTGTAACGCTAGTGGTTGTGTTTCAGTCTATTTTCCACCATCTGTAGTGTTGAGGGAAAACTGAGAGAAAACTAATAGAGAAAGATCAACTACACCTATTTCGTGCAAAATTTTCTCCACAAAACTCTGACCTGTCTAAAAAACCGAAAGAGGCGGAGGAGGGAATGAATCAATGCTACTCGTCACGTTGCAGTCAAGTAGATTGATTTCAGAAGTAAAATGTTATTAACTGCTGAAAAACTATCAGGGATGACTTGCATTCATACTATGTTAGAGGAACCCACCCAAGGTCATTTACACCGAGTTTCCCAACTTTATCTTTAAGGGGTTATCCGTAGGATGACCCCTTAAGTAATAAGTAATGGGCAGGGAATAGATCAATATGCGACTACTAATGGGTTAAAACGCCTTTTGTATTTGACGTTTGGAAATCATTGATATAACGTTTTCTTGCTCTCTCTCTTTTTTTTTTAGGTAATATTTGATTTTTTTTTCCTCTTTCTTTTCTTTGTCTCATGAGTATTTATTTTGTATTTCAGTTTTATTTACTTTAACTCATCACTTTGCTTTTGTGATTTTGCTTGCTGCACTCAGTGGTGTCGCCAGAAAAAATTTCAAGGGGGGGGGGAGCACAATCTGAAAAAAAATTGTTTTTAAATAAAATTCTGATAGCACAGTTTTAATGTTAAAGAAAAAAATGCTTATTAGAATTTTCAAGGGGGGGGGCAATTGTCCCCCTTGCCCCATTGTGCCGACACCCATGGCTGCACTCATGCCTACTTTTTTGGTCTTTGATGAAGAGTTGTGGTTTTACATTGACCAAAAGCAATTTTTTTTCATGGTATTTATACAAAGCTTTTTATTTATTACTTTTCAATTCCAGTCCTCTGGATTTTGTACTAATGTTTTCCCCACATACATATATATTTTTTTCCTCCCTTAAGAGTGCCCTTTATTCTTTCTCCTTTTATTCTTTGATTTGTACTTATAAATGCCGTCAAATCATATAACTTTTTTTTTTCTTTTAAGTCTGTTAAAACAATTTTTAAAATATACTGTTATAAAAATATCACAAATTAGACCCCCCGCCCAAAAAAAAAAAAAAAAAAAAAAAAAAGTGATTAGAAGGGAAGGACAAATATACATAAGGAGTATTAAACTGAAGCTCTCTTATGAGTGTTTATCTAGTTAGATTGGGGCTTATCTAGATAGCTTTCTCCTCCCTTCCTAAAAAAGGGACTGAAGTTTTTGGCTTATTTATTTTCACTGTCATATGCTTAAACAAGTTTTTAATTTAACACTGTTATACTATACTAGTAAACCCATGTGGAATTTTCTCACTTTCTTTTCTTATTTACCTTTAAAATTTGAAATACATAAATGTTACAACGGCCAAGCGGCTCTGCGCTCAAAGCTGGTAGATGTGAGGTGCCGGGTTCAATCCCAGGTCACGCTTGTCGACCTAGCTGTTGGGAGTTTTCCATGTTTTTCTCTGAAACTTGTATAAATATGGGCTAGGACCACTTAGAAAGACCTCCACGGAAGGCACTCGCCTCAGGCCCTAGAGTAATCAGTCAGCCTTATTCCCAAATACAAACACAATTATAAATGTTATACCAATTTCTCCACTCAACTTAAATTTCAATTCATCAAAAGCCAATTTATTATTAGAATCAAAGTAATATAGAGCGACTGTGAAACCAAAATCATTTAAAGAAAGGTCTCAAAATAAAAGCCATGTCTGGCGACCCAGTTTTTATACTTCCCCAGTCAGTACAGCTTTAATATAGGACTTCCATGCCAATAAGTACTGCTAGGTTTAAAATGATGTATCCAAACATTGTAAGGATGTAACTTTTAAAAATATACTTTTTTCTATGAAATGATCTCATCAGATAAATGTTGTCATTTTTCTTATTAGATCATTGAACTGAATCAGTGTGTTTAAATATTGCAAATGTGTAAATACAATCCTCATGTATTTTATTAATTACTTTACTATTGTATCATTTTGAAAATATTTAATTGTAACTGGTCCATGTAAGAGAAATATTTATATCAATTTTTTTTTATTTCAGTGTCTAGTTTACTACGACGTTTACATTTTTCTCCACCTCTAAATGACTTTACATTATTACAGTATTGTTCACCTACATCAAAAGAACCACCCATCAAAGGAGTCTTTAAAATGTTGGTGAGTAATTTTTCTTTGAAAATACAGTGAAATACGTTTAACACGAAAATGCTTAACATGAAAAATCGGTTAACACAAAATGATATAGCGGTCCGGACAGTGTACTATGCTATTTAATACATTTTTGTTTCTTTTAACACGAAACAAAAATCGTTTAACACGAAAAAAAACTCGCTTTCGATCTTCAGTGACATGTTTGCTACAACAGAGATGCCAACATTTTAATTTATTCCGGAGCATTTTTAACTCTGCCTTTATCTCCCTACTACATTTTTCTTAAGAGTAATATTTCCTTATTTTATGGTTGTTATATATTGAAGAAAAATAGTCTGTAAATAAAGCGGTGCGGATTAAAGGCGGGGACAAAAATGCTCTGGAATAAATTATAATGTTGGCAACTATGCTACGATATGTTGTCGTTGATGGTCATGTGTGTACAGCACCAATAATGAGATTTTTGACATCTTTCATAATTAAAATGATTCCACTTATGTAAATTTTGTAATTTTGATGATGAATCTGACAACTGAATCAACGATGCAGTTCCTGTCCCCTCTACTTCAGAAATGAAGAAAGTAATGAGTAATGAAAGTAATAAATAAAGTAATAGTTATTTAGATGCACATTTGAATTGAGAGATGAATAAAACAATGGATGATCTCAATCAATTTTTGAACAATATGGTGCTGAAAAAGACACTTCAGTTAAAGATATCTGAAAATTTTTCCAAAAAACAATAATATTTATACTTAATTTTCATCCTAATGGATGCAAGTTAGTAATAGTTTTACAGGAAGTGGAAATAAAAATTGACGACATGGAAAAAACATTCTCGAATTTCGTACTTTTTCTACGAATCTTTTTACACGAAAAAATATTTCGGTCCCCTTAGTTTCGTGTTAAATGTTTTTCACTGTATATCAAATAATCTAAAACCTAAGATTTATTTGTATTATTATTTAATCAGAATGTATTTGTGATTGATAGAATTGTACTTTCATTTACTCATTTTAATTATTTCAGGGTGAAAATTCAGTAGAACTGTTGATTCAGCTAAAATTAAGTCAAAATGTTAAGAATATATTTGAATTCTGTGATGTTCTTGTTGTATTTTTTAACAGGTGAGATATATTTCATTTTAATTTCAGTTGTATTTCAGTTGCATATTTTAATTGTTTTTAAACATGATTCAAATTATATGATTACACTTTCAGTATTTTTTATTGGAATAATAAAGTGAAGTCTTTTTAACACATTTTCAATTCAAAATTGTTGTTATTTCCTTATTATTATTAGCACTGTTTTTTCAGTTTGAATACAATAAAACTTTTTAAATAAAAAAATACATTTTCTCTATTTATCAATTGCTAAGAAATATATATTTGAATTTAAGTTTTATCTCATTAATTATTATCTCTAAATAGCAATGTTAATACAAAATATCTGTTATTAATACTAATTAAAAAAAGAAAGAAAGAAAAGTACTGTAATATTAAATTATGATTACAGATCTCTTATATGTTAAGATCTCTCTGTTCAGCTTGCGTTTTTGGTCTTGTCTGTGTAATTTCTCTACTGCCAAAGGTATAGATAGCACCTACTTATCTTTACTCACTATTGACACTTAGTACCACAGGCTAATTAGCTTATAATCTTTCACGAGCATTTTGTTATTTTGCAATTCTAAATCACAAATATTAGAGAACAGCATCAGCAGAATCCTTTTTAAAATTTTTCCTTTTCATCAGATCTTGCATATTAAAGTGATATGCTGCAGAAGTAAGATTACAGGGTAACTTTAGGAATTACAGTAAACTCTCGTTAAAATGGACAATCAAGGGCCAGCAGTTTTTGTCCATATTAACGAGAGTCCATTATAACAGGAGTTTATAAACTGAAGTTCTACATGAACTCTAAAATCACTATTATGTACACATACACAGTATAATATGAATGAAAATTTGTTTACTCAAACCCTTTTATTCACTAAAAATATAAAAGCATGAAAACCGATATTTACTTTCAAAACTTCTTTTCTTCATATAGTACAACTTGATAACAAAATCCTTTGCTATGTCTCCACAATAAAAGTGGAGACAGGTGCAAATTGTTGACCTCAGCTGTCACTGTCAATCAAAACTATTTACCTCCCACAGTGTAATAGCACAGAGTGAAAGAGATTAATTCTTTTATTATTGAACCTTTTCATGTTAAAAAAAATATTGAATTTGAGAAAATTTTGGAAACAATCTTTTTCGAAGAAAGTAAGCTTTGAGGGAAAAAAATGTCCATCTTAACAAATGAATTGTACGTATTAAGCGATGTTTATTACATGCAATTCCTATAGGTCTTAGCCGGGGATTCTGTTTTTGTACGTAATAACGAGAAATTCATCTTAAACGGGGCTGTCTTAACGAGAGTTCACTGTATTTTCAATTTATAATTTTGAACAGGATTTCCCTTACTTAAATATTCTTTTTTATCCTTTCATATGTAAATAATTTTTGTTCTTTATTTTATTTCTTCAATATATATCTGTAATTTATAATCATTATACTTTGTAATCTAATTTCAGAGGACCTGTGAAAAAGTCAGAATTTAATTCAACTTTTGGGACACCAAAGTTATCAGATGACAAACATTCTTTAAAATGGAATATAGGTAAATATAAAATGCTATTACATTTTACAACTTTATGCAATACTAGTTGCCTTTGGTGATTAGCTGATTACCACAACCTGTGAAAATTTTGACTGTAGCAAACTTTTCCTCTGTAGCCCCTTTTCCTTGCGGTAGAAACTTAAAAGCTTGTTCTCTCACCATGCTAACAATGTGCTTCCTTGCTCCCTCAATGTATTTATTTAAACATTTGCGATAGCAGTGTTTCCAATTGCAGATGATTTTTCCTGTATAAAACATCTACCAACTACAATATCAAATTCAGTACTGAATGAAAAAATATGGTTCAAAATGATTCACAAAATGTGTATGCATGAGTTTTTTCTTTTTTTAATTAGAACATAAAATATACTTTTTTTTCCCTTGGAGAAACAATTAATGAATCGCAAAATACAAACTTTGAAAAAATTTCATTGAAATCACTGAAATAGTTTTGAGTAACAAATGAATTTGTACACAGACTTTGGTTTAGGTTCCCTCTGCCTTTGGCAGCATCTTCGCCAGGTCATTCTTTTTTTCATGACCATTTACATGGCCTGGCTACACTGGTATACTATTCTTATTTATTTATTTTTGATAGAAATTTTTTTAGATATAAAACGTTTAATAAGAAAAAAAAAGTTATAAATTCTTCTTCTTCTTTTTTTTTTTTTTTTAAATATATAAAAATTGGTATTGTTGTTAAAAAAATAGAAAGCTTTTTCAACAATGCCTATTATGATAGAAACTGCGGTAGGGCAATTAAAAAAAAATCATGCACATGTAAAAGAAGAATTTTTTAGACTTTCAGAAAAAAATTAGTAAATTTTTTTTAGAATTTCATATTTTAAGAAAAAAAACTTACATTGCTGGGAGCACAAAATAATGAACTCTCTGATTCCAAAGAGATCTTTTCATGTCGATTTTAAAATATTGATAGGATTACAGTTTGTAAAAAAAAGTTTTTTTTTTTTTGAAATTGATCAGTATGTGTGTGTTATTGGAAAATCTTACAATCATATCTCCAAAATGAAAAAAGATAGAACATCAAAAACTTTATATAGCCAACTTTTGGTTGTTATTTATAGTCAACATTTGATAAATCTGGAAGTGGGGCTTGGAAATTTAAAAATGAGACTCTATTTTGGTTTAAGTTTGTTGTTGTTGTTGTCGTGTCCAAGCAAGTAAAAGCTAGATGGAGCTGAAAGCGTTGAAAATGAGGGCCGCCAGGTCTGGAGCCTATAAAGGATGTCCTGTGGTGGCTCGCCAAGCTGAAAAAGAGAGGCAATAATGGCCTGGCGATCAAAAATATGGTCTGGTGTTAATTAAGTGTCTGGACAATTTCTGCAGAAGAGGTGAGATCTTGAGTTGTCATCTGGAGATATTTTCATGCCTCTAAAATGTCCTGTACGGAGTCTTGCTGTAATAGATGACAGGTTTCTAGAGCAATTAAGATTTGGGATAGAAGGCTTTCTAAAAGGTTGATCAAAAATTCTACGTTTGGCAACCACGTTCGCATCTTCGGAAGTGACAGTAAGAGACTGATCTAAGTCCTGAGCTTCCCTAGCAAGGATATCAGCACACTCATTTCCCTCGATGCCCACATGGGCAGGGATCCACTGGAGTGTACAAGGTTTGTTAAATTGGCTGAGAAGAGCATTAATGCCTTGGGTTAAGTTTGTTTCACCATTTCATATGGCCTGAAGAGCAGATTTTGAATCTGAGAAGACAACCAGACCTGCTGAATGAACAGAATACCGAGAGAGGGAAAAAGAGAGTGCTTCTTTAATTGTGATCAATTCGCTAGTGAAATTTGAGGCAATATGGCCTGCAGGAATTTTGAGTTCAGTTTTAGCACCAGAAGGGTGGAGGAAAAGGATACCTGTGCCACCTCTATCAAAAGAATTATCAGAGGAACCATCTGTAAAGATAATTACTTTATTATCTTGGGAAAGCGAACGGATTGTGTCAATACCCTTCTGTAATAACACTTGGGTTAGTTCTTTCTTTGAGCAAGGTTCTAATAAATTCAAAAGAATCTTGACATAGCAGGTTGCTTGATGGAAAAAAGAGGCTCTCGAAGAATGTCAAGAGAGGAATGATCAAGAAGGATCTCTCTCCTGATATCTCTGTCAAAATGAAGTGTGGATGATATGTGAAGCCTTGCCAATCCTGTCCAAGCACTGAAAGCTCTGTTAGAGATGTGTTCCTCATTGTAGCTTCTAATCCTTATTTAATTTATAAAAATTACCTTTGATTATGCTCATACAACCCCCGCACTGGAAACTGCTGGAATATACCAGATCCCTTTTAATTATGCAAATGAAAAAAGAGGCCACTACATCGGAGTAACAAAAAGAAAAATATCAACCAGGATTAAAGCACACCAAAGTGTCATTAAATATGGAAAAATAACGACAGCCCTCACTAAAGTCAATACTGAAAATGATATAAACATCAATTTTAACGAAACAAGAAAAATAGCCAATTATAATAACCCTGACTATGCTTTTTACCGGGAAACCATAGTGATAATAAAAGACCAATTAGTGTGTAACGGGCACGAGTCGCGTGCCGATTTGGATCGTGTGTGGTGCCACCTCATTCAAGATCAACACAGAGGAAGGAAGGCAAGACCAGTTTCAGCCAAAGCAGACCATGTAATAGCTACTGAAGAGGGGGCGAATTCACCCTGAAAGATCTATAGTTTTAACAGAGCTTAATCAAAGGTAATTTTTATAAATTAAATAAGTTAAATGCTCTGCTTGAAAGTTTTAAATTTTTAATGCTTCTAATCCTGTTGGTAAATTTAACCGTGGCAAGTTTGTGTCTTCTTTCCAAAGAAATGAGTCCTTTCTAGTTCAGCTTTAAGGTTGTTTGTTGAGGACACAGCACAGATTATAATTTTTGATGCTCTATCTTGAATAGAATCAATTTTGGCTTTAACTGTTTCAGATGCAAGTGCCCAGATTGGGGAGGAGTATTCAAGAATTGGCATTATGACGGTATAGTAGGCACTTTTTAACATAGATGATCTTGAGCCCCAGTTTATACCATATAACTTGCGGAGAATGTTTAGTTTTTTGTGGGCCTTATTTGCAGTGTTCTCAATACATTTTGTAAAACGAAGTTCTGGGTCAAGGATGACTCACAGATATTTGAGGTGGTTGACACATTCGAGAATGGAGTTATTGAGGCTAATTACTGGATCAAAGGTACCACGATGTTTTCTGTCAGTTGAAAAAATGCAGTAATTTGATTTTCTGGGTTTATAGTTAATTTCAGATTTCTAGCCCAAGTTGCAATACCCTTTAGAGTAAGATTGAGATTTTTCGGAGATTTTAAGGTCATGGCTTGAATTCCAGATGGCAATATCATCTGCATAGCAGGCAATTTTAGTATTAGGTTGGATATAAGAGTTAATTGTATTCATATACAACAGAAAAAGCAGTGGACTTAAGACAGAGCCTTGCAGTACTCCAGCCCACATTCTGTGGGTTTTAGAGAGTTCTTCATTGACCCTGACAGAAAAATGCCTGCCCCTCAGAAAATCATTAATCCAGACAAGCGCGTTGCCAGTAATGCATATGTCATGGATTATGTGTATAAGCTTTTGTCGCCAAACTCGGTCAAAGGCTGCAGATAAGTCAAAGAAAAGCAGCAATTGTTTTCTTATGAGGTTTAGCCTGAAAGCTATCAATTACTGACTGGCACAGGTAAAAGAGCTGATCAACCCTACTGTGATGTGCTCGATAGGCTGTTTGATAGTAGTGAATTTTCTTTTATTCAATTAGCCAGTTCATAAGTCTGAAGTGTATAATATGTTCCATTAGTTTACAAAGTGTACTAGAAAGAGAAATGGGCCTATAGCTATTGCAATCAGTGGCATTCTTGCCTGGCTTAAGAATTGGAACAATGATGGAAGTTTTCTAGATAGGTGGCAGCCTGCTAGAGGTCCAGGAGAGATTGAAGATTTCGAGTAGCTGCCTTCTGACTTTTTCACCAAAGTGCTTTATCATACTTAAAAAAATAAGATCAGCACCAGGGGCCTTTTTAGGATCAATATTTGAAATGGCACAGTCTAGTTCTTCCATTGTAAAGGTGTTTGAAAAAATGCCATTTTTACAAGCTTGAAGTGATTTGCCAATAAGATTTCTTGTTGTTTTGAAAAGAGCTTTATCTGTTTTGCCAAAGGTGAGTTTACTGTTGTTGGCATAATATTTTGCCAACATTATGGCAGTTTCTATATTTGTACGAGCTGATTTCCCCTGGGAACTTATGGAGTTAGTTGCATGTGTATCCTATTCCGGCTCTGATAGTTGATTATTCAAAGTCTTAATGACATTCCAATGTTGTGACACTCTCCTAGGGTTTAAGGTGTCGCAAAAAGTTTCCCATTCCTTGCATTTACACATGGAAATTTCTTCTACTTTTTGACAGAGGTTGGCGTATTTTTTCCTATTGGCCTCGGTGTTGTCTTTCTGAAATTCAAGACACATGGTGTCTCTCTCCGAGATTAAAGAGTCAGTGTCATTATCTTTCCAGTATGGCACCCAGTCTGTTATTCTTTTACCATGAGGGATGGAAAGTTTTGTGGTGTTGTGTATGCAAGAGGTAAAGGAGGACAGTAAATAAACCAAAGAGGACTTCGGTTTAATTTGGCTGCATAGCTCTTTAAGCTTTAATGTGAAACCAGGCCAATCAGCTTTTCTAAAATTCCAGGACCTTTTGTTTTGGTCAGGGTAATCAAGCTCCAGTTGTACTTTAGTAAGTATAGGAAGATGGTCACTAATAATATTGTCAAGAACAGTCCACATAGTAAATCTTTCTGATTGGTGGTTTATAGTTGTGATATCGAGAGCTTCCGAGGTGCCATAAGTTTTTGAGACGTATGTAATCTTGTTGTTGTTCAGCACAGAGAAATCAGTTGGTTTAAGTTTGTATTTCAAAAAGGATTCTGATGTGATTTTCTTTAAATTTGCTATTTAATGATCTATTTAGATGTCTTTCATATGTATTAGTTTATTACTGCAGGAAATTTGATAAGCATCCAGATTTGGTATAGATTAGCTCATTGGCTGAATCAATTTTTATAAGAGAAACTAGCTGACCCGACAAACGTTGTTTTGTCATATAAATTATTTCTAGAGAATATTTTGCTAGAAAAAAATAACTAACTTATTGTAAGTGTGTAAGGATGTGGTGTATAAGTGGAAGATGTATGATGCGCTGTGAACGGTGAAAGAATACAAAAATAACTAAACACCAATTATTTATTTTTTTTAATTTATTAAAATTGATTCTTTAAAATTATATACATATCGCTACTTATAACAATATTACTAAAAAACAATATCAATCCCTTAATGCAACAGAGTGTACAATATTTTTTGTTATCCCATCTTTCGCCAATACAAACAAACTGGATGGTTTGCCCACTCGAGAGCCACGTATAATTGTCCGTGTGAAAAACATGATGTGCTCAAATCTAAGCCACAGACAGACATCGTTTGGCCCTGAGACTTATTTATTGATAGTCATTGCAAATGCCAATCTAATTGGAAATTGCGGGCGTTTAAATTGAATTGGCACATCTGTGGATATAATAGGGATTCGCAGTAGTAATATATTTTCACCTCGGAATTTGTCATTTTAAATGATGGCTTCGATAACATTTTTCATTAATTTTTTTATGACTAATCGCGTGGTGCCGTTGCACAACCGTGGTGGGTTCAAATTACGAAGGAAAATAACCGGAGATCCAACCTTCAGTTGTAAAATATGCGGTGGCATGCCTGGTAAATCCAATGAGTTTAAAAACTTTGTTAGATAATTTACAGCTTCGGTGGCATCGCAAACTGTATCATTAGATTTGTATGACACCGAGTCTCCTGGTAACAATGTTGTATCTTGAGATTCAATTCGTTGACGTCCACATTTTTTGCTGCTAAAATTGCTCTTTCTGCCAGCCACTCATAATTTGTGTATCGTCTGTGTACATCGGGAAATATCTGGTCAATAAGAGCATCTTGAGAATAAATAATTGCGCAGAAATTGGTCGGTAATTTTATGCATCCAGTTTCATCTGTTGTAACTTTTCCATCGCCGATATCTAACAAATGTTTTGAGAATGTTTCAGCGGATGGATCTTGAAGCTTTTGAACGCACAAATTTACTTTCAGTCGTACTTTTTCAACATTACGCCACAATGACGATGATTTTAAGCATGCGTTGATCTCATCAGCGTATGTTGAACGCGGAAAAACGGGAAGTGCTTGTCTGAAATCACCTGAAAAGAGTAACAGAGTGCCGCCAAATAGTTTGTCGTTGTTTTTAATATCTTTCAATGTCCTGTTCGACGCCTCAATCGAATGTTTGTGTGCAATAGTTCATTCATCCCAGATAAGAAATTTACACTATTTCAGCACTGTGGTCATGGACGATTGTTTTTTTTTTTTATGTTGCACACTGCGTCTGGGTTATTTTGAATATTTAGTGGCAGTTTAAATAATGAATGAGCTATTCTGCCTCCATCCAATAAAGTTGCCGCAATGCCAGATGATGCAACAGCCAATGCGATGCCATTATTTGATCGTATTTCGGCGAGAATTAGCGAAATAAGGAATGTTTTGCCAGTTCCACCTGGTGCACCCCAAAAAAAAAAAAAAGAATCCACCTTGTCCTGCCAAAACTGCGAGCATGATGCGGTCGTAAATGGTTCTTTGTTCTTCATTCATTAGTGGGACATTGCGAGCAACAATCGCTGCCATTTCTACAGTATTGTATTGTAGTTCACGATTCAATTCAGTGCTTATTAAATCAGATGCATTTCGATTTGTTGAATGCATACCGAAATGGCTGAGTGGTAAGTTGGCAATGATAATGCAAAGATCTTCAATAGCAATGAATGCTTTATTGTACATAGCGTCACTGAATACTATCGTTAGATCGTTGCACCGTGAACGATGTTGATGCAATATATCATCAGTCATTGAATCGTTGTGATTATCCCATAATGTCTCTGCTCGGGTCGGGAAACATGTAGTCAACACTATAGCGAATAGTAGACGAATTTGTTTTGCTGTACAGTTCAGTCCTACTTCAGCAAGCATAACACTCCCACTGGTTGTCGTCTTCCAGCAAGCCGAGAGCAAGGCATGCATCTTTATACGTTGAGTACTGTTGTCCATTCACTTTACGTAAATCTTGAAATGACAAAGGGCCGATGACATTAACCAATAACAGTCGAAGATAAAAGCACTCAGTCTGCCCTGGATTGACTGTAAATACTCGTCCCAAGGTGTTTGATTTGAATAAACCGGGACATGCATCAATCGGCGTGCCTTGCTTGCGGGGCATCCATTTTTTTGTTGGAGCCCATGTGAAATAGCGTGGTACTTCTGAATAGAGTAATGTCCGTGCAAAAGCACCAAAAGCATCCGCACGATTACACAATTAAAAAAATTAGGTGAGTGTAGTTTTTGGTGGATTTATAGCACAATCAATCGCTGTCTCGCTCGTGAAATATACGCGCTGGCCATTTTCAAGATGGACGGCTAAATGAAGAATTGCTGGATCCCGTTCATGAATTGGGAAACCAAAGATACGCCAAACAGCTTCATTGGAGCTGACGTACCGGCCAATTTGGTAAAGTGTTATTTCATCGTTGTTATTCACCGGAGGAGCATTCACATTGGTATTTTCAACTCGAAATACAGCCATATCACTGCCTTTATTCACATACTTGCAAATGTATTTGATGCTCTTCACTGAACTGCAGAACTGAACATTAATATGAGCATTGAATGTTTTGCTCAGCAGAGGCGAATATGGGGCCACCCAACGGTTATCAATGTCAATATCTATGTTGTTGACATAGATGACCGCCATAGATGATAAGATTGTCTGCCATTATCGGGATTTCTTCGACGACATATTTGATATCCGTCAACATTTGTGATCGTGAAATTTTTCGGAAAACTTTTAGTACATTTTCCATCTGCACAAATAATAATGGCCTAAAAATTCATTTTTCATTTTAACATAAAATAACTCCGTCGGATATTGACGAATTTTTTAAAAGAATATACCATTTTAACTAATTTTAACATTTTAACAATATTAACGTTGAAAAAATATTTTAAACACTTACGGTTAAAAATTCATTTTATATTTCAACATTAAATAAATTCTGACATCGTGTTTACGATTCTAAAATATTAACTTTGAAAAAATATATTAAACACTTCGTAAGATAGGGTTACGATTCTAAAAATATTAATTTTAAAAACATATTTTAAACACTTCGTAAGATACGGTTAAAAATTCATTTTTCATTTCAACATTAAATAAATTCTGACATCGTGTTTACGACAACTCACGCCATCTAGGTGGAAAAGTTGTTGAAAGAGTTGGTTAAAAATTAATTAAGAAAGAACTAATTAAGTTACAACTTTCATTTGTAAATCTAAACCATTCTCGAATCCACCTGAAGACGCACAAAAAATTTCATTAAACTCAGTCCAGCCGTTTAGGAGGAGTTCAGTGACATACACACGCACAAAAGAAATATATATATAAAGATATTGACAGGCCAGGATTTAAACCTGAGACCTTTGGCTTAACATGTCAACATTCTAATAGCCGAGCTATCTCGGTTAATAACTAACTGGTACTATTCACTTAGATGAAAGTTGGATATTCACTTTATTTTTTCATCTATTTTGCAAATATGGATGATAAACAAGGGGAGTGGGGGTGTATGTTATGTGCGTTTCATTAAATTTTAATTAGTTATATTTTATTTGCTTTTACTACCTACCTTTTGCAATCAGCTGGTTTATAACCAATAAAAATTCTGATCATACATAGCAAGCTTGCACTCAGTGGTGTCTGTTGCAGCTGCAATCTGATGCACTGTTTTAACCCTTTGCGGCGCAAGACAATTTGGAACATTTAAATTATACTGCCACCGGAATTCATGAACTAAATTAAACTAAAAGAAACTTTAAATTTTAAGGTTTAAAAAACTAGTGTTTTCAGCTATGTTATAAACGTACATTTTTGCTTAAAAATTTCCGGGATTAATTTTTGCAGCTGGATCTAAAATTTTGCGTCCTCGCAGCGAGGACAGCGCGCGCTAAGGGGTTAAACAATTCTGACAAACTCTACCAGGCTATTTACACAAGAAATTCTGGACTATGGCAAATTACCACTCACTAGAGCCTGGGGTGCTCTCTCTTCCCTTGGCAAAGGATCTCTCCCAGATGTTTTGTGTCTCATATTAAAAATTTGACCATGCAAACAACCATTTGCTCAATCTGATGCATTGCATTACACTAGGCTTACTGTACTGCTTAAAATGAAAATATTATAAAAATAAATGTATTAATATCCCTAAAGTTTTAATTCTATATATTATTTAAAAAATAATAAAATAAATAAACTGAAACAACAGTATTAGAAATTATATAAACTAAATGAGACATTACTATAACTAAATTAAATAAAAACCTTTTAACACTTGCCGCATTACTGTGCCGTAAACTTTTCACCTGGGTAAGTGTTAAAAGGTGAAACAACAGTTTTACAAAATGTCATTTTCCACAAATTTTGAAAAAACTTATGCTCAACTTAAAATAAATAAAAATAATAAATTAAGCTGTATACATAATCTTATAAAGATACATTTATGTATAAAATTTTGTGGATCTAGGCCACCCCTTTTTATTCAAAAATGTAATGAGAAGCTTACACACTTAGTAGTAGAAATTTGTTTAAAATTTTACTTTGTTTTAACTGTCAAGAAATTAAAGAATTATGGAATTTAATTCTATATTTGTCACATAAATTTTAGTATTTTAAAACATTTCTTTATTTTCATCAAATACTTTTAAATATTAGGTCGTTGCAAAAGTTCGTGCGGACGTGGATCATTTTATTGCCTCCAAAGACGAGAGCTTCTATCGCCGTGGTATACATTTGTTACCCGAAAAATGGGCAAATGTTGTAGAAAGTAATGGAGAGTATTTTGATTGAAAATTGTCATTTGATTTGATGTATTTTTATGAAATGAAGCAATAAAAAACCACACGAATTTATGCAAAGACCTAATACTTTAATATCTCTTTAGGAACGAAATTTCCAAAGGAACTGGAAGTTGCTCTCACTGCCAAATTAGAATTTCATGAAAAGGATATTCTACCAAATAGTGATCCCTTTTGCATTGACAAAAACTGCTATGCTCAGGTTAGTTTTGAGTAATTCTAATGATTTAATTAATAAATTTCCACCTGTTTACTTTTCATGCTGCATTAATTAAAAGTAGAGAAAGTTATATGATTACTATAGTCACATTTTGATAGATCTGAAAACTAAAATTTTAAGTTACTTTTTTTTTTTTTTGGTAAATATTTTTAGCTTACTTCACACTTGTTCACAAATTTTTCGATCGATTACCAAAAGAAACAATATTTACATCTGAATTTTTTTAAAACTGTCCAATTTAAACAAATAGAAAGTACGCCCATTTTAAATTTGCTCATTTTTGTGACATGTATTGTGTGAGTGTTCACACATATGTTGTTTAAAAGTTAATTTATTTATTCAAATTTTATAATAACAAAAAAGAGAGATTAATATAATTAATAAAAAAAAATATCCTTTTAAATTTAAGTAATTCAATTAATTAATTAAATAGAACTTCCCATTTTCTTTTCAAATAAAAAATGTTTCATTAAATAGTGTTTCTTTGTTTTTCAATAGTTGCAAGCACATTGTTCTCTGAGTAAAATAAAGCAATTTTTATATCGAGGTTTTTGAAAAGTAATTTTGTTTATACTTCTTCCCCGAAAGAATTAAATAATTTTCGCTATAATTATTTATTTTGAGAATGTATTTCAAAATTCGTTACCAGCTTATTTCTAGCATATGTATGTATTAATAAAAAAAAAAAAATAGTAATTTCAGTTATGTTAATAATTATAATGCTTCTGTTTACATAAAAAGCTATTATTACTTTTCAAGATGATCATTATTGTCTAAAAATAGATTTTTAATGGATTAGTGCTGACTGTCTGGCATGCAGCTCCGAACCGACTTCGTCTGTTGCTTTGATTGACAAGTGGTACATTTTTTTTATGCCAAATTGGTTTGAGTTTTGGTAACGACAAATTATATTAAAAAATTTTGTATTAAAACGTACTAAAGACAAAGACATAGCTTGGCATTTTTTTTTGGCTGAATTTTAACGATGCCAACTTATTTGGTTGGCACTTTTTGACTCTGAGACTGGCAGATCTCTTTCAGCCTTTGCTTGAAAAAGAAGTAATTTGTCGATCTTTTCCTCTCCCTCCCTATCTGAAAAACTGCGGTGGAATTTTGTAGTCGCCTTTGTTTATACTGATTGATGGGAAATAAAATCGCTACTTTGTGCTAAAGGATATATTTATTTGAACTGTGCATAATAAAAGTCAGTGTATATGGATTCAGTGCTGATTTTTTTAATGAAAAATTATTCTTCATTGTTCTAGTTGATATGTGCAATACAGGGATGGAACACGGGCGCAGAATTCATACCACTATCAATGTAAGAAAATTTTCTACTTCTTAAATCAACAATATTATAGGTAGAGAAATTTCTTCATCAGATTCCGGTGTGAATCCTGCGCCCGTGTTCCATCCCTGGCAATACGACTTTTTATGAAACTGAACCTGGTATTAATAATCTTTGGTAAATGTATATTTAAAATTTGCTGATTTTTTTGTAGGGTCTTTTTTTTTCCAGTGATTTTTTTGTGAAAGGTCTATTTCAGAATTATTTATTTTTATAAAGAGCCTGGTTTTGGACTAAATTTTTTCTTATAAAGTTCTTTAAAATCTCTTTTTCAATAATATTTTCCATAGTCAAATTGATGAAATTGGTGTGTGTGTGTGGTCATTGTCAAATAAGATTTTTATTTTTGCAGTTGATTATTGAAATACAGAACTATTTCACCGATACTTGACAAAACGTAAAAAAGCAAAAGTGTTCACTATTTTGTCAGCCGTCTGTATATTTTAATGGTTTGTATAAGGAAGTCATGTGGTGTGTGTATATTAGATTTTTTTCTCACAAAATCTAAATTAATATTAAGAAGACTAAATTTAGTATTCTGTTAATTATCTGCGTTTCTATTGATTTAGCATTTCCAGGTGTGTGTCATTATATATTTTTATGTATGTTTTTCACATGTAATTTAAGTACAATTTTATGTTCTTTTAGATGCTAGATAATAGTTTTCCAAATTTAAATTACTTTTGTCTATACTGCATTTTTCATATCATTCAAAACTTATAGTTGAATCACACTAATTTCATTGTTTAAATTTATTACTTTTATTTCCTTTATTGTTATTGATTCTTAATTTTCTTATTAAACAGCAAAATATATTTCTTTTGATATACTTACCATTAAAATAATCATTATTACTATAAACAACATTTTTTATACATAAAAATTGATTGTTTATACTAATTGTACTTAATGTGCATTTTATTATATTATAGATTAATTTCAAACAAAATAATTCAACCTTAAGTGGATGCAATATTGATCAAAAATCTGTGATAGTTTCACAAAACAGTAAAATTAAGATTACCATAGGTAAATATTCATTTTTTCTTTCTTTAATACATGGTGCGTACAAATGCTTAAAAAGTACTTACTTTTGTGTTTATAATGTTTAAAACTCCTTATTATTATTTATTTTTTTAATTTACAAATAAGATAAACTTTTGAGGAGAATGAGGATTTTTCATTATCAAAATCTGTGCTGTTGTGGAAAATAGCTTGCTTATAAATGACTATAGTGACATAGTTTCAGAGAGTTAATGATCATAATCAAATAATGTAGAAAAATGAAATTAAAAGAAAACATTTTGCGGTGCATTTTGGCAATCAGCTTCTAAAAAAGTACAAACTGTATTGATAAGTGGCTTAATAACAGCCCTTTACAGCAATTAATTGCAATCAAATATACATATATATAATAAGATAAAAAGAGGTAAGAATTAAATTTGTAATTTTATATTTTAAATTATTATTTTGATTTTTCAGGGTATTTTGCAAAATAAATTAAAGGAGATTTCATATTAAGCTGTAAGTTACTTTAAAAGCATAAATAATAAAGAACGGAAATTACAATTGCGATCATTCCAAAATAAACAAACAAATTAATCATTTAAACTGAATAAGCATTTTAATGTCTAGAAATATTCTATAAATAAGTTTAATGAGTAATAAAAAAAGTATCTGGCGCCGGAAAGATTCAATAAAAGAATTAAATTAGCAATGTTAAAAGAAATAAAAGATTTATGATTATAAATTAGGGTTTGATTACTTGTGTCAGATGTAAAACAATAAATAATTGTATTAATGAATATCGGTGTCACGATGTCTGCAAAAAACGAAAGTACAACCAATAAGAAACAAAGATGAGGCGTAGTATTAAATAAAGTAACCAATAAAAGAAATAAGGAGGCGATTAGAAATACGCCAAATTACACCAAAAAGTATGGGTATAAAACATGAAACTTGCAAAAATTAGGGAACGATTAGAGAAATCCTCGAACTAGCATCTGCTAAAAACAAACAAGTGTACGTGGGGCCATCAACTGCAGCTGACGCACCCCGAAGCCCCGGTGAATATGCGGCGAATTTCGGTAATGCCATCAACTAAACCCCAAATTGGATTACATACTTGATATCAGAACTATCCATCGCCTTCTTAGTCTAGAATTTATAGACATTAAATAGAGAAATGTGCTAGCAAGTCTGACTGATTACTTGTATGCTCCACGACTGTCAACTAAAAATACTTCACATAGGGAAAGGATCCCAACACCACCCGCAGTAATCCCAGTCAATATTACATATATATATATATATATATATATATTTTTTTTTTTTTCAATTAGAAGCAAAATTATTGTTCTTAAGATCTATATTTTGTTTTGGCGTATTTTTATTATTTATTTATTATTTCATACTTAAAAATTCTATTTTTTTACATTTTAGTTCTTATTTTTTGTACTTTGTTTTATTTTTATTTTCAAACAAACATTCACTTTGGTTCCTGTGTTAATTAAGAATGCTTTCTTATGTGTAAATAAAATCATGAATGATGCTAAAATCTTGTATACATATTATTGTATGTTATATAGTCTATATAAAGATATGTGTACAGTAGATCCACAGTTATCCTAGTTGTGGTTAACCGAGGTAATCCTGAAAAGGCCATGCCCCTTAGGAGGCATGGCCAATATCGCCATGTTAATGCAACTAACTGTGCATCTGGTCAACTCGCAAGCGCCATATCATTCAGACTTCAGTTGTGTCAGTGTCAATTGGCTGCTCAGTTATAGTGTGTTTTGATATATTTTTTCTTTTGTTTGTTTACGTAACATTATAAGGGCTAAATGGAAAAGAATTGTTGTGGCTTTGGAGACTACATTACAGGCCATCAACAAGGTCAATAAAAATAATAAAAAGTGACTTCAGATTTAGACGTGGGTTAATTATCTGTAGGAGATTGGAGAAAAAAACAAGCAGAAATTAAAAAATGGTGTTCACAAAAGGATAAAGAGTGATAAACAAAAAACTATGGAAAACATCAAATGCCTCGTTTATGTGGTTTACTCAGCTCTAGAACAAGGAAAGTCCAGTGAGTGGACCTATGCTACTGGAAAAGGCTTTTGAAGTCTGTGAAAAATTTAAAGATGAATAAGAAATGTTAACAGCAAGCAGGTGGCAGCTTTATCCTTGAAAACAAGGTATGGAATCAGTGAGCTAAACATTTCTGGTGAGAAATTATCATGGTATCATACATAAAGATCAAGGACGAATTTGAAACTTTGATTAACACTTAGACTTTTTTAAGAAGTAACTTTTAACCTTGACAAATTTTACTATATAATACTGTATTTTATAATTTATGTAGGGTAAGTGCACCAGTGATTGACACTTTTAGAGCAATCTCTGATGTTTTTAATGTTCTAGTCATCAGAAAATATTTTTAGAAATCTTAAGTTAGTACATATGGCATGAAAGGCATTCAGAACCACATCCACATATATGTTAAAATATATACATTTGATAACAATTATTATGTTTTTTTTATGAATTTTTATTTGACACCCACTCAATATTCCAGTAATTGACACTGCCAGTTTTTCATTTTATCAGTGATTGGCCCCCTATGTTCCAGTGTTTGACACTGCTAGTTATTTATTTTACCAGTTATTAGTACCCTATGCTCCAGTGTTTGACATAAAATGTTAAAATTTTTATATGTAAAATATATGATTTTATTGTTTATTAATTATTTCGGGATAGATGCCAATTACTGGAGCTGGAGCACCTACCCTATATATTCTATTGTACTTTTAACTAATCGCATTTAAATATGTAATAGATGTATTATTTTACTTCATTGGCTACATTTTCCTTCATTTTAAACTTTACCATATCCCCCCCCCCCCCTCCCCAATTTATGACAGTCTATGTTATTTGAGTTTTTGATTATCTGAGGGTACCTTCAGTCCACATTACTTCAGATAAGTGAGGCTGTGCTGCATATGTATTACATATTCACAATCTAGGAGTGAATTGCTTTATTTAAATTTAACAATTAAATCTATAACATGCAGGAATGATGATACTGTTTATATATATGTTTTAAGTAACAAAGAATTATTCATGCAATTAAATAAAAACCTGGAGTGATTCCATTCAACTTTCTGAACATTAATGGTTGTATAAGTAAGTAAAAGAAGTCATAAAATAAATAAAAGAGAAAATTACAATAGAGTGTTTAAGTATTTTTCACCATATAGTATGTTGTTTAATTTAATGCTATTACACTTTAAATAATTTGAGCCCATAAATCATAACGAAAAGAAATTTTTCATTGAGTACCAGTAAAAATCTGTAAGTAGTAGATTTATCCAAATCTATACAGTACATGTAATGGTGACCAATAACATGTATATAAGTTCTCAGCTTATTCGGATAAGGCATTTAGATGCCATCACACTTTCAATAATTTGAGTCTATAGGCCATAATAATATGGAATTTTTCTTTGTGTCCATGTAAAAAAATAAGTGCTAGATTCACCAAAATTAATAGGATTCATGCTCTAGTGACCTACAATATATGTACCAACTTCAAAACAATCGTTAAAATGCTATAGTGTTCACTCCCTCACACACACATGCATCATCATAAAAATTGCAAAAATGAATTTAGGGGATCTCAAAATGCATACCAAATTCTCACAATTGAATTTTTGTCACAATTACAAAATATATAATCCTCACCTAGTATGGTTGACAAGTAAAAAGTTAAGGAATATTCAGTATTACTTTAGGTGAAATTGTTTAATCTTAGTAATCGTAGTAGTTTTTATCTTTGACCGTTGTTACCGAACCACTGTATGCCTTAATATTTATATTAATGTTTTTCTTTTTTTTAGAAAGATCTGTCCAGTCAGTTGAATACCGGTTATGGAATAACTATGGCCAGCTTCCCTTTCCAGTTGATGTTGAAAACAAATTTGAAAAACTGTTTATCTAGATACTGTACATAATTATTTATAATTTATTAAAATGGCAATGAGATTTTTTAAATAGTCATCTGTTGCTTTGTACCTTGTTAATTTATATTTTAAATATGCAATTTTTAATGATTTGTTGTAAAGATATTTTAGATATATGCCTTTTTTTTATACAGATATTTTTTAAATGTTTTTACAAGACTTAAATAAAAAGAAATTATATGAAAATGTGGAATTTATTTTAATGATTTGTAGAATAAATATATATTTTAAGCAAAATCTTTGTATATATCTACAGTAAAGCCCCGTTAATATGAATCTCAAAGGGGAAGAAAAATTTATTCATGTTATTAATATCTCAGAATCAAATCTATTATAAATAGCAATAAAAAATGTATTAAGTAACACCCCTATTTATTAGTCAATTAGTTGTGTAAAATAAAATTAAAAAATAATAATAGTACACAAACAAAAAAAAAAAAAAGCTTTCTCTCTCTCTCTCTCTCTTTAGTGATAACCTACAGGGCCTAATTAAGCTTTGAAACTAGGGGAAGCTCAGTATCATTTTGGGGCCCCCTTTCATTTCGGGTAATCTTGTTTTCCTGTCTGTTACATATTGTAATATAAAAATGCTATAGACCAAAAATTAGTGTGCGTTTAGTTTTTTTTTTTATTCGTGTATCTGGGTGGTTTCTACACACAACATTAAAATCGTATAACTTATTAATTAAGAACATTAGATTTTTCCCGAAGTAGTGAGTATTTTATCTTGCTTTAGGCGAACTTTCTCAGAAAAAATACAATCTCAGCACGAAAATATGAAACAGAAAATTCAAGACCCTGTTTTTAGTCATTTTGGGGCCCCTCTTAAATTTTAGAGGGGAAGCTTGCTTCCCGAGCCTTTCGGGTAATCAGGCCCTGATTACCTATAACATACACACCAACTGTTAGCTCAATCCAATAAAATGTTTAAATGCTATGCACTTTAAATAATTTGAGCTCCCTGTAATAAAACAGAGTCCTACACTCATCATAATTTATATTATTTCTGTGAGGATGACTTATAACATATCTACAAACTTTCAGCTCAATCAATCAAAGGGTTTTAATATTATCATGTTCACCTACACACATACATCACTATAATGATTGAATGAATTAGGACATCTCAAAATGTATAGATACACCAAACTTTCATAGTTGAATTTTTTAATGATTATTATTTCCTTGCATACAAAAGCATAGCAGAACAAAATTATTTAACTTAACTTCAGCCAATGGTATTTTTTTCTTAAATGTAAAAATGAGTTAATTGCAGATTCCAATAACAAGTTTAACTAAAAAATTGAAGCAAAGCGTACACAATACATACATTTATTTACATTTAATACATTCCCTCATTTGAGGGAACACAAGTATACATAAAGCTTGATCAGATCATCTGTTGAAGCACAAATATAGAAAACACGAAATTGCTTATTTTCTTAAACATCAACAAAACATATACATGTTTTTAGAGAACAATAAATGATTTACAATAAAAATTTACAATTTTCTTGGAAATTAATCACAAAACACACATGACATTTATCATTGATAGAGAAATGAAATGAATAGAATTTCTTGGAAAAAAAAATAATAATGAGATTGAAAGTTTATGTAATTAAAAGTAAAGAAATGGTAAGTAAAATTTCTTTACCTTTCAGTAAACATTTAGAAAGTCACTATTAACTTTATTAGCATATTATTTCCAACTATAAATATATAATTAAATGAATAATTAGAACTTGTAATTAACAAAAAGAATAACACTAATGCCCCCCCCCCCCCAACCAAGAAAAGTAATAGTAATAATAAATCAATAATTTCTTGCAACATTTTTCAGTAATACATATACAATTAAGTAATAGTACTGACCAGGACTGGTTGATGTAACAATTCTATAAATTGATTTATCTTCCATCTAATATTGCAATATAGAGATAAATTTTAACACTGATTTAGAAAATACCTCCTCCCTATTCCCTCCTACTTATAGAAGTCTTAATCAATAGTATACTGACTGAAAAGTGGCTATTATTCATTTTCTGCAATTTCCCATTAGGCTATAACTCAGCATCTATTGCTTCAGATTATGCCAAATTACACACATAAAATTTTTATTAAGAAAAGCTACATTGATTAAACACTTCTAAATGATTAATGTTAGGAGGTGTTATACATATTGATATTAAAGAGTTTTTGATGGTCTGTGGCACAACAGTTTTTGCAATGTGCGTTGCTGCTTTGTTTGCAGCACTTGTGCCTACTTTGTTCGCTTGACGAAAGGCTGTGTTTTATTTCAACTCTAAACAATTGTTGCATTTTATGGTGTTTATTTAAAGTTTTTAAGGAATTACTTTTCGAACTTAGTCTCCTTAGTGGAAAAATACCAGAGCCGGGAATCGAACCACTTCAACCGGGAATCGAACCACCGGGACTTCTCACATATGTGAGAAGTGCCGAGCTAGTTATCAGCCAGGGTAGCTCAGTGTTTAGTGCACTCGCGCATTAAGCGGAAGGCCCGGAGTTCGATTCCCGGCTCTGGTATTTTTCAAATAGTTGGTAAAAATCAGCCTTCTACTCCATTCTATCAAAAATTAATTTCCAAGTTGATGAATTAGATTTCTGAACTACTATAACTCTGTTTTATAAATCACTTTTTTTTTTTTTTAAATAGGTGGGCAGTTAGAAAATTTTATTACTAAGGAACATACAAAAGTGGGCAATAGATATAAAAAGGTTGACTACCCCTGCTGTATATGCTACGCATAAAAGTAATTTTTTCATCAACAAGAACATTCTTGTTAAGAACCTGATATAGGAATGTGTTCTGTTGCAAAAGGCGGTGTATGTTACAGTAAACAGTTATAGAGTGCAGTTTTGAAAGCAGAGTATGTGCAAAAGTCTCCTCAATTCAGTCATAAGCTCCAGTAAAAAATATGAAATGTGTTTAGAGATGAAAAGAGAGATGTTAAATGAATAAATAAAAGAAAAATATTAGAAGAAAATCAAGTGAGTTAAATCTAGAAAAAGAAAGATAACTAATTTGAAAAACCAAAATATAATAATGGATTAATTTTTAAAGAGAAAATGTTTAGAGATAATAAATATTATTTATTAATACAGGTAAAAATCTAGTAGTTTTATAATTTCCATGTTTTTTCTTTTTCTTTCTCTCTCTGTCAACATTATTCCAGTATATGACTTTAGTTACATTTTTAATTTCTGCTAAATATAAGAGCATATTCTCTTCTACAATTTATTATTATTATTATTTTTAACTAATGAAAAATTTCACAAATGTATTTTTATTTTTCATGCTGCTTTTTTTCTTTTTTATGTTTGAAATGCAGACTATTTTTAGGTTTTTCTGACTTGTTGCAAACAATAAGAAAACATTCTGCTTAAAGATTATAAATTGAAATCAATTATTCTATTGAATAGTTATTGAGATTTTTTCCCCCCCATTAAATAGTTGCTTTAGTGAGTTGCAGCAAAAGTATTAGCATGTATTTATTTTTCTTACACAAGATTGAGTGTGGAATGTGCTAAAAAAAATCATGTCTCTGTACCATGTGAAACTGCATTTTTTTTTTTACTAAAATATACATATTTTTTCTCTTTAAGGCTTTTGTATGCCAATATCAGAGATGCCAACTTCTAATGACAAAAAAGCAGGAGATTTTTTAACTGAAATGACAGGACTTTTTCCAACAAGAAAATTTATAAGAAAAATGAGTAAAATAATGCAAATTTAATTTTATGTAAAGCTTTATAAGCTTAGGAGGTATTACAAAGCATCAGTATTAAAATTAAATGAATAATATATGTTTCTTGCAGTAAAACAAACTATCAAAGAAAAAAAAAAAACCCTCAGACATACAGTTGTTTAAAATTTAATTCAAAATAGACAGATTTGATCATTCTGCTCTTAATATAAAAAAATAAGAATCTTAATTATTTTTGCAAAAGAAAATGTAATAAAGAAATGAAAATATCAGCTATATTCTAATGAAATTTGAATTCTTTAAGTTTTCAATAGTTATGGTATTTAAAAAAAAAAAAAAAATCTTTTGATAATAAGACATTTTTCATTATGCAAAAATAAAAGTTAAAAATTTATTCTTAGCAAAAATTAGTTTCAAAGCATTGTATAGTAATTCACATTCAAACTGAACTTGATAAATTGCAGGGCAAGATAAATCTCAATTTTCTTTCAATTTTTTTTTACCCAATCCCACAAATTTTAAGCATAAATTATGCTAAGAGGGATAGATAAAAATTACATCAGAAAAGCAGGAGAAATGAGTGGAAAATCAGGAGCATAAAAAAGCAGGAGACTCCTGCCAAAAGCAGGAGACTTGGCATGTCTGCAATATCTATATTTTTAAAGATGTTTCATGACTTATTTTGCCGCTGACAAGTATTGCATAAATAGATTGAAGAAAAGATGTGAAAAAGCTCTTTGCTGTTGTGAATTGACGCCATCCAATGTTTGGCTGTTCTTTGAAAATGCTCTCATTGAATTCCAAAGCCCTTATAAATCATTGTATGTCTCTGTTCAGGTCTTATTTGAGTCCAGGGCATCTATTCTCCGACCAGACTATGCCTCAATTCCGACTGTGGCAGTCGTTATTTTGATCACATGACGTCACATTCCGACTTTTGATTTGACGACTGCCGTTGTTTAAGAACGGTCGCTATGGCAATCGGATCGGAGAATAGATACCCTGCATTAGCATTAGAGCATTCTAGCTTTCTGGATGTAAGTTTCTATACAATGAAATCACTGTTCAATTTAGATGATATACACATAAAAAAAAATAAACTCATAAAAAGCACAATTCTCTAGTCTGAGCATCAGAGTCAAAAGGAAGGAGCTGATTCTTTTGAGAATATTTTTAAGCCTTTCTTGTTGTATTTTAATTTTAGTGCTTTGAGTACCTTTGAATTTGTTTCTTTGCAATATCACACAAAGTTAACAGAAGTATGGAGCAGACAGGATAGCCTAACCATTCTTGAACACCTTGTTAATCCTTTTATTTACAAATTACCAGATTGGTGTTGTACTAAAGGAAAGCGAGCCCTTTCATCTTCCTCATCATCTTCATCTGACTGAACGAGCAGTTCTGATTACTCTGATGAAGATACATAACTTTTGGAACTTTAAAATCTGTATTAATCTCCTAAAAACAAAAAAATTTTTATTATTTTCCTAAATTAAAAAAAAAAAAATTCTTCTATAGTGTGGAAATTTTTTAAGGTAATTGAATTCATCAGAGATGAATTTTAATTTTGATTTAATGTATTTTTGTAAAATAAATATTAAAATTATTCATAAAAGATAAATTCATAAAAGAATTCGGTACTGCAATTTTAACACATATATTGAAATGAACTTATTATTATCTTTAATTACCAACTAAACCGAGACATTATTCAAAATGAATTACATTTCAAAAAACATTGGGTTTGTTAATATATGTGTGAAAGTTTAGTTTAAAAAAAAAAAACTAATAGTGATTGTATATTTTGTAAAAAATATCTTAAAATTATTTTAAGGAATTAAAGATCTGACCACCTTTGAAAAGGGCAAGTTGTAATGTTATTTTCATTGCACTGTTTTAATCAATGTACTAAAATAATGCTTATTTCAACTTCAGATAAAAATATAACTTTGCACATGATTATTATCGTTATGGCTATTACTTAAGATCTCCAAATTTGAAAAAGAAGCGAAAAATTCATATTTATATAATTTTGAATTCTAAATGTATTGTGGCTCAGAGACCAGATTCAGAACCACTTTTTGAAATATGTTGATATTGTTATTATTTTGTTCTTTAGTATGTTTTTTTTTTTTTAATAGTATGCATCGTTACTTATAAAATTCATGAATGATATTATTATTATTCAGTACACTGCCACTATAACTTTTTATTATCATTATTTTATTTTTTTATATACTGACACTACTTTTTTTTTTTTTTTTGGCAAGTAGCAAATTTAGTTGGCATAACATGGCCTGCAGTATGATCAAAGTTGTGCAGTCCTGCTCTAAGGCAACAGCCAATTAAACATGAAGATCATATTCACTAATCAATTGAAAAACGGAAATAAACTTTGGCCTTCCAGTGGTGAGTTCAGGAATTAATGGTATAAAACGAATGAACACATCTGAAAAAATGGATTTTTAAAGTGTCAAGTAATCCCAGAAAGATTTCAACATGTTGCTATGCAAAACTCTGACAGGCTTATCTCCAGAATGTGAGCACAAAACATCTCAGAGTATCTTATGGGCCATGATGCATTGTAAGACAGCAAAAAGTTTCACCTATTTTCCCATATTATGAAAATTTCAAATTGCAAATAATGAAGTTTTAAAATTAGAATATTCATAATCAAAGATATTCATGCCAATATCATAAATGAATTTTAAAATGAAAAATAAATAAATTGCCTATTTTACTTATGATAAAAACAAAACCTTACTTTAGCTTTACAGATGTAACTTTGAACGGTGAAGTACTTTCATTCAGACCCCCCCCCCCCTATCTTCAGCACCAGTTACTCTATGCTGTGTTGATTCTGTGAAGATTTCTTTTTGATTGTTCGATTGTCTTCTCTCCTTCAGGAGGTGGCGCCAGGTGGAATCAATAGCTGCCGTTGATTGGTCCAGGTTGCATGCACTAGGATGATCTATAATTTCGATTGTTTCGCGGAAAAGAGCATTGTTATGGTTATTGTAATTAGAAAAACTAAATAAATAAGTTCTAAAATGGAAAATGTGCATGCAACCGTCATGGCGTTCTTCATCAATTTCAATCCACAACATTATAAAACTTGATAGTCCAGGTTTCAGACATTTAATTAACTTTAAAAACTATAATAATAAAGCCACGAATATAATTATGATAAAAGCAAAACCTTACTTTAGCTTTACAGACGTAACTTTGAACGGTGAAGTACTTTTATTCAGGGGGCCCCCTGGTTAAGGTTTTGTTTTTATCATAATTATATTCGTGGCTTTATTATAGTTTTTAATGTTGCCTATTTTACTTTTACTCCATTAGCACTTTCAATCTTATGCCTGATCTTCTTCAGATGTACTACTTCGATGATTGCTAGTTTACCTTTGTTGACTTCTGTCTAGCAGATAGAGCGAACTTTTATCCACCACAAGTTCAGTTGACTCTTGCTCATTGCACGTAGATCAAGTCGTGGATCGAGGTTAGTTCTCCCTGTTGAACAGAAGTCAACAAAGGCAAGCTAGCAGTCAACAAAGTAGTACATCTGAAGGTGCTCGGGTGCCCGACTGAAAGTGCTAATGGAGCAACTGTAAAGTAGGCAATTTATTTATTTTTAATTTTAAAAATGTTTAAATAGTTTCTCCTTCATTTTATATTTTGATCATAAATGACATTTTAAAACTGATCCGACATCTTTATGAAAAACATAATCCTCTTCATGCACGTTTATGAGAATTTTTGCCTTATTCTCCCATGTTAAGAAAATTGTGTATTTCAAATAACTTATGAAGTTTTCAAATTAGAATGTAGATGTTGAAAACAAATAAGGTTCTTGCCAGTATCACAAGTGATATTAAAACTGATATCATCACTTTACAAAAATATTCATTCTTGAAATATTGTCTAGACAGACTAATCAATTTTTACTAACTAACAGATACCATATAGATTTTATGATTTTCAGATTTCTTACACTTTAAAAACAGGTAAAAAATTTTCACAAATACTTAATTTCCCATACCTAGAATATGATAAAAAGAAACTTTAATACAGAACATGGAAATTTTAGAAATACTTACTTGCAGACTGTACATCATCTGAAGAACATTTTATTTCTTTAGTCACTGCATTTAGTACTTTTTCAGCTATCTATAACAAAATACCATATGCATTATTAAAGTATTATATTATATACACAATTTTTGAATAATTAATAATTTTGAAAAATAAATACTCTATAAATTGTATCTTTCATCAGCAGGGTTGCTACACAAATCAGGAGAAAAAACTCCCTGAGTCTTTCCTGTCCCTTTTAGAAGTAAAATAGGTGACACGTAATCATGCAGCATTAGAATCTAACATGTTACCAAGTTAATTTAACATATTTAGGGTACATTAATTTTATTAACTTACTATAGTTAGGGAAAAAAACATAATTGATTCATTATAAAGCACTAAAATTTTTAAAAATATGTGATTCTGAAAAAAATATTCCTATGTTTTACCAAAAAATTTCAAAATTCTCAGAATTTTCCCTCTTTTTGCAATAAATTTTGAAAATTCCCTGAGTTTTCCCTGTTTTTTAATGGATTTTCAAATTCCCTGAGTTTTCCAGGTGCTGTAGCAACCCTGATCGGTGTCAATGTGAATGCTTTGTAGTACTTGCAAATGGTCACAACCAATGCTTACCTCCATTGAAAGTGGGAAAAAAAAATAATAATAATTTTTCAGAAGGAAAAAGAAAAAAGGTTTAAATTTATAATTTTTTCTCTGAACAGATCCCGAAAAAAGCAGAAATTATTCAGAGTAAAGCACTAGAAGTACAGACATAGGTGTTGACACACAAGGGTAGTGGGGAGGGCACTTGCCCACTCCTGGAAAATTCTAATTGATAATATATATATATACAGTGAAGCACCGTTTATATGTTTTTCAAGGGACTGTTCCTAAAAAACGTATAACCGAAAAAAACGTACAGCTGAAAATTCGTTTTAATATTAATATACAATAAAGTATCATATTAATTATAAAAGTCTAATCAATTTTCATGATTTCCTTTACATTTATTCGAATAAGTTATATTTTTAATTATATTAAAATATTTTTGAAAGGTTGAATAAAAATTAAATGATAATTAAAAATATAGAAATTCAGAAATTTTTTTCAAGATTTCGATTTTAACCTTTGAAGACAAAGCCTTTTATTCTCTGAAGAAATATGATATTTTTGCAAACGATTAAAAGGAAGGAAAGAAAAAAAAAATGTTTCTCCAACCATAATGTCAAATAAGCACGATAAGAAAGTCTTCCAAGTCACCCAACAGAAGTGAGTAATAAATTTTCAAGTTTACAAAATGCCTATAAAGTTGTGGGCTTTTTTCCCTTCATACCCCACTCCTGGAATCAATTAAAAGAGAAAGTGGGAGGTCTTCAAGTGGTCACTGGCTACTTGTATACTTACCATTCAACCCAGTCGCCAATTGCGATTCTCTGAAAATTTCTCTACCCCCCCCCCCCCTTCCCCTCAGGCTATTGATGCAAGTCGCACTTTGTTCTATAGCTGCACTTTGTTACCATAGTTCTAAGAAAAAATAATTGAAAAATAAGAATAAGAATAAAATGTAAAGAGCATTCATGTTTTTTTTTTTTTTCTTTTTTTTAATCCTGGAACGAAACTCAAACTTGGGATTCTACAAGGAGAAAAAAAAAAAAAAAAAAACGCAGAAGTGAAATTAAGAATTTACTTGTGTCGTATAAACGAAATATTTTAACATTAGAATTCAATGGAATGATTTGGGACCGAAGTCGAAAAACGTATAAATGAGAAACGTATAAAAGGTGCTCCACTGTACAGTGGCGTATACAAGGGGGGGGTTTGGGGGTTTAAACCCCCCCCTTGACAAAATGTATGATAAGAAAAATTAGGCTGTTCCTTACATTTGTTTTCACATTTCAGGCAGAAAAAATGTATGGCAAGCGTAGAATATTTTTTTCTACGAAGTGGTTTAAAATTATGACTAACTTTTTTTTTTCATTACTCTGCGATAAACACTTCTGAAAATAACTAAACCACTTCATTTGCGCGGTGCGAAACATGGTTCCCCTGAAAACAATTCTCTGAAAGGATGTCACCTTTACGAGTTCATACTCAAGGACAAGAGGGGTCGACCATATGGGGAAGGGGTGACCATTGAAGGAGTGACCTTGAAGGAGTGACCCAAACAATACCCCAACAGTAGAAGACATTTTAAATGAACTAGCGAAAACTTCTCGTCGATTAGACTTCGCTCTGTAAATAAGAAAATTCAATGAAATATTTTGTGTAACTATGTATTGAATTTTATGTTTTGTGTAGCAGTTTGTACAGGTTCTACGTCATTCGTCGCTAATTAAAGATTTTTTAGTTTGATCTTCTAATTGGTGAGTTTGCTTTACTGTTTTTCATTTTCTTACTCTTATTTTCGGCAAGTAATTATGATATTTTAAAAGATTGTTAAACTTAATTAAAAATTAACTTAATTAAACTTAAATAAGCTTAATTAAACCTAATTAAACTTAAATAGACTTAATTAAACTTAAATAAACTTTATTAAACTTAATTAAAAATTCGGAAGGACAAACCCCCCCCTTGGAAAAATCCTGGATACGCCACTGCCACTGTATATATATATATTCAATGATTATCATCAGAATTGCCAAATAAAGAGCCAATTGCAAATAAACTGAACAGACTCTCAGATCAGATTACCTCTAACCTTTTCCTGAGGAGAGTAGGAGTCTGAATTGAATTGACAGTAAGCTTTCTAGATTCAGGTTGCTTTCGAACAAGCTGTTTAATTTTTTTTTTTTTTTTAAATAAAATGCTTTAGCTTAAATTATATGAAAAAAATAAATAAACAAACAGTTGGTGCTTATATACAGATTTGCTTAATCATCTGAGTTAACTAACCAATCAACCATTTAGACAAATGACAAATTTCTAAAATATACTGAAACTTAAAGTTTGACCCTTCCTGAAATTTTTTCTGGTGATGCCACTGAGTACAGAGAGAGAGAGGAAAGAAAAAAGAATTTATAGTATGCCTTGAGAAAACCTAACTGCTGTTTATGCATTCATGAGATGAATTTGAACATCATAAATGAATTAAAAGTGAGGCAGAGAGTCCCAAGAAACACAGTAATTGTCCGGTGGATCTTGTAGAACCAAATACGTAATAAAAACATTTATGCAAAATGTGGCTAAGTTCTATAATTCAGCAGCGACTTTTTTGTTTCACAGAGTCTCACATTATTGTATCTACTAATTTATGTCAAGGTGCAAGTACAGATTTGCCAAGTTTCCAAAATGAAAAAGCCTGAGACATTTTGCAGATTACTCTATCAACATGCCAGCACTTTTATCTTCTAGGGATGAGATTAGTAAAAATACAAAAAAGCTGAAACTGTATGCAAAGGTAAGACATTGAAATGAAATACTAGAATTTTGATGACAAAATCGATTATTTTACAGTGATAAATAGTTATTTTAATCTTCAATGTATAAAAAAAGAACAAATACACATTAGAAACATAAAAAAAGATGAAAAAACTAAAAAAAAAAAGCTGAAAAGCTAAATGTACAAAAAAGCTGAAATCAGCTGAAAAGCTGAAAAATCTCATCCCTGATTCTTCAGATACATGACTTATGCATTAACAATTCCTCATAAAAATTGTTCTTTGCTAAAAGTTTAATAATTTGAGGCTGAAATATTGCCAGAATTCTACAATTAAATGATTATTTAAAAATAAATTATCTGATTTTCTGAAATGTAAGTGTGGAACACTATTTATGTAGCATATATGATAAATAAGAAATTATTTGAAAGTGAGAAAATCCAACAGAAAAATGCTGGCTAATTATCAAACATATTTTTCTGGAAACTGGAACCTGAGATCATGTATATATATGTGTGTATCAGAGAGAGTTACAAAAACATTTTTTCCATATTTATTTTTTATTGCTTTTATGAAAAAATAAATAAATATTTATGCCAATATTTGTGTTTATATTTTTGTTAGCATTTTTTTTTTTTTTTTTTTTTTTTTTTTTTTTTCAATGATAATTTGTAAGAGAATTTATAAACAAAAATGAATTTAAAAATAGAAATTATTTCAGAACACTTTAAGTTAATTATTTAGATAGTGGATTATATAATCAGTTTTGTTTAAAAATTATGCTTATTAAAATAAGCTTAATATTTTAATTAATTTTTTTTTTTTTTTTTTTTTGTAATCACTGCTATAATATCTAGAGGAAGATTAATAGGCTAAACTTTACAAACCTGAGCAGTGGCTTAGATTAATATTCTTTCTTCAATACTTAAAAAAAAAAAAATGTCATCGATATCTCAAGTCCATTGCTTTAAAAAATATATAAATTACTAGCAGACTTTGCCCACTTCGCTGGTCACTATATTTAAAGGAACTCTTTTCTATATAGTTTTATGAAAAAAGAAGAAAAAAATACTGAAATCGCTCAAAAGCTCGCTTTGGGTTCCCGCTGCCTTCAGCATCGACGTCCCTGCAGTCTCCGGTGCCTGTCCCTATTGCCTGAGACAATGGCTTACCCATGGGCTTCCATTTGGGTGCTCATCATATATGACATTTTCGATACGGACAGTATCAGAAAATTTGAAGTAGGCCTTTTATATTTGAATCCCAGTTACATATGAACAACATTATACGTGATGTACATAATATTTGCTTTCACGTTATTTCCTATATTTATATGATTTAATCGATCAACCATAAAATGACAGCAATTTCAAGCAAAATACAGGGAGGTCCGAAAAACATGATAGAAAGTATTTTAAGTTTCTGATTTCAAATGTATTGATGCAAATATAATTCTTCCATATTATAATAGCACATATAGTGACATTTCAGTTGAATGCTTAATTACCGGAAATAAAGAATAAGCAATATAGAATCACAAACTTTTTAAGATGGATTATATATCGTAAGAAAATTTTATGAGAATAACCGATGTAATGTCCCCGTTCGACGGGCATGTCGTTCAGAGTTCAAAAAGAAAAGGACGCTTAGTGAAGAGATAATCGCGCAGTAAGTTATAGCACTCTAAAGTCGCAGTGATTTTTAAGCCATCAGATGACTGATGTAATGGTCCTAATCTCCCACTGATTTTCATTGTTTACAGGTTGATGGACAGATATGAATCTACAGGGAGTGTTTAGGATGCAAAAAGAAAGGCGTCGGGACGAAAATCAGCAGTTGTTACTGATGACATCAGGGAGCCTGCACGCGCATACTTTGAGGATCAGCCAACCACTTCAACTCGACAGGTAGCCCAAAAATTAAGCATATCCAAAACATCATTACAAAGGCTAATGAAAGCAGTAGGATTGTGTCCATACAAGATCCAAATGTGACGGACGCTAAAGGGGGGGGGGGGGGGGGATACTGTGCAGTAGAGAGATTTCGCAAACCACATAATCGAGGAACTTAAAAATGGTTCCATCAGTGAATACAAGATCTGGTTCAGTGATGAGACCCATTTTCACTTGAATGGTTTCGTGAACAGACAAAACTAGCGCCACTGAGGTACGGAAAATCCTCATCTCAGCACCATCTCTTCACTGCATCCACAAAGGGTCATGGTGCGGTGTGCCATATTGTCGAAGCAGATAATTGGTCCGATATTTATTGATGGTGTGGTCACAGGAGTGAAGTATCGAGAGTTGCTAGAGTGTCACTTTGGCCCTGATGCGGGCCATCTCAACAGGACACACCGGTACTGGTTCAAGCCAGATGGGGCTCATCCCCAAAAACTTCAGACGTCTTCACGTGGCTTGAAACGACGTTTGGTGAGCATTTGATTGCATTGGATGCAGAGAAATTCACGGGGCACTAGATAGAATGGACCCCATACAGTCCGGACCCAAATCCGTGCAGCTTATTCTTATGGGGTTACATCAAGGTTAGAATCTATAGGAATAGCCCTGATTCACTGGAGGACCTAAAATTGGCTATCAGAAGTGAGATTGATGTACTTGATTACGACACACTCCAGCGCATTATGACAGAGTTTCGGAACCGGCTTTATAACACTATAGTCGGGGACGGTAGCCATTTTAAGCATCTTGTATATTAAATGTCATTCATATCTTTATTCAATAAAATGTTGCATGTTCTTGCATGTTGTCTTTTTTCCACAATGATCGCTTACTTTCTATCATGTTTTTCAGACCACCCTGTATAATATTACAATATACTATGATCGGCTACATCTATCACGCAAGACAATTATTATTATTATTATTATTTATTTATTTTTTTGTGGTTATATATATTTCTTGCTTAATAGTAGTTGGTCTATAGAAAAATAAATAAATTAATTAATAAGAAACCTGATTATGGTACAGCCTTAATATAGCTCCCCTTGGCAATTTTTTAATTTTTGTTGCCGTTTTAGACCAAAATATAATTTATGCGATTATTGTTCCTGTTGCTTTCTATATTTTCTTTTCTTTCTTTTTTCAATGTTTTATATTTTAGTTATATTTTTTATGCGCTACTTGGCTTTAAGTGGCTGTCCTTGACGAAAAATATCTGATCTACTTCAGCATCAAACTTAAAAAAATTGTCCACAATTATCAATAAGTAAATACCTTCAATATAATGCTGAATTAGCTTTTATGCCAAGCGTGATTCATCCATGCTAAAAAAAAAAAAAAAAAAGTTGGGGGTATATAGAAAAATGCTATAAAATAAAATTCAGATGAAACATGCTTGATTTGTATTATTACAATTTATTTTAAAGTTATAAAGATTTTCTTATTTGCCAATTTAACATTTAGTAATTTTTTATTTTTCGCGTGAAAGCATATTTCATTTTATGTTGAAAAAATAAAATAAAAATACCTCGTAAACTTTTTTGGCACCGATTAAAAATTTAAAGGGCTTATATTATGGCAATTACCAGATTATTATTTTCCTATTTTAATTAATTTTTAAAAATCTAATCAAATTTCCGGTATAAATAGTAGCCTATGTCCTATTCCAGACTATTATCTACCTCTGTACCAAATTTCATCCAGATCCGTTTAGCTGTTGTGGCGTGACTGAGTAACAAACATCCATCCAAACTTCGCATTTATAATATTAGTATAGATTAATGTCAGAAAATATTAAATACTTTAATAACTATCCCGGTAAATAAAAAAAAATATTAATTTGCAAAAACAAGAATTAAAACTCGCTTAGGACGAAATATATATAGCAAGCACACTACACGCGAGTAACGTAAACAAAACACAAATCAAACCGAGATCTCCGGTGTTGCCAATCCTACAGAAGAAAAGTGTCCACATAAACTTTTTTCCCTTCCAAAACACTAAACAGAAACTACTTTAGCCTTTCACCAAACGATGTGTTTTTATTCATTTCCGGTTGAGTTACACTTCTGAATGCACAAAAAAGATCCATACTGCACAGACTACGTGCAACACCGGAAGAGAAACTGACGGACGTGGGGCGGTTTCTCAAGGACGTCCTCGTGGGGAGCGGGAGCGCATGGCTGAAAAAGAGGAAGCGGAGCGGTTCTTCAAATTCATCATCTGCTACATGGAATGAAAATGAAATTTGTGGATCGCGATCAAAAAAAGCCGGAGATTTTCGATAGGAATCCAGAGACCAAAATAAAGTACAAAAATCCTGAGTCTCCGGCCAAAATCCAGAGACTTGGCAAGTCTGCAAGTGAATGTGAACTTTTATGACATTCTGTGCATTAGTTCTTGAGCTAAAGCTGTCACAAAATTTTTTTCACATACAAAGACAGAGAGACAGACATTTTCTAAAAATGGTCAAATCATGTTTCGAACATCTCAAAATGTATAAATTCATCAAAAAACAGAAATTGAAAAAAAATTTATGGATACACTATTTTCTTCATATAGAATTTTTTTTTTTTAATGTTCAGAAATGTCAATAAAAGTTAGTGTTAACAAAAATGATATATTTTTTTTCACAAAAACATCTAAATTTGAGGAGATTAAATGGAGCAAAAATAATAAAAATTTACACTCATACTTCTTTTTTGGCTTTCTCAGCACAATCTTCAAGGGTTACAGCAGCCATATCCTTTGTATGCCTGCGATAGAGAGCTGCTAAGTTTTCTAAAGTTGCTACAATTGCTCGGCTACAAAAGAAAACAAATTAATAACGTCCAGGATCAAAAACTAATGTTAAACAAATCTTTGATAAGATTATTGTCTTATCCATATTCCATGGATAAACAAGAGAATTGAACAGTTTAAAGGATGAACATGTTAAGTGACAATTTAGTAAATTTAAGATATTCAACAGCAAAGAGGTAATAGAATAACTAAATATCATGTACAAACAATTTTCTGAGCCGATAACTGCATTATCAGAACACTTTGAAATGTACTAGTAAATATTAAATATTTAAAAGAGATCATAAGTTCTACATCGAAATCTCATAATTTTTCAAAAAATTTCATCTACTCAATTCTGCAATTCACATTTTCAATTTTGTTCATATACATACATGTAACGTATTTAATTGCTTGCTGAAAAAGAGAGGACAGGCGCCGCACACAATGAAGACAAGGCGTTCGTTCAGGCAAACATCTTTATTGCTTCATCATTTCAGAGTCGGGACGAGGCAAGACGAATGGAGTTAATCCGATGCGCTGCCGAATTCGTGTCGGCCGCCCGCGAGCTTCGGGCCGCCGTGTTCGGTGTGGGATAATTATAAGATTTACGTTAATTTCAGAGGGCTGGCCACATGGAAAGGTTTATCAAGCCAAAATTTATACCCGTAATTTTTGGTGTAATTTGGCGTAGTTCTAATTCCAGCCCATTTTATTTAATTGGTTATTTTATTCAAAACTAACGCCTCTTCCTGCCTTTTCATTGTTTTTTATTGGTTATATTTTTGTATTCTGCAGACCTCGCGATTCTAATTGGTGCCCTATTTTGCCAAACTCGCCAAGTCATTAAAACATTATTTATTGCTTTGTATCTGACATGAAATAATCAAACCGCAATTTAGACTCATTAAAATTATTATTTATTACTTTGTATGCCTATTGCTTATTAAATTTATTTCTAGGCCAATTATAAAGCTATTTCCAGACATCAAAATACTTAAAATGATTAACTTGTTTATTTCACATGATTGCGACTGCAATTTTCGTTCATTATTTTTTATGCTTTTAATCTTACAGCTTAATATGAACTCTCCTTTAATTTATTTTGCAATATTACTTTGAAATATAAACAGAATACCCTGAAACTATGAAAATGCTAATTTAATTATTACTTCGTTTATCTCTTATATTTCATACATGAAATAAATTTTATGTATTTATGGGGCAATTTTATGTATTTAAGGAATAGGAGTCATTTCAGATTAATAAAAATCTTTTACTGATATAGGCTCTGTAAAAGTATGCTGTCTAGCCAAGAATAGAAAATCTGAATGGGGAGTTTGCTTTTAAGTCTTGGAAAATATCATGAAGCCAATCATCGCTGGTACATCGCAGACCCAAATGGGTGTGAGTTTATTCAGCAATATTTACATGTTGAAAAGGCTCCTTGTTTGTTTGCGTTCTCGCTTTTGGTTCTAGAAATTCTGGATTCTAATCAGTAATAATTCTCTCAGTGCTTACAAAAATATGTCTAGGCTTAATTTGTATGCAAGGTCTAATGACAGACACATGCAAAAAGCATACTAGTCAACTAATTTGCTCTTAAGTTTTTCAATTTTTTTACTTTTGCGTTATGAAATGTCTTGCCATAAAATTACTTTACAGGGAAAATTTACAATTCATTAGCGATCCATAATTTTTAACATATTTATAATTTTTTAATATATATATATTTTTTATTTCCTTAAATTAAACTAAGGAAACATAATGTATCAGACTGTCATGTACAATTTCTTTTGTGTTTTTCTGTAAAAAACATAAAAATACAGTTTTCAGTAATGATCATTCTGTAGCAAAACTTTAAAACATTTATCAATTTCAGTATCTTTTAAAAAATTTTAGATGATACAAAATTTCCCTCTCCACGTTTGAACTTCACATTTCCAAGTATGCCCATTCAAAAATATGAAGCCTTATTACTTAAAAAAAAAAAAATAAAAAAACTAAATAAATAAAATAAATAAATATTATTTTTTATATAGATATTAACTTCTGTTATAAGGTAGACAGTGGTCATTTTAAGCCAAAAAGAAACATAATTGTACAGTAAGGGTGGAAAAAATGCTCCCCCCTCCAACTTTTTTTTTTATGCAGAATGTTCTACAGTGGTGGACATACTTATAAGACACCTATCTAATTTTACAAATAGTGAAAGAAAAGATTCAGAATTTAAAAATGTTTTATCAAATACGTCAAAAAACATAAACTTATTCTGTTGTCACACATAATTGTTTTACAAAAATGATATTTTTATAGAGTTTAATAAAAAAAAAAAAAAAAAAAAATACTATGGACAAAATTATAAGACACCCTAACATTTTAATTAAAACACCTGCTTTTTTTCGAAAATAACGTGCAATATACAAATTTTTTGCACGCTGTTATGACGTCAGCAGTTAACTAAAGCAGACGATAACCGACTTCACGCATTTACAAACATGCCTCGAGGTACAGAATTAAACGAAAGTGAAACTTGCAAAATTTGGAGATTAAATGGAACTGGTGCTTTAATTAATAATATTTTAAAAGCTATTAAACGCTCTAGATGGGCAATTAGAAATGTTTTGAAAAGAGGAATTAATGGAATGGTGATTAAAAGATCTGGACGTACTCCTTGCTTGTCCTCGAGAGACAGACGCCATGTGCTTTCGCTTGCTACACAGAATAAGATGACCACTACACATTAAAAATGCTTTGAAACTGAATTGTTCAAGGAGAACCATTCGCAGGGTACTGCATAATGCTTCCTATGTGAAATATAAAAAATATAAGAAAAAATCACTGCTTCTAAGCCGGCACAAAATGGAGCATCTAAACTTCGCTAAACAAACTATGGCCTGGACCTCCAAATGGTACTCTGTGTTATTTTCTGATGAAAAAAAGTTTAACCTGGATGGTCCTGATGGGTTTCAATATTATTGGTATGATTTACGGAAGTCTCCTCATGTACTAATGAGCCGCCAAATGGGTGGAGGCTCAGTAATGGTTTGGGCTGGTTTTTCGGCTCAAGGGAAAATGGATATTGTCTTTGTGCATTCAAGAATGAATTCCAAAAAGTATAAGAATCTTCTTAAAGATCAACTAGCCATATACGGTAACCTTCTTTGTGGCGAAAACTACACTTTCCAGCACGATAAGGCACCGATTCATGCATCACACGAAACAAAAAAGTGACTTTCAGAGCAAACTATCAATGTTCTCCCGTTTCCTTCTCGCTCTCCAGACTTAAATCCCATCGGAAACTTGTGGGGGATTTTAGCTAGTGCGGTTTACCAAAATGGGAGGCAGTTTATATGTGTCGAAGAACTAAAGAATGCTATAAAATGTGCTTGGGAAGAACTGTTTTGCAATATTTTGTTAGAATTGATAGATTCGATGCCGATTTGCATCTTTCATGTAATAAAAAACAATGGCGGCTCCACCAAATATTGAATGACCATGTTAGAGAATTTTCTTTTAGACCATTAGTGTCTGCTAACTATGTTGACCACTGTATTTGGAAAAAACAGTTGGTGTCTTATAATTTTGTCCATTATGTTTTTAAAAACGGTTGGTGTCTTATAATTTTGTCCATTATGTTTTTAAGTTTTTTCATTAAATTGTATGAAAATATAATTATTATAAAATAATTATATATGATAACAGAATAAATTTATGTTTTTGACGTATTTGATAAAACATTTTAAAGTTCTGAATCTTTTCTTTCACTATTTGTCAACTTAGATAGGTGTCTTATAATTATGTCCTCCATTGTATAAATATGCAGCCGATTAGTACTGTAATTTTCTGCGGACGATCCACGGATTATCTGTTTAAAAAACTTTTAAATTTTTAAATGCGGATAATCTACCACTGTGTATTATCTAGAGATTTTTTTTTTTTAGCTGAGGTATTTCAAGAATTCAATTTCTATCGCACATCACGATGATTGTAACAGTAAACGCACGGATCGTGTGTTTACTGTTCTGTGTTTACTAGCGATTGAGCCACCCGTGGATTGAGCAAATGCCCGGATCGTGTGTTTGCTCAACCGCTCTCGGAGTCAATGTTGATTGGTGCGTGTATGACGTATACATGTTAGTAAGAGGGACTACGGGTTTTCCAGCTACATTTCTCTAAGGAATTTGGCAACACGTTTTTATTGTTTCGTTAAAATAGTGCATATGCGTCACTTGTGTTTTAGTTATCACGTGCTCCATTAAAAGAAAAGAATTATTAGTGGAAAAAAAATGTTTAAATGTAAACGAGTTAGCTACACGGCGGAGTTCATGTTAAATGTGATTAAGAAGGCAGAGGAGGTGGGTAATCGTGAAGCTGGAAGATTCTTTAGCATCGATGAATCAAATATTCGTCTATGGCGAAAAAATAAGAAGAAATTTGAAGAAAGTGATCGTTTAAGACGAACATTTCGTCGAGGAATTGAATTTTGTCCTGAATTAGAAAATGAATTATATAAATGGATTTTACAAGAAAGAGAGAAAGGGACAGCAATATCGACTGTAAGTGTGCGTCAAAAAGCAAAGATTATTGCTTTGGAAATGGGGCTAAAAAATTTCACTGCTTGTCCCATGTTGTGTTATTGCTTTATGCGCCGAAAAAATTTATCAATCCAACAACATACCACAGTAGGGCAAAAATTGCCTGATGACTGGAAGCTTAAACAACAAAAATTCTTGGAATTTACTAAAAACGTTATTATTCAGAACAAATTTTCTGAGAATGAAATTTTTAACATGGATGAGATTCCAGTCAGTTTTGATCTTCCCTCAAGTCGTACTATTGATGAAATTGGAAAATCAACAATACCAATAGCTACAACCAGTAATGAGAAAAATTCATTTATTGTTGTTTTATCATGTGCTGCAAATGGGTACAAGTTACCCCCAATGATAATTTTCAAGTGAAAAACAATGCCTAAAGAAAATTTTCCAAATGGAGTCATCATACGTGTTAACCCCAAAGGGTGGATGAATGACGATATTATGATTTCCTGGCTTAACTCTGTGTGGAAAAAAAGGAGAAACTGTTTATTTAAACCTCAAGCACTCCTTATTATGGATGCAATGAGAGCCCATTTAAAAGATAATGTGAAAACGGAATGTAAAAGTTCAGGGGCCAAAGTATCTATTATACCAGGAGGATTAACCAAAATCTTACAGCCGTTGGATGTCGGCGTGAATCGTTCCTTTAAATCTAAACTCAGAAGTTTATGGGAGAAATGGATGCTTGGCGAGCATTCACAAACAAATAGTGGAAAAATGCGTCGCGCATCGTATGCGGAAGTAGCAGTATGGGTTCAAAATGCTTGGGAGGCAGTAACTCCAAAAACAATACAAAACGCCTTTAAAAAGTGTGGAATAGTAGAAAATTCTGAAAATGATCAAAATGAGGATAATAATGATGAAGGTAATGACGATGTTGATTCTCTTCTAAATGAGGACATTTTGAACTTATTCAATTCTGATACTGATGACTCTGACTTTGATGGATTTAGTGAATAATTTGGATGAAAATTACTAATTGCAATTAAATTTTTTCTTATTCAAAGATAAGTGCTTTAATTTATGAGTTAATTACTGTGATTAATTTTTCTTCAGTAATGTGCTAACTGATGGGGTAAGTTTAAAACTTTATTATTTTTGCATGTAAATACAAAAACATAAGTATAAAATTACTAATATTATTTTTCGTATTATTATATATATATTTTTTGTTACATTTTGTATTTTTAATGACATTTAGAGATTTAAATAACATGAAATTAATATAATTTTTTAAGGTTTTGATTATTTTAAAGTTGTTTATGATAATTATTTTTATTTTTTATGCATGTGGAGTGTCATGCTAAATAAAAAGCATAATTATTTACAGAAAAAATATAACTTTACAAATATTTATCATTGTATTATCTGCCGATTTTGATTTGCCTGACTTGGAAAAAAGTACCTGCGGAGTATGCGGCGCCACATATTTTATGCAGGAAAATACGGTAATAACATATAGTTAATAACTGTATAGTTAAAAGGTCGTCAACATATTAAAACTGGCATCAGCTTCATTTTTACTTTCTGAACACTACAGTGAAGAAAGTATTGTAATCATGTCAAAAATCAGAGTTTGAGATTTTGGTGTTTTTACATGTTTTGCGGTCCTCTAAACGCTTTGTTGAAATCAGTTGAAATCTAGTATGTATGTTATAGGTCCCCATAGCACAAACCCTATTGATTTTGGTGAATTCAGCTCTTATAGTTTTTTTACAGGGATAAAAATTCTTCATCATTATGGTGTATGGGACCAAATTTTGTAAAGTACAAACAGTGTCTAAACGCCTTATTCGTTTGAGATGAAAAGTTATACACATGTTATGAGTCATCGTCAAACAAGCTGTATATATTTTGGCGAATCTAGCATTTATAGTGTTTTTTACAGGAACACAAAGAATTATTCTTTATATTTATCGTTTATATGAGCCAATTTTTTTTTTTTTTTAACTACGATAGCGTCTAAATGTTTTTTTCAATTGAGTTGAAAATTTACACACATGTTATAGGTCATTGTTGCACAATGTGCATAAATTTTGGTAAATCTAGCATGATTAGTTTTTTTTACAAAAACACAATGAAAAATTCTTTATCATTATAGCCTACGGGCTGAAATTATTTGAAGTGCGATAGCGTCTAAATGCCTAAGCAGAATAGGTTGAAAATTTATATGTGTGTTAAAGGTCACCGTTGCTTGAACTGTATAGCTCGTGGTTAATCTAGTACTTAATAGTTTTTTTTTATATGGACACAACAAAATAATCTTTATCCTTATGGTTTATGGAAGTGATTCTCAACCACTGTGTCGCGGTACTTTTGTGTGCCACAAATTTAAAAAATGTATATTGTAAAAATTATAATTTTTTTTTTTATTACGAGTAAAGTTTGTTTAAATTAAAGAAAAGTACACTGTAAAAGAAAACTGTTGTTTTTACAGTTAAATACCATATTTGTAACTGTTTTTATCTTCGATAACTGTGACCTTTCATAAAGTGAAATATTTGCCCCAAGTAAAATGTGCGCCGTTAAATTTTGAAATCGTTAAAAGTTTGCCACGAAAAAAAAAAAAAAAAAAAAAAAAAAAAAAAAAAAGTTGAGAATCACTGCCTTATGGACTGAAATCATTAGCTTCTAAATGCCTTATCAGACTGAGTTGAAAATTTATATACGTACTGTAGGTCACTGTCGCATGAAGCATAAAGATTCTGGTGAATCTAGCACATATAGGTTTTTACAGGGACACGAACAAAAATTCTTTGTCATTATGCCCTATGAGCTGAAATTATTTAAAGTGCGATTGCGTCTAACTCCTCATTTGAATGAACTGAAAATTCATACACATGTTATAGATCACAGTTGCAGACACCATATAGATTTTGGTGAATCTAATTATTATGGGGTTTTTTTTCAGGGACACAAAGAAAAATATTAGGTCGTTGCAAAAGTTCGTGCATTTTTTTATTGCTTCATTTCATAAAAATATATCAAATCAAATGACAATTTTTAATCAAAATACTCTCCATTACTTTCTACAACCTTTGCCCATTTTTCGGGTAACAAATGTATACCACGGTGATAGAAGTTCTCGTCTTTGGAGGCAATAAAATGATCCGCGTCTGCACTAACTTTTGCAACGACCTAATACTTTATCATTATGGCCTATGGGCTCAAATTATTTTAAATGCAATAGTGTCTAAATGCTTCATCTGATTGATCTGAAAATTTATATGTATTTTATAGGTAACCATCATATGAACTTTATAGATTTTTACAGGACCACAACAAAAATTTATTATTATGATTGTTGGTCTCAAATTATTTGAAGCGCAATAGCGTTAAACTAAGCAACATACTATATGAAGAAAGGTACTCATACACCATATTATAATTTTCCCTTTTGCATATTTAACTATTTCTCTTACTTTAATTTATTTATACAACCGTTAATTACTTAATATTCGGAAAATCGAGTGGTGTCACTCCACATTTTTTTCAATGGCAACATCCATTTTTGACCATTTTTTGGGTTATTTGGATCAAATCAGCCCAGAAAATGGTATAGTTTATAGCATATATTTCTCTTAATTTTTCATAGAGTATTAAAGCCGTCAAAATATGGGGATGCAAATGTCAAATGAATGTGGCTAACTTTAATTCATATCTCTCTGAAAAATTATTATATTTAAATTTCATTTTTTTTTTTTTTTTCTTTTTTTTATGTGTTAGAATGAAGTGACCTAAACATATTCCATGTATATTTTTGATTAAAAAACATTTTTTGAATTATGAAAATTAATAATTCTAGAAATGTTAAATAATCAACTTTATTATGAATATACATACCTGTAATTATGTTTATCAATAAAAACTACTTTATAATATACACTCTTTTCTTTATTCTTTGTTCATTTAAATATTTTATCTAGAAGGATCACTAGACTGGGCTACTGGGCATGATATTGCCTAATGCAGTAACAGGGATGTATCCAGAGGGGGGGCTCTGGGGCTCGAGCCCCCCCCTCCCCCGAAATTTTCTGAGATAACTTTTTTCATGTTCTACTGACCAGAAAAAAAATGTAAAAAAATGAATTTTTTCTCCACAATATCTTTTTTTTTGTTGTTGTTAATTTTTTTGCTTGTGAAACCTTATTTATCAGCAATTTTCTGTCTTGTAAAGTCCAAATTGCCGAAATGCATATTAGCTTTTTGTAAAAAACACTAAAAAGAGAACTTTATGATACTTATTGTTGAACCCTGTAATGTGTCTCCTTTCTCTTGCCAGAAATAGCATTTTAATTCCTTCCTTTGAGACAAAAGATTCGTCATTAACAAAGATCACAGTTGCAAATGGAACTTCTGGTTTTGTCAGTTATGCACGTAGTATACCTTCCATTCCTTCCTTCCTTCCTTCATTCCTTTCTAACATAAAACAGCCAATATAAAATCTACTTTATAGAAAGACATGTGATGAAAGGTAGGCCTTAAAAAACCAACACGTTATGTAAACATCTTTGTTACGATTGTCATAAAGCAGACATATCTGAGTCTGATGTAGAACGGGATGATGGGCCATCGCTTCACCGGTAACTTTCCAAACGATAACCAATAATGACGTGCAGCCACAGTTGAAGATACGCTGTGTCACATGAGACACCTGGTTGATACACACCCTGGGTACATTTAGAAACGCTAGATAGTTCAATACGTACGCCATGCCTGAAGATTTTCGACAACTACAATGCGTATAACCATGGCCCCAGGGTCTGTAGAAGATACAATAAACGGTAAGCCATATAAGAAGACCTCAATGTGTTCGCCCAACATAGACATGTAATATATCTCGGTTTAGTGGACGCCAGCACACAGGTCCTCATGTTTCCAATAATATGATCTAAATTAAGCAATATTATATAATTAGAAAACCATGTATATATATTATTTTCTTCTACACACAAAACAAGAGAAAAATGCGTTGGATTCGGAAACTTTTAGACTTCCAGTTTTCAATGTATTTACATGTTTTTAGATGCATTGAACACCATAAGACTATTTTTTGGAAACTTAGATATAAATATTTTGATTCTGGTATATCGGCCAGCAGATAGCGTAGCTGCACTAGATTTATCTTTTTATGGAAAAGATATATCTCGGCTGTATTAAAAAGAAGCTATATCTAAAAAAAAAAAAAAAAAAAAAAAAAGCGAAAAGTATTTGAAACATGGTTGTGCATGGCACATAAATCATGCGCCACTGAATTACGACGTCAGCCAGTTTTTGGTACGTTAAATTTGAATGGACTTAACATTGCACTAAAGCTAGACAGACAACAAAGCAACGGTCTGGAATCCATTTCTAGGGTAATCCGGAATCGTGCCATCACAATTTAAAACCTCCACGGAGAAGGTGCTTCCCCAATTTCAGTATACCCGAGCTATTGCATTTACAAAACATGGAGGACACAACGGATTTTACGTGCAACTGATATCATTAATCTACATGATCGTATTTGGATGGCTCCAGTATCGATCACTCAATCCTTCAATTACGAGCTCGACTCCTTATTAACCGGACTACCGTGAGTCCAGTTTTTGGTGATTTTCTCCGTTTGTCAGTGGTTTACAACATCACGGATTAAAGAACTCTCTAGCTGAGACATGTATTTTAAAGGACTAGTTCCGTCAGTTTTAGGCCCAAGGCACTTTTTAGAATTATTATTATCATTAAATCTTTTCTTGCCATTTCCGATTTTAGGAACATTAATTCCATTGTTTACCGACATGCGACGTTGTAACTGATCTTATTTATAGCGCATAACCATTTTACTATGCCTAGATATGAAGCTTAAGGTAACAACTTATATTTTTCTTAAAGTTAAGGTGATTGGGGGGGGGGGAAGGACAAACTTTAGCGTACACGCTCTTGGTGTGTACATGTGCGGGTACACGACCAACATCTTAGTGAAAGTTGGGCCCCCTCCGAAATTTTTTTCTGGATACACGCCCTTGTGCAGTAATGCCTGGTTCATTGGCGAAGCGTCCATGGAAGAGATGGAAGCAGTGCTTCCCCTATGTAAGATTCTTTCTCTGCTTTTGGAAGCGCGTCACTTCAGCACTTCTGTAGTTTTCTGAACCACGCCTCGCCCTTGGCCTGGTTATACCAATTGGTATAAATGTTTTTGACACCACTATCAATTATTGCTATCAATTTGCAAAAATAATAGTAAAATAAAAAAGAAAGATAAACCTATTTAGCAATAAAAATACCTTAAAAATGGAGACAGCATATTAATTTCAGCCACCATCGTGGCCATCATCAGTGCTGAAACACAACCTAGACGTTTTCTCCTAGTTTCCAGGCGTTGTTTTGTTGTCGCTGCGATTCCTTCGCTTCTCTTCATTTTCTTTCATGAGTTGTTGCCATTCCGGCGGAACTAAGTAGTGTTCTCGGTCATTAACAGTTAATGGGTTATTGATAATTTCAATGGCCTCCCTTTTTAAGGCGTAATTGTAGGAGTTATAAGGAGCTATTTTTTTAATGTTTATGGTATTAATATTAATTGGGTTATTGTTGTGGGTAGTGGAAAAGGCGGTGGAGGATTTACCATATTTTAAATCGGCACGGTGCTCTTTTTCGCGTTCATTAATCCTTCTTTTGGTCATTCCAATGTAGCTTGCTTTATTACCGTTAATATGTTCAAATTCAATTTTATAAATACCGGCGGTGGAGTTTTGGGGGATAATGTCTTTTTCGTTGCGTATGTGCTGGAAAATATTTTTGTTTGGTTTAATTAGGATATTAATATTAAGGTTTTTAGCTTCGTTTCGGATTTTTAGGCTGGCGCCGTTACAGAAGGGTATGGATGTGGTGAAATTGGATTTTGTTTTTTGTGCATTATTAATTTTAAAACTCGAATAAACGACTACGTCAGAAACGCCAAAGAAAAATATTGGAAATGCATACAGCTGTTTCGGCAGCTTTATGCGTGCCGTCATCAGTGCAAAAAGGATACTGAATCTGCAGAAGTGCTCGTATAAATGCGTTGGATTCGCAAACTTTTAGACTTCCAGTTTTCAATGTATTTACATGTTTTTAGATGCATTGAACACCATAAGACTATTTTTTGGAAACTTAGATATAAATATTTTGATTCTGGTATATCGGCCAGCAGATAGCGTAGCTGCACTAGATTTATCTTTTTATGGAAAAGATATATCTCGGCTGTATTAAAAAGAAGCTATATCTAAAAAAAAAAAAAAAAAAAAAAAGCGAAAAGTATTTGAAACATGGTTGTGCATGGCACATAAATCATGCGCCACTGAATTACGACGTCAGCCAGTTTTTGGTACGTTAAATTTGAATGGACTTAACATTGCACTAAAGCTAGACAGACAACAAAGCAACGGTCTGGAATCCATTTCTAGGGTAATCCGGATTACGAGCACTTACGAGCACTTACTATTATACGAGCACTTCTGCAGATTCAGTATCCTTTTTGCACTGATGACGGCACGCATAAAGCTGCCGAAACAGCTGTATGCATTTCCAATATTTTTCTTTGGCGTTTCTGACGTAGTCGTTTATTCGAGTTTTAATATTCCAACGCCAAGTCTCCTGTTATTGTTATTAATTTTGTTTAATGTTTTTATGCGTTTTTTATAGAGAGTATTAATAAGGTTTTTGGGGAAGTTAGCTTTGCTAGCAATGTTTTTGATATGTTTAAGTTCTTTATTGAGTAGGTTTTTGTTAGAACATACGATGATTGCGCGATTAATATATGATTGGAGAGCAGAGTATTTATATGAAAGTGGGGTATTACAATTTTTGTTTATGATTTCGGAGTTAGCGGTAGGTTTGCGGTAAACGGCGGTATCTATGGAGTTATTTGGGGTTTTTATGATTTTTACGTCAAGATATTTAAATTTATCATTTAAATTTATCAATCAAGATTTATCGTCAAGATATTTAAATTATTAAATTTAAATTTATCAATCAAGATTTATAAATTGAAAGATAAACCTTTTTAAAGGATTTCAAAAATGTGAACCAAAGTAAGGATTCAACTGAAAAATTTTCATGTTAACAAATTTTTAGTGTTTCCAAATATTGGTGCCCTTCTTAACCCTGCCTTCAACTTTCTCTTACATCCTGTCAAATGATACCACTGACTTTTTGACCCATTGGCTAGCATTGTGAAAAATAATGAACAAAATTTAACGTACTTTTCAAAAAGGTTCGCCATTACTATTATACAGAACAAAGGAGATTAAAAGAAGAATTTCAACTTAATTTTAAATTTTAATTGCTCATTTTATAAAATATACCTGTCAAATTTAGCAACTTTATAATCTCCATCACATTTGTCATAATCTTCTTCAATTATTTCAGCAATTTTCCATATGGGCTTGTTTTCATCTAATTAAATAAAAAACATTCATCACTTGTAATAACTATAAAAATAAAACACAATCAATTAAGTAATATGTTTTTGCCAACCTTGTACAAATCATTAATTGTAATATTAAATGACTGTATGTACATTGGCCAACTAAAATACTATTAACCCTCCTTATTAAAGGCATCTAGACATCATTAGCTTACAAAACAGTTGTAATTGTAAATTATTAGAAACTGGTTTGTGCAGGTGTCAAATTTAAAATTTTGGGTGCATTTTCGTGAAAAATAAATATTATATAAAATTACAGCACCACAAACAAAGCATAAAGGTGATCAGAATAAGAATAAATCAGATATACATAAAATAAATAAATTTTGTCACTTTCTTTTCATCCCTAGTAGCATTGTACATGGAAAAGGTTCTACTTGGGTTATATCCATACAAAGCTTCACTACAACTCTAGATACTCCAAACTGGGTAATAATCTATTTAAAAAAACTTTTAAAACCCAAATTCTTAATATATCGTATCACATAAATCTTTCCAAAGTTAGAATAAAATTTAATTTGCAAAAAAAAAAAAAAAAAAAAAATCTTTGTTTATTAACCAAAATTGATGAAATTTGAAATGCAATTTGGTCTTGCGTTGTACAGGCTGTATATTATATGTTTATGTTCGTGAGAGGATATTAAAAAAATAATCTGGTGTGTCACTCACACTACTTTCTCTTACCCTGAAATTTAATACTATAAATACAGGTGGGAGATTAAGAGGTAAGATAATGAGTACTGTTAAGTAAACCTATGTTCAACAATTCAAATTAGGCTTAGGAAGAGTTTTATATGATAATTAGTTCTGTGTAAAGGGGGGGGGGGGCTACCGTCCCCCTCAACCCCCTGTTTCATTAACGTACAAAAAACAAGCGATGAATATTTAGCTTAAAACATACATTATTTACCATATCTCTATGAGGAATTTATTTCAATTCCCGAACAGCTTTCCTGAAAATGGTAAAATATTATTAGTCAAGAACATCTACTAACAACAAATAACTAGTGTGTTGTGGCCACCACATGACTTTCTTCTATATTTTCCTATACAAATTCACTCAGTAAAAATAATTTATTAAAATTATTATTTAAAAAAATTATCTTCCATGAAAATGCACACGGTTTCCATATTAGAGAAGTAGTATAACACTAAATATCTAAAAAAAAGAAAAGAATTTATTCTCAATATTACTTTTTTGTTGTTGTTGTTTGTTAAAAATGAAAAAAATCGATAACTTTATTTTAAATTATCGCAGATCGATGGTTCAACCATTCGCTTTAAAGGTATTGGCGAGCTCTTTTGAAAGATACCCATCATGAAAATTTACTCCCCTCGAGGGGGGACTTCCCCCCCCCCCTCCTACATACACAATTTTTTTTTCCTAGTTGACTATCTCTATTACACAAAATATATATTCGTTTCATTTGGTTTAGTGCAGTCTATAGATGTTAAACTCCGCTTACCTAAAATTTCCCCCATAGACGTAATGTATTTGAATACTTTTGAGTGCCCCTGTACACGAGCCATTGGCTTCATCTCAACGAAAAGCTTAGTGTAGCATCCCTATATGATACACATTTAGAATACCAAGTTTGGAAATTCTGCTACTATTTGCTCTTGAGATATGCTGATAACAGTCAGACACACAGACCATTCACTAAAAACATGATTTTAGTATTCAGGGACCTTAGAACATGTAAATATAATAAAAACTCACATTCGAAAATTTGACCCTAAAACAATACTTTCTCGACCCTATGGGTAAGAGAAAGTAAAAAGGATTCTTAAAAAAAAAAAACTCTTCAAAAATTCTTAGGATACTGTGTAGTCAATGAAAAATTTTCTTTTATCAATTTACATCTTTTTTACTGATTATCTGCAAAAATTAACACTCCGGACCTTTGGGGTATCGAACGCTCGACCACCGCATTACTAACATAGCACTCTAACCACCTGAGCCACAGAGAAACAAATGAAAAAGCTTATATTTACTTTAAAATGGAGGCGCATTTTTTATTAGCTTGAGATTCACAAACATACCGTAGTGAATGACAGTAAGTACATAAGAATTCGGGGAAAAGAGAGAGAAGAGTAGATTAATCATTTCTGTGAAATCCACCTATTAATCGCCAAAGATTTGACTCGGGAATAATGTTGTAATAAAAAGCTTTTCTCATATCATTTTACTTTTGTAAATACACATTTCATGTCATTAAAATATGGAGTAAGTTTATTAAAGTTAATAGTGTTTAGTGCTTTACTTATAATTAAATTAAAGCTGATAGTTTAAAAATGTAAATTTTGTAAACTAAATTTAAAGTATAATAGGAAATCTTTATTTATCGCTTATAAACTTACTTTTTAATTAAATATATATACTTTCTTATTGGAGTTTTAAGTTAAATAACTCCTTGAAAATATATTATTTTTGTTTACATTTCGCCACATACTACATTGTTAATGATAACCAATATGGCGAAATTTCATGTTTCAGCCCATTGATAACATATGGTGATTGGCGTCACTTGCTATCTTAGCAACAGATTACGTGCATGGGTGTCACCAGGTGTATCGTCGTAGTAGAAACGTGCTACTCTATGAACGGTTGTTTTTGCAATCTGTTCAGCAGTATTTAAGAAGTTACGGAATTGTTAAAACTCACTCTTATTATTTTATAGTTACTTATAATGTTTAGTGGTTAGCTTTTGGGAATTAACATTATGTTTGCTTTAAGTCATCTTAAGTTATGAAGCATGTTTTAGTTATATTTACTTGAGTTATGTTAAACATTGATAGTGAAGATGTATTAGACAAGCAATGGTTAGTCAATGCTGGTCAATTTTCCTTCACATCATGTCATCTTTTAAATTGACTTAATGTTCATTTTGAAGTGGAATTAAACGTTTTTTTTACACGAAATTCTCGTCCATCGCTGGCAAACCCAAATTTTCACAACATTAATTTATGTTTTCTTTGTTGTTACTTTATACAACTTTGTTAAGTTTTACTGTTAAATTTATTTTGTTATTATTCAAATTAGTTTTTACTGAAACTGCACATTACACCTTTTTTACAAATTACTCAATTTAAGCTGAGCTAAATTTACTTCTACTGTGCATCATATTTCTGCAATTGCACTTATAACAATTTATTTTGTTAATAAATAATCAAGAATTTCTTTTGCATTGCCCTCTCACTAGCAGTGGCGAGACGTCTGGTCATCTACAGATTTGTCGATGACCGTAGAAAAATTTAGATGATATAAGTCGATTTAAATCTATGTAATCATATTTTAAAATATTTTTTGAAGGTTTTTTTTTTTTTTTTTTTTTTTTTAATTTTTTTTTTTTTTATTTGCCCCTGTGTATGGTCAATTTATCTGGTGTTTCCATCTATTTATTCTAAAAAGAACAGTTCAAAAACATTTTCAAGTCACCACTATATTGGATTTCAAAATTATTTTATGAAATTGTATTTATTAAAGATACTTCAGTAGGTTAAATAATGGCTTGAATAAAGAATTTTAAATTTAAATAGGTAAAAAGGTTTTTTAATTAATTATGATTAAAGAATTTTAAATTTGAGAATCTGTGGTATTTGTTGACCACATTTCATGAAACCATAGAAGTGCAAATGCAGACTCAACAAGTCCAGTGGTAAAATAGGGGTGACAGTCATCTGATTAAGAGAAAATAAGCTCTAACAGAGCGATTAATTACTGGATGCTTTCCAAATCCCAATCTGTCGCTCACTTTGGCAACCTTCCAACTTTTTGGACTCGTCCTCACTGCCAGTTTTAGGGAACGTAGATACACTATACTCTTTTCTAAGAGCAAACACAAAAGAGTTGTTTTAGTACTAGAACTAATGAAAACGTTTTTATTTATGGTTAGGATTACGTAATTTTCTTTTCCACACAAAGAAAATAAATAAATGAAATAAAATTTAATTAATAATAATCATAATCATTAGATTTTTCATTTTTCAGTTAAATGTTTAATAAAATGAAGAAGCATTCATAAAGTAATTGCATTTAACGCACTGTAAATCTGAATTTATACCAAGTTTTGCAGACTAACATTAAATGATTAAAATATTGAATAGAACATCACTTCTTGAATACTCATATACTTCCTTAGATAAAATCTGACAATAAAATATTTTTTATTTAATATAAGAATATAATATGAAAATAATAATCTTAAAATTTTTATTTTTTTTAATATTCCAATGAACATGTGTTTATAATTTAATAATTTATTTAACCCTTAACAAACAAAATCAGTTTCTCTCTAATTATATTATGAAAAGATGCTTCATTGGTTTTTCATCTCAGTTGCTCCAAAAATGAAAACAAATTCTGACTTATTGCAAGATTTATCTTTCTTTATTTACATAAAAAAGTAGTAAAATACTTTTTGTTGTTTCAAATACTTTCATGCTAAAAACGTGATATTTCTTCGAATTTATATGCATTCATAAATTTAATTATAAATGTCATTAAAAAAATCTTCTGGGATTAAAGATAGTTAAGAAATTCATGTGCAATGGTTATTCAGGGTGGCTACAGAAATTCAGAAAAGAAGTTCCCTGATTTTTCCATGAATAATTTTGACAAATTTTTATGATTTTCGTTACCTATTATATATATTCCATAATTTTGTGTATAACACACTCTTGTGCAACTCATTTTCGCTATAATTATTTATTTTGTGAATGTATTTCAAAATTCGTTACCAGCTTATTTCTAGCACATGTATGTATTAATAAAACAAAAAATAGTCATTTCAGTTAATATTTATAATGCTTGTGTTTACATTAAAAGCTATTATTATTGTTACAAAATTGTAAATAATTGTGTTTATTTCTGTATAAATTCTTTCAAAGAGGCTTAGTAAGTTGATAAAGTGCTAATTTTGTGCATTTCTAGTCGTTTTAGCGTTGAAATAGCCTCATTTTCCCTTAAAAATGCATTAAAAAGCCCCAGTAATGCAGGTAATGGATTTGGCACCAAATTTGGCGACTTTTGCCCACCTTGGCGATTTTTTTGGCGACCTTGGCGAGAAAATCCTTATATGGGATATACCAAATATGGAAGCTGTAAGTTGATTGGTTGACCACTTTCTAGAGTTTTCTCGAAAAATCTGTGTTCCATGGAACAGTATATAAGGAAGCGCTTTCTCGCCAAGGCAGTCAGTTCAGTTTAGTCCGTGATCAGAGTCGGTCAGCTTGCATTGAGCCTCTTCGAAAGAGACTTGCTTTAAGTGTTATTGCTATACAGTTTGTACTGTGGATTTGCTATTGACAGCTGTTGTTTAAGCCGTGTTTACTGGTTGAATTGAAGCTGATACTTGGTTTATAGACCTGTATTTTTCTGGAACTTTCTGTGAATAAATTACTGAATTTTTGTACGTTTGGCCTTTCATTCTCGGACAACTCACGAACCCCCAAGTACGCAACATTTCTGGTGTCAGAAGCGGGATTGTCTGTGAATGGTGATAACGAGGCTATGGAGCAAGAAATGAAGAAATTTCTAGAAGGTCTCACTGCTCAGATGAATGAGTTAAGATCTGGATTGATAGAGAAAATGGAAACAGGACAGGAAAAGATGGAAGCATCGCAAAGAGAGATGAAAGAAAGTATGGAAGCATTGCAAAGAGAGATGAAAGATAGCCTGAGTCAAGAGATGAAAGAAATGAAGGCAGCACAAGAGAATATGGAAACATCACAAAGAGAAATGAAAGAAGGACAAAAAGAATTGAAAGACGGCTTGACTGAAGAAATGAAGGAAATGAAAGCAGTTCAGGAAAAGATGGAAGCCAGTTTGACCGAAGAAATTAAATCTAACCAAGATGAGATGAAGAGAGAGCTTTCAACGGTGAAAGAATCAATCGAGGGTAAATTAACAGTGATGGAAAATAGAATGGATGGAATAGAAGAGAAAGTTATAAAGATAGAGGAAAATTTTGAAGAGAAAGTTATAAAGATAGAAGAAAATTTTGAGGAGAAAGTTTTGAAAATAGGAAGTTTTGAAGAGAAAGCTATGAAGATAGAAGAAAATGTTATGAAGGTTGAAGAGAGTGTTACGAGGATAGAACGGAGTTTCGAGGAGAAAGTTAAAGAAAATTTTGATCAGGAACTGAAAGGAAGATTTTCAGAGATAGAAGGTAAACTGAAGAGAATAGAAGAAGATCTGGAGAGAAAAGTGGAAGAAAAGTTAAAATCCATGCCCCAGGAAACTGAAAAGAAAGAGAGAAAAATCCAGAATCAGGAATTGATTAAGCTATCCACCTATGACGGCAGTTCTTCCTGGCATGTATATAAGACGCAGTTTTCCATCGTAGCAGAAGCTAACGGCTGGGACTCTGTTGCAAAGACGGCTCATCTGGTAGGGTCGTTGCGGGGCGACGCCGCAGATATTCTGGAGACCCTTTCGAAGGAACAGCGATATGACTTCGAAGCTGTAACCAGAGCACTAGAGCTACGTTTTGGAGCGAAATGGTCCAAAGAATATAGTCGACTCCAGCTAAGGTCCCGTCGTCAGAGACCAGGGGAAAGCTTACAAGAACTGGCATCAAACATCCAGCGGCTTTCACATTTGGCTTTCTCAGACTGTCATCCTGAAACACGCAATGATCTGGCTCTAGTATATTTCATTGATGCTGTCGGAAATCCAGATATTCAAAAAGCCCTCAGACTCTCCGACGTGAAGGATGTGAAGTCAGCCTTGGTGTATGCCCTAAAGCTCGAGACAGCCCAACAAACCTCCTGTAAACATCGCCAGAACAGCACAGCAGACAAAGTGAACGGCTCTCAAGATGATCTTAAAGAAATTCAGGAAATGATTGCAGAAATTAATAGAAGACTATGCATTCTTGAGAGTAAGAAAGAAGGGAAGACTCCAACAACTAAATGCTGGGGCTGTGGAAAAGACGGGCATATCAAACGAAGCTGCCCAGTAAGAACACCTAGAGACGCAACCGTGAATGTCTCTGAAGTATGCCACCCAGGAGGAGCGCTTCGGGAAAATCCAGATGCCTTCTTGCGGAAGCCTCCATATGAAGATCATAAATACAGCTGTAAAGCCGATGATAGACCCCAAAGAATACAGCCAGTTGCTCGCCAAGTTACTGTCTCAACACCATCAGAACAAGATCCCGATCCCAGGACTGACGAAGAACTTAGACAAGCCCAGTTGGAAGATCCTGACATAAAGCTAATATTACAGCTGAAGGAGACGACCAGCAACAGACCTACCTGGCAGGACGTTTCCAGATTCAGTCCCATTACGAAAAGTTATTGGACACTTTGGGACTCTCTTCATATCAGAAACGGCGTATTATACAGAAAGTGGGAATCTGATGATGGGAAAAGCTTCAGATGGCAGATTTTATTACCAAGATAAAAAATTCCAGCTGTTTTAGAACAACTGCATAGTAGCTCTACCGGAGGCCATTTTGGGGTAATGAAGACTCTGCAGAAAGTTCGGGAACGCTTCTACTGGTGCAAGGCAAAGGAGGATGTGGAGAAATGGTGTAAATCCTGTGATGCTTGTGCAGCACGTAAAGGCCCGCAGAAACGAAGTCGAGGAAGACTGCAACGGTATAACGTGGGAGCACCATTTGAACGGATTGCAATCGACATCTTGGGTCCTTTGCCATGGACCTCCAGTGGAAATAAATACATCCTCGTCGTGATGGACTATTTCACCAAGTGGCCTGAGGCATATCCCATTCCCAATCAAGAGGCATGCACAGTCGCAGAGGTCCTAGTGCAGCAATGGGTGTCAAGGTACGGCACGCCCCTACAACTTCATACCGACCAAGGTAGGAACTTTACCTCTGATGTTTTCAAAGGACTGTGTCAACTACTCGGCATAGACAAAACCCGGACTACACCCTTACATCCCCAGTCGGACGGCATGGTCGAGAGGTTCAATCGTACCATCCTGAATAACCTCTCTCTTCTAGTATCAAGGAACCAGCAAGATTGGGATTTGAAGTTGCCATTGTTCCTGCTGGCTTATCGAAGTGCTGTCCATGAAACCACCGGCTATACTCCAGCCCAGATGCTGTTTGGACGTGAACTTCGTCTCCCTTGTGATCTCCTGTTTGGTTGTCCACCCGATGCGCCTTCATCGCCCGAGGAGTATATCCAAGATCTCCAGGCACGATTTGAGGACGTACACAACTTTGCTCGGGAGCGGATTAACATGGCAACGGAGAAAATGAAGACAAGGTACGATCTAAAGGCTACACAACATGAGTTCCAGGAAGGAGAGAAGGACTGGTTGTGGAATCCTGTTCGACGCAAAGGACTCTCTCCCAAGTTACAGTGCAACTGGGATGGACCATACACAGTCTTAAAAAGGCTGAATGATGTAGAGGTGCGGATCACTAAAACACCTTCGTCAAAACCGAAGGTGGTGCACTATAACAGGCTAGCCAAGTACCACAATTAACGGTAATATTAAAATTTAAAATGTAAATACTGGTAAAATTTGCGCATGCGCACTGTAAATATTTGTATATAAATATTTGTACATATTTGTGAATTTTGTAAATATTTCTCACTTAATTTGTATTTCTATTTTATCGTTATATGCAACTTAGTTTTTATATTTTAGATTGTGTAAATTTGTTTAGTTTCGCCTCTTGACCAAGGGTTGCACTGCCCGGGACGTGCAGTCCTTGGGAGGGAAACAGTGTTACAAAATTGTAAATAATTGTGTTTATTTCTGTATAAATTCTTTCAAAGAGGCTTAGTAAGTTGATAAAGTGCTAATTTTGTGCATTTCTAGTCGTTTTAGCGTTGAAATAGCCTTATTTTCCCTTAAAAACGCATTAAAAAGCCCCAGTAATGCAGGTAATGGATTTGGTGCCAAATTTGGCGACTTTTTCCCACCTTGGCGATTTTTTTGGCGACCTTGGCGAGAAAATCCTTATATGGGATATACCAAATATGGAAGCTGTAAGTTGATTGGTTGACCACTTTCTAAAGTTTTCTCAAAAAAATCTGTGTTCCATTGAACAGTATATAAGGAAGCGCTTTCTCGCCAAGGCAGTCAGTTCAGTTTAGTCCGTGATCAGAGTCGGTCAGCTTGCATTGAGCCTCTTCGAAAGAGACTTGCTTTAAGTGTTATTGCTATACAGTTTGTACTGTGGATTTGCTATTGACAGCTGTTGTTTAAGCTGTGTTTACTGGTCGAATTGAAGCTGATACTTGGTTTATAGACCTGTATTTTTCTGGAACTTTCTGTGAATAAATTACTGAATTTTTGTACGTTTGGCCTTTCATTCTCGGACAACTCACGAACCCCCAAGTACGCAACATTATATTTGGAGCAGATCATTATTGTTCTAAAAATAGATTTTTAATGGATGTGTCCCGCTTGGCTGGCGCGCATCTGAAAACCGATTTTGTCCATTGCTTTGATTGACACCTGGCACAGTTTTTAAATGCCAAGTTGGTCTGAGTTTAGTAACGACAATTTATATTCAAAAATTTTGTATTAAAATATAATAAAGACAAAGCATTCTTTTTGCTGAATTTTAACGATGACAACTTTTGAGATTAGCACTTTTTGACTCTGACACAGGCAGAAAGCTCATATAGACTTCGCTTGAAAAAGAAGTAATTTTGACGACCTTCTCCTCTCCCTCCGTACCATTTACTGATGGGAATTTTGTTTCTTGATATTATCTGCTGTTTGCATTAACACAAGATGTTAGTTTCTTTTCAAAAGTCCATATATTTATCATCTTCAAGAAAATGACATATTTTATTCCTAAATAAAGAATTTTTAATACGGAATTCTTCAGTATTTCCTGAGATGTCATCTTTCTTTTTAATCATTCTTAGCTACTTCTACACTGCCTTTAATATGTGACCTGGGTATTGTAAAAATCTCCTTCACATGTAACATGCTCGCTAAACCACTGTAATTCAAAAAACTAATACTGGTGGGCAAAAATACCTCAGTTTTTAATTTTTTTCTTTGTTCATTTACAAAAGGAAAATAGAGTGAAAAATTCAAAATTTTGGAGAAATTAGCAAAATTATAAAAATATGACTTTTTTTTTAACTGCACAACATATTAACATCAAGACAAATTTATTCCTCAAATTGTTGCACTATTTTTTTTTTTTTTTTTTTTAATGTTAACTTTGTGAGATTCAACTAGAAAGCAGCCAATTCTGTGAAATCACAGTTAAGATAACACCTGTTTGGGGATCTTTTAGTCATGCTTGCTGGGCAAAAATGAAAATTTCCATGGTTTTAGGGTATTTTTACAAAATTCCCTGATTCTTCCCTGATATTTCCAGATTGATAAAGTATCCTGATTTTTCCATGATTTCCCTGTTTTCCCTGATTATCGCAACCCTATTATTTCTCCTGATCTGCAGATAAATTGTTATTATAAAAAATTATGCATCACTGATAAATTAAGAACACATTTTTCTATATTACGGGATATAATTTCAATTGCAACTTGTAGAAATTCAAAATTGAAGAATTTAATTTCATTAATGCATGTTTACACATGTGTTAGACAAATTCATATTATAGCAAACTAAATGAAAAATAACATCATTCATAAATTATTACTTTCCCACATTAAGGGATAGTGCGTGAAGTAATAAAAGTGATAATAGTTTAATAAAAGAGATATTAAGCCAGGGAATGGTTGAATTAATATAATTTAAAAATAATAATAACAATAATAATAATGTATCACTCACATATTATGAAATTATACCATATTTAATTTAATTAATTATCATTAATTAATTACTATACAATAACAAATAAGCAATAAGTTTTAAATAAGCAATAACAATAATATATTTAGAAAAAAATATGTACATAAAAAAAAAATAATAATAATGTAATTATTAAATCAAATACCATTAATGACACCAAATTCTCTCACATGTGCACTGGTAAGTATTTCTTTATAAAGGGTTTCTGCTCTTCGAAAATTTCTTTGTTTAAGATACATTGAAGCCTAAAACATATTTTATACAACATTACTATACATAAAATCAGTATAATATAAAATTTTTAAAAAAGGAGTGATAATTTATCTTTATTTATCTTACAATAATTACATACTGGGCGGAGTGCAAAAGTTCTACATGTTTTTATTACCCATAAAGAGCAAATAAACGCAAAATGAACAGTACCTATTATTGTGCATAATCCCCATTGCTATCTATGACCTCTTGCTATCTTTCTGGTAGGAGATTAATCCCACGGCAGTAAAATTCTAGCAGTTTCGAGTAAAAAAAGTCTTGGATGGCAGTTTTTACAGCATCAAAATCATCAAAGATTTTCTGACTGAAGGAATTGTTCAACACTCGAAACAGGTGATAGTCAGTTGGTGCCAAGTCAGGAGAATAGGGAGGGTGGAGTAAAACCTTCCAACCAAAGCCCAGTAACTTTTGGCGAGTGATGACAGCAGCATGCGGCCAGGTGTTATCGTGATGAAGGATAACACCGTGGCAATTGAGACCAGGCTGCTTTGCTACCAAATTTCAATGCAGCCTGACTAACTGTAGACAGTAGAAGGCAGCAATGATGGTTTGGTTGAGTGGCAGGACCTCCCAGTGAATTAATTCCTGCACATCCCACCACACACTCAATAACACCTTCTTGGGATGAAGTTCAGCTTTCAAAGTCGATGCAGGTGGATCAGAAAGGCGACACACAGTCCTACGACACATTATGTTACGGTACATAACTCACTTCTCATCTTCTGTCACAATTCGTGTTAAGAATGGGTCATTTTTGTACCAGGAAAGCAAGGAAACACAGGGGGCGATTCGGTCATCCCGTTGATTAGCTGTCAGGTGATATGGAACCCAATGCAACGATCCAACTTTCTTGTAAAACTCAACTTAACCAGCCGTCTCTTGACCATTGTCCAATGTATGTTGAAGGTCTCCACTAATTCTTGCACAGTTGGGTTCAGGTTGTTCCTCATGGCTTGGTCAAAATCGTCGTCTCCAATGTGTGATGGCTGTCCACTCCTAGCTTGATCTTGGCAGCTTCTGTCTCCTTCCCTAAATTTAATTGAACTCTTATAACAAACAATGTCTTATATGCTCCTTCTCGCTTTCCATGTTACACCCTCTGATAATTTTTTTGAGATGATTAACTTTGTGAGACATGATGCATTTATATGTGACGCATCCACATGTTGAATGGCCGACAATTGAGTTGATGGCCGAGTTTGATTGGCCGACAATTTGCATCATTACAATGTCATGTGTGATGTCAATTCCATTGCAGATTTGCATATCCAAAAATGGGTGGAGCTTTCGCACTCACCCAATACATATGCTGTGTTGCCGTGTATGTGTGTATATTTATATATTTATCAATCTAGGTATGTATATAGTTTGTTTGGTCATAGGTGCCAATTTTTCAAAATTTCAAAAGTGGGGGAGGGAACACAGTTGATTTTTCATTGTTTCTAAACGGTAATGCTTTGCCCCCCCCCCCCCTTTTTTTTCTTTCTTTACAGTCAGGTTTTCATTCTATTTCAATTTTTTTTTCATTATGGTATTTTAATAAAACTTATAATATAATTAATGAGCCATTTTTTCTAATTTAGGCTTTAACAGTCTGCACAAACCCAGGCCTATTTTCTTCATTTTGGTGCATTCCCAAAACTAAAAGTTTAGTCCTTAAATTTGCATACAATATACAAGCTCTAGTTTTAGCGTGTAAAATCTGCTTACAAGAAATACCACCCAGCACTTGGCCACTAATTCAATTCAATTTGCTCTGAAAGTAATAAATAAATAGTACATATTTATAAAAAAAAATTTAAAAACAAAACATCATTTACAAAAAGAAAAGAAAATTTTAAGTTTGTCATCCATACTGTGTTGCAATTATCTTTTATTGTTCTATTAAATATATATATATATACTGGTGCATATACTTTTTCCTCATACATTATATTGTAGTAAGTTTCGAAAACAAGCATTAATTTCTTTCTAATTGTAATAGTTTTAGTTTATAGGAGTACAACACAATTACTAACTGCAGACTGTTATATAAATCAAATTATTTTATGTGAAGCTACAAAAAAATTGTAAATAATGTGTAACCATTCTCAATAAGAAAGTTCTGTAGTAGTGGCTTTGATAAAAATTTGGGAACCTTCCTGAAAATATTTGAGAAAACCCCTCTACAATGGGGGAAAAAAAAAATGCTTTATGTTTGTTTCTTAATGACTAATTTTCAGCAGGATTATACTGCATGTGTGTGCAAACTGTGCCTAGTAGACGAGTGCCTCAGAATTCGAAAAAAGGACAAACATTTTACTTTTTACTTTTTTTTTAGTAAAAAAAAAGTTTTTTATTTTAATTATTATAATTTATTCTTAATTCAAAGTTCTAAAGAACAAAATTGTAATCAGTTAAGATGTATCCAGTGGATGGAAGTTGAGAATATTTAGAAGATGTGGAAATCACCTATTGCTTTAGTATATTATATAACTTCCTAAGTTATATTCTACAGATCTAAAGTAAAAGCAAAACAATTTGACTATTTAATTTTTTGAAATTATTATTTTTCTTTTAATTTTGTGACGAGTGTGAGATATTATGGATGGGTCACAATTTGATTCATTAAATACATTAAATAATGGGGAAAAAAATAAATAAAAATTATACAATATTGTGAATAAATCCTAACAGCTAAATAGCTTGCCAAATAACATAAAAGCTTCTCAAATGATTGTTACAAATCAAAACTTTTAACTATTTGAGTAATTTTCTCAAATTCTGTATTATTAATAATTATTACTTTCCGCCAGACATATCTATTTTTGAGTAATAATAACTATGATTTTTAGTATTTGTCATTAGACTTTTCAGTAATTTTGTCTAAAATTATGATGAGATTTTTAGAAATAAATAGGAAATTAAAACAAGTTCTTCCGGCTTATTCGGAAGGGTAGGTTGATTTCTTTTTCCTTATCAAGTAGCCGTCATTATGTTTCAAAATGGCGGCTACAAATTATTAATGCACTTGGTAGAAATATTGATGTAGGCTATGCACATATGGAGTTTTAAGCAAATCGGTTCATAAATACATTTTTATGTGAATTTAAAATTTTCAAGTGGCCGGCGCTTGGAAACAAAATAGCGGGTTAAGTTGACAAATATATGAAATGTATTTGTGAGATAAGTCTACTGTACGCATATAGTTCGAATTAATTAAAAATTTTAAAAGTCATCGTGCTGAAAAATTAAATTTCAAACACTTCGATCAAAATGGCAGAGAAAGTTGCTCATCTAAGATATCGTTGCAAATTTGAAAAAAAAAAATTTTTTTTTGTAGAAATTCTTTCAAAGAGTCTTAGTAAGTTGATAAAATGTTAGTTTTCTGCATTTTTAGTTTGTTTTAGCATTAAAATAGCCTAACTTTTCCTTAAAAACACATTAAAAAGATCCAGTAATGCAGGTAATGGATTTGGTGCCAAATTTGGCGAGAAAATACTTGTTATCGATATACCAAAGATGGATGCAATAACGTGATTGGTTTACGAGTTACGTGAATTTTCTAGATTTTTGTTGTTTGAATGATAAATCCAATTTTCAACTTTGATTTGAATTGATTAAGTATTTCTAAAGTTACCGTAATAACAAATTTTCAAGTGGTCGCCTCATGGAAACAATACAGTGGAACAAGTTGCCCAGCAAACACATTCAAGATATTTGAAGCATAGGTTCACTGTCCAACTGTGGTTTAAATCAGTGTCGTGTTTCAAAAGTTATTAATATGGCAAATTTTCAAGTGGCAGTCTAAATGGCTGCGACTTGGAAACAAAATGGCAAAACAACTTGCCCATCGAAATCATCCAGTATATTTGTATGATAAGTTCATTGTCCAGTTCTAATTTAAATTAAATCAGTATTTCAAAAATTATCGTCATAAGAAATTTTCAGGTGGCACCACTTGTAAAAAAAAGCGTAAAAAACTTATCCTAGATATTTGAACCATAAGTTCACTATCCAACTTTTATTTGAATCAGTTTAGTATTTTAAAAGTTATCGTGATGGCATATTTTCAAGTGGCAGTGTGATTTTAAGTGGCTGGAACTTAGAAACCAGATGTTGGGACAAGTTGCCTAGTGAAAACATTCAAGATAATTATAAGATAATATCACTGTCCAAATTTGGTTCGATTTGGTGTACTATTTCAGAAATTATCGTGATTTTAAATTTTCAAGTGGCCCCGCTTAACTTAAGATATCTGCCACTCTGTAAAAATGGCGGATATAGTTTATTAATAAACTTCATTGAGATCCTTACATGGTCTGTATTTACATCAAAATTCAAACAATTTCAGAATATGCTTTTTACAATTTAAATTTGAAATTTTCAAGTGGTCTCCACTTGAAAACAAAATGGCGGAGCAACTTGGTTAAAAAAATTATCTAAGATATTTATAAGATAAGTTAAAACACTGTTCAAATTTGGTTCCATTTGGAGTATTATTTTGGAAGTTATCATGGTTTTAAATTTTCATGTGGTGGCCTGATTTCAAGTGGTCCCTCTTAGCTTAAGATATCCGCCACTTTATTTAAAATGGTGGAAAGAGTTCATTAATAAAGTTATTTGAGTCACTTGTATAACCTATGTATACATCAAAATTATAAAAAAATTCGGAATATGTTTTCACAATTTGAATTTGAAATTTTCATTTTTGAAAACAAAATGTCGGAGCAACTTGGTTAACAAATTCATCTAAGTTATTTATAAGATAAGTTAAGACACTGTCCAAATTTGGTTCGATTTGGAGTATTATTTCAGAAGTTATTGTGATTTTAAATTTCCAAGTGGTAGCGTGATTTCAAGTGGCCCCGCTTAACTTAAGATATCTACCACTTTATTAAAAATGACGGATACATTTCATTAATAAAAATCATTGAGATCCTTATGTGGTCTATATTTACATCAAATTACAAATTCGGAATACGCTTTTTACAATTTGAATTTGAAATTTTCAAGTGGTCCCAACTTGAAAACAAAATGGTGGAGCAACTTGGTTAATAAACTCATCTAAGATATTTATAAGATAAGTTAAGGCACTGTCTAAATTTGGTTCGATTTGGAGTATTATTTCGGAAGTTATAGTGATTTTAAATTTTCAAGTGGTAGCCTGATTTCAAGTGGTCCCGCTGAACTTAAAATATCTGCCACTTTATAAAAATGGCGGATAAACTTCATTAATAAACTTCATTGAGACCCTTATGTGGCCTGTATTTACATCAAAATTCAAGCAAATCTTGCTTTAAATATGCTTTTTACAATGTCAGTTTGAAGTTTTCAAGTGGCTGCCACTTGAAAACAAAAAGTTGGAGCAACTTGGTTGACGAACTCATCCAAGATATTTATAAGATTAGATCACTGTCCAAATTTGGTTCGATTTGCAGTATTATTTCGGGAGTTATCGTGATGACAAAATTTTCATTATATACAAACGAATCAATAAAGTAAAACAACAAATCTTAACTTAAAACCATAAACTTATCAAAATTAATGAAAAAACAACCCAAGAAACACAAGATAGGAAGAAGGAGGCAGGCGGCAAGACTTGTGACTTGCCTGTGGGGTTACACTAGTTTTACGCCGGCAACACTCCCCCAGCCTGCCACAACCAGAACAGGAACCATATGGATTTAAAAATGCAAAATTTCAAAGCAGATGAACAACAATGAAACCACGAAGCCACAATGAAATTCACCGATTGATCACATTGTGTTTAACAGTATAATTAGAACATTAAATATAGTTGACAACTCAAAAAGGAGAAATCTGAAATTTTATTGGAAAATGAAAGTTTGCATAGTAATACAAAGCAAATGCAACAAGCCTTCTACTTTTTTTATTTTTTATTTATTTTTTATTTTTTAATTTAATTTCACAAACCCACCCAACCATCCAGCCTTACAACACCACCCCACCTCCGTAATCAAACATCTGCCCACCCAACCGCCACCTTTTTTATTGTCTTTTATTATTTTATAATTTTTTTGTTGATATACACAAGAGTGTACACAGCTTTTTTTTTTTTTTTTTTTTTTTTTTTTTGTACTGACAGAGACATGGTTAAGGATATAAAATAGAAAATACAAAGTTTTTAGGAAAACCCATTTTAGCAGTGGCTTTGATCAGTTTATTAATATTCTTGTTTTTAAACTTTGCAGAGCATAAATTATTAATTCGAAATAAATGGTTAATGATGATGTTTCTAAATACCGAAAGATGCAGACATGAATTAAAATGTGTAAATAAGTTGACATTAAAACAAAAATCTTGCCGTTTGTCATAGATATCTGTGTAAAGTTTATTACCATCGATGATTATTTTGAGATCTAAAAAGTTAATTGATTGATTAGTCAGAGTATTTTGAGTTAGCTTTAAATTAGGTGGATAATTGAAGGAAAAGCCATTTTGTGAGTTCTTGTTGAGATAAAATACAATAATATCATCGATGTAACGATAAAATCGAACATCATCATTGCAAATTTGCTTTTCATAATAATAAAGATAGAGATCTGCCAAAATACTGGAGCTACAACCTCCTTGTGGGATGCCTAATTGTTGCAAATAGATAGCGTTGTTGTGGAAGATATAATTATTATGGATAACAAAGTTAAGAAGAGTTTTAAATTTTTCTGCTTTAAAATTGTAAGGAAGATTAATTTGAGCTTTATATTCTTGAAATAGACTGTAAATGATATTACTAAGATCTGATAACTCAATATTATTGAAAAGATCTTGAAAGTCAAAAGTCATAATATTGTCTATTGAATCGAGCGATTTTATGTATTGAATTAATTAAAAGCTATTTTTAAGACAGTGTAAATTATCAACTTTGCAAGTACATTTGTAAATTTGTTTTAGAATATCCAGTAGAGCTTTATTAGCATTGTTGTTATAAGTGTTACACCCAACAGTGACAGTGCGAAATTTAATTGGAGATTTGTGAAACTTAGGTATGAGAACTATATAAGGATAATTAAAGTTATTGAAGGGAAGTTGAAGTAGTTTATAGTAATTATGTATTTTTCGGTTATTAATAATAAGGTTATTATTAGTTAAACTGAAGATGTTACTATTATTGATTGAAGAGTTTAAAATATAGAGATAGTAGGATTTACAAATAATGGCATAATTATTAGGTGATTTGTCAACATAAGTGATCACAAAGTCATCCTGTAGTGATTTGATTGAGTTAAGAAGTACAGATTTTTTAAATAACACCAGATTTGAAGAATTGATAAATAATGCATTTTTGACTTTTTGTAACACTAAAACTTTCCATTGAGTGAAGTAGGCAATAGGTTTATTATGAGTAATAGATATTTTATAAATAAATAAATCTAGGTCATTAGAAAACTGTTGAAAGATTTGTGGAATGCTAGTTTTAACTGGAAGTCTAAATTTGGTGCCAAATTTCATGAATTTTTTTAATTGATAATTATCAATAATATTGAGATTACCCGTGATAATGTGTCCATGGTCTCTGTCAATAAATTTTGAGAAAGAAGGATCATTGCATTTACAGGTTACAGTGTTAGTAAAAGAGGTAGACTTAGATACAGAATTATAATTGAATATCTTTCTGCCAAGAGGAAGAGGATATTTGAAGGTACGAGATAGATTTAAATCTTTAATCGGAAACAAACATTCTTTGTCATTAATGATAGACGTAATGTTAATACTGTTCAATATTTGATTTGTAAAATTCACAATTAATTGAGTATTTGTTTTAAATTTGTTGGGCTTTTTTTTAAGTTTTAAATTAAATTGTTTGATTTTGTACATTATAATATCATAAAAAATGTCTGAAAAATGTTTATTATAGGATTGGCTTTGAAAGACATTCAGAAAGTTTACTAAGTATTTCTTTTTAATTGCAAAAATAAATTTTCGAATAATGAACCAGTTATAGTTAGATAAGTAATTAGTCTGTAAATCTGAAATGAGTTTAATAATGGCACTTTTAGAAAAGATTAAATCTGTTTTTTTACTACCTCGTTTAGTTCTAGAAGTTTTATTGTTAATTTTGTGATTAAGTTGTGCATAAATAGTCGAATAATCATGTAGAGGGTTGATGTTAGAAAATGCTTTAATAGTTTTACTAAAGTATTCGGAATTTAGGCCATATGGATAAATTGTATTATAATATTGCATAAATTTTGATTCAAGAAATAGACGCTCACTTTTATTTTTCTGAATTTTTACAATCTCTATGGTACATGAATTAAAATTATGTGATTTAAAGTGTTGTAATTCTATAGTTGACTTAGAAGATGCAGCTGAAAGGTTTTTAGAATCTGATCGATGCTGATTAATGCGTAGATGAAGAGGAGTTGAAGTTTCACCAATATAACTAAGTTTACAATGACCACAATTGATTTTATAAATAACATTGTATGCCTGACAAAATGGAACCAAAGAGTGATTATTATTCAATTGTGTGTGAGAGGCCATAGGGCAAGTTTTACATCTATTAGAACCGCATGTTCTAAATTGAAGTAAAGGAGGAGGAGAGAATAGGTAACTGGATGTCGATCCAAGGATATCCCTATAAATATCCTTGTACCGGGCACAATACTGCTGTGAAGCTAAGTATTTTTTGCCAGGATCTAAAAATTTACTAAACAGAGTCATAGAGAAAAAAAGTTTGTGTATATTAAAAATCACAAGGCAAGTATGTATTTACATCAGTTTTATCGAAAGTGGGCTATACCAAATTCAATTACTTAATTAAATTGATTCTTGAATAATAAGTATCTGGATTAATAAAAAGTGGAGAGAACTAAAAAAAAATAAATAATAATAATAATAATAATAATAATAATAATAAATAATATGTACATATTTACACTAAACCTCCTTTGACCGAATCTATTGATTTGGTTCCAATTAAAAATTAAATTCCGCCCATTTTTTTTTAAAAGTAAAGTAAGAAAAACTAACCATCACAATTCACAAAATGTCAGGCACAAAATGCTATATAATAATTATTAAATATTCGACTACACATACACAACATAATTTTTTTTTTTTTTTTTTTTTAATTAAAGAATAAATTATTAACGTAAGTTGCCAACTATACAGTTAGTTAATAATGATCCAGGGCCAGTGACAAAATACTGTCGCAAAACTTCACAACACTACAAGAATCATAATATAATATAAATTTTAAATCAGTAAATAACATATTGAAAAAATTAGAGAAATTACAGAAATAATACAAATTGTAAGAGCGCAAATGCAGCTTTATATATAAACGAAGTGATTGCAATAGGTCGATTTCTAAAGAAATCAACCTAAAAATTTAGAAATCTGAAACTTTACATCACTACCATTTTTGATTGAAGCTACACAGTTGTATTTATTTGTATTTACCTGAAATATTTTCTGCTGAATCACAGTGAAAAATTTTGCTAAAATTATTAAATCGTGATAAAAATTTTCAAAGTGAAAGAAAAGTCATACTTTTTCAAAATGTTTGTCTTAGTGGTCATGATTATATTAATAATTACAAAACTGCAAGATTATCAAATTACTAAGTGAAAAAAATTAAATAATCTAACTGCAAGATTACCAAAACTGCGAAGTTTTGCAGTTGAACAACCGTAAAATCCTACAACATTTTTTTACAAAATGTTTAGTAGTAGTATTCATATAGTCAAATAAAATATATTATCAGAAGTATAAGCAATCATAAAATAGGTGTACATACACGTAATTTTAAATATTTCTATTTTGATATATTTATTTCTGTGTTAATTTCAATTAATCAAATATTCTAATGCTATCTTATCTTTTTATCGTCTGCAAACTAATGTAAATGCACATACTGAGTAAATTTTCCATCATAAAAATTATGTAATGTGATGAAATGTAACATAGAAGTAAATCTTAAATTTAATTTGAATTAGTTTAACTATATAGAATATTGAAAAATTACATAAAATAAATGAAAATAATAAACATAAAATAAAGACATGATGTCATTTGCTAAATGAAAACTGTTAGATTTTATAAACTGCTAGACTGCAATATTTAAGTTCCTTGGCATCAATGAGCGTTAATGTAATCTGGCTATGATTTTTTTTCAAATCTGGCTTTCAAAATGTAAAATTTAAGAATTTTTTGTGGCTTTTCTGTTGAGATTCAACAGCTAAAATTTTTATAAGCATTACATATACAGGGGTTCATACTCATTTTCAGAAAAAAAATTCTCTGAGTTTTCCCTGAGTTAGTTTCCCAGAATCAATAATTTTTCCATATCAACGTCAACAACTAATGATGCTTATTTTAATCCACTCTGCCCCCCCCCCCTTTTCTAAAAAGAAAAAATAATAATAAATATTAGCAAACTAATTGCCTAGAATGTTTTGGATCTGAATAACTTATTTTAAATTAATTTTAAAATCCTTTTCAGACAAAATAAAATATTAATCAGAATTGGAAATGTGTATATATATAACAAACTCCTGGAAACTTAATTACCTTATATAAAAATTTGCCCTTAAACTAAATGCTTCAAAAAATTTGATTAGCCAATGATTATCAAATGACATTGTGCTTTGTAAGGGTCACTATCTACACTTTCGACTCAAAATGCAAACTGTGGATTTAAGTTTTTATCTGTCCAGTCCAGATTAAATGATGTTTTCCAACTCATGATAATAATTACTTTTTAATTATAATTCAATCCATCATACAAAGAAATGAAATAAAATGCCTAAGCTAATAAAATAACTAAGCTAAGCACGTGCACACTGCATCAATAAGACTAAATAACAAACTAAATATTTAAAGCTGCTACCAGATGCCGATTATCGAATGAAAACAAATTAACCATGGAGAAAAAAAGCTAATGAATCTCTTAGAGAGAGTAAAGGTGTGTCTAATTTCACGATTGGATTGTTCGTAATGCAAAAAACGTGCCCAGTTTTTCATTGGATCAGCATGATGCTAGTAGGCGTGTCTTATCGGATTTCCATGATGACGTCATGGAAACACACAAGTATCAGCTTTTTCCAGAGTAGATCCCTGTTTTTCTAGGTTTTAGTGTTTGTTTTGAAAGTTTCCCTGAGATTTTATGACAGATTTTTTCCCCTGAGTTTTCCCTGATTTTCAGGTTTTCCCTGAGGCGCATGAACCCTGATATATTTCTGTAATTTTTTTCTGAAAAATCAGTGATTAGAACTTTTGTTTTCTCATTAGACAAATGGATTTTTTTTTAACCCTTTCAGTGTTAGCTGTTTTTTGGTATATCTGTTTAATGATTCATAAAATTAATATTATGCACAGTATACACATGAGAATTTAATACTGTATACTAGACATGTTTATTAATCTTACTTTCTTGAAAAAAGCAAAATATATTTAAAAATTTACCTACACCAGCCTTTTATTTTGACTATGCATACCGGAAAAAGATGGGCTTAACGCTTATAGGGTTAATTAATGTAATAGTAATAAACTAAAAAGACTCAAAGTAAAATTATTTGGAAAACAGGTGGGTGGAGAAAATAAAAAAAAGAATGGACCTTTTAATGAAGAGCTGAGATGGAGATATCTAAAGTATGAAGCGGCCATGACGTACAGCGAACCGTGAACCAGGTTCACTCAGCTCCGTAAAATGTAGCATGAAGTCATTTTCCATTTAGAAAAATTACATTTCTTTATTACTCTTATAAGATATATATAATGCATTTTTGAACACAAACGAATGAGTAGATTCGCAAACATTCATGATGAAGAATTTCAGTTTATTAATCAGAGAGACATCGAATGGAGAATGGAAGCCATTTTTATATACTTTTCTAAACAGAAAGCATTTCGACATTTTTGACTCAAAGATAAAAAAAATAACATCTTTACAGAAAGACAGACAGCAAGCTAATTAATTTATTTCGCCAAATCTCATTGGCATCAAAAATCAAGTTGGCTGAACACATTTTAAATTTATATCTGGTAAACCTAAATAATAGTTAAAAGATTGGCTAAAAATTAAATTACGTCATATGATGTGATTAAATTTTGTCAGGTGTCCAGAATTTGGCTAAAAGTGCAAAATCAATTGATAAAAAAATATTAGAAATTATTTTCAGCTATGATGATTCAACGGAATCTATAAACGTTTGATTGGAGACAGGAAGCTACAATAAAAAAAAATCGTCTGCGGTTTTGAAGCATAAAATGAATGGGTTTCTCTTTCTTTGATATTTTATTTAATTATTACTTGATGAGATTTAGAGCAGGAAAAAGAACAATAAATTATATGAAATTACAGATTAATGAAATAGAAATAAAAATAAAATAGCATAAGCGAAATAAACAAAATTGTATTAAATTCTTTTAGAATAAGAAATATAATGTTTGCTTGTATTATAAATAAATAAATAAAATGTAATTTATATTATTATTATTATTTTATTTTAAAAAGGGATATGTGATGTTTTTCAACATCACATATTTCTCCCCGTCGACCGAAAAAAAATGGGTTCAGCCATTACATCGTCTATATGACAGCTCAGCAAAAATTAATATTAAATCAAATTATTTCCAATCTTGTAAAATAGATTGATTACAAAACAAAAACAAAAAAAACGAATGGCTTCCAATACAAATAAAATACGTACATTGTCATAGTATCAATAGAAAATCTAGTATGCATACTTAAAAAAAATAATATTCTTATACAATAATAAAATGCAAATACAGAAAATAAGGATATACGGTGATGTGATATAATGTTGTATGGCCATAAGTCTGTGTACACAATAGTCTTTAGAATCTATATCCATAAACAAAATGAGCTCTAGTCCTTTGATTTAAAATCATAATAATTCAGTCATCATATATTTTATCAGTTCGTGGTAAGATGCTGAAAGTAAATTTTGATGTTACCATGCATGGCGAGAAACTTTGACGAGTCCATTTCAGTTCATATAAGACAAGGATTCGTTGTAATAAATATATAGTTCAAATGTATAAGCAATTTTAATATGAAACCTTGACAAAACAAAAACCCTGTATATTTATATGTTATCAAATATATATAGTGAGCCTTTTATATTCATTAAAATGTTTAAAGAAATAATACATGTTGAAAGAAAGTAATAATAACACATGTTTTTATTTTTAATTTTTTTTATAGGTAATTGTAATTGGAATATATGAGACATATGCATATGTATGATAAAAATATTACCTGCACCAAAGTTTTTTTTTTTTTTTTTTTTTTTTTTTTTATTAATTGCATTAACATTTTTTTTTTTTTTTTTAATCACAATATTGTTCTAGTATGTTAACTTTTAATAAAATGCAATTATAATTAACAAGTAAGTTAAAGAAAAATATTAAAATGATATACACTGCTGTTGTAAGACAATGCAGCTTAGGATATAATTTCCTGGACCAGCCATTGATTATCCAAGCTGCGAAATTTCACAACAAATAAAGATCACAACAGGTTGATCAGGTCTGTTGCGATGAAAGTATACATCAAATTTACTTAATTTATCTTTAATCATTATAAATATTTAAAAATTTATACTGCGTAACTTTTAACTTAAGGAAAAAAAATGATGAAAAATTACTTTCTGTTTCGTAAATTATATTGATGTGTATCATTGGAAATAATAATATTCTTATTAAAATTAGAATTATTATAAATGTCAAATAAGTGATTATTACGTGGAGGTGCCAACAAAATTCTATCTATATGCACACGAAATGCCTTATCATCACTAGCATGTAACCGTTTAATTGAAAATGAAACTGGGGAATGTTTAACTGTGACAATGAAAGGACCTGTATATTTAGATTTAAATTTATCCATAGACTTCAGATACACAATATCTTTTGTGCAGATGCTTCTTAGTTTAGCTTTTCTTTGAAAATATTTATTTCTTTTTGATTGGGAATCTTGAATGTTATTGTACGCTTTTTTATAAATTTCCTGAAGGTCTTGCATTAATTTATAAATGTTTACATTAGAGTCCAGGTAAGTGTAATTATAATTTGAATTATAAGTGTCAAAAATTAGTGCCAGTTCTCTACCAAAATGTAGAAGATTGGGCGAGAATTGAGTGGAAGAATGCGTAGATCCATTGTAGAGAGATTTGTGTATATATAGTGCATTTTGAAATGAATGACCTTCTTCTAATAATATATTAATTGAATACTTAATTGATGTGTTTACACGTTCGCTAATAGAGTTCGATTGAGGATGAAAAGCAGACGAATGTATTATTTTTATGCCTAGAGTGTCATTAAATGTATTGTAAACTTGAGATGTATATTGTCGACCTAAATCTGATAGAATACATGCAGGGCGACCAAAGGTTGTAATGTATGAAAACAAACATTGAACTATTTTTGGAGAAGTAATATTAGATAACGGGTAAAGTTCTAAGTGTCTACTAAAATGATCAATTATTGTCAAGACGTATTGACCATTACTAAAAGGACCTACCAAGTCTGTGGAGATTGTATGATTTGGATGAGTGGGTGTATATGTTTTCTGTAATGGAGCAGGAGGTGTCTTGTGATGTTTCGCTTGTAAGCATTTAATGCATGAAGAGACGAAATTAAGGGTATCAGTGTAAATGCCCTTCCAAAAGTATCTTCTAGAAAGAAATTCATAGGTTTTAGCCAAACCGAAGTGAGATAAATGCGCGATGGACAATGCTTTCGCTTTTAAAGAATTTGGAACAATAATTAAATAACTGAATGAATTGTTATGAATATTCTCTTTCTTGAGCATTAATACTTTAGAATCAGGATTTATAAAGTAATTGGGAAATTTTTCTGACTTTCCGTTTTTTAAGATTTCTTCGTAAATTGCTTTTAATTCAGAATCCTTAATTTGTTCGGACACAAATGTTTGGTCTGAAATTTCTAGCAAGGGGTCTTTAGAGTTCGAATTTCCTGAAATCATATAATTAACATATTCTGAGCATTTGTTTTGATTTTCATTATTAATTTTATCCTTACTGTTAATTTCAAGTCTGTTTTCATTTTCATCAACAATTGGTAGTGGTTGTATGTCATGAATTAAGTTTGGATTAGCTTTGAGATCCTCTTGATTGTTTTCAAAATTACAACGTGATAAATAATCCGCTAAGATGTTCAAATTTCCAGGAATGTGTTTGAAAACGTAAGTATATTCAGATAAGTCCATTAACCATCGCGTGGTAACGTCAGCGGGATTGGTAGTTTTCTTATATTTTTCAAGGGGAGCACTATCTGACAAAATTACGAACTCACGATTATATAAATAGTATTTGAAGGCGGTGACAGTTTTATGAATTGCCATAAGTTCCAATTTTAACGCAGGATATTTCTTTTCAGAAGGTTTTAAAGATTTGGAAAAGTATGCTATAGGAAGTAATTTACTATTAAATTTTTGCATAAGTGCTCCTGAAATGGCTGTTTTTGATGCATCGGTGTTGACATAGAATGTTTTCTCCCAATCTGGAAGTCGAACCATTGGGGGAAGAAAGAATAATTTTTGAATTTTTTGAAAAATACTCTGATGTTTTTCTGTCCATTTGAATGTTGTTTTGGGTTTTGTGAGTTCCACAAGGGGTTGCGCAAGTTCTGAGAAAGATGGTAAAATCCATTTGTAAAAATTAGCAAGTCCAAGAATTTTTTTTAATTGTCGTTTTGTCATTGGTGGTGGAAAAGAATTGATCTTTACGATGTTAGCGGTGATGGGTGAAATAGTATGGTTTTCAATATGGAAACCTAAATAATTAACTGCTGATTTATGGAATTCACACTTAGATGGGGATAATGTTAAATTATATTTGATAAGAATTTCTAAAACTTTATTTACTTTTTCACAAGTCTCTTCAAATGAATTTGATCCAATAATCAGATCATCCTGATAAGCATATATGCCATTAATGTTTATCTCGTCGAGTATTGTGTCCATTAGAGACTGAAATATAGAACTGGCGTTCTTTAAACCAAAACAAACACGTTTGTATCGATAATTGCCAAAAATAGATGTAAATGTTAACATATCTTGATATTTTTTAGGCAGGTCAATTTGGTGGTATGCTTGCATGAAATCTAACGAAGTAAAGTATTTGAATGACGAAAGATTTGAAATAATATTTTGAATCTTAGGGAGTGGGTATGAGGAACCTTGTATAACCGTATTGACCATTCTAAGGTCTAAAGCAAGTCTGTAACGTTGTTTCTTTGAACCGTCAGATTTTTTCTTTACTAGCAATATGGGACAAGCCCACTCGGAGCAATTACGCTCAATTATGCCGGCGTTTACTAATTCATTAATCTGTTCTTGGGCTTCTTTTTGTAAAGCTTGTGGAATCGGAAATGGAAGTGTTTTAATAGGGAAATCATTAATTAATTTAAGATTAGGAATTATTTTGTCAGTATGTCCTAGAGTACTAAGAGATTTGGAAAAAGCAGCAAATTTGCTTAAAAATAAATTTTCTAGTGTGTTACGTTGATCAAGGGTTAAATGATTCAAACAAAAATCTTTACTTGATAAATCATTTTTACGTTTTAGTAATATATCCTCTGAAGCTTGAATTAAGTGGATATGGTCCTCAATATTTTGTATATTATTATTACTAGAGCAAGAGTCTTCAATTTTATCTAAATGTGGTTCTTTAATTTCATCAATTAAAAATAATTTGCCAATATGCATATTTTTATTGAAATGAATTGAATTTTTACCCTTATTTGAGATAAGTAACGTAAAAAGAGAATTATTATTTTCAGAATTAATTTCATTTTTGTAATTCGGTGATACAATAGAATCTAAAATTTCTATATCAGGATCCTTTAAGTCAGTACAAAATATGTAATTCGTTTCTTGTAACTTATTATTTGTTTTTGCAGTAATGTAGATATTTTCACCAGTTTGTATTATAACTTTCTTTAGAAGATAAACATTCATATTATTATCGTCAGAGTTAACATTATATACATCTAATTTTTCATTTTGCGAATCAAATAAGGAACAAGTAAAGTCTAATTTTCCAAATCTCATGGAATTTTTCGAAAAGTCAATAGTGACATGATTTTCTTTAATGAAATCCATGCCAAGTATTCCATGAAAATTAGAACTATGTGGTATGTCAATAATATAGAAATTGTGTTGGAAAAACTTTTTTTCAATTTTGAAAGTTGCACGAATACATGAAGAAAATTCAACATAAGAATTGACCGTTTTAAGAGTAATAGACGAACCTAGTCTTTTATATTTTAAATTTGCTTTTAAATTATCAAATGTTGATTGGGCTAAAAGTGAACAACTACTTCCGGTATCAATAAGAAACTTTATATCATTATTGGCTAATTTAGCTTTTATTATAGGAAGTGTATGAGAATTTTTGTTTACATTAAATAAAATATGATCTTCAATATTATCTGTGCAACTCTCATTGTTGTCACTTGGAATATACTTTGTATTAGAAATATGACTAAATTTTTGAAATGTTTGGGTAGCTTTATTGTCTGCTACAGTAACATTAGCAACAGTTTGCGATCCAACTGAATTTACAAGTCTAGTATGTGAAATTTTTGGAAGAGAATTTGAAGATGACACATTTGTGAATTTACGTTCATTCGCTGATGAGACCCTTAGTTTTCGAGATATGGCAGCATCAGCATCTCCATACCTCTTTTCTAGTTTAAATTACGGTTTTCATAATTACGTGTTTTATAAGTTAAATTATCTCTATTTCTCCATTTGTAACAATTTAAAGCAACGTGGCCATGTTTGGAACAAAGTTGACAAATCAAATTATTTCTAGAAAAGTTTCTTCTAGGGGAAGAACGAAAATTGGTCTGTCTAGTTTTGTAATTATTTCTATAATTTCTTTGATCAAATTTGGGTCTGCTTGACTGAACTACGTTCAAAGATTCATTATGGGAGGGTGGATTGTTGTTTGTAAGTGAAATGCTATTAATTTTCTCCGATAAATCTTTCAATGTGTTTAATATTACAGAGTCATTTTTATTATCGCAAGAAAGAACATTCTTAGTATTAGTAGTGTTGTTGAAAGAATCATATATTTCGGATAATGTCTGAGCACGTTCAACTGCCTTATTATAGTCTCTTATGTTTTCCTCCATTAACTTAATTTTAATATTTGGGGGTACACACTCTAAAAATTTTGGAAGTTTAATGTTATCAAGGGATTGTTTGTCTTTAAGGTCAGGGAAAGCCTTAGGTACAGCAACATTTACACGATGGGCGAAATTTTTAATAGACTCTCCTGGCAAAATTTTTAAATTATGAAATTCTGATATTCCAGTATTATATGACGATTCCCTGAAAAACTTACAGAAATTTTCCTCGATATATTCAAGATCTGTCGACTTGTACAAAGTTTCATTTTCAATAAAGTATGCCAACGCGGCATCACGAAGTTTTTCTTTCATTACATGTAATGTCGCGTCATTTGTTAGTTTATTTAACATGGCAAAGGATCTTAATTGATCAAAGAAAAATTTGACAAATCTCGCGTCCCCATCGAAATTAGGAACGGAGCAAAACGCGTTTCGATTCTGTGCCATGTTTTTCAAAAATAAAAATATTAACTAAGTTAAATAAAAATAATATGCATAAGAATTCAATTAATTATCATATGATAAATAAAATTACCAAGACACTTAAAAATGAATAAAATTGTTAAATACTTTTTTTTTTAATTAAGCCTGCAAAAGTTGGATGATAAAGTTTCAAGATTAATAAAAATATGTAGAAATTATTTGTAATATTTTCCTGTATAACATTATAGCTTGCAACCATGAAATTGGCTTATATACGTCTTGTTGTATATATATATTATAGATATATTTAAAAATATATAATGAATAATACTAAAAATGGATATATATGCAAATTAAAATAATTGTCAAGATATATTAAAAATTGTAAACACAAAGATCAAAATATGAAAAAATTAAAAAAAAATTATGCAGTATGATGAAAAGAAAAAAAAATATCACTATGATCTGGTATTTAATTTCACAAATGAAATAAATCTTTACTTGAATATCCAAAACCTAGATATTTCAAAAATAATATAAGCAAATCTTGATCATTTATATAACTTTTTAACTGTTCTTAAAAATTGAAATGAAAAGTTAAAGTAGAATATAATACTCATATGAAGAATAAAAGACTTTACCTATAAGTAAAAAATTTATATATAAAGTTTAAATAAATGTCAATATTTAAGAAAAATGTACGAAATGTTTCTTTTTATTGGCACAAAAATTGATTGCAAAGGAAACTTACCCCTTTTTCGAATCTTCTTTTAGCTAAAACAAAAATATATATAGATATATTTATTTATTTACGGTATTTTATTTATTCTTTTATTTAAAATTGTAAGGCTCTTCTCCTGTACGAGTGCGCGAGAAAACAAATGAACACAGTAATTTAACTGCACAGATTCTAGAAAGACGACCCATATTTGGCAATTCTCCTTGCACCGATGAATCAACGATCATTTAATACCGAACGGTAAGTGCATAAGACGGTCACAAATTGCGAACATTGCAGACTGTAGAAAGGATGTTATTCAATGAAACCGTAGAAAGTCCAACGGCATGGCATCACACAATATCGGCGATAAGAATCGGTACCGTAGACACCAAGTAATCTCTTTTTAAAAAAAATCACAGATGACATCCCGCAGCATACTAGCCTTTAGTAAAGATGAACAACAATCAACAAATCGGTACATTCGGTGCTGTTCACCGTAACGTAGTTAATTTCTTTTTGGATCATCATTGGGGCAGCTGTTTTTAAAAACATAACAACAACGTAAAACGTCACATTCACGATATTTGTTAATAATAATTTAATTTCGATGCACAAATTTTTCAAGACGAAAAAAAAATTTTTGGATATCCGGATATATTATCCGGCCTGAGTCTGGCACCACATATATTTAATGAAGAGCTGAGATGGAGATATCTAAAGTATGAAGCGGCCATGACGTACAGCGAACCGTGAACCAGGTTCACTCAGCTCCGTAAAATGTAGCATGAAGTCATTTTCCATTTAGAAAAATTACATTTCTTTATTACTCTTATAAGATATATATAATGCATTTTTGAACACAAACGAATGAGTAGATTCGCAAACATTCATGATGAAGAATTTCAGTTTATTAATCAGAGAGACATCGAATGGAGAATGGAAGCCATTTTTATATACTTTTCTAAACAGAAAGCATTTCGACATTTTTGACTCAAAGATAAAAAAAATAACATCTTTACAGAAAGACAGACAGCAAGCTAATTAATTTATTTCGCCAAATCTCATTGGCATCAAAAATCAAGTTGGCTGAACACATTTTAAATTTATATCTGGTAAACCTAAATAATAGTTAAAAGATTGGCTAAAAATTAAATTACGTCATATGATGTGATTAAATTTTGTCAGGTGTCCAGAATTTGGCTAAAAGTGCAAAATCAATTGATAAAAAAATATTAGAAATTATTTTCAGCTATGATGATTCAACGGAATCTATAAACGTTTGATTGGAGACAGGAAGCTACAATAAAAAAAAATCGTCTGCGGTTTTGAAGCATAAAATGAATGGGTTTCTCTTTCTTTGATATTTTATTTAATTATTACTTGATGAGATTTAGAGCAGGAAAAAGAACAATAAATTATATGAAATTACAGATTAATGAAATAGAAATAAAAATAAAATAGCATAAGCGAAATAAACAAAATTGTATTAAATTCTTTTAGAATAAGAAATATAATGTTTGCTTGTATTATAAATAAATAAATAAAATGTAATTTATATTATTATTATTATTTTATTTTAAAAAGGGATATGTGATGTTTTTCAACATCACAGACCTTATGCACAAGTGGCATCGGCTGCGGGTATTTACCTATCTCAGCAACTGGTATTGGCTAATGCAGCAGTAAACAAAAATTTCAAACTCAGCGATTGGCGTAGACACTTTTATATACCCGCAGTGACGTGCGATGCATAAAGTCCATTGAAAAATATAGCTATAGGATTGAAAATTGGTATTTTTCAGGTTTTTGAGATTAGTTGATTAAAACATCAATTGGGAGTTTGCTACAGTAAGAATTTTCAAAGACCATTCTGCACAGTGAGCAAACAAGCTGTTCAGATCAAAAAATGGGAAGAGAGTGACAGTGAGAATTTGCTAGTTAGAATTTTCAGAAGTATTTGCACTTTGACCAAACAAGCTGTTGTAGTAGGTTCTGTAATGGAGGAAAAGGTGCTGCATGTGTCGCTGAGTGGGACAGGAGTTTAATATGATTAGTTTTTTCAAGGATAGCGAACCAGCTGGTTGGCAAAGGTGGCTAGCTCTAAATATTTTAAACACATATTTGCAAGTAAATTTTGCTATTTTTCTCATATAACCCACACTCTCTTTTCTTACAGATATGTACACAAAGTTGCCACTCAAACAGGAGAATGAAATTATTTTAACTAGCTGTTACTTAAACAGATTGATATTCTCAGACTTTTCAAATTCTACAAGTATATATATATTTTTTTAATTTCAACTATGTCAAGCATTATTATGGCATCGAAATAATTTATTGAATCCCTGACTTTTACAAATTTTGGATAAAATATTTTTCAGCCAAGCTAGTTAACTTAAATATTTTTCTTAAATTTTTATAGCAATGTGTTTTAACAAGATCAATTATGCAAAAGAACTAGAAGTTTTTACTTGAAACATTAACCAATGGTGTAAATTAGTAAATAAGCAAAGATACTGTTGTGAAAACAATATGCTAAATAAAAAGCACTGTCAAATTAAATGAAACCAAACTCCTTTTTAGTATCATATTCAATAAAATGAATTTAGACTTAAATAAATATTTTCTTTTATTCTGCATAGTTCAGGTTTGCACAGGACAAAATTTTGAGGCCCGGGCGTGGCCCAGTCCATGTGAAAGTTTTGCTTACCTAGCCCGGTATGACACCTTAAAATTCAGCCCAGGCTGGACAAAAAAAAAAAATGATAAAATTAGGCCTGACCCGATTAAAAAGAAGTTTTTAAAAAAAGGTATGCATTTATATATATATATATATATATATATGTAATTAAATTTCGCACTGTCACTGTTGGGTGTAACACTTATAACAACAATGCTAATAAAGCTCTATTGGATATTCTAAAACAAATTTACAATTGTACTTGCAAAGTTGATAATTTTCACTGTCTAAAAAACAGCTTTCAATTAATTCAGTACATCAAATCACTCGATTCAATAGTCAATATTAAGACATTTGACTTTCAAGATCTTTTCAATAATATTGAGTTATCAGATCTTAGTAATATCATTTACAGTCTTTTTCAAGAATATAAAGCTCATATTAATCTTCCTCACAATTTTAAAGCAGAAAAATTTAAAACACTTCTTAACTTTGTCATCCATAATAATTATATCTTCCACAACAACAATATCTATTTGCAACAATTAGGCATCCCACAAGGAGGTTGTAGCTCCAGTATTTTGGCAGATCTCTATCTTTATTATTTTGAAAAGCAAATTTGCAATGATGATGTTCGATTTTATCCTTACATCGATGATATTATTGTATTTTACCTCAACAAGCACTCACAAAATGACTTTTCCTTCAATTATCCACCTAATTTAAAGCTAACTCAAAATACTCTAACTAATCAATCAATTAACTTTTTAGATCTCAAAATAATCATCGATGGTAATAAAATTTACACAGATATCTATGACAAACGGCAAGATTTTAGTTTTAAAGTAAACTTATTTACACATTTTAATTCATGTCTACATCTTTCGGTATTTAGAAACATCATCATTAACCATTTATTTCGAATTAATAATTTATGCTCTGCGAAGTTTAAACACCAGAATATTAATAAAATGATCAAAGCTACAGCTAAAATGGGTTTTCCTAAAAACTTTGTATTTTCTATTTTATATCCTTAACCATGTCTCTGTCAGTACAAAAAAAAAAAAAAAAAAAAAGCTGTGTACACTTTTGTGTATATTATAAAATAATAAAAGACAATAAATAAGGTGGCGGTTGGGTGGGCAGATGTTTGATTACGGAGGTGGGGTGGTGTTGTAAGGCTGGATGGTTGGGTGGGTTTGAGAAATTAAATTAAAAAAAAAAAAAAAAAAGCAGAAGGCTTGTTGCATCTACTTTGTATCACTATGCAAACTCTCTTTTTACAATAAAATTTCAGTTTCTTCCTTTTTGAGTTGTCAACTATATTTAAATTCTAATTATACTATTAAACAATGTAATAAATCGGTGAATTTCATTGTTGCTTTGTGGTTTCATTGTTATTCATCTGCTTGGAAATTTTGCTTTTTTAAATCCATATGGTTCCTGTTCTGGTCGTGGCAGGCTGGGAAGTGTTGCCGGCATAAAACTAGTTTAACCCACAGGCAAGTTACAAGTCTTGCCGCCTGCCTCCTTCCTTCCTATCTTGTGTTTCTTGGGTTATTTTTTCATTGATTTTGATAAGTTTATGTTTTAAGTTAAGATTGGTTGTTTTGCTGGCTGTTGATTGGTAGATCTGGTTTCTTTACATTAGTATATTTAATTCACTGATAATTATTATTATTATTTTTTTTTTAAATCTTATTGGTCCTTGGTGTTTCAGTGATCTTGTATCTGTTGCTTGGCTGCTACTATGCTTAATAGATCATCTTTATTATATATATATATATATATTAAGAAAAATTTAATGTTTAATTTTCAGTTGTTTTATAAAACTAAGCAATAAAATAGCCTTTAAGAAAACTATTGATCTTTTTGAAGACTATTGCATATAAGCAGAAATTCATTATTATGGACAGGATAGAAGGCACAAAGACATACAGAAAGTCAAACCAAAAATATAAGTATTCTTCAAACAGGAAGATTTTAAAAATGGTTAATGCTACTAAAAATCTACTTTCATCCAACTTCACTTATATCCTGAATCTTTTTGTGTGATCCTGTAAATAAAACTGTCAGAAAAATCTACCTTTAATTTGTAACTCCATGTTGTTTTGCATTGTACTATTTATTCAAATTTACTTAAAAGATTGTTTAATCGTACTTAATCAGGGTTCATACTCATCTATGGGAAAAAAATTCCCTGAGTTTTCCCTGAGTTCCCAGACAATTTTCTACATAATATTAGCGACATATTACAAGAAATGCTCCTCTAGACAGGACAAAATACACAGCTACTTCCACTGTATGGTGTCATATTACTGTCAACCATGATAGAAATTCAGGTAGAAATCATTGTTTACATGTGTATTTTCACAATACTTAATCAATTGAATTTTGATATGAAGCTAAACAAGAAAAATCTAACTTGAGAGAAAGAAAATATTTGTTTTCCAGGTTTTATAACCGATTTTCCCTGACTTTTAATGAAAATTTTAACTTTCCCTGACTTTTTTCAACAAATTTCAAATTCCCTAAGTATTCCCCGTTTTCTAGGTTTTCCCTGATGAGTATGAACCCTGTTAATGCTGCTTAGTAGATGTTGAATATAAAACATAATCACGACCAGCATAACTTTATTTACTTTTGAGTTGAAACATTTAAAAAATATTTAATGAGTCAAAATATGATATTTTTATTCACACAAAATTATGTTTAAATTTGTTTTAATTTATCTTTAACTGCTTTTCATGCTCTAAGTTAACATGTTGAGTGCCATGTCAGTCATCGGTGACTGAAACTGAACTTTCCGTTTAGACCGTGTTAACTACTGGTGGCTGACAGTGTAAAATATGATATAAAACTAAAAAAAAAAAAAAAAATTACATTGGTTTAAGTAATTACTGAAAATTTATTTAAAATTTACTTAATTTTTATTTATTGCAGGATATCATTAAGGCATTTTAACGGATTTTATTGAAACACAGTAAACATAACTCTAAGCTTCTAAGCAGCACGCATGGATTTCCTTAAGAATTTGCATGGCACTCAACGTGCTAAAATAAATTTGCAATTAAAAGCATGTAGTTTGTTTTGGTTAAATGAAAACATTGACATGTAGAGTGTAAAACTAAGATGCTGTAGCCATGCATCCATAGCGCATTTGGATCACTGTAACACCTAGATGACATCTCGGCATCCAGGTAGCAGTATTGTCGTATCATTACACGTGGTGTGGGTGTGTCCGTGGAATGTTCGAGGTAGAATAGTAGATTGGTAGGATCCAATTGTCAACTATAAATAGTGTTGACTTGTTACAGTCACTCTTCCTTTAGTTTTGTGTAGTGATGAACTGTCATAAGATATGCACTCACACTTACTACTTTTTAGTCTTCATTTTTTTTTTTTTTTTTCAATTATGTATTAGTGTGCTTTAAATGGATTCTTTGCTTTCGAATTAACAAGTGAAGTATATTTAGATAATTTAAATATGGCTAAGTTATCAAAAAAGTAGTTTTCAGTTTTACTTTGCGACATTTTTCATGATTTGCCAAGAGTGTTTAAATTGACAACTGTGTTATTGTTTCAAATAGTTGCATAAGATGGAACTTAGTTTTTTGACTTTAACAATGATGGATACTGGCAGATATGACTTCTTGGTCATCTATAGCATTAATTTATTCTGATAGTTTAGAGCAGTGTTTCCGGTTATGTCTGTGTAAGTTAAAAATATTTCATTGATAAAATTTCTTGTTAAAGTTAATAAGTGCTGGTCACTATTTCAATTTAAAAAAGTTTAAAGCCATTTGCCAGTTAATGAAGTTTAATATTAAATATTTTTGAATTTACAAATGTGAAGTTTTAAATCTAATTTAATGAATTGTCAAGTTTGATCTGTTAATACTCTGTTACTGTTTTTATCATATTAAAAAATAGACTGATGTCTTTTAAACCTTTGTCATTAGTGGCTTTTCACACTTAAACATTTATTTAATTCAGTCAGAAAGTAAAATGCTAACACTGTTGTCTTGATTCTGATTAATATAAATTTAATATAAAACTGGCTAATTGTTAAATTGCCAACAAAAACATTCATGCTAATTCAACCATTTTCAATTGAAAAATAACTTCTGTATATATGAAAAATGGTGCTAATTTCATTACATTTAGAACTCTGGAAAGTAGCGGAAAAGTGCTTAAAAATAACCTTTATAGTCCCTTAATTAATAATGAAAGTTGGAAAAAAATTCCAGGCCAACACAGCCTGGAAAAAATTTAATCTAGGCCTGGCCTGGGCCAGTGAACACCTCTACCCTAAAGTAGCATAATAGAAATTATCAACAATAAAACAAAAATATTAACAAAATATTTACCAAATTATTTTTAATTTCTGCAAAATTTGGATCATCCTGTCCAAGCATCTTTTCACAAATTCTTAAAGCCTCACCATAATATTCTTCAGCTTGTCTATATCTCTTTCGGTACTGATACAATAAAGCAAGATTATTTAACATGTGGTGAAGATTTGGATGACACTGAAAAGAAAGTGTGAGCTTAAGCAAATTCCAATTAAAATGAAAAAAGAATATACATTTCAGCAAATTTTGTGCACATTGATCATTTTTTCTAAAAGACAACGTTATGGCCAAGTGAACGATGACAAAGTAATGACAAAAGGTAATTTATCTTATTTCTCACCATAATCGTGTATACTAAAATTATTAAAGTTAGCCAGGAAAACTTAATTTAAAAAAAAATTAATCAGTAATTTTGTTATTATAATAAGGTCAAAAAAAGATGCATGGTCATGAAAAATTTTTACAGACCCAATGATTGTTTTTTGTAAGCAAAACAATTAAAAGTGGCTTCACTGACAATACAACTGTTCACCAGGTGTAATGTCTGCTACTAGAAATGTTGCCATATCACACTAACTGTCAAAATTTATATTCCCCTTGTACTCTGACTCGAAATTTATATCCTCTATAAAACTGCAATGACCCCACCAGTAGACATGCAGCCACCAGCATGAATGTTGCTATGGCTCACCAGTGGATCACAAAGTCCACCCTCTCCTTCAATTAAGATTTAAAAAAAATAAATAAAATCTTATGATCCACTGTTGGGTCATGCTTCAGTTACAGGATCGCTACACAAATCAGGTGAAAAAATTCCTTAAGTTTTCCCAGTCTCTTTTAAAAGCAAAATAGATGACACGCAATCATGCAGTATTAGAATCTAACATGTTTACAAGTCAAATGAATGTACCTAGGGTGTGTTAATTTAATTAACTTACTATAGTTAGGAAAAACTATGCACCGTAAAATCCCGATTATAAGCCCCCCTTCAAAAATAAGCCCCTCCCAACTTTTAGGCAATTTTGGATTTTTTCCATAATCCTAAAAATGAGCCCCCCCTCCTCTAATTTTTCATTTTGAGTAAAAAAAAAAAAAAATCAATCTGAAATTTTATATATTTTCAATGATTTTAAATAAATTTATTCTTAAAAATGATTTTTTACAGAAAAAATTACAAATTCCTTTCTTCTGTTTTAATAATATAACAATGAGGTGGAAATGAGAACCATAAAATAATTAGGAAATCAAAATTGAAAACCTATTTTCCGATAGATGGCAGCACCAATCTTAATTTCAGAAAATGTTCTTATAGGCTTCTTCATTATTCATTAAAATAATAGTTGAAAGTTTGAGTAAATTTTTCATTATATACCTTCCATATACTAAATAATAAATAGTTATTTTATTTATTTAACAAAGGTCGCATTTATAAGAAATTACTCGCATTTCTTTTAATTTAAAACTTAAAAAATTGATGTCATATTTTTGCAAAGTGTCATGTTTAACAACAATATATGAAATGAGCTAAATATATACTCTTGTTAATTTATATACTCTAAATTAATTTTTGATGACCTTGAAGATATTTACCTTGACAATAGCAAAATCAATTTTTTTAATTCATCTTTCATATTAACCATATGAAAAAATTAATTTAAATTATCAATTTAAATTACTGATAAAACAATTTGAATTAATAATTTAAAATTTATTTCTGTAAGTTACATTCAATTCTGGATTAGATAATAAGCATTATTTTCATTCTCTGGAGATAGATGGCACCATTACAATTTAAAAAAAATCTAATGACCTTGACTATAAGCCCCTCCCTATTTTTTACTGGTTTTGCATTTGAAAAACAGGGGGCTTATAATTGGAATTTTATGGTAATTGATTTTTTCTTCATTATAAAGCACTAAAATTTGAAATAATTATACAGACACGACATTATTTCATTATTTAAAACATGAAAATCTGACATTGACAGATTTTAATTTAGTGCCAGAGGCCTACTGCTAAACTTGTTAATATCGACAAATTCTTCTTTAGTTAATTCGTGACGATCTAAATTCCATGATAAAGTTTTCATTAAATCAAACCAATGTGTTTCAGCTGCAGATATTGTAACAAATAACGTTGGAAGTCCAAACTGTCTTATAGCCGCAAAACAACATTTTTTCTCTTTTTCCCAATGAGGGGGAGGTGTGCCTTGGGGGGGACTCATGTCAAAGGTGTGCCTTGGGGGGGGGGGAACTCATGTCAAAGTTGTACCTTGGGGGGGACTCATGTCAAAGTTGGGCCTTGGGGGGGACTCATGTCAAAGTTGGGCCTGGGGGGGGGACTCATGTCAAAGTTGGGCCTTGGGGGGACTCATGTCAAAGTTGTACCTTGGGGGGGACTCATGTCAAAGTTGTGCCTGAGGGGGGACTCATGTCAAAGTTGTGCCTTGGGGGGACTTCATTCAACAAATCCCCATTCAATAAACCGACTGAAATAGGCCCTTAGCACTATTAAGAGTGCATTATAAAAATTCGACAACGCTGTATCGACTGAAATAGGGGTACCTTGGGGGGGACTCATGTCAAAGTTGTGCCTGGGGGGGGACTCATGTCAAAGTTGTGCCTTGGGGGGACTTCATTCAATAAACCGACTGAAATAGGCCCTTAGCACTATTAAGAGTGTATTATAAAAATTCGACAACGCTGTACCGACTGAAATAGGGGTACCTTGGGGGGGACTCATGTCAAAGTTGTGCCTTGGGGGGGACTTCATTCAATAAATCCCCATTCAATAAACCGACTGAAATAGGCCCTTAGCACTATTAAGAGTGTATTATAAAAATTCAACTGTACCGACTGAAATAGGCCTCTAGCACTAAAAAGGTTTAATTATGAAGAAATTTTCTAATGTTTTTCCAAAATGTTTCAAAATTTCCTAAATTTTCCCCATTTTTGCAATAAATTTTTGAAATTTCCCGAGATTCCCCTACTTTTTTATAGTTTTTCAGGTTTACCTTGAATTCTAGGTACCACAGTAATCCTGAATCAAGATGTTAAATAATGATTTTCCCTTTATGTCGAGACAACGACAAATAATAATAATAGTATGTTGCAGCCATAACAAAACTTTCTTCTACAAATTCATGCAGTATAAATAACTTATTATTATTTTACCATTATGAATGCAGACTACTTTCATCTTAGAGAAGTATTACACAAAATATTTAAGGGAAGTGAAATTTTTCCATGCACGACATCTTTCCCATTCTTGGTAAAAACTACAGTGCAGCATTGCCATCCATCAGGCGATATGCACCCAAATTGAATCAGAATAATGTCTCATAACAGCGTTTTCTCATAACAAGTTTTGTTCATTTATATGCAATAGAATCTGAGAACACCAAATGTTGACAGGCACTAATTCATGTCAAGATGAATCTACATATAAATTTATATGAAATACAGATAATTAGTTCCTGAGATATAACCTTCCCTGAAATTGTGGAAATTGCTGTACATTAGTGCCATCTGTTAAGTGACTGGCACCAAAAATTGATAGTCAATGTGCAACTATATATAACGCATTTAAATGTAATTCTGAGTAGTAGTTCCTGATATATAGTTGGAACAATATTTTTGTCACACACACACACAGATTATTTCTAAAATTGGTCAAATCATGTTCTGGATCTCTCAAAACTTAAATCCATGAAAAACTGAAAGTTGAAAATTTTTACAAATCCAATACTTTCTTCTATTGAATATAGAACAGCGGTTCCCAACCCATGGGCCGCGGCCCAGAAGTGGGCCGCAGGCAGTGTGGTACTGGGCCGTGGAATATTGACGAATATATATATAGATATATACTCGTCATACATATATAGGTGTCTATTTGCCATTATATTTTTTACTTGTATATTAACCATCCGTCGGGCGCACCCAGCCTCAGAGGCCAGGTAAATAATTTCTTGTTAAAATACTTGTACTAAAATCAATAAATTCGTACTTATCCATCAAATTTTCGTTTATTACTTTCTATTCACTCCTAATACGGTCACAATATGGGTGCTTTTGAATTAATAATCATGTGTAGGATATTTAGAGAATAAAAGCCAGAATGGGCCTCTCAGGCAGGGTGCGCCCGATTTTGTACGTCCTACGGGTGCTCCTGACGTAGGGTTAAGTAATTAGTGGGCCTCAAAGTCTCTTTTACAAAATTTGTGGTCCGCACAACTAAAAAGGTTGGGAACCGCTGATATAGAAGAAAGTAAAAAAGATACTATACATATATATTAAAACTAGTATGTTGTGCCCATCATAAAGCTTTCTTCTATATTTTCCTATACAAATTCACACAATACAAATTATTTGTTATTTTTTTTATTCATTATGAATGCAGACAATCTTTTTTTCAAAGAAGTATTACACTCAATGTTTAACGAAAGTGAATTTTTACTGTGCACAGATGACCTCTTTCCCATTCTCGAGAAAAATTGCAGTATAGCGATATCATCTATTGGCGGATATGCACCCAATTTAATCAGCATAATGTCTCATAATGGCCTTTTCAATTTGTTTAGTTTTGTTCAATTATATGCAATAGAACCTGAGATATAGCCTTCCCTTAAATTGCAGAAATTGTTGTATAGCAGTGCCCTGTTGAGCGATTGGCAACAAAAGTTGACATAAACTAATTTATGTCAAGATGCATCTATACATAAATTTACATGCAATTCTGTGCGCTAGTTCCTGAGATACAGCCTCTCTAAAATTGCACAAATCAGTGTATAACAGTGTCACCTGTTGGATGTTTGGCTTCAAAAGTTGACAGGCACTAACTTTTGTCCTCAAGGTCATATAAATTTAATGCAATTTTGTGTAGTTGTTCAGGAGATATAGCCTTCTCCGAAATTACGGAAATCATAAATCAAAGATTTATATAAAGGTAGAGGTAGAAACACACAAGGGATGACAAAAAAAAAAAAAAATGTAATGCGCAATATTCATATAATTATGAAACTCTTTCTTATTATTTGCATAATTTTTTTTATGAGGCTACAAGATATATTCATGGAGATAAAATAGTCAAAATTATTTCTAGGATACTAGGCATACATTAGATACTGCAATAAGAATGTAAAAGTATTAAATATCTAATGAAATATGAGTGATTTTACAAAATAATTTTGAACTGTGCACATGCAAGCTTTAAAGAAATTTCATTTGCATAATTAGCCAAATGTATTGAGCTACTTATATGAAAATCCCTAATAAGCATTGTATAAATTCAAAAAACTGTAACCAATAGAATGAAATGATATTCAGTTCCTCTCAAACAAAAAGCTAAACTATAAGGGGTTTTACTCACATTTTTATTTCGATTATAAAATAATATTCGCTGACTGTACATAAATATTGATAAACCCCCCTTATCATTTTCCTTATATTTGAAAGGAACTGTAGTTCTTTCCAATCTGCCATGTACAACTTTTTCATTTTACATGTATTTGTTTCGGGTTTTTATATAAATAGCTCAATACTTTGGGCTGTTAAATTATGCAAGAGAAAATTAATTAAAGCTTGTTCATGTGTGGTAAAAAATTATTTAGTAAAATGTTTATATTTCATTAGATATTTAATAGTTTTGCAATCTGATTGCAGTATATTGTGTCTAATAAGTAAAAATTGCTTTGTAATGGGTTATAGTGTAATACAATTTTTAAAAAAGCAATATTTTAAAATTTTTTTAAAGAAACTGTTACATTTCTATGAATATATGTAGTAGCCTCATAAAAATTTATACAGATAAGAAGAAGAAGCCTTATAAGTACATGCTACAACCAGAACACATTTTAAGTATAACTTTTTAAATGGTAATTCAAAACATTTTCCCTTTTTAGTTTTTTACTGGTCCCTCTTTTGCTTTCAGGGCAAAACTTTTACTGAGATACGTGAGGTTTAACATGTTCTTTACACTCCTGAAGTTTCAAGGTAATTCGTTCAGTACTTTTTGAAATATTTGACAAAATGTCTGAAATTGAAAGTGTCTGGTCAATTATGGAAAGGTAGTTCATATGAAAATCCACTATTCTATCTTTTTTTTTTTTACTTTGGAGATATAGTTAGAAGATTGCCCACTCATATACACACACATTAAGGGGACTCTCTACCTATCGTCTCTGAAAGCCGAAGCCAATGTTATTCTATGGGAAATTTTGCCCCATTATAATTCATTAACTAATATATATTTTTAAATTCCATTTTTACTTTCCGAAAATTCACAACTTTTGAACAATTTATCGCTTTCTAAAAATTGTTTTTTCTTATTTTTAAGATTTCATTTTTTAGCTCAAATATAAAAAAATTCACATTTTACAACCTCAAAATAAAATATTAAAAACATAATTTTTAGAAAGCTATAAATTGTTTAATAGTTGTGAAGTTTCTGAATGTGAAAACAGAATTTAAAAATATATATTAGTTATTAAGTTATAATGGGGCGAAATTCTCCACAGAATAACATTAGCTCTGGCTTCTGGGGACGATAAGTGTAGAGGTCTCTTAACCAATTGCCTGAAACCACTTTTTTGATCTGGGGAGACCTTAAAACATGTAAATCTGGTGTAAACTTAGTATAAAATTTTTTCAATGAATACAGTACTTTCATTATCTACGATAGCTGAGTAATGGAAGTAAAAACAAATTCTAAGAATCCCATATTTATAAAGAGTATATTTTAATTTAATTCATTATACAGACAAAAGGATATAGGATAGGAAATATCTTGCATTTGTTTCATTTTCATACAAATTAATGTTTGTTATTTATTACAAGGGCAAGAAAGTTGCTGCTTAGAGAAAATGACACACACACACACACTGAAGTACACATTAGCAAAATATAATAAGTTGCTATGTATAGTTTTTGATTCTACAAAACTTTTGTTACAGAAGTATTTTAGCTGAATTCAACATAAAATACTACTGAAAATAATTTAGCAACATACAGTCATGAAAGTGCAGAAAATTAAAAAAAGAGGAAACATGCGTGTTCATAAAATTAATTTTAAAAGAAAAAAAAATGTGTGCAGGGAAATCTATAAATGTATGTTCATAAAATTTATTTCAAATGAAAAATAATATTCACAGAAAAAAACTACACAAAATATTTTAAAAGTGACAAATTAAACTAAAAGAATAATGCACATCAACACAATAAACCATGTGTTTAAAAAAAAAAAAAAAAAGCTAACAATCAACATTTTATCATTGGCTGGTGGTGGAAAATGGGAAAGAAGGGGGGGGGGGTAAAAAGTAGTTAATGAGAGAAATATTAAACACAATTCTACTTCTTTATGGATTCTAGAATATCACAAAGTAAGTTTAAAATTAATATTGTGGATGGATAAATATTCAAAAATAAAAAGCTTTCTGCAGAATGTTTGATCGGTAATGGTTAGAGATGAAAAAGGAGGAGGGGACAAAAAAAAAATTACATGAGTGAGAAATATTGAATAATTCTGTTCTTTTATATGTTATAGAATCTGATAAAGCATGTTTAAAATGAATATTGACATTTATATTTTGGATGGAAAAAGATTGAGAATCTAAAGTTTTTCGTGGAGTGTTTGAACACTGATTGTCATTGGAATTTTAATTTTAACAAAATAAAAAACCGCAGAATTAACGAAAATCGCAAAAAAGCGGAAAATCGTGGATCCGCGAAAAATTCTCATGCTGCAACATATAAACTGTTTTTTTAGTAAGTTTATATATGAAATAGTCCTTGTTGTACAAACCAAGTGAAAATGACAATAACATACATACTAAGGAATGGCAGTTGCAGTAACTCTATTTTATAATATGAAAATTACTACATTTTCATAAGATATATAACAGATAGTGCAGCTATAAAATTTATAAGTTACAGAAGAAAATACTACTATTTTTTTTAAAGACAAATAATAATCTATATAAACAGAGAGAAGTGTCTATATGTGTAACTCTGGAGCTCAGGCCATTGATCACAGAACTATAAAATTTGGCAGATAAGTAGCTAGGACCCTGCAGGGGTACACCTTATCCAGATTTTATTAATATATATATATATTATTTTAATTTGAATTTTTAAAAATTTCATTCAAACTTTGTGATTTTTTATTTCACTTGTCTACATTCCTTAGCAATGGTTACTACAATAATAATAATAATAATAATAATAATAAAATAAATAAATAAAATAAAATAAAAAACATTACGTCTGTATTCCACACAAAAGCAGTATCACATAAATACATCGCTTGTTGGTAGTCTCCTTTTCTGGCAAATGTAACTCCAAAATTATTATAGACAGCCCCTAGCTTGAAAAAAAAAAAAAAAATAAATAAAAGAGAAATATTTTATTTTAAAAAGTTTAAAAGAAAAATAGGAAAGAAAAAAAAATGATAAAATGCATTACATTAATTATACTTATAGAAGAAATTCATAAAAAGATTTATTACTTAAAAAATCTGGTGTGAAACAAGCACGCGACTTCCATTACCCACTATTACATGTATTATATGCATTTTTGAGAGATAACGCGATCAGAAAACATAAAAGTTACCTAAAGAAGTAGAAACCTAAAATTTTTCAGGTAAGAGAAACTTATAAAGACATATAAAACGAAGCTTACATATAGTGAGGTAAAAAATAAGAGAAAAAAATGGTAAGAGTTATTTTTTAAAACACAAATTTCCGAGATTTGAAGATGACCTACCTAAGCAGGAAGACTTAATTAAAAAAAAAAAAAATTAAGAGACAAGCAGATGATCAATAAATTAAATCACAGTGCATTAAAGGTGGACATAACTAGGAGTTGAAAATATTTTGCACATACCCAAAAGGCTTTTTCGGTATTTAACTGTTCACTATGATTTTAAGTTCTTTTTCGTATAACTACAACATTATTAATTAATTAGCTCTTTAATGAAAAGGAACTATAAAATAACTATAAAATCTAATTAAGATTATTCATTTATAAAGAATAGCAAAAGGCAGAAAAAGTTATATATATATATATATATACTCAATCATTTATTTTATATACAATATGCATTTAATACTTACTAAATCACTATTATCTTTTGTTATAACCATTTCTAAACATTTAGGCTGTACTGAATCTTGAAGTGCTAGCTGAGTGTTTAATAATTCATTACGTAACCATAAATATTCTTCACAAAACCTATACAACTGGGCTTTCAATTCCTGATTTTCAACTTCTGTTTCTATATAAGTTATATTAATCATCGTTAACTGAAAAGGAATAAGAAGAAAATTTGTTACCAAAATGTTTTATTAAACTGGAAATAGAAATAATCTAGTGTGTTAGTTTGTGTTTAAGAAAGTAAGAAATTTCTCTAGTACATCACATTATTATACTATTAACCACAAAATGTTTTGTGCAATTATGCTTATTTAGTTAGTAATGTAATTAAAAAATATATATATATATCACTGTAATAATACAGCTGAAAACGGACTAAAGTATTAATGCAGCAAAGAAATCATTAATAATATAAGCAATAATAATAACAGAGTATTAATGCAGCAAAGAAATCAATAATAATAATATAAGCAATAATAATCACAGAGTATTAATGCAGCAAAGAAATCATAAAAAATAATATAATAAAAAATAATAAATGTCTCCCCCAATAACAAAATCGTTTTGTTAAAGCTGAAAAATTCCCTATGGAGAAAATTTCATTGAATTAGAAATACACAGTAATTTAAATAAAAATTACAAATTTTTTAGTGGCTGTGAAACTTCAAAATTATTTAATCATTACTTTCACTAAAAAATAAAGTAAAATATATACAGTAGATATACCCGGTGCTGCTCAGTTTAAAGTAGTGCTTATACAATTTTTGAATTAAAGAAAAAACAAAGTACAGAAAGTATAAGATGAAATTAAAACTAAAATTAAAAATCTTCCAGCTTAATGATATTGTGACTGAATATTTTGAATAAGAGAATTCCAACCCAAGAGGTTGATAGAACATGCTGATGGATCTAAAGAACTTCCGTGTAAATAATAAGCCTTTTCATAAGAAAAATGCATTTTTGGAGACATTAAATTTTTTATTTATGTATAGGTACTGAACATAGGAATAAAAAGAAGTTAGTTATATATATGATAATTGAGTTTTAGTTTTAAAATTATTTAAATATCAAAATTTAGAGAAACATTTAATGGAATAAAAAGAAAGCAGTAAAATGAATTGCTACATGTCTCAATAAAATCCTTATTATGTAGCAATTTGAATACATTGTAAAAACTTAGATGAATAAAATCAAAATTAAGAGCGGACAATACCTAATCTCGGCGGCAGCCTTGGCCCATGTTCTTCTATGGGAAAATTTGTTTACATAATTACTCATTACCTAATAAATATTTTTCAATTCTGTTTTCACATTTAGAAAATTCATAAGTGTTAAATTAGTACTTGTTTTCCAAAAATTTATTTTTTTAAATTTTAGTATTTCATTTTGTGATTAAAAAATGAGAAAAATGCATTTTGTAAAAAATAGCATTTTTGAACTCAAAATTAAAATGTAAAAATTAAAAAAAATGAATTTTTCAAAAATGAATACTCATTTAATGGTTATGAATTTTCTGACTGCGAAAACAGAATTAACTAGTATGTTGTGGCCACCACAAGACTTTCTTCTATATTTTCCTATATACATATTCAATCAGTAACAATATATATAAAAAAAAAAAATACGATTTTTTTTCTAAGTTTTTTTTATTTATTTTTTTTTTTGTAAAAAGTAATACATATTCAATCAGTAACAATATATATAAAAAAAAAAAAAAAAAAAAAAAAAAAAAGAATTTTTTTTTTTTTTTTTTTGTTAAAAGTAAAAAAAATCGATAACTTTGTTTTAAATTATCACAGATTTATAGTTCAACCATTCGTTTTAAAGGTATTGACGAGATCATTCGAATGATACCCATCTTCAAAATTCCCCCCCCGGGGGTACTTCCCCCCAGGGGGGAAGCGATGCCCCCCCATGCACAAAATTTTTTTCCTAGTTAACTACTACTATTATCAATAATTCATATTAATTTTACAATCACAAGTTTAAAATAACTCTCATTATGCCCATTTATACGGAATTTTGTCCTATGCTGCCATGTTAAAAATTTGCATAAAATGCGATTACAGCGCCACCTGTTGAGCTATTTATCCCCAAATCTGATAGGCACCAGTTCATGTCAGGGTGCAACTAAATACCAAGTTTGGTTAAATTTCATTCATTGGTTCGTGAGATACAGCGTCCACGAAAAAATGATACAGACAGACAGACAAACAGACAGACACAGAGACAGACAGACATTTTTTAAAAACTATCAATTTGTGTTCAGGACATCCCAAATCGTGTAGATCCGCCAAAAAACAGAGGTCGAAAAATTTCGCGAATCCAATACTTTCTCTATATTACATATAGAAGAAAGTAAAAAATATACGTTAGGTAATACGTAATTGTTGAAACAAATTTTCCCATAGAATAACATGGGCCACAATACCTGTCCGCGGGATTAGGTATTGCCCCTTTTAAACTATTTAAATAGAAACGAAAAAAAATTGCACATTCTCCCCCCCCCCTCCTCAACATAAAAAAAAATATATATACTTATACATAAATAATAAAATTGAAAAAAAAAAATTTTTTTTTTTTTTTTTTTTTAACATGCAATAAATAAATTTTTTTTTTTATATTTGGAAAAAAATTAATGTGTAATTTATTTATTTATTCTTGGCATTAATTTATTTTTTTATTTGTAACAATTTTAAAATTAAAATGAGGATTTTGTTTACTATCTTTTAAACCAAATATCAGATTGAACTAAAAAAGTATAGCTTTAGCTAACTTTTGTTCTGATTAATAAGCGTGACAATTTTTTTAGTATTTGGTTGAATAGTCTAACTTTGTACAGTAAACTAAAAATATGACAAATACAATGACAAACTTTCAGCTTTATATATATATATATATATATAAATTTGTGAAAATCATACTTCTATTAATTATATAAATAAAGTTCACAGGAATCCTTAGTTCAGCACTGGGTAACTACTGAGGATGTTGGAGCCCCCAATGAAAAGACTACAGCACAGAAACTTAAAAGTTTTTTTTTTTTTTTTTCTGTCTTTTCAAGTATGTTTAAATCAAGTTTCTAACATTTTTTTCAAATAAATAAACAGTATTGTTTGGGATTTTCCTGTAAACAATATTGTAGTGTACCACCAGAGAAAAATAAAGATATAGGATTTTTTTAGAAAAAATATAGATGTCCACTAAAAAAAAAAAAAAAGATTTCGAAAGAGAAAAATATAGGATAGTTTTAGGTTATGTTCTAAAAAAACTAAAAAATACTGATATATATGTATACATACAGGATGATTCATAATTGATCGTTGAAATATTGCGGTGGTGGAAAATGTAGAGTAAGACCCCGCTTAACGCTGTTTCATTTAGCGTTGTTTCGGTTTAGCGCTCTTTTATTTCCCCTGTGGATTCCCCGAAATTGCTCGCAGCAGTACGGGGATTCCCTGAAATTGTGCACGCGCTGTTTCGCATTACGCTCTACTTTGATGGAACGTATCCCCTGCATTAAGCGGGGCCTTACTGTTAACACATAAAAAAATTTGGACAGAATCAAATGCATAATATTGAAGAGGACGCTATTTGTCAATATTTACAACTTTTATTCATGCATAAAACTATCAGAGAGTAGTCATTATTTCACAGAAGCAATAAGACATGAATTTATTTGGTTTGTGAAATGACCACAGATGCATATTGCACGTGTTAAAAATACTTTGGTGAGTGAAGGAAACATTATGAATGAAAAGGACATACACTATAAAATTATATTAGTAATTTTTTTCTGAAGTAACCACTGATAAAACAATATACAATCAGGATAGCCCTCTGTTTAAAATAACTGCATTCTTCAGGCCTAGTATTAAGGCTTCTCAAAATTTTAGGGAGGAATTTTAGGAATTTTTTTCAAAATTTTAGGAAAATTTTAGGGGAAATCCGATGATATTGTAAAACTTCTAAATCCGTAATGGGTAATAATTGACATGTTAAAATTGGAAATGTTGTGTTGTTTTGAATATTCAGGTTGAGCCAAACAAAATTAAGAGCCCTTACTCCCTCAAAATTTAAATAATCTATAAAACAGACGGCCCTTTTATAAAATAAATTTTATTTTATGTAAATCATGCTTTCTGCATTTTCAGTACTTGGTTCGATGAAACCCTTTACTTGATATCTCTAGTGGTTTAAAATTTTTATGCTTTCTGTGACATGTCTTGTATGTATAACTCTTTTGGGATGAGCATGTTATATATGATACAGCCTTTAAATTATTTCTCTGGATGAGCATATCATATTTAAATAGAATGTTTGGTATGATACGCCTGCCCACAGAAAGAATTTAAAGGATGTGTCATATGTTAAACACCTGAGTGGAAAGGAACATTTGCAGCCATTTCATATGATACACCCGTCCCAAAACGGTTAAACCTTCTCTGCAAGATGATTCAATTTTTCTCTAATTTCCACACATGTATAATTAATTAGAAAGTTTATAAGATTACTATACTGCAGAAGAATTCTGAATTATTAATGTAAGACATGAGTTTCTGTCTACCACCGACTCAATTCTATGAAAAAAAAAATTTCGGCGACAATGTTGCATAAGTTCTGTTACTAAGCTAGTAGCAGATATGTAAAACTTTTCGGAATATAAAACACATTTAGCAGAATAAGTGTTGCCATTTATAGCTTCAAGCCATTCTCTCAGCAAAACACTGTCAAATTCTTTTTCCAACCACGAGTCTTGAAATTTCGTTTTACCTTTAACCATGATAAGGATGCAAATGAAATGAAACGATATGCTGAGATTTAGTATAAAATCATTCAATGCAACAACGCTAAGAATTAATACAATAATAAAATAATCTACACATGCATGCGCAAGCGGTAAACACAATACAAGAGCATTCGATATGAACTGGACCGGAATGAATAATACTCTCGACCCTTGGATTAGCCTTGGATGCGTTTTTTTAGGATTCATGGAAGAAATGTAGGAGAATTTTAGGAATTTTAGGAATGATTAAAATATTTAGGAATTTTAGGAATATTAGGGGGAATGCGAGCCCTGATTCTTTGTAAATGAAAAGAATGCAGACGTTTTTGCTTTGTACCTGCCAAGAAGTGCAAAACACTAAACCAGTAAGCAATACTTTGTGTAATGAAACTTTGTTGGTCTTTAATAAACTGTAGGACAGTTTCTCCAAATGTGAAACTGTACAGATGAATTGGTGATTATACCTATCATGATTGCTCCAGGCATTGATCCAGTTTTGCACAGTTTTTGATAAAAAATTGCAATTGGGTAAACAAATTGGATAAACTTAGAGTAAAGAGGATATAATATTTTACCTGAGTGTCAATCAAAATTGACTCAACAAATTTAAGTGCCTTTTCAATGTGATATGATTTTTCTTCAACAGCATCAAGGAGAAGGTCATTTAAAATAAAATTGAATTGATTTTTCAAAACCTCCAAACATTGTATTACAAATTTTGTATGTGTAATAGCCTCTTCTTGAATCGCCTCCTTAGACCCCTTTAGCAGCTTGCTAAAATTTTCTTCTTTCTCTCTAAAACAGAAAAGAAAAACAGAAATATAGATTAAAATATATATATACTTTTTTTTAAAAAAAATTACTGCATATAATTAAATATAAAATATGAGCATTATTGCACAAAATAAAACAGATAATATTATTTCATTTAAATTAGGTTTAAAGAAAAAAAAAAGGGAAAAAAGTGTAATTAAATGCATTAATAAGACAACAATATATAGTCAAACCTTGTTATATGACCATGTGCTTAGATAATTATATAAGCATATAAGTCACTTTTGAAAAGTCCCAGTTGACTTAATGCAAATTCTGAATATTTTGTTTCCAATAGAATAATCATCTTTCCAGTACTTTTTGCTTCAGAAAAACACTTGCACATACAGTATTCACTTTAATTTGTTCAGCTGCTAATCCAATCCAGTAAACAGTATTTAGTATGGAAACTGATCTCATCAAAGCGTAAGAATTTATGGTTCCTTTGACAAAAGTTATTTAAAGACTGTATTATGACCAAATTGAGTGAATTTTGGTCATAATTCACTTTAAACTGTAAACTTTAAAATGAAACAAATACAAGAAAGGTAAGATTAATAATGTTTATTCAGTTTAGCAGATGTCCCAGCTAAAAAAATATCTGCAGAAAAATTATAACAAAAAATGCAGATTGTCTGAAGGTATTTGTAATGTATAGTCTGCAGAAAAACTGTAGATAAAAAAAGTATAATTACCTGCAATTTTTCTTTTTTTCTAAAACCTTCAGATTATCTGATGTTTTAATTTAATTTATTATTATTATTTAAGGTATTTGGAGTAGGGATGAAACGGATATCCGGTAAATATCCGGTATCCGGCCTATCCGGCTGAGTTTTAAATATCCGACGGGGTACCGGATATCAACAGTCCGGATACGGATATCCGGTAATTTCAAGCCGGATATCCGCAAGTGAAAATTCAAGCTTAAATTCCCCTCAGATGAAAATTTTGCGACTTTTTTTATTTTTTATTTTTTTTTTTTAAGATCAGTTGTAGCTTGTAAAGGTAAAAAAAAAAATTCAAAAGTCTAATTTGGCCACTTTAGCAAAGAAAGTTAGCAAAAGTAGCTTCAGGTTTAAGAGATATAGAAAGCCTATTTTAATTTTGCGCAGAGTTAGCTAGAATTTTCCAGAGTGATCTATAATATTCCCCCTAATATTCCCCATAACAATAAAAGGAGCTGTTCATTGTTGTTCCTGAACAAATAATATTCATCCTCTGCAGTGCATATAACTCTGTTTTCATGACTTTTTTTTAATAAGTTAAGAATGTTTAGTAATATTGTTAGTCTTAGAAGTAAAAGTTGTTAGATTGTTTCGAGAATGATGTGCATTTATTGACTAGAACCTGCCTGTTTATTTACAATCCATTTTTCCCTAGAAAGTTGTTTTTGTGACCATATATTTATACTAGCAGACCCTCTGGCATCATTGTCTGTGCCACTACCTATTCAATTACATGTGTCATCTACCTATTCAATTTGGATTAAAAAAAAAAAAAAAAAAAAAAAAACACTCCAATTTATATAAATTTGCACTTTTAATGGAATATCTTGCTAAAACACCTGAATTTAGACTTTCATATTGCGCTGCATAGATATAGTCCCAAAAATTAAAATTACTTCAAATACAAGTAATATTTAAATTTTCAGGAAGTCTGTATTTTCATTTTCAGATTGTTAAAGAAAAAAAAAAAAAAGTTAAAAAAAAAAAAAAAAAAAAGCTCAATTAAAGTTTGATTTTGTACATTATAAAAACTGAACTTACTTTTAATTAAAGAATTTTAATAAATATTCTAATTTTTTTTTCTTACCTGTAGAGAATATAAAAATATAAAATAAGTAAAAAGTATTTAAAGAAACAGAAATATAAATTTGTTTTGAATCATTACTTTCTTCTGTATTCAATAGAAGCAAGCATTTTTTTCGTAAAAATTTTCAACTTCCTGTTTTTGGTGGATTTACGCATTTTGAGTGAACCAGAATTTTGAATTTGACCTTTCTTAGAAGATGTCTGTCTGACAAAAGTTTTGTGTAGCAGCTCTAGTTCAAGAGTTAATACACAGAATTTCATATGTTTATACATAGTTGCGCATTAAGGAAAAAAAAGTGTCCATCGACTTTTGGTGCAAATTACTCAATAGGTGGCGCTGCTATACTGTGATTTCTCCCATTTAAAGGAGGACTATATCTCTTCTACTGTGTATAATAAAAAAAAAAAAGACTAAATATGTCACAGGGCTATTATGAAATATGTTTATTTAATTTCTGTGCATATCGGCCAATAGACGATGCTGTTATGCTGCAATTTTCCCGAGAATGGAGAAATTATCTTGGATTTATTTGTGTATAATTACACAAAATTTGGTATGTGAGAGGGCCATTTTTATGAAGCATGTTGATTCAATTTTGGTGCATATTGGTCGATAAGTGGCTATACTATGCTGCAATTTACCCTGTGAATAGGAAGGCTAAATCTCAACATCTATAAAATTTAACTGCCCTTAACTTGATATGCAAGATAAATAATAAGAGAACGAAAGCTGGCTTAATTTGGGTGTATATTAACCAACAGATGTCGCAGTTGTTCCTCACCTTCTATGAATCTCCACTTGATCTTACAATCTTTTGATTAAAATTGCACAAAACTCCATATCTAAAATCTTCATTGTGCGAAGCTATTATTAAATTTCTTCTATGCGTGTTAAACAGCGTGTAGCTTTGTTATGTATAGTGATATAAAAGAAAGTTTCGTAATGGCCATAACATACTAAGCCATTGAAGCTTTTAGTTTTTTTTTTGCTTATTTCTCTTATGTTTTCTTATAAATGTCTCAAACGAAAGTATTGGATTCATAAAAATTTTCTACGTTTGGTTTTCGCTGGATTTACACATTTTAAGAGGTACAGAACCTGGTTTGATCAATTTAAAAAAATTTGCGTTTGTGTGTTTGCGTGTGACAAAAATTCCGTTCAACTGATGTCGGCCTTATTTAGGTGCATATCAGCCGACAAGTGGATCTGCTATTATGATTTTTCACAAGCCTATATCTCATCATCTATTGAATAAAATTGCACCAAAGTCCATTGGTAAAATATTTATTGTGTGAAGCTATGGTTAAACTTTTGCACAATTTAAACAGTAAGTGGTGTGTGATGGCCACAATATATACGTTTTCTTATGAAAATAACCAACCCTTCAACTATGATTATATTAATTTTTTTTTTTTTCTTTAAATACATATCAAGCACACATTTTTTAGTACTTCAAAAAATGTGTAAATGATAAGTTTTTGTTTTATAATTCTGAACAAAACCTATATTTTTGTGACAAATTGCAAGTGTAGGAATGAGTATGTTAGACTTAAGTTTTATTCTTCATCGCAATATTGTACAAATAAATAGAATACTAAATAAATATGCTTAAGTAAATTATATTTAAAATGTGTTTAAAAAAATAGTATATGAAATATGTTTATATTTTATTGTTTTAAAATAAAGAAAAAGAAAAGAAATATACAACACAACAAAAAACAAAACTAATGCCGGGTATCCGACGGATATCCGGTCCGGATATCCGTATCCGGCAGGCAAAGGAGCTCCGGATATCCCATATCCGGTATCCGGCAAAATCACTATCCGTTTCATCCCTAATTTGGAGTACAGAAAAATTACAGGTAATAATACCTTTTTATCTGCATTTTTTTTTTTTTTTTTCCTTTGTTTGTGTGTGTGTGCAGATTAGTATTCCAAACTGCAGTTTTTTTTTTTTTTTTTTTTTTTTCAGATTCTTCGTTTTAAATACAATCAGATTATCTACTGTTTTTTTTTTTTTTTTTTTTTTTTTTTTAAGCTGGATTATTAAAATGTGTGTAGCTGCATAAAATTAACTTTTAAAATATTTTTACTGTAACTTGTAATTAAAAATAATAATAATAATTAATTAATTACACCAATGTATAGAGAATTCTCCATACACTTTAGAAGTATTTTGATAAATTGTTTTAATGATAAAAACAGGATTTTAAAACATGTCTATTCTTGGGGCCCTAACCCACATCCCCCCCCCTCGTAATTTCTAAATATCTGAAATTGTGCTACACTAAAGTTGTTTTTTTCTGCAACATAACTTTAAAATTCAGCCATATTCTGCTTTAAAGAACATTCAAGATAATTGGCTTTATGCTGCAGCTTTCATTGGAAAGCAATCTAATATTTATGTGTGTATAAATATTAATTTCCATTACACTTTTTAAAAATTAAAAGTTTAACTCAACACTGTAGAGGTTTACCTCTAAATACGAAGTTTTTTTTTTTCTTTCAACATTATGTTAATACCTTGTAAAAAAAAAAAAAAAAAAAAAAAAAAAAAAATTGCAGAGAAAAACATTAGAACTGTTTGTTTGTTAGACAATTCAGAGCTGAATCTAATTGACAGTATTACAGTTATTGAAAGTACATCAGACATTCTACAAAAAATAAATGTTAACACCACATTGACAATTTATTAAAAAATGCATTTTTTTCTTTTCCTGAATAAGACTATATCCAACATATATCCAACAAGATGATTTGAAGCAAAAAATTTAAAAATGCACAGAAAAGGAAATTTGTTTAGACCTTGAACTTTTTAAATATAAAATACACTCCTTCTCATATTTATAAGGACACTTTATATTTTGAAATAACTAATGTAAAAGTAATTGTGAACAAGATTAACTAAGTGCACTTAATATATCTAGTATTCTAAAAACCAAAATTGCTATAATTTTTTTAATATGAAACAAAATTAATAAAAAATAATGCAAAATGTGTTTTTCTCCACGTTTTTAGATGTTCATAATTATAGGGACAATCCAGATTTTTTCGTTTTATTTAAATTACTAGCGGATAAATTACAGTTGACATGCGAATTTGTTAACTACTGAGCTAGATTAATTCATATATAAGCCTTCAATTTTTCTTGGACGGACATTACTGATAATTCCTCGAAAAAAAGAACGTTCAAGTAGTGAAGTATGATAAATGTGTTTTTTAAAAGGAAGGATAATTTTAATCCGCCGAATTTCTAATGAAATTCGAAGATCTAAAATTGTTGAAGGAAATGTGATGAAATGTTGAACTGCTGGTTCGATAGAAGAGAGATCTGATACAAAATCAGAGTTGTTTTACAGAGATCGAAGACTCATAATTCCTCTTACTGTTCTACTCATAATGACTGCTGCTAAATTTGCTCGTATTTTTTAACGAAAGGTTAGGTTCCATATTTATGCATGTTTAAAATAATTAATAATATGTTAAAATGAATAAAAAACCTGCAATAATCAATCAGCATTTAATGGGGGAAAGAACGTCTGCGTTAAAGTTGAATAAAGACAATATTAAATGGTAAAATGTTGCATTTTTGGATGAAAAACATTTTGTTCTTGATTAACCAAATGGATTTAACAGTTACTGGCACGATCTGAAGATAGCGAAAGACAGAGCAGATTTTTTAAAGGCAGATATGAATCGGGCATTTAAAAGTTGGATCTATCGTGCTCTGGGAAGCTGCTTCTACTGAAGGCAGAATGAATTTAGTAATTTTTTCAATTATTATGAACATCAAGAGAATATCCGCAAATTTTAAATGTCGAATTATTAGATTTTTGTTAGATTTTGGGAGGTAATAATATTTTTTTTCGACAAGACTTACATTTTTTCTCTACTTTTAGAGCAATAGGAAATAGTTTGAAGAAAGAAACGTCTGTATTATTGCCTTTCCCATGGTCTAATAGTTGAAAAAACCTTAATTTATGATATTAGAAATGTGCATGCAAGTGGAAAGCAATTTTAAATAGTTTAAATGTATTAAAAATATCATATATGCTATATGAAATGGTATTGAAATTGAATATTAAAAAAATGTATATATATATACCAGAGAGAATGTCTGACTGTTAAACCCTAAAAAGAGACCCCATAAAATATTAATTTAAAGAAAAACTGAAAAAAATTCGAGCTGTCCTTATAATTGTGAACACCTGAAAAATCATCTTTTTACCATATTTAAAGTTTATTAAGATAGAAAAACGATAAAACTTTTTAAATATAGTCTATTAATGAAATTCAAATTAATTAAAAATATATTTGTTTAAATTATAGTGTTCAGTGTTTAGTTAATATGGAAAAACAGGTGTCCTTATAATTATGAGAAGGACTGTAATTTAAAGCAGTTCTTAATACAATGCATGGCGATCTTAAAAAATGCTAATGCCTTCAATGCTATTGAAGCACAGATTTCTTCATTTAAATCTTTTTTTTTTTTTTTTTTTTCCCCAATATATAAATAATAATAATAATAAAATTGATATTCGAGACAATAAATATAGAAAATTTAATCAAAAATGCTTTTTTTTTTTTTTCTTTTAGCATTTAATATTTATTTTGAACAAGACTTTCAGCTATATTATGCAAAATGATTTGAAAGGGAAAAAATTGAAAAAAGGACAGAAAAGGTAGTTAGATTAGGCTTTAAATAATTTTACAGAAATTAATTTAAAGCAGTTCTTAATACACTATGTGATGACCTTAAATGGTAATGCTTTCAACACTATCAAAATACCAATCTCTCCATTTCATTCTTTTTTTTCCCCTCAATATGAATTTAAACTAGTGGATCTGCAGATCAGGAGCCTCAACGTCCTATTTGCATCAGACATTTTTCAATAGGTCATTTTTATTTATTTATTATTATATAATAATATATATTGATTCGACCGACTTATTACCATAATCAGATACATTCCTGAGGGCGGCTGCCGCCCCCCTCAACCCCCCGCTGTATCTCTCTTTCTATAGCTATTTGTATATCATATAAAGTGTTACGGAATTGTAAGTAATTGCATTTATTTTTGTATAAATTTTTTCAAAGAGGCTTAGTAAGTCGATAAAATGCTAATTTTGTGCATTTCTAGTCGTTTTAGCGTTAAAATAGCCTAATTTTTCTTTAAAAACGCATTAAAAAGCTCCAATAAGGGAAAAAATGGATTTGGCACCAAATTTGGCGACTGTTTTCCTCCCTGGCGATTTTTTTGGCGACCTTGGCGAGAAAATCCTTGTTAGGGATATACCAATATGGAAGCTCTAATCTCATTGGCGGATGAGATACGAGAATTTTCCAGAACAGTCTGTGTTCGATAGAATAGTATAAAAGGAGCATTTTTTTAGCCAAGGCGGTCAATCTCAGATCTGTGTCAGTTTCGTCAAATGCTTGCTTTGCTTTGAGCCTCTTTGAACGAGACTTGCTTTATGTGTTATTGATAAGCAGTTTGTAATGTTGTTTTGCTGTTAACGGCTGCTGTTTAAGCTATGTTTACTGGTTGAATTGAAGCTGATACTTGGTTTATAGACCTGTATATTTCTGGAACTTTCTGTGAATAAATCACTTAATTTTTGCAAGTTTCGCCTTTCATTCTCGGACAACTTACGAACCACCAAGTACGAAACAATATGTATTCTTAATAAACGACGGTCTTGTATTATTTCCCTGGAATTCATAAATACCAAATTTCATAACTATCAAATTTCATACAAAAAAAATTACATAGCATATCGGAAATATTTTGCGTAACCTTTAAACTAAATATCAATTCTCTGTCCACAATTATCAACAGGAAAACATGCTTTTAAAATTCTAATAAAATTTTATTATATTTGATGGGGTGTAACCATGTTAAAATACACTTTTAACATGGACAACTTACGAACCACCAAGTACGAAACAATATGTATTCTTATTAAACGACGGTCTTGTATTATTTCCCGGAAATTCATAAATACCGAATTTCATACAAAAAAAATTACAGAGCATATCGGAAATATTTTTCGTAACCCTTAAACTAATTATCAATTCTATGCCCACAATTTTCAACAGGAAAACATGCTTTTAAAATTCTAATAAAATTTTATTATATTTGATGGGGTGTAACCATGTTAAAATACACTTTTAAGAAATACCGACTATAGACCATAATAGTACGAAATTCCTTTATGTATCCCGGAAAAGTAGCCACAGTCATTATAAACGCCAATAATAATGAATAAACCTAATTAATTATAACTGATTAATTTTTCGAACTAATTTGACATTATTTGGATGATTACAGTACATACTCGGAATTATTTTGTGTGGTCCCATAAATTATTTAGTCTATACATAACCTTTTTTTAAGAGTAAACATGATTTTAAGCAACTTTATAATGTATGTTAACTTTATTAAGTTCAATTCAGCACAAACGCATTAAAGTGCGCGCTTAAATTAAAAATTTGTCCATAGGGTCTAATGTTACGAAATTCTTTCGTGTGTAACGAACCATAACCATTCGTAAACGAACCATAAACATTGTATACACCAGTAAAAACTATTCAGCTTATTTTGCGTTTAAAATTAATAATTGTTCCAAATTTAACATCGCTTGGATGACTAAGTGACATTGTCTGAATACTTTTGTAAGGTCCTGTACATTAATTAGAAAGCTTAAGAGCACATATTTCCTTCAAACAACATACGTTTTAGCATCTTACTCACGTACTCTAATTTCATTTTCTTCATTGCAAAGTAATGATATTAAAATGCATTTAAACGAAATTCACCCCCATACGCCTTAATGTTAAGAAATTTTGCGTGTCCCTGTACACAGTTTATAAAAAATATAGCAATAAAAATTATACAGCTACTTATATGCAAAGCTGGAACATGTGCGCCAATTTGCAAGTCAATCGAAGGATTTTTTCGGTCGCTATTGCGGTACATACAAATTCTTCCCATAGGCCGTAAGGATAAGAAAAATTTTGGCGTGTCCCTGTACACGAACGACAAATGGAATACACACCTAACACTATACAGCTAATTACGTTGGGCTCATGAATATGTGTACCAACTTGCAAGTCAATAGCGTTATTTTTGGGACTGCTATCGCGGTACATACAAATTCTTCCCATAGGCCGTAATGATAAGAAAAACTTTGGCGTGTCCCTGTGTACGAAGTAGAAATGGAATACATACCAAAAACTATACAGCTAATTTCGTGGGGCTCATGAACATGTGTACCAAATTTCAAGTCAGTAACGTGATTTTTGCGGCCGCTATCGCACGACAGACAGACGGACGGACGGACGGACCGACGGAACCCAAAATCCTTTTGAGTCTCAACAGAGGGCCTCCATTGACGTTTCGGAAAAAATTGGAAGTCAATAGCTTGATTTTTGCGGTGGCTATCGCAGTACATACAGATTCTTCACATAGGCCGTAATGATCGAACTATTTGGCGTGACCCTGTACACGAACTACAAATGGAATGCACACCTAAAACTATACAGCTGATTCCGTTGGGCGCATGAGCATGTGTACCAAATTGCAAGTCGAAAGCGTGATTTTTGTGGCTGCTATCGTGGTACATACAAATTCCTCCCATAGGCCATAATGATAAGAAAAACTTTGGCGTGTCCCTGTACACGAATTGCAAATGGAATACACACCCAAAACTATACAGCTGATTTCGTGGGGCACATGAACATGTGTACTAAATTGCAAGTCAATAGCGTGATTTTTGTGGCCGCTATCGCGATACATACAAATTCCTCCCATTGGCCGTAATGATAAGAAAAACTTTGGCGTGTCCCTGTATACGAAGTAGAAATGGAATACATACCAAAAACTATACATTTCGTGGGGCTCATGAACATGTGTACAAAATTTCAAGTCAATAGCACTATTTTTGCGGCCGCTATCGCGCGGCAGACAGACAGACACAGCCCAAAACCGTTTTGAGTCTCAACAGAGGGCCTCCACTGACGTTTCGGCAAAAATATATAAATAACAATAACTAGTGGATCTGCAGATCAGGAGCCTCAACGTCCTATTTGCATCAGACATTATTCAATACGTCATTTTTATTTATTCCTTATTATACAATAGTATATATTGATTCGATCGACTTATTACCAAATCATATATACTATTACAGATTCATATATACTATAGAATAATCAGATACATTCCTGAGGGGGCTGCCGCACCCCTCAACCCCCTGCTATATCTCTCTTTCTATACTATTTGTATATCATATAAAGTGTTACGGAATTGTAAATAATTGCATTTATTTTTGTACAAATTCTTTCAAAGAGACTTAGAAAGTCGATAAAATGCTAATTTTGTGCATTTCTAGTCGTTTTAGCGTTAAAATAGCCTAATTTTTCTTTAAAAACGCATTAAAAAGCTCCAATAAGGGAAAAAATGGATTTGGCGCCAAATTTGGCGACTGTTTTCCTCCCTGGCGATTTTTTTGGCGACCTTGGCGAGAAAATCCTTGTTAGGGATATACCAATATGGAAGCTCTAATCTCATTGGCGGATGAGATACGAGAATTTTCCAGAACAGTCTGTGTTCGATAGAATAGTATAAAAGGAGCATTTTTTTAGCCAAGGCGGTCAATCTCAGATCTGTGTCAGTTTCGTCAAATGCTTGCTTTGCTTTGAGCCTCTTTGAACGAGACTTGCTTTATGTGTTATTGATAAGCAGTTTGTAATGTTGTTTTGCTGTTAACGGCTGTTGTTTAAGCTATGTTTACTGGTTGAATTGAAGCTGATACTTGGTTTATAGACCTGTATATTTCTGGAACTTTCTGTGAATAAATCACTGAATTTTTGCAAGTTTCGCCTTTCATTCTCGGACAACTTACGAACCACCAAGTACGAAACAATATGTATTCTTAATAAACGACGGTCTTGTATTATTTCCCTGGAATTCATAAATACCAAATTACATAACTATCAAATTTCATACAAAAAAAAATTACATAGCATATCGGAAATATTTTGCGTAACCTTTAAACTAAATATCAATTCTCTGCCCACAATTATCAACAGGAAAACATGCTTTTAAAATTCTAATAAAATTTCATTATATTTGATGGGGATGTAACCATGTTAAAATACACTTTTAAGAAATACCGACTATAGACCGTAATAGTACGAAATTCATTTATGAATCCCGGAAAAGTAGCCACAGTCATTATAAACGCCAATAATAAGAATAAACCTAATTAATTATAACTCATTAATTTTTCAAACTAATTTGACATCATTTGGATGATTACAGTACATACTCGGAATTATTTTGTGCGGTCCCATAAATTATTTAGTCTATACATAACCCTTTTTAAGAGTAAACATGATTTTAAGCATCTTTATAACGTATGTTAACTTTATTAAGTTCAATTCAGCATAAACGCATTAAAGTGCGCGCTTAAATTAAAAATTTGTCCTTAGGCTCTAATGTTACGAAATGTTTTCGTGTGTCTTTGTAAACGAACCATAAACATTGTATACACCAGTAAAAACTATTCAACTTATTTTGCGTTTAAAATTAATAATTGTTCCAAATGTAACATCGTTTGGATGACTACGTGACATTGTAACTTTTGTAAGGTCCTGTACATGAATTAGAAAGCTTAAGAGCACATATTTTCTTCAAACAACACAAGTTTAAGGATCTTACTCATGTACGCTAGCTTCATTTTCTTCATTGCAAAGTAATGATATTAAAATGCGTTTAAATAAAATTCACCCCATACGCCGTAATGTTAAGAATTTTCGCGTGTCCCTGTACACAGTTTATAAACAATATAGCAATAAAAATTATACAGCTATTTATATGCAAAGCTGGAACCTGTACTTCAATTTGCAAGTCAATCGAAGGATTTTTGCGACCGCTATTGCGGTACATACAAGTTCTTCCCATAGGCCGTAAGGATAAGAAACACTTTAGTGTGTCTCTGTACACGAGCGACAAATGGAATACACGCCTAACACTATACAACTAATTCCGTTGGGCTCATGAATATGTGTACCGAATTGCAAGTCAATAGCAGGATTTTTGGGGCCGCTATCGCGGTACATACAAATTCTTCCCACATGCTTTAAGGATAAAAAGAAACTTTGGCGTGTCTCTGTACACGAACTACAAATGGAATGCACACCCAAAACTATACAGCTAATTTCGTGGGGATCATGAACATGTGTAACAAATTTCAAGTCAATAGCGTGATTTTTGAGGCCGCTATTGCACGACAGACAGACAGACGGACAGACGGAACCCAAAATCCCTTTGAGTCTCAACAGAGCGCCTCCACTGACGTTTCGGCAAAAATTGGAAGTCAATAGATTGATTTTTGCGGTGGCTTTCGCGGTACATACAGATTCTTCCCATAGGCCGTAATGATAGGAAAAACTTTGGCGTGTCCCTGTACACGAACTACAAATGGAATACACACCTAAAACTATACAGCTAATTTCGTTGGGCTCATGAATATGTGTACCAAATTGCAAATCAATAGCGTGATTTTTGTAGCCGCTATCGCGGTACATGCAAATTCCTCCCATAGGCCGTAATGATAAGAAAAACTTTGGCGTGTTCCTGTACACGAACTAGAAATGGAATATACACTCAAAACTATACAGCTGATTTCGTGGGGCACACGAATATGTGTACCAAATTACAAGTCAATAGCGGGATTCTTGCGGCCGCTATCGCGGTACATACAAATTCCTCCCATAGGCCGTAATGATAAGAAAAACTTTGGCGTGTCCCTGTACACGAACTAGAAATGGAATACACACCCAAAACTATACAGCTGATTCCGTGGGGCACACGAATATGTGTACCAAATTACAAGTCAATAGCGGGATTCTTGCGGCCGCTATCGCAGTACATACAAATTCCTCCCATAGGCCGTAATGATAAGAAAAACATTGGCGTGTCCCTGTACACGAACTACAAATGGAATGCACACCCAAAACTATACAGCTGATTCCGTGGGGCACATGAACATGTGTACCAAATTACAAGTCAATAGCGGGATTCTTGCGGCCGCTATCGCGGTACATACAAATTCCTCCCATAGGCCGTAATGATAAGAAAAACTTTGGCGTGTCCCTGTACACGAACTATAAATGGAATGCACACCCAAAACTATACAGCTGATTCCGTGGGGCACATGAACATGTGTACCAAATTACAAGTCAATAGCGGGATTCTTGCGGCCGCTATCGCGGTACATACAAATTCCTCCCATAGGCCGTAATGATGAGAAAAACTTTGGCGTGTCCCTGTACACGAACTACAAATGGAATGCACACCCAAAACTATACAGCTGATTCCGTGGGGCACATGAACATGTGTACCAAATTACAAGTCAATAGCGGGATTCTTGCGGCCGCTATCGCGCGACAGACAGACACACAGACACAGCCCAAAACCATTTTGAGTCTGAACAGAGGGCCTCCACTGACGTTTCAGCAATAATAAATCTGAGACAGTATAGAAATATGTAAAAATATTCCCATCAAGTTTTCTACATTTTTTTTTCTTTTTTTTTTTTACACAGTAAATTAGAAGGGTTTTCTGGATTATTAACGAGGCATTAGAAAATGTTATTGTTCAGTATAAAAAAAAAAAAAAAAAAAAGAAGAGCTTAAAATTGCACAGTTGCCAATTGTCCTAATTTTTTAACACTACTATTTCAAATAAACATGTTTGCTTTATTTAACAAACAATTCTGCTAATAAACAAAACTGCTAACAAACAATTCTAACTAAATAATACAAATTCTGAAATATTGATTTTAAAAAAGCGATAAATTTTAGCTATATACTGCAGTGAGCTTGAATGAAAGAGCATTTAATTAATTAAAAATTGTTGGTATATAAATAATGATGATGCTCAAAGAATTTTATATTATGCCAATAGATGGCGCTGTATGTTTTCCCTTTTTTTTGGTTACTGTGCATATGTAAATAAACTTTAGTTTCAGTCTAGCTCATGTGTGGTTAACATAATTTGGAAGCAGGAGTGCTGGTTGCATTCGATTGGTGGTGAAAAGCAAAATTACGCTGCGTTTCTGGTAATTGAAAACTAAAAATGGATGAGTGAAAATAGATCTTCAATTAAAAAGGAAAATGGATAAATTAATCCCTCCAGTTCTATTGTTAAATAGTACAAATTACCACACAGGGTCATTAAAAATAAAAGCTGTTCTAACTATTAAGAAGAAGAAGTTACATGATGTCGTAAGCAAAGAAGCAGGTGACTTAAAAGATGAAGAGCTGGCTGAATTGGAAACTAAAACGCTGAAGCGGTTTCCTATATCCTACTTCGTTATCTGATGAACAGAGTCTTCAATTCACAGATGAAGAAAACGCAAAGAATTTGTTTAAAAAAAAAAAATAAAATTAACATTTACCAGAAAACTGGAAGATCGAAAAATTGATGCAAGTAATGAAATAAAAAATATTGAAATTAATCCAGAAGAAACAGTGACTGATTATATTGCCAGAGCAAGAGGACTGAAAACGAAATGTGCTTCATTAGGTCTGGGAATTACAGAAAGAGAAATAGTCTACTACACTGTCAGAGGCCTGAGAGAAAAATATTCGAGAATTAGAGATATATTGAAAACTCAAAGGGAAAAGTATCTCGATGAAATTCTGGAGATTTTACATGAAAAAGAGAGAACAATCCTGAAATCTAATGATTACCAAAGTGCTAGAAGAGAGGAAGCATTTCATGTTAAAAATGAGAACAAAAACAAAGTGAAAAGCTGTTTTATCTGTAAGAAGACAAATCAGTTAGCGAAAAACTGCTATTTTAGGAATAAAAATGACTTTTCTCGAAACAATCATGATAAAAGAACATTTGCGTACAAGAAAAACAAAAATAAAGCACAGTTTAAAAACAGAAATTCAAATTACACAAGTAAAGATGATCAAGGTTCTAATAATTTTACACTTGCCACAAATAGAGAACAACTTGATTTTGATGAATCAAAAAATAATATATGGGATTTAGATTCTGATACGAGTGCACATATGTCAAATAATTTGTGTTATTTTTGTGATTTTCATAGTGATAACGGATACATTAATCTTGCAGGTAAGAATTCTACTTTAAAATTTGCCTATAAGACAAATGAAATCAATTAAACAAAAGAAAAAAAACCCCCATAAATTATAGAAAATCAAATACTTAACAAGAACAACAACAAAAAAAGTCCATTTTATGAATTATAAGACTGCTAAAGAATGTCCTATGGAAAACTAATTTAAAATAGTCTGACAGTGAAAGTTGCAGTGATATTAAGCAATTAATACTAAATAGTAAATTTTTGATAAGACTTAATAAATAAAATAATAATAATAATAGAATATAAAAAGTAATAGATAATAAATAATATTTAAAAATTATAAAAAAAAGATTTTGTTTCTTATTGCATTTTATAAAATAAGCAAGTTGCTACTGCATAATTTAAATTAGAAAATTGACTTTATTACAAGAGAAACAAGAATACATTTAAATATAAAACGTATGCCTAGTGTTATTAACCCTACAAGGCACCCAGTTCCATATGTGGAATTAGATACTTTAATCGACTTTAATCGTTCCTATAGCTATAAAACTATTAGTAGCGACATCTCTTGACATCTTGATAGAAGCTACTGACATTTAGCAATGTAGTAATACGAATCTTTACCTAAAGATGTCGTTCGTGTTTTTGTTACAGTGCACTCAGTGTGAAATTTAATGAAAGTGATACATTAGTCGTTTGTCTGAATTCAAAAATAAAAAAAGAATAGTTATTGAGCAGTTTTGACTTGCAAAAAAATACTGTGTGTTATAACGAAGTGTATATTTTGCAGAGGTCAGGTAAGTTGTTTTTCTTATATTACAATAGTAAACGCATTAGTAAATCATATTTTTATGTATGTTCCACATACGGTACGTTGAGCTAAAAAGTTGATTTTTCCATAAAATATGGTTTTATTTAAGTTTTCCCTACCTTCTGATCTCTAATTACAACCTATATATTTTTGTTGCACACTAAAAAAAAAAAAAAAAAAAAAATTGAACCTTGTAGGGTTAAGAGAATTATGAGATACAAATAATTTTCATTGCTATTCAAGTGATTTAAAATAAAAATATATATTTAATCTTTAAACCTTGCACTCAGTTTGTAGTGTTCGTGTTTGTGTTCACGATCACTAATCTCCAATTGTAGAAGCAAATTTCTCACCGTACGAAGTTTCTCTAATGTAGTTCCATAACATTTAGCATGATCAAAGAGTAATTTCTGTGTTGTCCTTATCCTAAAAAAAAAAAAAAAAAAAAAAAAAAAACATATATATATATATATATATATATAAATTACATGTAAATTAATATAATTTGTATAGTATAAATTATTACACACACATATTTAGATTTAATTTATCAATAGTTAATAATATTGTAAACTAGTATGTTGTGGCCATCACAAACTGTGTTCAGTTTCAGTATTTTCTTATACAAATTCACACAGCACAAATTATTTATTAAAATTTTTTTTCATGATGAACGTAGACAATTTTTATTTCAAAGAAGTATAACACTAAATATTGAAAGAAAATCAATTCTGTGATGACATTTGAGAAAATTGCTCTTTCAGTTTTATTTTTAATGAGAACAATAACATTTTTAAAATTATCACAGATCTATTATATTTTAAAGGTATTGATGATTTCTTCTGAAAAATATTCATATTGAAAATGCATACTCTCCATGCAGGCACTTATTCCTCTAGGGGAACTGCTACTATTACAAATCATTCTTTTTAATTTCACAATGATTACCAAAAACTAAATTCAAACACTGGCGTACAGTCAATAGAAAGAAATTAAAACTTCTTCCCACACCATAAATTTTAAGTCAGCACAACCGGTTTCGAAAGGACGTAGCCTTTCTTCATCAGGTGCAAACACATCCTACTGCCTTGGAGGCAAAAGCAAGACTGAAAGCAGGGCAAAATCCAGAGGGGGAGGAGCAACACAAACAACCAATAGGAAGCATCATGTAGGGCAGGACCAATCAGAGAGGAACACACATACACACACACACACACACACACAAAAAAAAAAAAAAGTGAGGGAGGGAAGGAAGGAGTAATCAATTAAATTTATTTTATTTATTTATTTTATTTATTTATTTTATTTATTTAATTCATATTATACTAATAAGTAAATTTAATAAAATTTATTAATTAATTAATTTTTTTTAACTAGAATTATTTTATTATAAATAATATTATGTTATAAACATAATGGAGGAAATTATTTAATTGAATTAAACAAATTTTTCCAGTCTGTTTTTCCAATTTTTCAATTGCTGTCTACAGCCTGGAAAAATTTGTTTAATTAAATTAAATAATTTCCTTCATTATGTTTAAAACATAATATTATTTATAATAAAATAATTCTAGTTAAAAAAAAATTAATTAATGAATTTTATTAAATTTACTTATTAGTATAATATTAATTAAATAAATAAAATAAAAATAAAATAAATAAATTTAATTTATTACTCCTTCCTTCCCTCCCTCACTTTTCTTTTTTTTGTGTGTGTGTGGTGTGTGTGTACGTGTGTTCCTCTCTGATTGGTCCTGCCCTACATGATGCTTCCTATTGGTTGTTTGTGTTGCTCCTCCCCCTCTGGATTTTACCCTGCTTTCAGTCTTGCTTTTGCCTCCAAGGCAGTAGGACATGTTTGCACCTGATGAAGAAAGGCTACGTCCTTTCGAAACCAGTTGTGCTGACTTAAAATTTATGGTGTGTGAAGAAGTTTTAATTTCTTTCTATTCACAATGATTAGTTAAAATTATTTCCATTATGAACCTTTATATAAAATTTTATCCTATATTGTCATATTAAAAATATAAAAAAAAATATATATATATAATAACAAAATAAAATGCAGAGATGCCAACTTCTAATAACAAAAAAGCAGGAGATTTTTTAACAGAAATCAGGAGACTTTTCACAACAAGAAAGTTTGTAAGAAAAATGAGTAAAATGATGCAAATTTAATTTTAAGTAAAGCTTTATAAGCTTATGAGGTATTTACAAAGCATCAGTATTAAATTAATAATATGTTTCTTGCAGTAAAACAAACTATCAAAATAATAATAATAATAATAATATATAATAATAATAATAAACTTATTATTTATTATAGGCAACGGAATTGTACATCTAATTTGCAATTTTTAAATTTATATCAATATGATATATCTCCTTTGCAAAAAAAAATGCATTTTTAACGGACAGTTTTATTTAAATCAAATGCAAATGTTTGAAACTTCTTTTTTAATTAAATTGATTGCATTTTCATTTAGACTTCTTACTTATACCTTTACACTTTGCTACCAATGTAATTTAAAGAGTGTACATACTTACATATGATATAATTTAAAGGGTTCTCCAAATTTACATAGCTTCTACTTCTTTCCTTTTTATGTTTTACTAAATAATATATATATATATTCTCTTTTTAATCTTCCTTTTCTACTCAAAATGCAAAAGTAATATAAAACGAATTTCATGCTTCGGAACTAGTGGTCGATTTGAAAATAAATTTGGTCTACTAAATTATTATAAAGAAGTGAAGTTTGTGACAGATATTTGAGATAGTATTTTAATTACTGACTCATACTTAAAACTTCTTTCAATATTTTTATGATTACATTTCTTTGATGGTCAAAATATAGAGTTTTGCATAAATATAAAATTTCTCTCCTTTTAGATGATAAATTACTTGATAATTTTAATCTGCTTACTGTGATATTAAAAGCTTAATCTGAGAGCAAACAAAATAATGAATATATATAGAATATAAGGAGAGGATATATACAAGATATATTTAAGGATATATATGAAGAAATATCTAAGAAAGATTATATACAAGCGATATTCATCACATCAAGATTGAGAAATTTGTATAATCAAAGTTTAATCGTAATCGATTTTTCATGTAATCGTAATTTGACAGTAAAAAAAAAAATCGTAATCTGAATGTAATTGTATTCTAGAGTCTAATCAAAACGTAATCAAAACTGTAATCGTAATCTGAATGTAATCGTATTCTAGAGTCTAACCAAAACGTAATCAAAACTGTAATCATAATCTGAATGTAATCGTATTCTAGAGTCTAATCAAAATGTAATCAAAACTGTAATCATAATCTAAACGTATTCGTAATCGACATTTGAAGATTAAAAATAATCGTAATTGTAATCGATTAAGGACTTCTGTAATCGACTACAAGTCTGGTTTAGAGCAGGATTATACCATTTTTGTGGCGACTGTATCTTTAGAACTACTGCTCAGAATTGTATGTAAATTTATATGTAGATTCACCTTGATCTAAATTAGTGCATATCAACTTTTGATGTCAACCGCTCAACAGGTGACGCTGCTATGTAGCGATTTCTGCAATTTAAGGGGAGGCTATATCTCAGGTTCTTTTGTGAATAATCAAATAAAACTTGATATATAAGAAGGTCATTATCAGACATTATGCGGATTCAAGTTTCATGCTTACAGGCCAATAGATGTTACTGCTATACTGGAAATTTCCTCGATAACGGGAAGGCTATATCTTAACTTGTATGGCATATAAATGCAATGCGAGACAACCATTATAAAAATGCATTTTTTAAGATGTTATTTATAGACAATAAAACTGTCTTTCTTTGGATATTTAGTGTAAATTTTCTCTAAGATGAAAATAATTTGCATTCAACATGTTAGATAATTTTAATGAATAATAGTTTTAATAATTTGTTTGCCTTTATTGAATTTGCATAGAAAAATATAGAAGAAAGTCTTGTGGTGGCCCCAACATACTAGTTTTTTAAATATATTACATAAAGACAATTTTTCATTCATTTCACACATATATATATGTGAAAGATATAAAATATAATGGATAAAAAGAGGTAATAAATAAATAAATATTTTTATATTTTAAATTATTGTGTTTACATTCTACGGTATTCTTTTTAGATGGCAGAAAGAAATAAAAGAAATTTCATATTAGATTATAAATTACTCTAACAGTATAAAAGATATATGAGTCTAAATTACGGTTTGATTATTTTATGTCAGATATAAAGCAATAAATAATTGTAATAATGGCTTCGCGAACTCGCGAGTAAAGAGTCATTAGGGTTCCAGACGATCTGCAAAAAACAGAAGTGCAACAAATGGGAAATAATGGGTAGCTGTTTCTATCAGAGAGGTAGCCAATTAAAATAAAATGGGTTGGGTTTAGAAATACACCAAAAATTAGGGTTTAAAAGATGGAACTCGCCAAAATTTAGTAATCTTTCTTGATTAACTCTTGCCAGTAAAAAGTAGTAACTCTGTGCTGCTGAATTTGAACGTTACATGTGAGGTCGAGCACCGGCAAAGTCTGATCGCTCGCAGGACTGATTTCAAGACCCCAGCAGACTTCATTGCCTTACAAGACTCGGATCCCCAGCCCTGAAATGGATTTTAAATAAAGACGTTTCCAGTTAGCCTGACTTGATTATTCCCTTCTGGTTCCACGATTGCCAACATGAACTACGTAATATGTGACATGACATATATTTATCATACCCATGGAAATTTTGTTAGCTTTGCCACTGAATCAAACAGATATTAAATTTGGAAACAAGACATTTCGGTAGATTTTAACAATGTTACCAAAATCGTAAATTACCATAGTAAAATGTATGCGTTGAATCGTGAAACTGTAGAAATCCTCACAAATTATAATTCAATTAATGGCAACAAGTCGACAGTAGGATTGTGACGATCATGGCAACATTTAGTACAAAAAAAAAAAAAGAGAAAGGAAGAGGCTTGCTGAAAGAAGCAGTCCACTTGAGAAATCCACAGAAGATGATGGGGAGCTGCCTCAAAAGGTCTCCGGACAACGCAACAGAAGCTAAAGTAAGGTGTCTAATTAAATTATAGATTCTTTTCTATTGGATGTTATTAATAGAAGAGCTTTATACTGTATTACACAAATCAGCAGTTCTTTTATCATTTATTTTTTTTAAATTATTTTCCTAGGTGCATCTTTTAAATTAAGTTAGTTCTGTATGTAGAAAGTTCATAAAACAATTTTAAAATCACTAATATACTTACGATTTTCCAAGTTCTAGTGTTCTACAAAAACAGTTAACTGTCATTCTTTTAAAACTTTTTTCAACACAATCCTTCTATAAAATGAAAAAGAAAAAAAAAGTAAATTTATGTGCATAAATACAAAGACAAAAATAGTAAAATAATCAACAAGATTCAGTATGTTGCGTCTATCATATTTTCTTATACAAATTACTTATTAAATTATACTTTATCAAGAAAGGATTATATTTATACATAAATTACCTTATACAATATCCTTTTAAAAACTTAGCAAATATATTTTGGGTACTTCGTACCCATCATCTGTGCCAAGTGAAAACATCTGTTCTTCTGCGGTGGTCACTTTGTGGTGTTCGTGGTCTCACTTCACTTCACTTCTTTTTTCGTTTTCTTGTAAACATTGTTGCCACACTGCCGGAATTGTGACCACCACAGAAGAACAGACGTTTTCACTTGGCACAGAAGATAGGTACGGAGTACCCGAAATATATTTGCTAAGTTTTCAAAAGGATATTGTATAACGTAATTTATTTAATTAAAAGTATTACTTATTAAAATTATTTTTTATAGTGAATGCAGAAAATTTTCATAACAGAAGAGTATAATATTAATGTCAAAATAATGTCAATTTTGTGCTTTATAAGCATCTGAGTTTTTTTTTTTTTTTTTTGTAAAAAAAAAAAAAAAAAATTCAATAACTTTGTTTTAAATTATTATAGATCCAGTACAGTAGTGGCACCAGAAATTCCCCGACAGGGGAGCACTACATCAAGAGAGTTTATTATATGAGTATTTATCAAAAACTGCAATACTGTTAATAACATTACTGTTAATATTTGTACCATTTAATTTGTTAGTACTCCTCGTGGTTTTGTAGATCATCGTGCCACAGACAGACATTTTCTAAAAATATGGTGGTCAAAACGTGTTCTGGACCTCTCAAAACATGTATATTCATGGAAAACTGGAAGCTGGAAATTTTTACGAATCCAATATTTTTTCCTATTGAATATAGAATGGAAAAACTGGAATGCTTCAAATTTGTAAAAGGAAAGAAAAATGCTGGTAAAAGTAAAAAAACTGAAAATTTTGGATTCTCCCCCCCCCCCCCCCCGAGAGATTTTAGGAGTATGCCCTGATGGGGAGTCACAAACTCCCTGATGGGGTGGCTTGGGCCCCCCTGGCCCCCTAGCTGGCACCACCCCTGCATACATTTACAATTCAACCATTTGTTTTAAAAATATTGAGAGAGAGAAGTGATGATACTACATTCCCCCCCCCTCCCCTAATTGACTGTTCTGTTACTATTACAACACACATGGATATTTTTTAACTATGGTCAAATTGTATTCTGGAATTCTCAAAATGTATAAATTCATTGAAAACTGGAAATCGGAAATTTTTACAAATCCAGTCTAGTACTTTCTTTTATTGAATATAAAAGAAAGTAAAAATATAAATATATATTACAGATATTTGGTTGGTTGGCCAAATTAATTTTTACAGAAGCAAGGAACGACTAGGCCAGAATTAAAACCTAGGACATTTTGATAACAACCCAATGCTCTACCAACTGAGCTATAATGGTCAATATGTGGCACAATTCACTCATAAGAAAGTCAAAATTTTTATTTTATTATTATTTTTTGCATCTATTTTACAATACAGACTCAGCACAAGGGATATTTTTTTTTAGTTTATTATGAGCGAATTGTGCATGTCCTTAATGGACAAAACTGGGAAATATGACTAAAGAGTTGCACTGTTAGTGTTAAGTTGTTTAATAATTAACACATTAAATCAATTTAGATCAATAGTAGCTTGTAAAGGTAAAAAGAAGAAAAAAAAATTGGCTTCTTCAAAAGTCAAATGTAGAAACTTTAGCAAACAAATTTAGCCAAATGTAGCTCCAGGTCTAAGGAAGACAGAAACCTTATTTCAATTTTGAACAGAGTTAGCCCGGTTTTCCCAGAATGATCAATAGTATTCCCCCAAATCTTCCCCATAACAATAAAAAAAACTAGTTGGCATAGGTGGACTCTGCTCAGTTCCCCATCATATTTATGTTCTCAGAAATTCCTAGTGCGAGACATATTACTAGTGGATCTGCAGATCAGGAGCCTCAACGTCCTATTTGCATCAGACATTATTCAATAGGTCATTTTTATTTATTCCTTATTATATAATAGTATATATTGATTCGATCGACTTATTACCAAAATCAAATACATTCCTGAGGGGGGCGGCAGCCCCCCTCAACCCCCCGTTGTATCTCTCTTTGTATACCTATTTGTATATGATATAAAGTGTTACGAAATTGTAAATAATTGCATTTATTTTTGTATAAATTCTTTCAAAGAGGTTTAGTAAGTTGATAAAATGCTAATTTTGTGTCTTTATAGTCGTTTTAGCGTTAAAATAGCCAAATTTTCCTTTAAAAACGCATTAAAAAGCTCCTATAAGGGAAGAAATAAATTTGGCACCAAATTTGGCGACTATTTCTGTCCTTGGCAATTTTTTTGGCGATCTTGGCGAGAAAATCCTTATTAGGGATATACCAAATATGGAAGCTCTAATCTCATTGGCTGATGTGATACGAGAATTTTCCAGAACAGTCTGTTTTCGACAGAAAAGTATAAAAGGAGCATTATTTTCGCCAAGGCGGTCAGTCTCAGATCTATATCAGTTTCGTCAAATGCTTGCTCAATGGGCTCATGAATATGTGTACCAAATTGCAAGTCAATAGCGTTATTTTGGGGGCCGCTATTGCGGTACATACAAATTCTTCCCATAGGCCACAGTGGCGGATTTAAGGGGTGTGCTAGGGGGCTGAAGCCCCCCCCAAAACACTGACATTCACTATTGAATATTGCAATTGTAAATTTTTTATTAGTCAAGAATAACACTTTGAAAAATCTTAGCCCCCCCCCAAAAGTGATGTTCTGGATCCGCCACTGATAGGCCATAATGGTAAAAAAAAACTTTGGCGTGTCCCTGTACACGAACTTACAAATGGAATGCACACCGAAAACTATACAGCTAATTTCGTGGGCATCATGAACATGTGTACAAAATTTCAAGTCAATAGCGTGTTTTTTGCGGCCGCTATCGCATGACAGACAGACAGACAGAATCCAAAATCCTTTTGAGTCTCAACAGAGGGCCTCCATTCACATTTCGGCAAAAATTGGAAGTCAATAGCTTGATTTTTGCGGTGGCTATCGTGGTACATACAGATTCTTCCCATAGGCCGTAATCATAAAAAAATCTTTGGCGTGTCCCTGTACACGAACTACAAATGGAATACACACCTAAAACTATACAGCTGATTCCGTTGGGCTCATGAACACGTGTACCAAATTGCAAGTCAATAGCGTGATTTTTGTGGCCGCTATCACGGTACATACAAATTCCTCCCATAGGCCGTAATGATAAGAAAAACTTTGGCGTGTCCCTGTACACAAATTACAAATGGAATACACACCCAAAACTATACAGCAGATTTCGCGGGGCACATGAACACGTGTACCAAATTGCAAGTCAATAGCGTGATTTTTGTGGCCGCTATCGTGGTACACATAAATTTCTCCCATAGGCCGTAATGATAAGAAAAACTTTGGCGTGTCCCTGTATACGAACTACAAATGGAATACATACCAAAAACTATACAGCTGATTTCGTGGGGCTCATGAACATGTGTACCAAATTTCAAGTAAATAGCGCTTTTTTGGCGGCCGCTATCGCGCGACAGACAGACACAGCCCAAAACCGTTTTGAGTCTCAACAGAGGGCCACCACTGACGTTTCGGCAATAATGTTAAAAGAAATCAATTTGACCAAAGCTTCATACAGTGACAGAATGAAATCCCCGCCTAATAGGCTATCCACCGTTCATTTCGATATATTTATCTTATTCTAATCTATTAATTTATTCTATCAGGGTCAATTTCGTTGTTTAGTTTTCATGCTACTATTTCCAATGCAATAATCCTCAAATTCATATTTATATGAAAAATTTACAATTTCGCTATGTTGATAAAATCGTAAATTACGAATAATTTACGAAATTTTCCTATTAGAATATTTGTATTCAATCATGTTCAAACAAATATCGTAAACGTAATTTTGAAGTTGTCTAACGTATTTAGGATCCTCAAAATGGAAGTTTATGCTCAATTTTGCTTTATTCTGACATGTTAAATAAATCGTAAATTCCAAATAACTTACGAATTTTTTAAATTGGAAAAATCATAGTCTATGATATCCATGCCAGTATCCTAAATATTATTTCGAAAGTGGTTTGACATCTTTACGATGAAAATATTCCTCAAGATTGACGTTTATGTGAAATTTTGCTCTTATTCAGCCATATTAAGAAATTCGTAAATTTCCAATAACTTAAGAAATCTTTATATTGGAAAATTCATAGTCATTAATATTCATGCCAGTGTCCTAAATAATGTTTCAAAAGTAGTCTGACATCTTTACGATGAAAATATCTCTCAAAATTGACGTTTATGTGAAAATTTCCCCTATACTGCCATGTTAAGAAATTCGTAAATTTCCAGTAACTTGCGAAATTTTCAAAGTAGCCTATTTATAGTTACTGATGTTCATTCCGGCATCAAAACTAATATTTTAAAAATGGTCTGACATTTTTACAATAAAAAGTTTTCATTTAATGCACGTTTAAGTGATTTTTTGTCCTATTCTCCCATGTTAAGAAAATCGTAGATTTCGAATAACTTACGAAGTTTTTAAAATCGAATGTTGCAAATGAATAGGGTTCTTGCCAGTGTCGAAAGTAATATTTTAAAACTGATCTGACCTCTCTGCGACAATTTGTTCTTGAGATATCGTGTACACAGACTAACAAACTAACGGACTGACCCACTAACACACTAACAGACACCCTACAGACAGACACCATAGAAATTTTGTCATTTTTGGATTCCTCACACCTGAAAACGTGTAGAAAAGTCAAAAAACCGAGGTCGAAATTTTTCACGATTACCTAAGTTCCCCATACCTATAGTATGATGGGGAACTAAAAACTGTTGATTGTTCCTGAACAAATTATATTCAAGCTCTGAGGTACTGATGCACCGAAGAGCAGTTTTGGCCAAATACCGAATATTCGGTCAACCGAATACTAACTATTCAGCTGCCTGATTTATATTTAGGTATCAATGACTTAATGTTTTGTGAACTTTTTCATTGATACCATTTACATTAAGTAATATTTTATTTTTTTAATTGTGAAAAAAAATATTATAAAAAATAACTATTCAGAAACACTGGTTTATATAAATGTAGAAAAATATTAGGAAATATTACTATACATAAGTAGAGGTCAGGTGTAATGCTGAATTCACAGTCAAAGAAAATTATTAACTGTTAGGTTTCTTATTAAACACATAAAATTTCTTAAGTAACAATATCTTGTTGCACCCACTCCAAAAATAAACAATAATAATAATAACACAACCCAGAAATGCAACATTTGAGAAAAGTCAACTTAAAAGTAACAACGTATTGGCTAACCTATATTAAAACTGATGCAAATTGCAAATGCCTCTCACTCTCATGTGGATAAATTGTGGGATAGAGATGTGATGCTTTTTGTGCATGTAAGGGCACTTCATATACATTTTTCAATAACCAACTCAAAATTGCTATTTTATGACTTGTGTCATTTTTCTTGCCAGATTTGTATGTGATCGTTGTTTGATGTCTTGAAGTTTCCTAGATGGCAACATCATGGGAATTATGTACGCTCTTCCTTAACTTTAGAAACATACAGATACATCATTAAATTGTTATTGATAAAGACAACTTTTGTTAGATATTATTAATTGTTATGATAAATGTAAGTAATAATTACAATTTTTTTTACTGTTACTTGAAACTGGTGAAAGGACAGTTTGTACAATGAAATCAATGTATTTAAAAGACTGCGAGCAAAAAAATTACATATATTTTTTAAATAATTGATTATACCCTAACACACGTGTCCACAGAACATCCTGAGGAGGTCCACAGGATTTCACTTTTATCCACAGGATATCCTGAGGATGCCTTTCGGAGAAAATGTGTTGTTAGGGAAAAGGAAAAATTCTGAAAAAATTAGAATAAATAAAGGAGTGTTTAGTCACTATAAGTTGACCTGTATTTCAGGAAAATAATTATATTAACCATAGAAATAAGGTACTTGTTATTAGTAACGGAAGGACAATAAATTCAAAAGGATGAAACTTGATAAATTTCAATTTATAATCATTTATTTAGCTAGTAAGGCATTCTGAAATTACCGTTTGTTTTTCTGTTTACAATAACTACTTAGTCAGGCATTTGCATCACGATACATTATTATTTTTTTAATAAAGAGTTTAAGTAATAAATAAGTTGAGACTGTTGACACATTTTTAAATTTTAAACAGGTTTAATTATAACTAGACAGACAAATATTTTAAAAGTGAACAAACACTACATAACATTTACAAATTATTAATTATTTTACTTATCTGTAAAGCAATTTTTGAATCATACGAAAAAAAACATTGAATTTTTGTATGTTTAACTAGCAGAATAGTAGCCAAATAATTTGATATTCAGCCAAACCGAATATTTGGATAGCCTATAGTGTTAGATTTGGCTAAACTGAATATTCAGTAGTATGACCAAACAGGCCAAATACCAAATAGATACCGAATATTCGGTGCATCCTTACTCTACAATGCATATAACTCTGTTTTCATGACTTTTCTGTTTAATAAGTTGTTAGAGTTTCAAGAATAAGTCAAATTTGCATTTATTGACTAGAACGTGCCTGTTTAATTACAATCCACTTTTCCTTACACAAGAAAGTCGTTGTGTTTGTGACTATATATTTATACTAGCAGACCCTCTGGCACTGCCTGCACCATTTACCAATTCAATTTGGATTTTTAAAAGAAGAAACAAAACCCTCCATTTTATAAAAATTTACACTTTTAATGAAATATCTTGCTAAAGCACCCGAATTTAGAATTCCCAAAAATTAAAATTATTTCAAGTAAAAGTACAAATTTAAATTTTCAGAAAGTTTGTACTTTCAGATTGTTAAAGAAAAAGAAGAAAAAAAAAATCAATTAAAGTTTTTGATTTTGCACGTTAGAAAAACTCAATAACTTACTTTTAATTAAAGAATTTTAAAATTTTCTTTTTTATCTGTACAGAATATAAAATAAGTAAAAAGTACACAAGGAAAAAAATATAAATTTGTTTTGAATCATTACTACTTTCTTCTGTATTAAATAGAAGAAGTATTGGATTCATAAAAATTTTCAACGTTCAGTTTTTGGTGGATTTATGCATTTTGAGGGAAACACAATTTGGTCATTTTTAGAAAATGTCTGTCTGACAAAAAATTTGTGTAGCAGCTCTAGCCCAAGAACTAATGCACAGAATTTTATATAAATTTATATATATTTGCACCTTAACAAAAAAAAAAAAAAAAAAAAGCACATTCATTTTTGGTACAAATCACTCAACACATGGTGCTGCTATACTATGATTTCTCCCATTTAAAGGAACACTACCTCAGCTTCTATTGTGTATAATTAAAAAAAAACTAAGTATGTCACAGGGCCATTATGAAACATGCTTGTTTAATTTCAGTGCATATCGGCCAATAATAAGTGATGCTGCTATGCTACAATTTTCCAGTGAATAGGCAAGTTATATCTCAGATTCATTTGCATATAATTGCACAAAACTTGGTATGCAAGAGGGTCATTTTTGTAAAACATTATGTTGATTCAATTTTGGTGCATAGTGGCCGATAGATGGCAATACTATGCTGCAATTTACTCTGTGAATAGGAAGGCAAAATCTCATAACATTCAATTGCACTTAACTTGATATGAAAGATGAGAATGAAAGTTGGCTTAATTTGGATATACAGTAGAGAGCCAGAAATCCACCGACCTAAAATCTGCACAGCTTGTCAGGTACAAACAATGAAATTCACTACTAATAAGTTACAAAACTGAGGGATTCCATACCAACTCACCTAATGAGGGTTGCATGACCGACTCGGATTTTCTTTAAATTTGGTACACAGATTGATGATATAGAGGCATGAAAAAGTCCAAATTTTTAACTACTTGCTCCACTTATTTACAGATATACAGGTCCTCAAAGTTTGTCCGCTCCCTCAAAATACCAAAAAATTGATGTTATTTAATTTTTTTTTCTTAAAAATTGTATTCATGCAGTATGAAAGTGTTAGGTATCTATGGAAACTAGTTATTCCAGGCATTCAGAAAAAAAAATACTACAATGTTTATAATGAAAATCATTACGGTACAGTACTCTTAGAAGTTGCAACCACAAAAATTTTATTTTCCCGATTTTGCTAAAATTGAGACATCAATTCCAAAAAAAGGAAAATAAAACCAAAGGTTTACTCACTTTCTGGTAGAGTACAGGTGTTCACCATAAATTACTACACAATAAAATACTTGGGTTTCTCACTCCTTCTTGGAAATATTTAAGCTTAAAGACAAACCATCTGGCAAAAACATGCAATTTCGGCCATCTTGGCAACCATTTTTCTCATAAAGGGGGAGCACTAGAAACTTTTTTATTTTTTTTAAATAAGCTACTGATGTGTTAGCTATTCATGGGAAAAGAGTATACTTTTGGTTATTTTTTGCACAAAGAGATATCCTGCTGATAGTATATGCATGTTTTTCTCTAATACCATATGCTTGTGTTCCCCCTCTCATAGACTTAACATTAATAAAAAGGAAAAATAATAATGCATGTATTAATAGCTGCACTATCTATACAAGAATACAAGAAATTTAATATATTAAATTATTTAATAATAATTTAAAAAATAATTTCTACATTTTATAGCAAAATTAGATATTTGATGAAAACAAGAAATAGAATTTTTCCAAAAATTAACGTTGTCCATTCGTAATTATAAAGTACTAAATAATTTCTTGAAAAATCAATCAAAATAAAAGAGCTATAAATATTTATTTCATAAGCAAATGTATTTGAAATACAGCAGTATATCAAAAATTGATGTGTACAGAATTTTATTCAACTGCAAGCAACAATTTTATTCAACTCCTGTACTGTTTTCACAGCATCATTTGATATTAAAAACATGCATCAGGTGGCTGCTGCTGCTGATGGCATTAGTATAATATCTAACAGATGCTTGTATGAAATCCAGCATGTATCTGGTTTCTCTGGCCAGTAGAAATTTTGGCAGGGGCCATGAGGATGCATAAAAGTGTATTTGAACATCACCTTTTTCAAAACAGTTTTCTAAGATAACTCCTAACCACCATTTCTTATCATACATGCAAGCAACATAAAAACCTTTAGAAATGTTATTAAGACTAAATTTTTGACATGTTGCTTACCTACTGCAGATACTTCAATCTGATTCAATATGTTTGTAGATACAACGGAAACTAAAAGCACAGATTTACTAATAGGAATAAATTTATGATAATCCCTGATACCTTCAATTCTTACAGCGAAAGTTAGTCTTTCAGAATGCAATGCTCTTGTTTCTGCTACATATTCTTCAAATGCAAAGAAAAACTTAATATTTTAAAAATTACCTGTGCAATAATGAAACAAATCATGTGGAGAAATTATCTTATTCTTGTAAGGACGTTGCAAGCTGGTTCTGTAAGCAGACCTTTTATTTGTGCCTCCAGTGGCATCACAGGGGCTTTTGCCATGGGAGGTGGCAAAAAAATGTCACTCAGCATTTAGTTTGAAATCATCTTTATGTTGGCATAAATTTAAAAAGTTTTCTTGTTTTTGTACTGCGCTGAGCTACCACCACTGAAATAAATTATTTTCTATATGTCTGGATATTGTGATGTTAAATATGGAATTACAGGCCTTTGAAAAGAAACTACTGCATCCGTATCATGTGTCAAACAGTCACTGATAATACGCATAGAAAAAACATTTAGGTTATCATTTGGCCAAACATATGCTAAAAAAGGATGGAGTATAGCTTGCATGTTTTCCCAGTGATATCCCTGTACTGCATCCTGTACAATAAAAGTAAAATTTTCAGAAAAATCAAGTAATAAAATGCACTCATCTGGTTTTAGTTCTGCTTTTCTTGTTTTTAAATACTCTGATTGAGATTTTGCAATGTAATGGTGTTTTGCCAAGGACTTCATTTTCAATAAAAGTTCCGATTTGAAATCAGGTGCGGACAAAGTAATTTAATGAGTGTTGAATGGACTGTAGTTATCCACTGTCGAAATGTCACTTCAGATTCTTCAACAAAATCATCCATTAATATGTCTAAAAATTCTTCAAATACGGTTTGGAGTGGACACTGTGAACAAAATCCTAACATACATGCTTCATTGTTAATGTCACACACATAATGAGACAAAAAAAAAAAAAAATCACTGATAGATGGTTTAATAGATTGTTTTAGAGATGCCATCATTAGCCTGTCATTTTGGTGAATCATACAGACATAGACTGAATGAGTTCCTGTACTACCAGCTAACACACACCACTTCGGTCACAAATCAGCAAATTTAGATAATCCAATCTTGTGATTGGGATATTCCTGTTTAAAAAGTGTGTATACTTCTTTGAGATTACATAAAATGAGGTATTTCTGTTTTGTAAATATTCTATTTCTTCACTAAATACTAACTTGAATTTTTTAAAATTAAAAAGTTTCCCACATCTTTCTTTAAGATATCACAAAAATAGAGTACACATTAATTTTTGTTTTAATACCAGACAGAATATAATAAAATCAGAATGTTGCTCCATTATTCAATGCTTCATTCACCTAATAACACTATATCTAAAAGTAACTAAGAAACATTCAGAGGGTAAATAAAGTCTGATACATGTATTAAACAATATTTATATAATATTCAATAAGTTTTGTTTTTTTTACATCTTTTTTTATTAATGTTAAGTCTGTGAGAAGGGAAGAACAAGCATATGGTATTAGAGAAAAACATGCATATGCTATCAGCAAAATATCTCTTTATGCAAATAACAACCAAAAGTAAACTCTTTTCCCGTTAATAGCTAACACATCAGTAGCTTATTTAAAAAAAATAAAAAAGTTTCTAGTGCTCCCCCTTTATGAGAAAAATGGCTGCCAAGATGGCCGAAATTGCATGTTTTTGCCCTATGGTTAGTCTTTAAGCTTAAATATTTCCAAGAAGGAGTAAGAAACCCAAGTATTTTATTGTGTAGTAATTTATGGTGAACACCTGTACTCTACCAGAAAGTGAGTAAACCTTTGGTTTTATATTCCTTTTTTTTGGAATTGATGTCTCAATTTTAGCAAAATCGGGAAAATAAAATTTTTGTGGTTGCAACTTCTAAGAGTACTGTACCGTAATGATTTTCATTATAAACATTGTAGTATTTTTTTCTGAATGCCTGGAATAACTAGTTTCCATAGATACCTAACACTTTCATACTGCATGAATACAATTTTTAAGAAAAAAAAATTAAATAGCATCGATTTTTCGGTATTTTAAGGGAGCGGACAAACTTTGAGGACCTGTATATCTGTAAATAAGTGGAGCAAGTAGTTAAAAATTTGGACTTTTTCATGCCTCTATATCATCAATCTGTGTACCTAATTTAAAGAAAATCCGAGTCGGTCATGCAACCAACTTTTATTTTTTTAGGTGAGTTGGTATGGAATCACTCAACTACAAATCATAATTTTTGAAAAAGATCTTGAATGCAGATTTCATGATTACAAAAAAGAAAAACATAATATTAATAATTATGAAAGACTGCAAGATCCAAGTTAAATGAATTTGGTATAACTTCAGTATAACCCCACAGCTGAATTTTGCGATTTTTCTTTGGCGCCGTTTTGAACGATAATGATGTCGTTCTGGACTGTTTGCGATATAATATGGCAGACTATATGTTGTTTATTTTGGATTTATGATTTTTAGATTTAGGTATGATTTAGCCATAATTGCCAACAAAAAAATCGCCAAATATCGTTGTGGGGTTATACTGAAGTTGTTCCATGAAATTATTGACAATATATTAAATTCATCAAAAGAAAATAATGATTATTATAATGATGATATAAAACAGGTAAACAATAACAAACTAATTTTTTTAAATGCTATCTGATGAAGGCATAATTGTAAGGAAGAACTCGGTAAAATTCTTAGAAAAATAAATTTGTGTTACTACTATTTACAATGAATAAATCATGCAGGTTCAAGTGCAATTTGAAAGAAACTACATGTGAACAGATTTTATCAAAATTTGGGAAATAATTTTTTTCATTTTTATTTACTGTTTTCATTATGTATATTTTTTAATGTTCATTATTATTATTCACTAGTATGGATTTAGTTTAAATAATACTCTGCTTTTATTATTAAAAGTGAAAAAAAAAAATGTATGGACCCCAAAATCCACCAAATCCTAAAATCTGCACAACCTCTGGTCCCGAGCTGTGTGGATTTTTGACACTCTACTGTATATCAAACAACAGGATGCACAGCTATTCCTCACCTTATGTGATTCTCTACATGGCTACATCTCAAAATCTGTTGATTAATTTGCACCTAACTCCATATCTAGAATCTTTATTATGAGAATCTATGATTAAGTTTCTTCTGTGCATGTTAAACAGCATGTGGCATTGTCATATAGTGATACAGAAGAAGGTTTTGTGATGGCCATAACATACTAGTTTGAAGCTTTTAATTTCTTTTGCTTCTTTCTTTTCTTATGAATGTCTCAAAACAACTACATTCTAAATAAAATTTAATGTAACTTAAAACTAAATAGCATTAAATAATTAAACAAATGAGCTAATACCCCTGTACTTTTTTTTTTCTTTTATATTAAAAAAAAGAAAGTATTGGATTTGTAAAAATTTTCAACTTCTTAAAATTTGTAAATCAATTGAAAACCAGAGGTCCAGAAACTGATTTGATAAATTTATAAAAATGTGTGTCTGTGTGTGTAACAAAAATTCTGTTTGACTGTATCTCCAAAATGCACAGAGTTACATATAAATTTATATATAGTTGCACTGTGACATAAATCAAAGCATATCAACTTTTGGTGCAAATTGCTCAACAGGCGGCGCTGTTGTACTGCGATTTCTGCAATTTAAAGGAAGGCTATATCTCAGGAACTGCTATACAAAATTTCATATAAATTTATATGTGCATGCACCTTGGCATATATTAGTGCCTATCAACTTTTGGTGCAAATCACTCAACAAATGGTACTGCTATATAGTGCTTTCTGCAATTTTAGGGAAGGGTTCTCAGGTTCTATTGTGTATAATTACACGAAACTTTAAGTTAGAAAGGTATTATGAGAAATTATACTGATTCAGTTTGGGTGCATATTAGCCAATAGGTGGCACTGCTATACTGGAATCCCCCCCCCCCAAAAAAAGGGAAGGCTACGTCTCAGATTCTACTGTGTATAATTGCACAAAACTTGGTATGTGAGAAAGCCAGCCATTATGAAACACTATGGTGATTTATTTTGAGTGTATCGATCAACAGGTGGTACTACTGCACTGCAATTTATCCCATGAATAGGCTAAATCTCAACTTCTATGACATAAGTGCACGAAACTTGATATGTAAGACAACCATTATGAAAACGAATCAAACCTTATATAGTTATATATCAGCCGACAGGTGGAGCTGCTACACTGGTTCTCATAAAGGACACCCGTTTTTCTACATTAACTAAACACTGAACACTATTATTTAAACAAATATATTTTTTATTAATTTGAATTTTATTAATAGACAACATTTAAAAAGTTTCATAATTTTTCTATCTTAAAAAACTTTAAATACAGTAAAAAAAATGATTTTTCAAGTGTTCACAATTATAAGGACAGTTCGAATCTTAGTAATTTTTTTTCAGTGTATTCTTTAATTTAATATTTTATGGGGTCTCTTTTTTAGGGCGAAACAATCAGGCATTCTCTCTGGTATACATATATATATATATATGTAATATTCAGTTTCAATACCATTTCATACAGCATAGATGATATTCTGAATACATTTAAACTATTTAAAATTGCTTTCCACTTGCATACACTTTTCTAATACGATAAGTTAAGGTTTTTTGAACTTTTAGGCCACGGGAAAGGCAATAATATGGAAGTTTCTTTCTTCAAACTATTTTCTATTACTCTAGAAATAGAGCAAAAATGTAAGTCTTATTGAAAAAAAATTATTACCCCCTCTCTAAAATCTAACAAAAATCTGAGAATTCCATGTTTAAAATTTGCGGATATTCTCTTGATGTTCATAATAATAGAAAAAATTACTAAATTCATTCTGCCTTCAGTAAAAACAGCTCCCTAGAGTACCATAGATCCACCTTTAAAATGCCCGATTCATATCTGCCTTTAAAAAATTTACTCTGTCTTTCACTATCTTCAGATTGTGCAGTAACTGTTAAAACCATTTGGTTAATCAAGAATAAAATGTTTTTCATGCGAAAATGCAACATTTTATCATTTTATATTGTCTTTATTCAACTTTAACACAGACGTTTTTCCTCCATTAAATGCTTATTGATTATTATAGGTTTTTTATCCATTTTAACATATTATTATTTTAAACATGCATAAATGTAGACCCCAGCCTTTCATTTAAAATTACAAGCAAATTCAGCAGCAGTCATTTTGAGTAAGAGGAAATTTGAACAGTAAGAGGAATTATGAGTCTTCGATCTCTGTAAAACAACTCTGATTTTGCATCAATTTCTCTTCTATAAACCAGCAGTTCAACGTTTGATCACATTTCCTTCAGCAATTTTAGATCTTCAAATTTCATTAGAAATATGACAGATAGTAATTATCCCTCCACTTAAACACATTTATCATACTTCACTACATGAACGTTCTTTTTTTTTCTGAGAAATTATAAGTAATATCCGTCCAAGAAAAATTGAAGGCTTATATATGAATTAATCTAGCCCAGTAGTTAAGAAATTCGCATGCCAACTGTTATTTATCTGCTAGTAAGTTAAATAAAACGAAAAAATTTTGATTGTCTCTATAATTATGAATATTTAAAAATGTGGAGAAAAAAGTATTTTGCACTATTTTTTATTAATTTTGTTTCATATTAAAAAAAAATCATAACAGTTTTGGTTTTTAGAATACTAGATATATTAAGTGCACTTAGTATAATTTTGTTCACAATTACTTCTACATTAGTTATTTCAAAACATAAAATGTCCTTATAAATATAAGAAGGAGTGTATTATGATTTTTCACATGGCTACATCTCAGCGTTTGTTGATTAAAATTCCACTGAACTCCGTATCTAAAATATTTATTGTGAGAAATTATAGTTAAACTTTTGTACAATTTAAACAGTAAGTGGTGCTGTTATACAGAATGATATAGAAGAAAGTTTTGGGATGGCCACAATATATTAGTTTTCCTATGAAAATAACTCTTCAGTATTAGTTTTATAATAATATGTATATACATTGAATAGTATGTTTCAATATTTTAATACTGTTGAAGATCTTTATAACGCCAATCAATATATAATGCAATGATCTATAAAAGACACTACTCATCGCAGTGGCAGATTTAAGGGGGGTGCTAGGGGGCTGAAGCCCCCCCCCCCCCAAAACACTGACATTCACAATTGAATATTGCAATTGTAAATTTTTTATTGGTCTAGGATAACACTTTGAAAAATCTTAGCCCCCCCCCAAAAGTTAAGTTCTGGATCCGCCACTGACTCATCGAATGTCAACATTAAAAATTTTCTTTTGAGAAACTTATTTATGTGACATGTACTATGTAGTGTAGATATATTCACACACAACTAAAATAAATGTTTGAAACATTCTTCCATCTTTATATTCCTAATTCATAGTTTTTAATTAATAAAGAAAGAATACAGTAAGTTATTACAATGCACATCAAAAACTGTTATAATCACATGCATTAAACTAAATAAAAATAAAGGCATGTTGGAATTAAATATCAGATGAGAAACTTGAAATTCTTAATACATGTATGATTAAGAAAGAATTTTCTCTTTTTTAAATCTACAGGAGAACAGCCATTGTAGAACAAATTCAGATGTGAAGGAGAGAAGAGGGAGGAGGAGGAGGAGGAGGAGTAAAGGTGGAAATTAAGAAATTTGGTTGGTGGCCACTGGCCTTCATTTTTTTAGTGGCCACTTTTAAAAAGTTAGTGGCCACTAGTTAGTGGCCACTGGCCACTCGCTGATAAAAGTAAAAGTAAAAAAAATTTTCTTTTCTTTAATTTTTTCAATGTTCAGTCTCGACAAATCATTAAGAAAATAATTAAGGTAGTCAACTTTTTGAAACTCATCCACAATAATACATTGCTGATAAATTTTAATAAATGAAATAGGAATAGATTTACATAATTTATACTATGAATGTAAGAAAATACTATTCAATACAAAACTCATATGTTTAAAATGCTCTTTTGGTTATAATATTTTATAGCAGAAAAATTCTGATTATATTGCCCCTTCACTATCCTGAATGGTGTCGATTTTCTACTTTTTCAAAAAAAAAAAAAAAAAAACATCTTTGATTCATGAAAATATATTAGTATATGTAAATAAAAAAAATATTTTTTTAATAATACTTTATTTTGCAAGTTTCTTTTTCAGTTTTTTTTTTTTTTTTTTTCATGTTACAAATGAATTATAATTTTTTTTTTTTTAATAATAATGAATTTTTAATAATTTGCAATTATAATCCCCCTCTCTAACTGAATTTAGAGATTGTGGCTGGCCAGGGTCCAACTATATACCAAGTTTGGTTGAATTTCATTCATTGGTTCGTGAGACACGGTGAAAACACTAAACCACAAACACACACACACACAGACATTTTTTAAAAACTATCAATTCGTGTTCAGGACACCCCAAAACGTGTAGATCCGTCAAAAAACGGAGGTCGAAAATTTTCGCGAATCCAATACTTTCTCTATATTACATATAGAAGAAAGTAAAAAATAGTTCATATGCAATAACAAATATTAAATAATATGTAGTAAATAAATAAAATATTCAATAAATTATGCATTCTTCTGATTAAGAACTAAAAATATACATACATATATACATTTTTTTTTTGTTTTTTTTTTAATAATAACAGAAAACGCACTTACCTTTTTCCGAAAAAAGATATTTTTACAGAATTATCTGTAGCTCCACGTTTACTACCACTACGGTTGCTTTGTGATTCAGGATTTTCTTTAAATCTCTTCATATTAAAGCAATAAATCCAAAATTTATATTACTATATAAAGCTTGTTTTAAAGATTGAAATTTCGAGAAACCACGCGTATGACTGAATGCGATACGGCCGTTGCGAATGGATAGAAATGCCAAGTTTGAAAAGAAAGTGGTATAAAATAACAAAGAAAATGCGTCGAATGACGTTTTAAATTTTTCTGCGAACGTAATACAATCGGAGTTTCAGCCGATTGATTATCTCACGAGCTTCCTTTTCGTCTCTGTCTCCCGAAAGTCGGCCGAAACTCTCATTTTGACATTTTTTTTTAATCAAAATCTAATACTTTTATAAAAAAATGGAAAAAAGCTATACGTTTTTTTTAGTATATGAATAAGACTACCTGCCAATTTCCAGTGTAAAACAGTTTGGCGAGATTTTGGCTTAAAGGCCAATTTACTGTTAAAATTGACTTCCGAAAATGTCTGTAAGTGCAAGTGGCGATGTTAGATTTGAGAAAGCCTGAATTCGAGGCGCACGGCGCGCTTACTGCGAAAACGCCGCCGCGCGATCCAAGTTTGCATTGGAATGGGGTATTCTATAAAGAATGGGTAGAAGAATTTTAAGTGTTTACTATTAAAATTGACTTCCGAAATATGTTTGCAAGTGGCGAGGATAGATTTTAGAACAGCCTGAATTCTTTGCGCGGCGCGTTTACCGCGAAAAAGCCGCCGCGCGATCCAAGTTTGCCGTGGAATGGGGTATATTTTATAAAGAATGGGTAGAAGAGAAGTGGCCACTGCAGTGGCGACCAAAGGCAATTTCTTTAGTCGCCACTTTTAAAAATCTAGTCGCCATGTGGCGAGTGGCGACCGCTAATTTCCAGCTTTAAGGAGGAGAGAGAAAAAAATGAAAAAAAAAAAAATAATAATAATAATTAATATATAAAACATTTTAAATTTATTAAAACAAGAAAACTAAATTTCATAATCCTAAAAAATCGACAAAACTGTAGGGAACAGCTTTACTATAAGGCACCCATTGCTTATTGCCGTTGCCGATGTTTTGATCACGTGGTATGATGGTGTTTTGATTCGGTTTGTGAGTCGGTACTGCGAATCGGTTCACAACGTCGTGAATCGAATCAAAATCTCATGAAACAATACTTTTCATTATTATGAAACATTTTTTTTATGTTTCACTATGTTTTCTGCTGTTTGCTCGCTTCGCGAGCATTAAAACCAAAAAAACATCACTGGACGCCCTTTTTTTTTTAATGTTTCACTATGTTTTCTGCTGTTTGCTCGCTTCGCGAGCAATAAAACCAAAAAAAAAACATCACTGGACGCCCCTAATTCGTGGAACATGAATCAGTAAAAGCATAAAAATTCATAGAGCCTCGGTCATGAAACAATAATTTTCATCATTATGAAACATTTAAAACAAAATTTTATAAAATAAATGATTATTTTACTTACCCAGAAGAAAAAATTTCAAGAATAGTAAATTGTAGCAGGCTGAAGTCTTAACACGATGGAACAAAAAAAAGTAATTTTTGTGAACTGTATTGATAGCAGGCGCAGGCCGCATTTTTCGTTTTTTTAATTGGATATTTCGGTAATATTTTTTCATTATTTTTTATTAATTTATTTTTTTTTATTTCATTAAGATTATGGCTCTTAAAAACAAACATTAATGATAATGTACATGAAATTTAGAAATTTTACATGAGATAATTATAAAAAATATAGGGAATACAGGGATGAGAATGTTTAGCTTTTCAGCTGATTTCAGCTTTTTTGTACATTTAGTTTTTCAAAATAAATAAATAAATAAATAAACACAAAACAATAGAAAGTACGCGGCAATAGATAAATAAATAAAATTATACTCTTATATTTAAATCCTCCCATTTAACATCCCTAATTATTTCTAAAAATTTAACAAACCGGTCAATTTTTTGTTCAACACATGAATGAATAAACATATAGCATGCTAAATAAAATTGAAAATCACTTTGCCGATTGTAAGTCGGCAAAGTACTTTTAACGTGCACTTTCTATTGTGTTTGTGTGACACCCAGTTGACGGGTCAACGAAACTTACACTATGGTTTACTGTTAAATGCGTGTAGTCCTCCCTCCTCAAACTATCGTAGGATCTCCAGCAATCACTATAAATTGTGGTGCCTGGTTCTATCCAATCTTTGATAACATTAACTAAAGTGTCCCGTGTTCTATTGTGAACTGCCACTAGGAACAATTTCCCGGACCCCCTTTCGACCCCCCCGAAAACCCACTGTCCGTCTACAGAATGGCCTCTCCCATATTTACGTTTTCCAAATTTTGATTCATCTACTTCGACAATTTTACCCCCCCCCCCCCCAATTTTATTAGAATTCAATTCGATATGGTTCAGTATTTGTTCATTGATAAATTGGCGCCAGTCCGCTAAAGTTTTACTGCTGAATGCATATTCGTCAATTAGTTCAGTTGTCCTAACCCCCTTAATAATTTCGTAGGTCAAAAAGAAAATTTCTTCCATTGTTAGTTTGTTTGAGCAAAACTAAGACCCAAACCTCATACTTTTTTGCGAACCGCATTTTTTTCTCGCCCCATCCCTACCCACCATATTCCGACAAACCCAGATTAACCCATCTGACACTTTTTTTTTGCGCAATTTCATTTGACCATTGCATCTTGTGCAAGTTAAATTTGCCTTTATCAGCCCCGATTCCCGTAAAAAATCCAAAAAAATATCTCTGTGCTCTCAAATTTTCATTACAAAAACTCTGGTAGGAAATCCAGATTTTCCTACAATTTCCCTATCCCCGGATAGATTTAAAGAAACTTTTCCGCGCAAAATAGTTTGGTATTTCGAAATAACATTACTAATGGGCACATTATTTTGAATTGGTACACTAAGAGCCATAATCAAAATATATAAAAATAAAATAATAAATAATAATGAAGAAATATTACCAAAATATCCCATATGAACGCAGGAGCGGCCGATGCGAAAAACTAAGTCCCGAAGATATAAGGCGCGAAAAACTAAGTTCGAAAGATATTCGATGCGCGTGCGCGAAAACAGAGCTCTGGAGCGCGAAAAAAATGTTTCATGACATTTTGATTCGATTCACAAAGTTGTGAAACGATTCGCAGTACCGGCTCACAAACTGAATCAAAACACCATCATACCACGTGATCAAAACATCGGCAACGGCAATAAGCAATGGGTGCCCTATACTAAATCTTAGCCCCAAGGTGTGCATTATAAATATCCTCTACTGTATATCTATAATTTATAATGAAATCATATTATGTGTGTGTAATTCTCAATTACAGAATATTTGTGTGCTTTCTGCAACAAGCCTTGTTTGTGCAAACCTTTCCTGCAAGACAAAATTGACATATTTTCTAATTTACACATGTACATATAAAGATATCAATATTATTAATAGACTATTGAAGAATTTAGAAATTCTTCATGTCTTGTGTTTAGAATGAGTTTCTATTTTCTACTGAAATTTAGAAATATATTTAATTTGGAACAACTTCAGTATACACCCACAACGATATTTGGCAATTATGGCTAAATCATAAATCTAAAAATCATAAAACATAAATCTAAAATAAACAACATATAGGCTGCCATATTATATCGCAAACAGTCTAGAACGACATCGTTATCGTTCAAAACGGCGCCAAAGAAAAATCGTCAAATATCGTTATGGGTGTATATCGAAGTTGTACCTTTAATTTTCATGAGCAAAACTTTCTGCAAGTGACAATTTCTTTTCTGCGACAATATCACTCTGTCACCTGAATTCTGCCACATTTTTTTAAAGGATTTCTTTTTTTACTTAAATGCGGAACAGCTTTACTATGAAGGAAAGTGTTGCGTGCTGGCTATAGGTTGTATTCGAACCGAGGATGTCTAGGTAGTAATCCAGAGGATTACTACCTCAGGGGTTAATCCAGAACGAATTTAGTGCCGCTTTGCGGCACTTTCACAAATTCAATTTTCGGCCATGCGGTACCTTCACAAAGTCAATTTTCGCCGATGCGGTACCTTCACAAAATGAATTTTCAGCGATGCGGTACCTTCACAAAATAAATTTTCGGCAAAACGGCACTTTCAAAAAGTCCATTCTTAGTGATTAAAAAAAAAAAAAAAAAAAAAAAAAAAAAAATCTCACTTGAAACTTACATTTTCTTTATATTTTTGAAAGAAGAAACAACTGAAGAAGAAATGCTCTGAAGAAGAAACAACAAAAATCCTTTGTAACCCTTTTCTGCTGTAAAGAAAAAGAATCAATCCTGTACGAAAAACACACTCGAACACGATCGGTCGGCTCGAAAACAAAAACAGTTCCGAGACGCAAAAGCGTAGTTCCGATTCATATACAAAAAGATTACTAGTAAAAAGTGCCGCATAACCGAATCTCATCATTGAATCACATCACTACAAAACGAATCGCCAATGCGTGCCCTGTATCGAAGCTCAGCGCTCAGCCGAAATTTGGAAAATGGTCGAAAAACCACATTCTTTCAAAAAATAAAAAAGTATTTCTCTGCAATATGATAAACATACACAGGCAACTAGTCCCCCCCCCCCAAAAAAAAAAAAAAGAAACTATGTTTCTAGACGAGAAAAGAAAGTTCCGATTCAAAAAGGTTATAGTAAAAAGTGCCGATACTCCGAATCGCATCCTCACGTAATGAATCGCCAACAGAAGCTCTGTTTCAAAGCTTAGCCTCTGTCTTTTCTGCTGCGTTCTAAGTTCATTGGAAGAAATAAAATGGTTGAGCAAATGTGATTACAGTAGTCTGTATATGCAATTCAAGAATTTTTATAAAGGGTCTAACTCCATAAAGAATTTCAGTAAGATTTTACTGTTCTATTGCTTTGCGAAAACATAAAATTTAAAATAAATTATCACATTTTCTTTTGGTTAAATAAATATAATTTTACAGATGATTAAAAAAAGTTGGAAAACTGTCTATAATACAATTTTGACCAGTCCTATCTTGTGAGTGTTTAAGTTTTTACTTTTTTTTTTTTAAATGCAATTTATTTATACATTTATTCTATCTTTTAACAATTTGACTTGACATTTTTTGGTGTTAACCTGTCAACATATATGCAATTTCTCAATTTTCTACTGCAATGAAGTTTTACAAATGAGAAATGAGGTGTAAAAGAAGTTAGTAAATGGAGTAAATTAATGCCACAGATACGCTATAGCGCGTAAATTACGCAAAAAATATCAAAGGTGGGAAGCTAAATATACTAATATGGTGCCTAGGGGATGCGCAATAAAATTCATCCTCAAACGAAAGAAAGATTTTTTTTTTGTGTGTGTGGGATGAGCGTTCTGTAAAATCGTTCACATGCGTTTAAAAATAGCTTTTGATTTTTTTTTTTTTTTTTTTTTTTTATGTTGTTTCGATTTTGCGATAACAATTACTTAGATTATAAATGATTTCTGCAAGACAGTTGGACATGGACATTCCACGGTGACTTCCGGAAACGCGTGCTCATTTGTCCAATATTTAATCATAGTAAAAGTATCTATTATATTTAATAATAAAATCACTGAATAAAATAAATAAATAACGCTCAATATTCCGTTATCTCTTGACTTGGCTAAATGATAATAAACACACTCCTTCAAGATCCTAACAGAATCGCTGACCTACTTCTACATAACACGTTGCTCTTTGACCTTGAAGCAGGCCGCATGCAGACTAGCGTAACTCTCACCTGTACATCTTTATTTCTTTTGAGAGCTAAGAACTAACTATAAAAGGGATAATATTAAAATTTATTGACATTATACAAAATCATAGAATATTTATCTTTATACTTTTAATAATTCCCCCCACCCCCCAAGAAACTGAAAAATACGGGTTTTTATAAAATTCCGGAGTGCATGTCTCCTATTTTATTATTTAATTCGCCAAATTAAGTATAATTTGCTTTTAAGGAGTAAAAATAGCATGTGGCATGTTTCTTTTATTATCAAAAATCAGTTTTCACAAATCTGTAAAATTCAAAATTGCCGCGATCCTTGCAATTCCGGATTTAAGAGGACCATGATAAATTATTACTTCAATAATTATTTCGGTAATTATAATCTAATAAGTTTTTACAAAAGGACGAAAATAATATACATTTTTTCATATTAATCGCGCAGGTCGCTGTTAACGTCTGGTTGTTCCAGTGAAATGAAAGGCATGAACATAGCTACCAACTTTCCCGTTTTTTCCGGAAACGCCATACTTCAATTTTTACTTTATTTTGTATTCAATAGAAAAACAAATTGGTTTCATAAATTTTTTTTTACTTGCGGTTTTCGATGGTTTTATACGTTTTGATAGGTCCTGAACAAGATTTGATAATTTTTAGAAAATTCTATTTGTGTGGGACAAGAATTTGTGGCGATTATATTTCAAGAACTAGAGAACACAATTTCATATGAATTTATATGTAGTTGCACTTTGACATAAATTAGTGTCTATCAAATTTTGGTGCAAATCACTCAACAGGTGACGATACGATTTTTTCCATTTAAGGGAAGACTATATCTAAGGTTGTATCATATATACTCGATCAAAACTTGATATGTGAGAAGGCCATTATGAAAAATTTTGCTCATTCAATTTTGGTGCATACCGACCGATAGGGGGCGCTGTTATACTGCAGTTTTTCCCTTGAATGGGAAGACTATATTTCATATTCTATTACCATTTATTGCACAAAACTTGGTATATGAAAGGACTACTGTGAAATACTATGCTGATTCAATTTGGGTTCATATCGGCCGACAGGTGGCGCTGCTGCGCGCGTAAATAGAAAGACTAATTTTCAACTTCTATGGCATATAAATGCGCCAAAACAGTTATTGACTTAATTTGATGTATATTGGCCTACAGGTGGCGCTGCTATTACTCACCTTTTGTTATTTTTCACGTGGCTACATTTCAGCATCTGTTGATTAAATCTGCATCAAATTCCACAGATAAATAAAAATATTTACTGTTAGAAGCTATGTTTGAATTTTTGTGCATGTTAAACAGTAAGTGGCCCTGTAATATAGAATGATACAGAAGAAAGTTTTGTGAAGGCCATAACAGACTATTTTTTAAAATAATTTTTAATTAATTTAATCATTAAATAATAATAATAAAAATAATTTCAGTTTTATTTTAGAAAAGTGGTGAAAAATGTTATTTAAAAATTCAAAATATTGACAATCTTTGTAATCAAACATTAGTTTATTTCAAAATTTTCTTTTCCTTCCTTCCCTTTTTTTTTTTTTTTTTTTTTTTTTTTTTGTTATCCCTAATGCTGATAATTTCAAGGACTTTTTCTTTCTTTTTTTTTTTTTTTTAAATGGCATTTTATATCACTGAAAATAAGATGTATTTAGTAAATATAAACATGTATAGCTATTATACTGTACTTTCTTTTGTTAATTTTTCCTTTCTGGTTCCAGAACACACTGGGCTAAATATTTCCAGTTGTTTTTAAACAGCAAAAACCTCCTACATAATAGTTTTAAGGAAATCTCAAAAAGAGCTGATGAAAAATTCATAAAAAAATATCTTTTAACTACAATAAGATAATTTTAATTTATATCTTTATAGTATATACGACCCATTTTTTTGAAAGAAGGACCCAGATCTTCGGAACTCATGGGTCCTGAGGACCCAGGATTTTCCCAAATACCCTGAAATTGGACGTTTAGCTTTTCCTTCATTACTGTTTAAAAATTGTCAAAGTGACACAAAATGAGAGGAGGGAGAACGTATATATAATAGCTTTATATTATAGCATTTGGTATGATGAATATTATTTGCTTATTAGAGAATAAAGCATTTATCCATTGCTAGTTGAGATCTTTAAAATTTGTGACTTTTGAAACGAGTCTGTTATATGTGATGTCTTAGATGGTTTGAAATGTCACGTAATATGCATACTCAAATATTTTACAAAAAAATTATAAACAGCTTCAATTTAGGTATTTACCCAATCAACATAAATATAACTCTATTTTACAACTTTTATATTTTTATTGGTATTTTAAAACTGTATAAATTACTTTGTGCACTTCGGTTAATTTGTTCACTAGGCATTTTTAATTTTCACAAATTAATAAAAAAAAATTTCACAAATTATTTACAAAATTCACAAATGGGGTACCATTTTCAAAAACCTGGATTAACCCCTGTAACCTGGACAACAGGTCAACCCAGTGTCCACCGGTAAGTTAGGATTATCTACATTAGAATGACGTCGCTACAGTACTCCTCTTCCAGTAAGTACTTCATTGTACGAGCGATATTACTGCTGTAGACAGTAGCGATGACCAGATTGTGCTGTGTCAGTTGCCCCATTTTGTCAAGTTGAAGAAGCAGCGGCGAGCTGAAGGCGAGGGGCATGACAGACTTTGTGCTGTGAGAACAGCGATTCACAGGCTTTTGATGCTTGGAGGGGTTTTTTTTGTGGTGCTGCCATCTATTGCCATAGAGCCGAGTTGATAGCTTGTTGCTTCGTCCGCGGTCACCAATGAAGGAAAGTGTTGTGTGCTGGCTATAGGTTGTATTCGAACCGAGGATGTCTAGGTAGTAATCTAGAGACGTACCTCTGAACAACAGGCCAACCCATTGTCCATCGGTAAGTAAGGATTATCTACATTAGAATGATGTTAATGGCGTCGCTATAACTATAAGGCACCCATTGCTGTTGCCAATGTACAGCTCACAGACCACAGTATGAGTTGACACTGTGAATCAATACTCTGAATCATTACGAAATATCAAAAATACATTTTAAGAAAATAAAATGCTTTACTCTGGTGATTGTTTTGAAATTCACCGAAATAAATTAGCCTACAGAAAAAAAAAAAAAAATCGCAAAATTGGCGACTAAAATTTGAAGGCAGCCTAAAAGCTGTATCTTTTTTAATAAATATATATAAACATATGCACAAATTTAAGATTGCGTACTTACAGTTGCTTTAGAATGGAAAAACAAATCATCAAGATTACTGAAGCCAATATCAATACTCTTTAAGACATCATTAATACTATTTATAACAGGATCGTACTTATATGAAGGTTCATCTTTTGTTGGATGGTCAGTCGTTACTTTAGCGACTTCGTCTTCATATATTGGAATCACTCCAAAAATTTCATTAAATCCAAAAAGACTTTCATTTAAGATATTTTTTCTTGATTTACGTAATTTTTGTTTAGGTCTGTGAACCACTGATTTAGTGGTATTATCCACATTAACTTCTTTAACAACACTAGATGTATCATCGACGATAATCTCTTCAGCAACACCAAGACTGTCAAATTCTAAAAAATCTTCCATTTGTTACTATTTATTCATTAAACTTTGCCTTTCGAAAAAAGAGTTCATAAAATCAATTCAAACACAGTTCCGATAATTCCACACATGTAAACACGAAAGAGCTTTTTTCTTTTGCCCGCGTTGTTTTTAAAGATGTGGATGAGCGTTTTGTGACTCGAGAGTCTCGCAGATAAGTAGGTTGATTGGATGTGGGTAGGTAGGTCAGTGGGTACTGAGCTATTTGCTATGCCACAATAGGTAGCTCAAGCTCGAATTCAAAATCAAAGGCTGAGCAGATCAGAGTACCTTTATAAAAGAAAAGCATTAAAAATTGGTACAATTATCCAATCCGCGATTGTAATGAAATGCTCGCCCTCTGGTGGGCTAAGGCGAAATTACAGTAAACATGCTTTAATTCGAATTCTATCAAGCCGCCATTGCTAGCCGATGTTTAGTTTCACATATATTTATTGAATAAAAATGAATAAATCCGGTAAAAAAGATAACACATACTGTTGTGTGCTCCAGTGTAACTCCAAAGGACCAAGAAATCCAGAATTAAGCTTCCATTTATTTCCAAATGACAAATTTAAAATTACAGTTGCTTCGGCTAATGGAAGTAGAGAATTAATCAGATGATTTGAAAGTAATATTTGTTCAGCTTCAGTTAAATATCTGCTTTCGATCGAACTTTGAATAAACTGAAATATTTTTTTCCAAAAGCAATCAATTTTCCATGATGTAATGGCGGAGAAATTATAGTACGAATATTAAGTAGAATAACAAAAAGAACAAAAATAGATACACGTGGCTGTAATATTTACCAACAACAAGAGCTGAAAAAGCGCCATCTATCGATCATTACAAACGCGGATTACGGATATATTTTATAAATAAGAACTAAAAAAAATTATTATTGATTAATAATTTACTTTTACAATCCGCGTTTGTAATGATCGATAGATGGCGCTTTTTCAGCTTTTGTTGTTAGTAACCACGGAGTAAAAAGACAGGAGAAGAAGGTAACGCTGAAATTTTGTGATGTTGTTTTCTAATGTTTACAGATGGCGCCAGCGTGCAATCCTTCCTTCTCTCCAGCTTCCGCAATGTTATTCAATGGGGAAATGTCTTGTTTTAATTATTTTTTAAAAAATAATATCAAGCTGAAAAAATTTCGATTGAAAGCAAATTTCATTAAATAGAGTATTCTAACCAACATGTTTTTTTTAAGAGCCATTTTATACTAATTTTACTTTGAAAGAAAGCTTTTAAAAAATGACGATTCTTATGAACCGAAGCTAGCTAAAACAGACAATTGGGAGGAAGGAGAAGGGATGAAATTTTGTAAAGAAAAAAAATAAACTTACTTTAGGTGCAGAAAACACGAACTCGGACTTTATTTTTCTCCTAGGGCTTTTTTTTTGTTTTTCTTATCACTATCATAGCCTGTTTTACAACTAGGAACGAAGCATTTATTTGAAACATCTGAATTATGCAGTTTTAAGAACTTACAGACAAATTAAATTGCTTAAAATAAAAAATTTTAAATGTACTTCAGCAAAATTCTATTGAAAACAACAGTATATCCGCGCCGAAGTAGGGAGGAATGACAAGTGGCGCCCTCAATATTTACCAAAAATTTAGATCACAGTTTCGTAGCTTTCTCCCATTGGACCTTCAACTCCTATTAATATTACTCCGTGTTAGTAACTATAATGGTCACGAGTATTTATTTTTGTTCTATTTGTATAGAGCAGACGCATGTTTATAAACAAGCGACGCTATTCTGCAACTTTTGCGCATGTAGGCAAAATATCTGCCTTTCCATTGGTGCTTTATCCCACCTTTTGCCTACATTCTAAAGAACGCGCGGAATGCGGAATCATCTGTCACAGTGACGTCACGTGCGCCTGCTCTATTACTACTTAATATTCGTGCTATAATTTCTTCGCCATTACATCATGGAAAATTGATTGCGTTTGGAAAAAATATTTCAGTTTATTCAACGTTCGATCGGAAGTAGATTCTTAACTCAAGCTGAACAAATATTAGTTTCAAATCATCTGATTAATTTTTTACTTACATTAGCTGAAGCAACTGAAATTTTAAATTTGTCATTTGGAAATAAATGGAAGCTTAATTCTGGATTTTTTTATTTTTGGAGTTACACTGTGGCACACAACAGTAAGTGTTATCTTTTTTACTGGATTTATTCATTTTTATTCAATAAATATATGTGAAACTAAACATCGGCAAGCAATGGCGTCTAGATGAATTTGAAAGCTATGCATGTTAATTGTAATTTCACCTTAGCTCACCAGAGGGCGAGCATTTCATTGCAATCGCGGATTGTTTAAAACTTAAAAATGACATCAAAATAAAAGCTGTCCCCAGAAAATGGGGACATTTTGGTAGGCTGACCAAAAATTTCTACAATTATCCAATTATGGATTTTTTTTTTTTTTTCATTTATAATAAATAAGGACTCAAAATAAAGTATTACTGATTAATAATTTATTTTCTACAATTTTTTAAAACTTAGAAAAATGCCTTCAATAAAATAGGAAGTCCCCATTTGTTCTCAGAAAATGGGGACGTTTGGTGTGGACCATATTCCCACTTTGGGTTCGAGGCTACAAGAATATCATCTGGTTAGGCAAACAATCCCAACTCTACCATAGCAAACATTGTGGCTTGCAAACAAAGCGTATTGTACGTGCTTTGCTTGCAAATTAGTTACAGATTATATGAAAATGAAGTAAGATTTATATAGTGATACCTTTGTTTTATTTTTAATCCAGTTTTTGTAATATACTTTAATATTAATCAACATATGCGATATTAAAAGTTGCCATGTGAACTGTGGCGATGTTAACAAATTTAAATGGATGTTCCATTTAATAAATTCCTTTATTAAAGTGATTGAAATTCTAATTATTTAAGCTTTGATGTCTATATATATATATGTGTGTGTATATAAAATGTTCATATTAATCTTTTATTCATTATATACAGTCGGTAACAAAAGTGTCCGAACACTAGCAAAAATTCCTATGTAAAACAAGTACACTTCATACGCTTTTGTTAAATAAATCCTTGTCGAATCCTGTTCTTAGTCAGTCAAAGAACATGATTCGATAAGGATTTATTTAACAAAAGCGTATGAAGTGTACTTTTTTTACATAGGAATTTTTGCTAGTGTTCGGACACTTTTGTTATCGACTGTATATATATATGTGTGTGTGTGTACATAAAATGTTCTGCAATTTTACGATATGGAATAGTCTTAACTTTATCATTCGATTCAGTTGTTTACATTTCTCTTTTGTTTTTGTTTGAACAGATATCTGATTATTAAGTTTCACTGGAGAAAATATCGGCCACGTGTTCGGCGATTTTACCTATTGTGACGTCACAGCAATATTGTCCATTGCGTTCGTATCGTAGTATAAAAATAATACGTTTTGTTTAATAAAAAAAAGTAATTTTCTTCACATTTAATGGACTCTTCCCACCTGACGTCAGAGGTCACATGATAGAGGAAAAACAAATAGCAGACGAAGTCTTGTTTATCTATTGTGATTGCTGAAATAACGTATTTTCTATTCTTATTTTTGATCAATCGTATTTAATCTGTGTTATTTTTTATAAATCATCATTTTTAATCCATTTTATATCATTATTCATCATCTTTTGTTTGCTGTATACATTTACAATCATCATTTAGTTTATGTTTGTTATTGATGTTCATGAAGAACATTTTCAATACTCTGATTTTTGGTACTTAAATCAGTGACAGTGCAATATCGTACTGCGTAAATCCATTTAGACCAGTAACTAAGTTAATTAACTTGTTGTAACACCTTTATACAATTAAATTAAATGAAAACATTTTAAAATTTCAAATTATAATCCATAAACATTCCACAAGAAGCTATTATTTATTGCTAGATCAGTTAATGTTACAGTTACACTACAATATACAAAAATCGATTCTTATAGGTAAAAACAAATAAACACATAAAATGTTTTTAAAAAATTATTAAATTTACAAATACAGTTATTCTCCTGTTTACAAATGCACAATATTACTTTTATTTTATTTTATATTAAATATTAACATTTTTGTTCTTAAGAACAATATTTAATTGAATTCGATTCTCAGAATTCCATTATTCGTTTTCCTCTATCACGTAATCCGCGATTGTAATGAAATGCTCGCCCTCTGGTGGGCTAAGGTGAAATAATCACACCACTGATAGCTTTCACGCTGAAACAATGATAGAACAATACACGTGGCTATTATATTTTCTGACAACTGCAGTTGAGAAAGCGTCATCTATCGATCATTACAAACGCGGATTGAGCAGACGATGGTGGGAAGAGCCCATTGAATGAAAGGCGATTATTTTACAAGAAGACATTTTTTTTTCTTTTATGTTTAAAATGTGCTAAATAAAAATACAAATTTATTACAGATAACCTTTTTTACCAATATCTAAACGTATCATAATAAATTTCTCCACTAATTTATTAACTTTATCATTCAATATTTTTGTTTATTCAATATAAATTATTTTTATTCAAATAAATTTAATTTATACTTTTAGATATTTCTTCTAAAGTAGTATTCTTTCTTTCTTTCTTGTTTTCGTTAAAGGAAAAAAAAATTGTAATCCTTGGTAAAGTAATGATGTACTTAAGTAATTACTGAGTAATTACAAACATAAGTAATTAACAGGCCCTGAGTAACGGCAGGGCATACGGGGCAAATGCCCTGGGCCCCCCTTGTGGAAGAGGCGTATGCAGAAATTCTGCAACCTAAAGAGCTCTTATGCCACTGCAAGGGGACCCCCCAGAATAGGCTTGCCCCGGGGCTTCAGGTAGTCTAAGTCGGGCCCTGGTAATTAAGTAAAATATTTGTTAGGTAATGTTAATTTTGATTAATGCAGATTTTTTTTTTCTTTGCCTTACTCTGAAATTAAATATAGCATGCACAATTTTATTTATTAAGCTCGATTAATTTTTAAAATAGCAACACATTGATTTTCTTCTATTTACTTATTTAGATTAATAAATAAATAAAGCTCACTTTCTAAAAATTGAACTAATTCAAATGCTTGTGTAGGTATAGATTGATTACATTGATAATATGATTAATTGCATGTAATAATCCCTTCCTTTGAATGAAATTTCTAATTATTTTTATGTGAATGATTTTTAACTAAATTTATTTCAGTTATAATATTGCTTTAGTAAAAATGAACTATGTCCAAACATTTAAAAGCATTTATATATATAACCTTTCATTTTTAAAATTTCATGCAAACAATTCTCCATTCAGAGGCCTTTTTTGTAGCCTTTTATATCGTTACAACTTGAATGGGGACAAAAAAAAAAAAAAAAAAAAAAAAAAAAAATGATATTTGAAAATTAAATTTTTATTATTGAGAAATTTTCAGTTATGTTGATGCAGTAGATTGTGTCAACTAGATACTTCGATATAGTTAATATACAAGTGATTAAATAGTATCACAGCCATTTTCTCAGCACATAGGGTGTTGTCATTACAAAGATTGGCACTAGAAGTTGGCATTACTCACTAGTTGCTCATCATTTTATGCGCATAGTATTTTCCCCCTGATATGTGCATTATAATGATGAAATGAATATTTTTAATGAAAATGTTACAAAATAAAAGAAATATAAAAGTATATTTAATTTAGAAATATATGTTATTCATCAAAAGCTTAATCATAATTCACTATAAGAAAAACATTGATATCTGTGATAATTTAGATGGATTCATCAAAATTACTTCTAAATGCTACATTTTGCTATCTGAAAACATGAAATTAAAAAGTAAAATTTACAATAATTAAGGACATCCACTTAATTTTCGAAGTATACCTGATATCAGTGGCGGCTCGCGCACTAAAAATAGGTGAAGAGGCGCACTGTATTTTACACTGTATTCATTTATAGAATATAAATTTACATTTAAATAAGTATTTTTAGTTAATTTTAGTTAAGACCATGCTTAATAAAAATTATTCATTAAAAATACTTAAATATTATTTGTGAGCTCTTCACCTACTTTCGGTTCACGAGCCGCCACTGTCTGATATAGTCTAATAAAAATATTGACATAAGTATTTGAGATGTATCCACCAAAATAACTTATTCTAACAATAAATAATCTATATATATATATATATATATATAAAAGAGTAAACTCATTGATTACTGGCTCAACACAGTCGTTACGATTCTATCGGAGATAGAGCCGCAAATTTTGGTGAACACTTCGGTTTTAGGACCTTGATGACCACTAGGACGGGATTTTGCAAAATACCCTCCGGGGAGGGGGCAGAGAGCAAAAACATCTTTATAAACATAACTCTGCTCCAAATTGCTTCGCGGTAAAAAAATTTCAGAGGGAGAGACTAGACTTGACTACAAAAAAAAAAAAAAAAAAAATATTTTCTGCAATTTTGAAATACCGGATTTTTAAGGGGGGAAGGGGGTAAAAAGGTTTTTGGAGGCAAATTTGGAAAATACGCATTTTTTAATTAACCCTCGCTTTCCCAAGATCAAGGCGTTACTGCAGAAAAATCGCTTTCAGGTGCCGCTTGGCATGTTTGGCGAAAATCACCAGCACAGCACCTTTTTGTATTGTTTAGAAGTTGCAACATTCCACTGGTTACGTTTGCTATTTCTGACGAATTAGCGCACTTTTTGAATGAGGCGGGCTTAAGTAAATTTCACTTCAAAATGGGGTCAAAATGATCCCATCTTGGGAAAGCAAGGGGTTAAACTCTACCAATAATAGCACAAAAATATAGAAAACCGCTAAGAGTCAACTTGAGGATATTTCCAAAAATTCATTATTGGTTTTCTACAATTTTCGATTTTGGGGAAGAGTTACGAGGGGGCAAATTCAAGTCCCCCTTTTAGCGCTAAATTCGTCCGGGGAAATATATAGAAGCTGGGATTACAAATTTTAGTGTGTGGCTTATTTATGTGTGCCTGACACCTATTGTAACGGAATTTTGTGAAAGTTCCCAATTCGGGGGGGGGGCAATAAACCTGTTTCCAAGCATAACTTTGCTTCAAATTATCTCAGCAAGATTAATTTTATGTGTCGGTTGTTTATGCCTTCCCAACACGCACTGTAAAAGGATTTTTACGCAATTTCTTCCACCCTCCTTTGAAGGTGGATGGGGAGGCAAAAATATGCTTATAAGAGTAACTCCGCTCCAAATGATCTCAGGATAGAGATTTTTTGATATGTCGATTGGTTATGCGTACTCAAGACATATACTACAAAGAGATTTTGTAAAATTCCACCTTATCCCCCTTGGGGGTTGGAGGGGATAAAACATGTTTCCAAGTGCAAATCTGCTCCGAACTATCTTAGGTTATTCTTTATGTGCGGTCTGGTTATGAGTTCCCAACACGCATTATAAAGGCATTTTGTGAAATTTCCCCTTTCCTCCCTTTAAGGGTGTTGAGTAGGGGCAAAAGTACCTTTTAAAGTGTAACTGCTCCAAATTACATAGATACCAAGTCTACTGTTTTTGGCGGGGACTTCAAACTGGAAAAATTTTACAGCTGATTTCAGTAATACTAATTGTCAAAAATATATATAACATATTACATTTAAAAATACTAATGTGAATTTTGATTTAAAAGATTAAAAACAGCAGCTATGAAATTATCTCATGAAAGTGATTTTTTGATATGTCGATTGGTTATGTGTATTCAAAACATACAAACTACAAAGGGATTATTTGAAATTCCGTACCATCTCTCCTCTTGAGGGTTGTGGGGGAGATTAAAAAACATGTTTCCATGCGTAACTCTATTCCAAATAATCTTAGAATGACAATTTTTGATGTGTGGACTGCTTATGCATACACACTACAAAGTGATTTTGTGAAATTCCACACTACCGCCCCTTAGGGGTGGGGGTAAACTCTGTAGTAAATTATCTTAAGAAGGAGATTTTTTATGTGTGGGTCAGTTATATGTATCGAAATCGTAATATAAAGTTATTTAGCGAAATTCCCTCCTCCTTCTTCCATTTAAGAGCGGGAAGGGGGTAAAAACACGTTTTAAAATACAGTGCTTCTTCAAATAATCTCAGGATCCTGATTTTTAATGAGTCGGTTAGGTATGTGTATGCAACATGTACTATAAAGGGATTTTGTGCAATGTGGTAAGTGGGAAAACCTCTACCGAAGGTAGCGAGAACTTTAACTTAGATTTTGACTGATTTCAATGATTTTTTAAAATTAATGGTATAGTGTTTTGAGAATTCATTTCAATATAATGACCAGCGAAGCAGGCAAAGCCTGCTAGTACATTATAAAAGAGCATCAAAGAACTGACATTTAAAAGTAATAAATACAAAACTTTGAATAAACACCATAAAAGCAAGAACTTGCAACCATTGTTTCGGGTCGAAATTAAACCTAGCCCTTCGTCAAGTGAATAAAGTACGCACGAGTGCTTTAACAAAGCGGCAACAGTGCAACCTGCAACAGTGTGCTGTCGCTTCTTTTACAGCACTTGTCTACTTTTTTCGCCTGATGAAGGGTCTGTTTTTTTTATCTGAAACAATTGTTGCGAGTGTTTCCTTTTTTGGTGTTTATTCAAAGTTTTGTACTTATTAATAAATAATACATTTTCCTATTCAAAAACAGGAATTTAAAGAGTAAAATTTACTGTCATTCACTTGATTTTCGAAGTGCACCTGATCATTTTCCCCCCCTTGGATTTGGTAAAATAGAAACTTTGGCCTATGACAGTTCTTCGTATGTTGTCATTCTTTCTATCAAGGCACCCTAGTATAACTTGTCAATATTGCAGCCATATTTATTTTAATAATTTAAACTTGAAAAAGAAAATCATTATTAAATGAAGAATTAATTGCCTTAACGATGTTACACGTACCTACATTTTAATAAATTATAGCTATATTTTAATACAGTTAGTTCTACATAGTTTTTATTAATAGTTCCTTAATATGAAAGCCTATTTTTAAGATTAATAAAACAAATATTTAAAATTGAACTATTTCACTATGCATAGAAATCTGTATAGTAGCGATCACTACCATGCATGTGTACTCACTTTGCAACCATTAAAACCAAAAGAGAAAAAAACATCACTGGATACAGCTTACACATTTTGCATGAAGATCTGTATAGCAGTGGTCATGGTACCATACATGTATGCTTGCTTAGCTAGTATTAAAAAAAAAAAAAAAATCTGACGTGGACACCATGACTTCCTTATATATCTATTGGAATATACATATGGTTATGAAAACATTAATATTTTTGTGTGAGGTAATTGATTTGTAAATAAACAGGCAGGTTCTAGTCCCATGAACATTCCTGAAAACAAGCAAAAAAAAAAAAAAAAAAAAAAAAAAGCTACTCCAACCACAATAGTCCTGATGATAAGATTATATATACCGCCAATTGTATATTTTTCAGGAACTTTCTATGGCTTATTACAGAAAATACCAAATACTCAGCTTAGACAGAACAAAAATAAAGAACTGGTGTACAATGAATATTTAAATTTAAAAAACTTTTTCACACACCATAAAATTAATGAAAGCATTACCAGTTTCGAAAAGACATGGCCTTTCTTCTTCAGGTACAAAAAACACCAGTCTTGCTTTTTCTTCCAAGGTTTCCTCCAAGGAAAGTGTTTTGCATCTGAAGAAGAAAGACTATGTCCTTTCGAAACTGGTAGTGGTTTTATTAATTTTTAACCGACTTCAAAAAAGAAGGAAGGTTCTCAATTCAAACCGTATGTTTTTTTTATGTTTGTTAGCTCATAACTTCTGAACGTATGCTCCGATTTTGATACTTTTTGTTTTGTTGAAAAGGTCTTGGTCTGAAATAGGTCCCATTGTAATATCTTTACGATCTAAAGAAAATACAGGGTGCCCCAAAAAATCAGTCCCAACTCTCATTTTTAGATGAATTCAATGTAGTCAGAGTGGGAGGTCGATTGAGTAATTCTAGTGTTAGTCATAATCGAAAATTTCCTATAATACTGCCTGCTAAACATAAATTTACGGATATGACACTTGTACACTTTCATAAAAAGTACTTACATATTGGTGCTCAGAATTTACTTTATTCTGTTCGTGGGGAGTTTTGGCCCTTAAGAGGGAGATCAAATTGCCGTAGAATTGTGCATAATTGTGTAATTTGTTTTAAAGCAAAACCTGTAACAGCTGAACAAATCATGGGCAATCTGCCCAAGGAAAGGGTTAATTTTAATTTCCCGTTTAATTGTACAGGGGTGGATTTTTGTGGCCCATTTTTTATAAAATATCGGGGTCAGCGAAAGGGAATTTTTCATAAGGTTTATGTTTGCATTTTTGTTTGTATGGTCACAAAAGCTGTTCATTTAGAGCTTGTTTGTGATCTTACTTCTGAAGCATTCATCGCCACCCTCAAACGGTTTTTCGCTAGACGAGGAAAATCACAAAAATTGTTTAGTGATAATGCAAGGAATTTCTTGGATGCAAATTTGGAATTACGCCGCTTGCATAATTTACTCAATAAACCTGATAGTGAACTCACAATTTTTTTCTCTTCTGAGTCCATTGAATGGAGTTTTCTCCCGCCTAGAGCACCCAACTTTGGTGGCCTGTGGGAGGCTGCGGTCAAGTCTTTTAAATATCACTTTAAACGTGTTGCAGGCAACTATAAATTAACTTACGAACAGTTGTTAACCATAATTTGTCAAATAGAGAGTCTTTTAAATTCCCGCCCATTGACTCCTTTATCGGAGGATACTGATGACTTGCAGGTGTTAACTCCTGCACACTTTCTATACTCGGGGAAAGGATAACTTGACAGTGTGTATATTAGCCTGTAGAAATTACACATCCGCGAAAGAAAATAGTTCTTTACTATATTTAAGTGTAATAAACTTTTTCTCGATTTTTCTTTATTCTGGTAAACTGAAAAAAGATTAACTATTTAAACTAAACATATTTATGTTAACACATGCAATTTTTTGTAATAGATAAGCATAAAATTTATATCAATGTATTGTTTCGCGAAGAAAGTCTGTTGGCGAAATATTGGCGGAAGAGGGAATACCGGAAGCAACCTTTTAACCCCTATTGTGAGTGCGAAACAGTTTGGTGGGGCTAATAGATTACTTTATTTTCAAAAATTTGAAGATAATTAATGCACAGTCCGCTTCTTTAATTTCACAACTGTTAAAAATAGAGTAAAAATTTTGACGGATTTGAACTTTTGGGAAATTTTCACACCAGATTCACACCAAATATGTCAATGAAATATTCAAGCTAACAGGAATAAGGAAAAATATTTTTCGACAAATACTTTTTCTTTTTCGTTATTATTATTACATTGATAATATAATTTGAATTCGTTTACGCATTGTTATATAAAATATTTTTATTTCCAATACAAACAACTAATAGCGTTAACATTAATTTATACTATGCACTATATACTAAAGATTTTACTTTTTTTTTTTTTTTTTTTTCTGGAACAGAACAATAAAAGAAAAACATAATTATCTTTAATAATAATAATAATAATTATCATATATATATATATATATATATATATATATATATATATATATCAGACTTATATATGTAAAATTTATATATAAATGGGAGACAGATCAATTATTTAAAGCCGAAATTACATAATTAGCAAGCATTACATTGTAAAACAAATTTTATTTTAATGGATATTTACTTAAAGAAAATTAATTGGGAAATAAATACTGTTTGAGACTTTATAACAAATTGATCGATACCTTGGAGAGGAATTACAAAATTTTAAAGATATGTAGAGCAATTATGTAGGATTTTCTATATTGCAGCTTAAAATATTTACTTTTAAAGATATCGTTATAAAAAATTTTGATTAGAAAAAGCTTACATTGAATAGAATTATTACTTATAATTCTGTAGATTTAGTTGGTAAAATAATTTCATCAAGTGAATAAAAACTATATTATTTAACAAAAATAATAAATTAATTTAATTTAAAGTAAATTAAAAATAAATAAATAAATAAAGGCTGATAGTGGTCAAGTGAATTGAAATGAAATTTAAATTCTGTCCTACACATAGTATAATTTTGTGAAAGTGGCCTATTTATTTATTGTGTATGCATGAAAATGTACTCCTGACACTGCCTGCTTTAATCAAGGTAGTCTACCGCAAAATTTTAACGACACAATTATTATTATTATTATTGGCTCTTTGAAAGAAATAGTTCTCTCGTCCTTATAAATCTATCTTTTGAGATTTGAATTTAGAGCCAAGAGCCTCCTAAATTCATAAAAATGCCTCGAAGTTCTTCCAAAAGCTACACAAAAATCAAAAACTTATTTTCAGATATCTAAAATAATTCCAAATTGCTACAAAATTGGTATTCATTTAATTGCTAAATTTTTCAGTATCAAGTATGACGGAATTTTGACTCATTTTCTGCAATTGCTCTACATAATTTACTACAATAATTATTTTTCGATTTAAATATACAAATATCCTTAAAAAAATGGGAGGGGTTCTTAACTTTGTTTATAAATTGTAGCCCTTTGAAAAGGTTACTATATAAATTTCTGAAAATTTCTGTCGAACATCATCTCTCAATTTTACCTTTAATATTTTTTTAACTGTGCCAAAGGGAAAACAAAATCACAAAATAAAAAGATAAATCTTTTTTATTTAGTCTATGCTGTCGGAAAGAAATACTCCTCAATAAAAGTGTGGAAACATTGTTTCTGAAAATTTTAAGATTGCTTTTAAATTTAATATCACACATTAATATCAAAGCATGCTTATCCATTCAATATATCAAAATAAATTGAAAAATGCGTGAAATGACATGCTTTCATTCCTATTCCAAAGAATCGAATAACGTAACATTTCTCTCTTTCTCATCTATAAAAATCTCATTCCAACCTCCTAAAAATGCTATGAAAATAAATGTTTCAACTCAGTTTTTAAAAATAGCAGTCGTAAAGGTGTGTGTTTATCAGTATTAAATAAATACATCAAGACAAATCATATTTACAAGTAAATTAAAATTCGCTTCCCTTTCATATAAATTGTGAGTTTCTTAATTTTATTCAGAAAGAAATATATAAAAATTCTCATATTCACATTTAGCATAAAAAATCGGGATACAGACAAAATGAATGTATAAACAAATTGTAAACAGAGATTGCCTCTGCATATAAAAATTCACTATATTTATTTATTTATTTTAAATTAATATTTTTTAAATATTTTCATAAAAGCTTTAAACTATTTCCACTTTCTCATTTTTTTACTGTTTTTAACATTTACTGATTAACCGGTAAATAATAATGCAAATTGAAAATCTATTACGCTTTGTTCATTTAGAACTTTTTGTTCATTTTCTCCACAGAAGATACTGCCATTTAAAAATCACAGTTTAAATCTTATGATAAAATAATTTTTCTGCCAAAATATATTCGAAATATTTTAAAAGTATATTTTTAAATTATAAATAAATAAATATATATATATATAAAAAAAAAAAAAAAAAAAAAAAAAAAAATAGTAATAATTAACATGTGGCGGATGGGAGGGCAGATGTTTGATTAAGGAGGAAGGGTGGAGTTGTTTGGCTGGTTGGTTGGGTGGGTTGCCGAATTTAAATTAAAAAAAAAAAAAAAAAAGATAGAAGCTTGGTCTTATTGCAATTGCAGGATACATCATCTCTTTCTGGTTGATATTGTTTAAGTTTCAACAATATATAATTCATTTGCTTAATTAAAAAAAAAAAAACTAGATATCATTCAAATTTGATGTATTCATACTAAACGTAAATACTAATAATACTTCACAATAATAATTATACTAATAACAATAATAATTATTAAAATTATTGATAATAATTATAATAATAATATTATTAAATTTTAAAATTATTCACCAATTTCCTAATCATAATGACTTTATCATCACTTGTTGACCTATTCTTTTGTTAGTTTAAGACTATTATTACTAATAATAATTATTAAAATTTTAAAATTAAAATTATTCACCAATTTCCTAATTCATAATAATAATAATAATAATAATAATTTTTAAATTTAAAATTATTCACCAATTTCCTAATCATAATAACTTAATTATCACTTGTTGGCCTTTTCTTATGTTAGCTTAAGACTATAAATTACACTCATATTAATAGAACATCTATCGTACACTTTTTCTTAAATCACTTAATAGTAACTTATTTTTTCCACGTTAGATGGCGCGCTCATACGTTGAGTCGAACGTATGCCCTACTGTGAATATCGTATTAATCTTATTTATACTTAAATTTACCTCTAGAATATTATTTAATTGTGAATTCAGCTTTTAAATTTTAAGAACAATATTTATCATTTCATGCTTACATTTATTTCATTTCAGAAACTTTCGATTAATCGATTCTCTACTTTTAATTATTTCTTTTCAGTTTGTTCGTTTTGGCAACCGCCCGGACTTTTATTCGATTTGGATTTGATTTACATGTGGCCAGCACCTTTCACGAATTCCAATTTTCATTATGGTTAAGTTATTTTTTCAGCCAATTTCCTTTAATCTTTCTTTCTTTCTTTTTTTTTTTTTTTTTTATGCAAGATTGAAACTAGTATTGTATATTGCTGAAAAGCTATACAATATTCGAAATCTTGCATTAATTGTTGACAGTACTGCTAGTTTCCTGATGAGATCGGTACTGGATTTCAGCATTTTTAACTCCATTTTTCCTTCATGCATTCCTTTTTATTTCAATAGTCATTTTGGTTAATTTCTTTCAATTCTTATCTTGTGTTGCATGAATTTACTGGACTAATGGATTAAGACAACTAACTCATAGTTTAGGTTTAAGTGATATACGTCATTTCTCTTCTGCGTAAGTACTTTAACATGTTTTTACTATTCAGTGAAATTTACTTAAATGGTAATTGTGACAATAAATTTATACGTAATACATCTAATTATTAAATTCATTGTTGGTATTTTCATCTTTCTCTCATTTGCTGAGTATTGTAAAGGAATTAAATAATTATATATATATATATATATATATATATAATAATCGGTTTCTCTTTAAAGAAAACAAAGGCAAAAAATGTACATACAGATAATATTTTATTTAATTTTTTCCTTTTTCAAAATATTTAAGTATTAACCTTTTTGTTTTTGTTTTTCTCTCAAGGTAAAATGTAGTATATTACATAATTTGCAGTAATATGGATTTACAATAAATTGTAAGTAATGAATTTAGTGTAAATTCATTTCTAAAGAAACTAAAAAATATACTCTGAAAAAATATTTTTACTATCGAAAAAAAGAAAAAGAAAAAACTTTCCGAAATCATCGCTAAATCGCCCGATATCGCAACCCAATTACCGCCAAGTGCGTAAACAGGTCTCTGTAGCCTTTGCAATGCTGACAAGTTATGCGTTCCCCGAGTATAGTTGGTCGACCTCTCACGGCAATCCCAGAACCTAGTATGACCCACATTTTCGATAACAGATTAATTCTTTGGCAAAAAACAACAAAACTATCACAGCGTATTTGGAAGGGATGGCAAAATAATTATTTGAGTACTCTCCAGCAGAGACACAAATGGATGATAGCAAAACTAGTTGGCATAGGTGGACTCTGCTCAGTTCCCCATCATATTTATGTTCTCAGAAATTTCTAGTGCGAGACATATTATAATCATGTTAAAAGAAAGGAATTTAACCAAAGATTGATACAGTGACAGAATGAAATCCCCGCCTAATAGGCTATCCACCGTTCACTTGGATATAATTATCTTATTCTAATTTATTAATTTATTTTATCAGGGTCAATTCTGTTGTTTAGTTTTCATGCTACTATTTCCAATGCAATAAACCTCAAAATTCATATTTATATGAAAAATTTACAATTAATACTAATTATAATTAAATTTACAATTAAAATTTACAAGTAATAATTATTTGTTTAATAAAACAAATAAATAAATAAATAAATAAGTAAAATTTTAAACCATATAAATTTTATAATGCGCATTATTAATACAGCATCCCCCCCCCCCCCCAAAAAAAAAAAAAAAAAAAAAAAAAAAAAAAAACGTTCTTTCGCTTTGTATGCTCTAACTAAAATTTGTAGGAATCTAGAATCTAATCTTCGTTCTTCTTAGTCAAGATATTTTTAACATCATGGGGTTTTCTTGGAACTTGAACGAAACGGATCCAGTGTATTGAGAATTGTGACTATATATGCGAATTTGTCTGCATAAGTAAATCGTGGAGGAGACTTGTTGTGTGGCCAATTCTGATACACAAAAGGAATTGCCCAAAGCGCTTTCCATTTTTCATTGATAAGAAGAATAGAATGGTTAAAATGATCGTTGTCGCATGGGAATAAATATCACACAGAAGTCGTTTGCAACGAGGTAGGTCCTTGTATAAAATAAGTTACTTCTTTGCTTAAATGAATATTTTTAATATTAAGTTCTTAATTTAATGATTTAATAGAAATAAAGATAGAAGATAGTAGAAATAAATTGATTTATCAATATATATATATATATATGTGTGTGTGTATAGATAATGAAAACCTTTCAAACATTGCATTAGATGAAACCAAGCTTCACATGAAGTACTAGAAAAATTATGAATAAGTCCATGAGGCAATTAATAAATTTTATTGAAATGCTAAAAGTTTTATGATGTTATATAATAATAATAATAATAATAATGATTGAAATTAATTTTTATTTTTCCCTATTTTCGGCTTTTAAAATCAAATACAATTTTTATTTTTTTATTTCATGATACTTGCGATATATATTGACCGCAGTGTACTATGCATTTAGAATCGCATAAATGCATTAATACATAGCATTGAAACATATATTATTTTTTTTGTACCTGAGAAAATGCAGTGCAGCAATGTAAAAATGTGACTTATCATTCGTGTTAACCCTACAAGGCACCCAGTTCCATATGTGGAACACCGACTTTAATCGTTCGTATAGCTATAAAACTATTAGTAGCGACATCTCTTGACATCTTGATAGAAGCTACTGACATTTAGCAATGTAGTAATAGGAATCTTTACCTAAAGATGTCGTTCGTGCACTCAGTGTGAAATTTGAATGAAAGTGATACGTTAGTCGTTTGTCTGAATTCAAAAATAAGAAAATAATAGTTATTAAACAGTTTTGACTCGAAAAAAAAAAAAAAAAAAAAATACTGTGTTATAACGAAGTGTATATTTTGCAGAGATAAGTTGTTTTTTTAATATTACAATACTAAACGTATTAGCAAATCATATTTTTATGTATGTTCCACATACGGTACGTTGAGCGAAAAAGTTGATTTTTCCGTAAAATATGGTTTTATTTTTATAAGTTTTCCCTATCTTCTGATCACTAATTAAAACCTATATATTTTTTGTCGCGCACTTAAAAAAGAAGGAAAAACTGCCTTTGTAGTTTTCCTTTCTTAAAGTGAAGACACATTTAGAGAAATATCTAAAGCAGCCTACTTTGTGTAGGATAGAAAATAGTGCAGAATTTTTTACCGCTTCAAATATTTCAAATTATGAGCAAGAAATATGACTAATATATAAAAATTGTGTTTAGGTTTAGTTTCGGTAAATCTAAAATACATAAAATTCATACATTTTGATATTGTGAAAAACAAATTTCAGTGATAAGTATTAATAAATTGCATTTTCTCTTTATTGTTTAACTGTATGTGTATGTATTTGTATATCTCTAAAAAGACGTGCATTCTTAGTATTAAGGCCCTATGTCAGTGAGCTTCAAGGTCATCCAAATCCTGTATTAACCTATTGTAAAATAATCCCCATTATTACTCATTACGTAATTCATGTTTTTAAATTCTGTTTTCACATTCGGAAAATTCACGACCATTAAAAGTCTCCTCATGTTTAAAAAATTGATTTTTAAAAATTTAAAAATTTGTTTTTAAGCTGCAAAAGACGAATTTTTACTTGATTTTCTTTATCGTTCTCAAATAATAAACAAATTGTAATATCAAAAAACTGATACAAACTGCAATTTTCTAAATGATACAACTTATTACAATTAAATTTCCTAATATTTAGGTTTAAAAAACATATTAATAATTTTGGGAAAAAAAGCAAGTTTTAGTTGAAATAACCGAAATTTCCCCCATTTCACTCTGCTTCTTTTATCAGAGCGATGGGCGGTGGAAAACCCATTAAGATGACAGGTCATTAGTTTTCAGTTGAAAGTGTGAAAATGCCCTGAAGTGAATGCTTACCCATGTGGTAGAAAAGGGAATGAAGGAGAATACGGAATCAGAACTCGAGTTTGTTTTACTGCACATAAACTATTCATATGTATTTATTAGATAATTTCTTTTTTCAATATCACAAATATGCTCCTTTTTTTTTTTTAATTATTTTTTAAATATTTATTTAAAATAAATCTAAAGATTCCCTCCTCCCTTATTAATTAATAAATTTTTATCCTATGTATATTTACCTAATCTTTATAAATTTAAATTCTGGCGGAACTGAAGGGGGATAATAATTTTATCTTCAGCATTCTTTTCGCATTGCAAAAAGTTTCAACAGTCCAGGACACAGTTTTAACTGATAATTATAAAAATCCATATAATGTTCTGAACATTTTCAAAGTGAGCTAATACTAAGTGCATAAAAATGTTTAAAATATTGCTCATTAGGGATATTTGACCGTGTTTCTTCTTACTAAACAATTGAATGGGGACATTAAAAAACAAGAAAAAAATAAAAGAAATCGAAACTTAGCTAAAGCATTTAAATTTGTTCTATGCAAAGATCTTTGTCTAGAAACAACATAAAAATCCAAAGAACACAAAATATTGCTTCGGACTTGTCGCTTTCACGCTACATTCGTACCTACTTTTGCTTTTCTTTCTTTTTTCTTTTTTTTTTTAAATTTTCTGATGATTGTAACACGAAATAATTATTCCATTCTTATGATTTTTAATGATAATATAAATACAAAGTTCTTAATATCTGAAGTTCAACTGCCCCCCCCCCCCCCCCCCCCACTTTTTTTTTATGCTGTTTGCTGCAAATTCAGATTTGGCCATTTTTAAGGTTTTTTTTTTTTTTTTCTCTTTTCTTTTTCTTTTCTTTCCTCCCTTTTTTTTAATAACAAAATTTTCAGTTGAAAATAACAGAAAATTTAATTTTTAAAAATCAATTTAATTAACTTATGTCATATTGTTTAATATATTTTTTGTAATTTTACCAAAAAACATACTTCTTACTTTTCGAACACTACAGTGAGGAAAGTATTGCAATCATGTCAAAAATCCGAGTTTGAGATTTTGGTGTTTCCACATATTTTGAGGTCCTCTGAATACATATTTACTATTTTTACGAAGATGTATGTGTGTATGTATGTGAGTGAACACAATAGCGCCTAAGCGCTTTGTTTGAATGAGCTGAAAGTAGTACACATGTTATAAGTTACCATAGAACGAATCCTATTGATTTTGGTGAATCTAGCACTTAGTTTTTTTTTTTTTTACACAAAGAAAATTTTTTTATCATTATGGTCTATGGGCCTAAATTTTTTTAAGTGCAAAAGCGTCTAAATGCCTTATTGGAATGAGCTAAACATTTATACACATGTTATGGATCCCCGTGGCACAAACTGTATATTTTTTGGTGAATGTATCGTTTATGGTTTTTTCACAGGAACACAAAGAAAATTCTTTAACATTATGCTCTATGGGCCTAAATTTTTAAAAGTGCAATAGCGTCTAAATTCCTTATTCGAATGAGCAGAAAATTTATATAATTGTTATAAGTCACTGCCCCATGAAATGTATAGATTTTTAGGGAGTCTAGTACTTATAGATTTTTACAGGGACACAAATAAAATTCATTTATTACCATCCATTACCATTCATTTTAGATTGACTCATTTCTTTCTTTCTTTCTCTTTTTTTTTTTTTTTTTTTTTAATAATAATTCTGTTTTTGCATTTAAAGAACCCACAAACGTTAAGTTAATATACGTTTTCCAAAAATTGACTTTTTTAAATTTTAATATATCATTTTACAACTTGAAAAAAAAATAAAAATAAAAATAGAAAATAGAAAACTGCACTTTTGAATGTAAGAAAGTTTTGTGATGGCCACAACATACTAATTTATTCATTATGTCTAATTTATCTTCTTGCAGGCCTGTGACTCATGCTCACACTATTTAAAAAAAATTTCAAAAAATTTTGTAACTGAAAATCTATCTATTTTTATTTATTTAAATTTTTCATTTAGTAGCAGGCTACGCCTGCTTCCCTAGTAGCTAAATTCAAATAAATTTTTGAAGAGAATTGAATCACTTCACTTATTTATATTTTATATCACGCTATAAATAAAAAACTAAAAGAAAAATACCTAAATTGGAAACGCTCTAAACCTCGCTTCAGGTACCCACTATCTACGGCATCTCTTTTCTGCTCGCATTGTGTCTGGTCCAGGTTCCCACTGCCTTCAAATAAGTCCTTTCCTGGACAGGTGGATCTGCTATTATTTAAAAGCTACGATTTTGAAGATTACTGTATCTCAGCATCTATTAAATATTTTAGTTTTTGAACCATGTATTTTATAGCCCTTGTTTTTTACACTATATTATCATGTGATTCCGGCTAACATAAAAAAAAAAAAAAATAATAAATAGATTTTCTTGTAAAAGGAATTACATAAATAAAATACAAATAAATGTTAATTAAGCTTAAATTTTAATCAGCTTTATCTTTTCTATTATATACAGCTGTCCAGTAGAAATCCTGGGATTCTACTGTTAAAGTTCCAATTTAATGTCCAGGTCCGTATAGCTGAAAAAGAAGGCCGTCGAAACAAAAAGAACTAATAGTTCGCAGCAAAACATATTTATTTTCTTTTGTAGAGGTTTCATAATAAAATGAACAGTACATTAATAGTGTAATTTCAGCATGACCATAAGTTACGAGAATGCAAAAGATAGGGGTGAGAGAGAGAGCTACGGGGTCACATGTTATACTGTCAACAGTTGTAGAGCGAAATCTCAAGTTGACTCCCTTGGAATCAAGATCAGACTGATGAATTACGCCAAAATTATTAAAACAGTGCCAAACTTTCCAGCCAAAGCTAATCCTTTGTTTGTAGAATAATTTAATATAAATATTTTGAATTTATTAATTTCGTTACAGTAGTTTATGCCAAGTTTTATCGCCAGAAGACCGTTATTTAAGGGAGACACTCAGACTAGGATTTATTGCACATCCTGTGATAAAAAAAATCTAAATTACCCTTTAATGATATTAGAACGGAAATGTATTGCTTAATTTAGCCTCGAATAAATAAACATACGCAATTTAAAAGAATGAAAATGTAATTATGTATCCAACGGTTTATAACATGGAAATAATATTTTTTTATATTTTATTTATTAAATGATTTAGAAGAGCTTATAATTTTGAGAGATGTCATTTAAAAGGAATATGTTTTTGTTCTCAGACGATTTAATAATAGCATAAGGGATAAAGTATTATTAGAAATTAGAATTAAGATATTTATTATAGACAAAAGCGAATAAATAAAAGTAATTTAGAATTTAGTTATCTATTTTTATTAGCTATTTAATTTAGTGAAAATATAATAATTATTTATTGCCTTTATTTAAAGTTATAATTAAAACACATATATGTGAAGGAACGACTTCACATATTTCTCCCCAGCGACGAGGAAAAAAAAAATCGTCCAACTGGACGAAAACTATAAAAATATAGAACGCTCTCTCTCACCTTCACAACAGTGTAATACAATTCCAAAAAAAAAAAATCTGCATCCAATTGTGAGAAATGTAAAGTAACCTTTTGCTAAGCAAGGGAAAAAAAAATGTGGTATATAACAATAAATTCGAAAAAAAAATCAATAATAATGACAGTTATGAAATCATGAGACATATTCAGTCATTGTCATGCCAAATTGACATATCTGAAACAAATTAGATAATCAATAATTTATATAAATATGATATATAAAATGTGTAAAATATTAAAAAAAACAATCATTTATTACAGTGTATGTATGTTTGATAATAAGGAAAAGGAAATCAGTAACCAGAAATATGAAAATCAAATAATTTTTGTATTTTGTTAATTTTCAAAAAAAATTAATATTGCATTAATATGAAAAAAAAATCAAATATTTTTGATTAAGAAGACCATTATCGTACACGTGAAAAATTAAATTCTAACAAAGTGAGCCAGAGAGTGTGTAATAGAACAATAGCTATGACAGATATGATGGTTTTGTGATGCCTAACTGAACATAGCGTACTGAACAATATGTGAAAAGCAGAAGAGGCTTCATGTTGTGCAAAAATGACAACCAGCATTCTGCAAAGTGACATAATGAAATGTCCCTTGTATGTGTAAAAATATGTGTAATAATAAAAAAAATCTAGCCCTATGTCAGAATAAAAGCGCACATGTAAGAGTTCAAGAAAAATTATTTATTCTATTTTATTTTAACTTTTGTCTACTTTTATGCCTTCTAATTTATTTTGTTTTGCATAAATTTATGAACCAACTTTATTTCAATAGCTTGTGTTGGTAAAAAAAAATAATTAAATTTACTTGTATGAAATAATTTCCTTTTCCTGAACAAAATTTTTATTAAATGAATTAGCATTTGAATTTCTCACAAAAATATGATCTCAATAATAATATAATTTTTAATGCATAAACTTCTGAGTAGACCTGAAATAGGTGATAAGAATATAACTCATAAAAATTGTCAAAAATAGCAAAAAAAAAATCTAAATATACTATTTTTTTTTATAATTACAATTGAACTATTATTTTATCGAGCCCAATTAATATTCAATATCTTTTTTTTAAAAAATACTGTGTTATACAGGTAATTCCATAATACTGCTCAGCAAGAAATAGTCTTAAAAAAAAAAAAAAAAGAAGAGTGAACCAGCCACATACTTCTGCACAGACTACTTCTTACAACGCACAGATGATTTCAAGGCCATTTAAAATACATCTGTGGTGCAAACCTTACAAAAAGAAATTATTTTGATTGAGAAATTTTTAAATAATTAAATATTTAATTTAAGCTGAAAGAAAACTTTCTGCAAGGGTTTTACTCTTTAGACAAGAAAAAAATTTGATAAAAACAAAATTTTAAAACGTACAGACTATGTACGGAAATTTCACCTTTTATGTATTTCTTTGAAAAACAAATAGGCTCTAAAAAACATAACAGCGTTTATTGCAAGTTGACAAAAAATTTATTTACTTTTGTGTATGTGTGTATTATTATTGTAACTAGTCTTTTGTAAAAAAAATTCGTGTGAAAATTTAATAAAAGAAAATGTAATTATCTCCACATGTGAACCAATGAAATGGCAACTAAATAGGTCAGATAAAATTTTGTGAGAGTGTGTATGTGTGTCAAACATTGGGTTGTGAGGCCAAGTTTGAGAATAACGTAGAAAAGCATGGAAAACCATACATGTGAAAGACAATGGAATACTATTGGATAAATTTGCATTATGACTGACAAACTGAGAAACCAGCCAATAATACAATAAATTTCTGACCCAAAAGAAAACATATACAGGAACACATGTAGAAACATAGGGAGAAAAAAAATATATTCTTTTTGGTGTGTGTGTGTGTGAGAATTATTAATTATAAAGTGTTTGCAAACGTTAAAATAACTGATCATGTTATTCAAATGAGATAAAAAAAATAGTGTGAATTTGTTAAAAATGAATCTTGTGAAAGAGGTGATGTGTTCACGCAAAGAATCTTTGACAACCAATGAAAATATAATTAGGAAATTATACAATCCAAATATTTCCAAAAGTCACATACATCCTCATGTTATTTATTTTAAAATTTATTAAGTAACTTTATATCAATATCTTTTTATTTATTATTATTTTCATTATTTTCATTATTTATTTTTGTCACCCGAAGTATTTATAGAACATGTGTTAATGAATTATAAGTGTATATGAAAGCCAATAAAACATAACCTTCAAAAATTGTTGTGAAAGTGTGAAATCCCCTACACAATTACAAGTGTTGAAGAAACCAATATAATGGTCAAAATCCGTAGATTATAGAAGTCATTAATATATTGACAACCAGAGCAACACAATTGTGCTTAGAGGGTAAATGTGTATATGTGAAAATTAAAAATATAATCAAACGGGTGATATGTTATAATGTTTAAACAATATTGTAAAAAAGGAATATCAACTGAAATAATTTATATTATTAAAAAATTTGTATATGTCTGTAAGTGTTCCAACAAATATTAAAATTTAAAAATTTTTAAAAAAAAAAAAATGCCACAAAATAAATTTCCATAGCCGCAGATGAAAGCGCAAAAATTGCGAATTTAACGTGCACAGAAAATTATAAACAAACAGTAAAAGCAAAAAGTCATGACTAAAACAACAGTATTATCTACTGAACTGAGCATATATGAACTGAGATGAGCTGAGCTGAGGTGAGATGAGCTCAGATGAGGCCTCAAAAATTAAAAATGCGCATAAAGTAGATATATAAATAGCTTCAAAGGCTATAAATTGCTCAGCAAAATAATAATATAAAAACTCGAGTACAAGAAGTGTAATCTCACTTCAAAAAGGTGAATAAAAAGAATTTCACCAAATCAGCTGATAAAAGGAACAGTAAAATAAATCTGTTCACACACGTGCAAAAGATGTTTTTTTTTTTTTTTTTTTTTTTTATCTTAAAAAAACACTGCAATTATTCAGCAGTGGGCCCAATTTGATGTTAAAGTAAGCTTACTATATATTTTGGTGTGATAATTATTTGCTAGCAATAGTAATAAAATATTCCCATATATATATAAGATAGACATATTAAATATAAACACCAATAAACAAACATGAAATATCGAATAAATGCGATAAAATATATCATATGTACAGTAAAAATAAAAAAAAAACTCTGCAATCAACGTATTTGAACTGAATGAAAAAAATATATCACTATTATTATTATTAGAACACAAACAAACTCAGGCGGAATGGCGAGAGTTTATTTCTGTTTCAAAAAAAAAAAAAAAAAAAATTAAGCAGTCTTCCGTTTCTGTTTTCTTTTTTTTTTTTTTTTTTTTTTTTTTTATCTTATCACGATTACTCTGAAACTTTTCTTTTCTTTTTTTTTTTTTTCTACGTAAATGAACGAAATAAAACTATTATGCACATAAAATAAATTTCGTATGAAAGGTAATTAAGGGTTAAAATTTTAGAAAATGATGATAGGTTTCATCTAACAAAATTGAATGAATGTGGAAAAGAAATGTGTGAAATGAAAAATTACATTAGATGTCAATGTTCACGACCAGCATAATAATACCTGGATTTATGCGATAACATCTAACCGACAAAAAAATATAATGTGTTATAAAATTTCTCAAAGTTTATGAAATTAGAAAAAAAAATAATTAAAAGATTTGTATTAAAATGTAATATTTTAGTTAAAATGGGCAAAGAAAATACTGCGTTATGTTATTATAAAAATTTAAACTTGAAAAAAAAATTCGACAACCAAAAATAATATTAGAATAAAATTATGTTTATGTGTTTAGGTATCATGAAAAACGGCAGTTTTTCGAGTGACGCAAGCGGAAGCCCAAACTGACGCTGCGAACTCATATATACGGCTAGTTTGACTTCAAAGAGATTTGTAAAAGCCGACACTTAATATCTCAGCAAATATACCATATTTTGTTCTGATCTTTTCGAAATAGTCTTTTATCTTCGCTCTTAATCTATCCTGAAATTTTTACATTTCTACATGCAGTATGTTTTGAGATCTGAATCTCAATTTAAAGCCAAAATGGGAAAACGGTTGGAGTAATGGACTGAAATTCTGAAAAATATCTCTAAAACGGCTCGAAGGATTTTCATATAATTAATATATGTTGTTAATAGGATCTTTCTGAATCTAGTAACGTCTTCGTTTTTTTCAGGAAAACTCTTGTTTTTTATAAAAGTTGTTTTAAAAAATGGAACTATATTACTCCGCCAATTGCATGCTTTCCTTCGGCGAAAACGCCGTGATGTGGTTTTTACTAGCAAGGCTTGAGAAGGCCATGTTGGTTGGTTGACCAACGTGAATGCAGTCAATGAATTATTTAAACTTTCCTTTTTTTAACGCAAAAATACTTTATTGCATTTTTTATATATTTATTGTATATATGCTAAGTCAAATTCACTTAAATATATTTTCTCTTCTGCTATGAAAAAGATATTTTTGATTTCAAAATTTCATATTTAGTCAAAAAATTATTTAGATAATATTTTAAATAAGGAAGTATTTTGTAATTTTAGATATTCCATTTTATCATATTAATGATGAATTTACAATTTTTTTAATTGAAAAAATTTTTAATCATTCATGAACATCGATTTTATAATAACTCAATGATTTGCGATTCCTATTCATGTATCCTTACGCGCCGGGAATGAAAAAAAAAAAACAGCAAATAGAGTTTTGGCGCCATCTATCGTTTTTATTTAAAACATACTCTTTCGTAAATACATACATACATATATATATATATATTTCTTTTTAAAAATTAAAAATCTCTTTTTGAAATACAGTTAGTTTATTCATATATTTACTTTTCAGACTTTAAAATGATACCTATTTTAAATATTAGCATAATCAAACTAATTTTTTTATTATTATTTAAAGCTATAATGACTAGGGAATGAAAGAAAAAAAAAAAAAAAACATGAAAATAGAATTAAAATTCATGAAAAGTGTGTCAAATAGCAATTATTGAAAAACACGTCAAAATAAATAAATAACATCTTTACTTTGAAACCCATGATTTATTTTAAAAATATAATTCTCTCTTTCTTTCTCTCTTCCTTTTTTTTTTTTTTAATTAATTAATTTCTGCATGAAAAATTCCATTTCATAACTATATTTAAAACTACAATAAATAAAAAACCCTCCTTTAATTTTAAATATTTATTTCTACATGTTTCTAAGCAATTAAAAGTGTTTTTTTTTTTTTTTTTTTTTTTTTTTTTAAAGAAAAATAGCTTAAATATGGGAATGTATGGTTTTATCATGAAGGTAATAATTTGGCCATCTAGTGGCGCCATCTTGTAGTTTGCATTAAAACCATATACATTCCTATATTTAATTTATTTTTCTTAAAAAAAAAAAAAAAAAAAAAAAAAAAAAACACTTTTAATTGCTTAGAAACATGTAGAAATAATTATTTAAAATTAAAGGAGGTTTTTTTTTGCCTATTTTAGTTATAAATATATTTATGAAATGGAATTTTTCATGCATAAATTAATTAATTAAAAAAAAAAGGAAAGAGAGAATTATACTTTTTTAATAAATTATTATGGGTTTCAAAGTAAAGATGTTATTTATTTATTTTGACGTGTTTTTCAATAATTGCTATTTGACACATTTTTCATCAATTTTAATTCTAATTTCATATATATATATATATATATATATATATTTATATATATATAGCGTATTTATCCGATCGTTCATCCCCTATCCATTGTTGCTTTAAATAATAATAAAAAAATTAGTTTGATTATGTTAATATTTAAAATATGTATCATTTTAAAGTCTGAAAAGTAAATATATGAATAAACTCTAACTGTATTTTAAAAAGATACTTTTAATTTTTAAAAAGAAATATATATATATAACTTGTATTTTCCACAAAACTTAAGCTTAACTTGTATTTTACTTATTAACTTGTATTAACTTTTGCTTAACTTGTATTTTCCATAATTATTTCTCCAAATGATTTTATCTTATTTTTAAAATTATAGAAATATAGAGCTTAATTTATATTTTGTCTATTTTTTTCCACCAAATATTTTTATGAAATAATTTTTACCTCACCTTTGATGAAAATTTAAATTGTGAATATTGGAGCTTAGCCTCAAAAGGGAAAAGAAAATAAATAAATTTCCATTTTTAACATTAACTTGATTTTTTTAAATTGTTTAATTTGCATTTGTAATTCTCTAAAAAGAAACTTGCAAAATGTAAATTACGTAATTCTAACTTAAATTTGAAATTTCCCACTTATTATTATTATTATTTTAAAGAGTTTGAGAATCCCACTCAATATTTTTTTCTAGTGCGAAGCTTCTCCATTTTGTTTCCAAGTGGCAGGCTACTTGAAAATTTGTCGGCATGATAACGTTTGAAATACTGAATTAATTCAAACTAAATTTGTAGTGTGGATTTATCTCAGAAATGTATTTGTTATGTTCATTTGCCAACTTAATCTACCCTCTTGTTTCCCTGTGCCAGCCCACTGAAAATTTCAAATTTACATTAGAAAGGTTCTATGTTAAAACTCCATATATACAAGACTTCATTAATAAATCCATGAAGTCCATTAATAAATTGTAGATTTGAAAAATTGTAGAATTGTAGAATTTTGAAAAAAAAAAAAAAAAAAAAATGGTGGCAACTTTATTATAAAAGATAAATCAGTTTACCCTTCCTAGGAGCCAGAAGGACTTGTTTTAATTTTTTGATCAATAACCCCTAAAAAGTAATGATATCAGTACAAAAAACCCTTAACGGGTTAAAAGTTTGTGACGCCGCTACTTTATGGCTAGAAGAATTTGAAATATGAACCTTAAAAATAATGATATGAAATTTTAAGTGACGCTTTGCAATTAGTTAAAATATACATAGATTTTCTTATTTGATCATTTACTTTCTACTTTTATTTATATTTATAATGCAAACGTAATATTTTTAGCTTCAACATCAGACAGATATATAAAATACACTCACTGATGCTTTTTAATTCACATTTCAAATTCAAAATAACAGTTTTAAAAGGAATGATATAAAAATTCCAGTGGCGCCTCGGTGTTATTTTAAAAGATTTGTTTTTAGATTCCATTAAAATTACTTTTGTTTTGTCTAATAAAGTATATTTACATAGTGAAACAGTGCTTTTAATTTTCAAATATACTGTCAAATAATTATACTTTCACTGAGTTTGCATTATAAATTAAAATTATTTATTTCAATAAATTGATTTATCTTTTGCGTCACGCTATCCAAAACTGCAAGTAAAATCTGTGTAAATATTTTCCTTACGTCACACTACCTCTTTGCGCAAATTTTCACTCAGCTGGATACTATGATAATGATACTATGTTTTGGATAGCGTGATGCAAAAGATAAATCAATTTATTGAAATAAATAATTTTAATTTATAATGCAAACTCAGTGAAAGTATAATTATTTGACAGTATATTTGAAAATTAAAAGCACTGTTTCACTATGTAAATATACTTTATTAGACAAAACAAAAGTAATTTTAATGGAATCTAAAAACAAATCTTTTAAAATAACACCGAGGCGCCACTGGAATTTTTATATCATTCCTTTTAAAACTGTTATTTTGAATTTGAAATGTGAATTAAAAAGCATCAGTGAGTGTATTTTATATATCTGTCTGATGTTGAAGCTAAAAATATTACGTTTGCATTATAAATATAAATAAAAGTAGAAAGTAAATGATCAAATAAGAAAATCTATGTATATTTTAACTAATTGCAAAGCGTCACTTAAAATTTCATATCATTATTTTTAAGGTTCATATTTCAAATTCTTCTAGCCATAAAGTAGCGGCGTCACAAACTTTTAACCCGTTAAGGGTTTTTTGTACTGATCCAAGATATACAACCAATTCTCTTTCTGTATAAGTGATTGTACATGATTATTTAAGAATGCCTGGTAAGTATAATAAATAAAACATTGAACCTTATGTTCAAGACTAACAAATTTGTTAGGTTTACATGAAAGTCAATGTACATAATATCCGAAAAAATTAGAAAAGAAATATGTAAATTTGAAAAAATTGTGTGTTAAATTTATTCAGGACACTTGCATGCAACAAGATACGGCCAGTATAGATTCATAAAATATATTATGTACTGGATTTACGTATTGTCCTGAATACATATAGTGTTAAAAAATGAAAATTGTTGGAGATACAATCAATTAATAAATATTTATCCTCAATATTTTATTTTATTTATATATTCTGTCACTGTGTAAGTGAGTATGTACCTATGCGTTGTGAGAAAGATGTTTTTATATAAACAATATTAGTAAACAATGAAAAAAAAATGTACCCTAAAGAAAAATAATATCATTCGATTTCTGTAAAATATGTTAAATTTTGTGTAAAATTTAAATAGTAAAAATGTAAGTTAATTATAGGAATACTCAAATTAAATGAAGTTTAATGTAAAATCATGCAAACAAAGACAATCAATGCAGATCCCCTCACCAAGAAAAATTTGGCCAGTAATTCAAGATAAGGAAAAAAGCATTGAATGCCAACAACACAAGTGCAATTAGCAGCGCTACTAATGCACATTGTGGCACAAAATTACATAAACTTAAATCCTAACATATTAATTGTGCCTCTTTTAATTCAAGGACTTAAATTAAATGTATAAACCTAAATTATTTATTTGTTTAACTATTTTTAAATGAAAGGATAAATAATGGTATTTAGAGAAAAGTGTAGTGTTTTGACAGTTAGGTTTTGAAACACAGTGATGCATAAGATTATACAGCCCTTATCTTTAAGAAACCAATTGTAAAAAAAACTTGATTTAATATAACCATGATAAGAAAAATAAACCCATTATCTTTAAAATTAAAAAAATGAATCTCAATAATTTATGTAAAGGTGTGAAAGTTATGTAACATATTAAGTAAAATAAATATCAACTAAGTTCTCTAAAATATATTGCTAAATTTTGCTTAAAACTATGACCTTAAAAAGTAATAAAAAACATATAAATTTATGGAACAAAAGTATGAGAATAACTGAAATTATTACTCTAGTTATTTTATTTATTCATTAATTTGTTATACAATGACAGTTCCAAGCAGGCTAAAATCAGTGAACAAAAAAAAAATATATGTGTGTAAAAAGAGGAGAAATAGGTGTCAAGATACCGACTGATATCAAAGCAAAATTTTGCGACACATCTCCCAAAAGTATATGTATGTGTATTTCCAACCTGCCTGGAAAACACCAATATGAGAAATAACTCAAAATTTAATTCTAAAATTAAAAAAATTAATTAAATTCAATTATTGACAATAAACAGAATAATAAACATTTTTCAAAAGGAAAATCTGAATATGAAAATAAAAAATATACTGAAAGGTAATGCAAATTTGTATAAAAATTGCACAAAAAAAAAATTATTATTATTATTTTCCGTTTTTTTTATTCTTTTTTTTTTTTTCTTTTTTTTGCATTATGAATGAAAAATCAAGAAATTTCTAAAAATTTATCATCACGCATTGTATATCGGTATTAGCATAAAAAGGAAAATATGAATATGAGAAATATAAAATACTATAATATGTAAATTTATATATATATATTACACATAAAATTTAAAAAAAAGCAAGTTTTTTTTTTTTTTTTTTTTTTTTTTAATATTATTATTATTACTTTTAAAATTGGGAAACAAAAATATATTATATGGAAACAGAAACAAAAATATATATACAGAAATCTGACAATATTTAAGCATCCTTGTTGTTTGTATTATCTAAAAAGTTTTTAATTAATGATGCACCAAGAAAAAAATTATGTATCAACAAGGATACTTAAGAGTTAAAAAAATATACAAAACACTCACCAACCTTTCATAATCTTGACCTGAAAATAAAACTTTATTTTTATTAATTTTAATAAGATAGGAAATGATTTTCTCCGCGTTCGGTTCTCCAATTACCCCTTCATTTTAGCAAGACCTTGTGTCCTGATGAATAGGTGCATATTTAATGATTTATTTCACTTGACGCAAAATTTTACAAATCTTTCAGGCCTTAGTTCTAAGTGATATTTCTCCTCACGAAAATTAATGTTCGATTCGCCATGCACAAAAATAACATTCCATTAGTGTCCACGGAAATGTTATCTCATGTATATGTTCTTTATTAAAAAAAATCATAAGCGGACATCGTTCTTTCCCGTATGAATATTATGTCTCAGCACGACTTGAAAAAACAAAAACTGTCGAAAAGACGAGTACTAAATTTGAAGACACTGTAGCAGAGAACATATGAAGCAACACAGGATGAAACAACAAGCTATGAAACCACAAAGGCCACAGTAGAAAAAGCGGCGGGAACTGCATCTCAAAGCATTTTTTTGCGAATAGCAGAAACAGCGGCCGGCCAGCACAGAGTCGCGGAATATGAGATCAAAAGTTCTCTGACTAGAGTCGAAAAGGACCAGCGCCGGTAATCCATTAAAGGAGATAGACTAAACACTGTATGGCTCTCGCAAACATATTGCGTTCCAGAGAGAAATATCGGAGAGCTGATGAGTCGAGCGTAACCTATAAACACAAGCTGCTATTCTCGGCGTATTGTCCCATACACAGCAAAAAGTATTTCACGATGAGAGGATCAAAAGAGGACAAACTGCCGATACGATGCGTCCAATCCATAGTGTGCTCCAATCAGTGACATCCACAATGATTTTTCTCACAATTTAAAAATAATACAGCGACGACAAGTCATGTAGATCAAAATCCTTCAATTGAGATTAAAAACCATCGCGGTAAATAAGTTTCCATCTTCTTAAAAAAATTGCTATGATTTTATATTAACTCATAAAGTCATTTTAAACAAAAATGCCCCTCTCTCTCACCAATGCATCTCGAACTGGTTGGTCGCTGGTCTAGCACCAAAGTGTGTCCAGTAGAAATCCTGGGATTCTACTGTTAAAGTTCCAATTTAATGTCCAGGTCCGTATAGCTGAAAAAGAAGGCCGTCGAAACAAAAAGAACTAATAGTTCGCAGCAAAACATATTTATTTTCTTTTGTAGAGGTTTCATAATAAAATGAACAGTACATTAATAGTGTAATTTCAGCATGACCATAAGTTACGAGAATGCAAAAGATAGGGGTGAGAGAGAGAGCTACGGGGTCACATGTTATACTGTCAACAGTTGTAGAGCGAAATCTCAAGTTGACTCCCTTGGAATCAAGATCAGACTGATGAATTACGCCAAAATTATTAAAACAGTGCCAAACTTTCCAGCCAAAGCTAATCCTTTGTTTGTAGAATAATTTAATATAAATATTTTGAATTTATTAATTTCGTTACAGTAGTTTATGCCAAGTTTTATCGCCAGAAGACCGTTATTTAAGGGAGACACTCAGACTAGGATTTATTGCACATCCTGTGATAAAAAAAATCTAAATTACCCTTTAATGATATTAGAACGGAAATGTATTGCTTAATTTAGCCTCGAATAAATAAACATACGCAATTTAAAAGAATGAAAATGTAATTATGTATCCAACGGTTTATAACATGGAAATAATATTTTTTTATATTTTATTTATTAAATGATTTAGAAGAGCTTATAATTTTGAGAGATGTCATTTAAAAGGAATATGTTTTTGTTCTCAGACGATTTAATAATAGCATAAGGGATAAAGTATTATTAGAAATTAGAATTAAGATATTTATTATAGACAAAAGCGAATAAATAAAAGTAATTTAGAATTTAGTTATCTATTTTTATTAGCTATTTAATTTAGTGAAAATATAATAATTATTTATTGCCTTTATTTAAAGTTATAATTAAAACACATATATGTGAAGGAACGACTTCACAACAGCCCTTTATTTTCCCCGATAAATTCTGTAAGTACTAATAATAAAAGATTATTGTTATTATTTTATTTATTTATTTATTTGTTTTTATTTTTTATTTTATTTTATTTTATTTTATTTATTTATTTATTTTTTCAAGAAAAAAGAAAGAAAGAAAAACATATTTAAAAATTATTTAAAATTTAAATATTTCATTAAAAAAAAAAAAAAAAACTTTTGCGTTATATAACCAAGTTGTATATCAAATTAAACCATATAAACTTCTTTTTAAAATGAGGAGTCAAAAACTTCTGTATCTTTTATAGACTTTGAGAAATTTGAAAGTGTTTATGTGAGCTAAAATGTTGATTTTACAAAATTTAGGAAATTTATAAAATTAATATTCAGTTAAATGAAAAATTTCCAAAAGTATATTCTCACTTATATCATCAAGAAAAATGATTCCTGAAAGTTTCATTGTAATCTGAAATATTCTGGTTATGTGACTGGTTGATTCGTCATGGAATGACCTACGAGAAATGACAATCTCAGTTTCTATAGAACATTACAGCTTCAGCAAAATGTCTTTTTACATGATGTATTTATAATTGCTTTAATCAAATTTAAATGAAATTCTTTTTTGTTATTACTTTATCCCAAGACCATTAAAAAATATATCCATAAACCGGTAATGCCCGTTTCCCGTCGATGCTGGATTATCGATGCTTCACTGTGTATATTAATTTACTTTTTTAATTAATCGATAGTGTAAATTAAATTTTCATTGGTATGTTTTATACAGTCTAAAATTCACGATAAAAATTATTATGAGAGTCTTGAAACTTTTTTTTACTTCCATCACCCCACTACCGTAGATAATGGAAGTATTATATCTGTTCTGATATGTATAAAGGATTAAGTCCATATTCTTGATTTTTCAGGAGACGAAAAATAAAGTTAAACTAACTAAAAAGAAATCAGAAGAACCGATTAGGAAAAAGGGATTTCGTTGACTTATACCCTTTATACCATTCAGTAAATGTCAACCTTCATTTAATAACGGGAAAAAATTGAATTAAATATTTTATACCATACATGAATGCTAAATTTTTGACTTGAACCTTTTTTTACCAATGGATTTTCTCAAAGACTAAATGACATAGACCTAAATCCTTTATACCAATCGATAGAGAATTTTTTTCTGAGTCTGACTATGTACTTAACTCAAATAAAATGAAAAATAGATTTTCTTGTGAAAGGTATCCATATTTTGGTGAAAATCATAAAACAGAAAGTGGGACACCAGAAACTGGAAGTGGGACCGTAAGCCCTTATCTCAAAAACAGCTCTAACGATTTTCTTCAAATTTTCTCTATAAACATTTATATTTTTATTATTTTATTTTTTGCCCCCCCCCCCCCCTTGCCCTTCCTAATAACTTTACACTTTCGAAAATATCCCCATTCGACTTGCAGGCCGTCAAAAACCTATCTGTACCAATTTTGAACTGCCTAACTGTATTTCTATTTGTTTTTGCCCCTAGCCCCCCCCCCCTGCTGCCCCACCTGGTGGCTGAATTTCGAAAATTCCAGAAATTGGCTTTTAGATATTTGCATTAGCTATATTTAAGAGCAAAAATTTCACGTATATCTGTTTTTTTTTTTTTTTTTTTTTTTTTTAGATATATAGGATTATGTGAAATCACGTTTAACGCATGTGAAATCACGTTTCGCCCCCCCCCCCTTGGGGACCGAATTTCAAAAATTCCAAAAATCCATTTTTAGACATTTGTATTAGCTATATTTTAAAGCAAAAATTTTACGGATATCTGTTTTTTTTGTTTGAGATATGAAAGATTTTGTGAAATCACGTTTTGCCCCCCCTCCCCCTTGGGGGGCGAATTTTGTAAAATCGCTTGCGGCGTTGAGTTTCTCGGGTCGTAAACATTAACCGTGCCGAATTTGGTCCCGATCGGTAGGGATGTGGGTTTTCCGGAAAATTTTGAAACGGAAAATTTTCTGGAAAATTTACCGAAAATTTTCCGGAAAATTTTCAATCTCTAAATTACGAAGGTTTTTGTAAAATGAAACTAAATACATTAAAAGCTACAAGTAAACAAAACTATTCAAAGATAAGGATGAATAATAATTCAATTCAAAAAGAAATTAATAAACAAAACACAGAAATTATGATTTAATGGTTTATTTTAAACATGTATAAAGCTAGAAAGTTATAATTTTTAATGACTGTTTTGCATGTATAATGGTTGAATAATCTATATAAAAAACGTGTCTGAACATTCTGTAGCTGTCACAGACCCTCACATATCACTGCCAACAGCTGAACTCCATTTCATTATATAGGGAAAATTATAATGAGAATTAATGATTTTTTTTTTTAATTCTGTTCTCAGTATATAAAAATAAATAAATAAAAAATATTTAGAAAAATTAAATTAGCCTTTGTTTTTCCTAAAATTTATTTAATTTTTAATACTTCATACTAAAGTTACAAAATGGAAAAAAATGATCAAAGTTTTTTTTTTTTGGTACTTTATAATTTCAAAATAAAACATTAAAAAAAAAAATACTGTTTTTGAAAAACAAGAACAAATTTAACAATTGCGATTTTTCTGAAAGTAAACAGAATAATAATAATAAAAAAAAAAAACAGAGGTAATTATCATAACGAATTTCTGTTTAGAATAATATGGGGCTTGGCTGCTAGTGGCAGAGAAATCATACAGTCGGCAGCAAAATTATTGAAGCACACATCCATATATTTCTTTCTTTCTTTCTTTTTATTTAATTTGATCACTAATTTTTATCATGAACTTACTTTTTTATAAACAGTATAAGACTAAGATCATGAATCAATAAATATTTACTTAACAAAATAGTACTAGGTGCATATCTTTTAAATAGAAATTATTGCTAGTGCATCAATAATTTTGCTGCCGACTGTACAAGAGGTAATTAGTAAGGTATGGCTCAGACCATACAAGGGTTCATTTCATCAAAATTCTTTTGATTTTAACTTTTTTCGATTTGTTCTACTTTTAAGCATAGTTTGCGTACACAAAATTATATTTTTTAATAGTTGGTGGTATTGGATAATGAATGTAATCCTCTTTTCAAAAAAATTAATCTGGAAGTTTGAGATTATTATTATTATTGTTATTTAACGTTAAATGTAACACCCACTATGAGATTTTTCAAGTACAATTCAATTTCGGATATTTTAAGCAAATAAATATTAAGTTCTTTCAACTAAACCTCCAGTTCCAAGATATGATGTGATTAATTTTATCTATTTGATTTCCTTAAATTTTAATCAAAATCTTACTGTTTATTTATTTAGGCAATCAATTGTATTTCCTGTTGCTTGCATTTAAAAAAAAAAATTTCTACATTAGAAATCAGTTTTGAAAAGTGATTAAAAAAAAAAAAAAAAAAAAAAAAAAAAAAATGTTTTTATATAAGATTTTTCTCTAAAATTTTCAACAATGCCAATTTTGTAAAAAGCAATTTTTTTTTTTTTTTTTTTTTTTTTTAAGTTTCGCTCTTTTTTTTTTTTTTTAATTGAATATTTAATGAAGATTATGACAATGTCCTATTTTTCTGAGTCAGAACCTCTCAGAACCAGAGACCATATGGTGACCTAAGTCAGAATTGCTGCCTGAGTTTGAAAAACATCGGCGTATCATCATTTATCAAATGAATATTTTGAGAAACAGATATACATGCTCAGCAGTATAGTAGTGCATTAATTTATCAATATATTCTTTTTTTGTAATGTTGCCAAATGCTTCATAATTAAATTATGTTTTTACAAACTTATTGAATGGAGATTTAAAATTCTGATTAGCAACCACAGATCTCTTGTATTATAATAAATAACCTCAAGTTGCTCTAAACATATATCTGGTAACTTTCTAAATGATGACTTTAATCAGAAACTTTTGTTTTTCCCACTGTATATAGCATTACTGTGACTAATAAAAGAAAACTTAAATATATCATGCAAAGGATTTGCTAAAAAAATTGTTTTTCTGGTTGGAAAATTTTCCGGAAAAACATAGTAGAAAATTTTCTGGAAAATTTTCCAAAACGGAAAATTTTCCGCAGAAAATTTTCCACCCCACATCATTACCGATCGGTGAAACGGACTAGGATTGTATAGCGGACAGACAGACACACAGACAGACAGACAGACTGACTCTGCTCTTTTATATATATAGATTTTAGGATCAATCATAGGAATGGTATTTGAATAGTATCAAATTTTAATTCAGTAAAACAATATTAGATCGTACGGAAATTATTGTAGTAACCAAATTGTTTTTTAGAGCAATAAAAATAAAATATAGCATTTTTAAAATTTCTTTACACACGTAAAAAAAAAAAAAAAAGTTAGTCTTTGCAATTTTTAATAATGAATACCAGTTTTATATGTATATATATATATATAAACAAATAAGTAACTTGATCAGTTTCATGCAGTAAATTCTTTGATTTTTTATTTAGCGGAAATAAAAATATAATACCGAATAATTTTTAACAAAATTAATTTTAAATAATTACACTTAAAAGAAGCGTCTGATTTGCTGTGTAACATAGGCTGAACAGAATCTTTGGTTGAAGTCGCTTTTTCTGAATATATGTGCAGATAGTTTTCAAAATCATAGAGTTATATACTATATTGTACAGGAATATGTATATGACAACAACATTACTCAGAGTAGTTTCTGAACCTGATAAAAAAAAATACACTTCATATGCGTAAATATTGTTGTAATTAATTTAAATTAGAATATTTATCGGAGTAAAAAATTTTATCAATTTCAGTATAATTATTACATTTAAATAATATTTTTTTCCTTCCTCGTTTAATGCAAGTATTTTTTAATTTTATCCAATTGAAGCTGAAATTTCTGAATATTATTTACGTATGTAAATAATTTTATTTGCCTTCTCCAATAATTCAAAAACAGATATTCCCTTTTCGCATTCTTTTTTAGCCTTTACAGATAAAGCTTATCTCACCCCTGATGCCTCTGGCAAGAAAAATGTCAATTAACAGCAAGGGGAGTTGGAAGCTATCAATTACTGAAGTGCAAAATTTTCCATTCTCGTGATTCTCGGAAAGTCAACTGTGAGCAGATTTCCTCCCCCCGTCTTGCGAAATCTATAGACTTCAAAAAGCGCCCTCTAGAATGAAAAAATATTTTGACTGACGTAGGGCCTTAAGTCATACTGACTGATTGATTTTTATTACAGCAATTTGTTTGATAATACACATTAGAAGAATTTCTTCTTTTGAAATAGAGTTTTGCAAAATAAATAAATAAACAAATAAGACCTATAATTCATAATTTCTATTAATTACTAAAACTTATACAGCTTTACTTGCCCTCGTATTAAAAAATTTCACATTATCTAATGAAAACAAATAAATATGAAAATTATAATAACGCTTTTTAATAAAACGTCATCATCATCATTATCATCATTATTATAATTACTAAAAGGAAAATTTGTGACAAATAATTACTAAATAGTTGTTATTTAAGAAGTTTTTTTTTTTTTTAATTCTGAGTAGCAAATATAAAAAAATTCATATGAAACAGGCTGTGTTCTATATAAAATTTAATAAGACTGTGACTGTGGGAAAATGTATTTTTTTTTAAATAACAAAAAATTCAATCAATATAAATTTAATCATGTTTTTAATTTAACTGTTTATAAAATAATAAAAAGTAACCATTTCCGTATTATGCGTCGTATTATTTATCTCTATGTTACGTTATATTTTCAATTCGGCATGCTTATTATTTTCTCTTACTCATGTATGGAAGAGAAGGTATTGTTTGGGGTAGAATTTTTGAAACTGAGTTTGATATATTTACGCGTTTTTCAGTTCCCTAAAACCGACAAATAGGTTTTTAGCTGTTTGTTCCAAAGTATATGCGTGTGTCTATTATCAGTATAACTCAAGAACAAATATAAGCAAAAAGTTTAAACTCTGCATTCTAATTCTTTTTAGTACGGAAATGTTACTTGGAAACTTGTACTAAAGTAGGACAGAGGAGGTATGCACAAGCACAAGGACATTAAAAATTAATCAATTACGTCTGTGGGTGAAATTTCAATAAAGTACAGATTAACATGTATTTAGATTGCACTAAACAAAATAAAACAAATATGTATTTATTATAAGCAAGAAAGCATATTTTACTTAGAATGTGGTATGATAGCCAAATCAAGCGGTTTTTATTATTTATTTATTTTAATTGGATATAATTGAGGAAATTTGCAAAATTTACCCTGTGAAAGGAAATTGCTTAAGAACGATAATTATTTTCGCTTAGTTTTATGTTACACAAAACTTTGCTTAGAGCTCTATACTTCACGTTGCTTTTATAGGATAATTTCGCATTTTGAGGTGCCTTGAACATAGAAATGAAATTTTTAACAGCTCCTCTATGGTTCTATTATTGCAATAATGAAAAGAAATAAATGGAAGAAATTTAAATTTAGAATGCTAAAGATTACCTGGGAATGCTGCTTGAAATTTTTGTCTAAGATCAGTAAGTTACTGATACAAGTTCTCTAAATAACTTGAAATGTATATTTTTTAAAATTTCGTTACAACTTTAAGTTTTTTTTTTATGAATATGTAAATAATTCAACGGGGCATTGGGGAAGGGGGGGGGGAATCCCGGCAATCAGAAATATAATATATATAAAATAATTTAAGCAAATTCAGATTTCTATCTTTAATTTCATTAAACTTATATACTAAAGAAAGTATTGCTATTTGCTGAATTTTCGAAAATAAGATTTTACTATCTCTACAAGTTTTGAGTCATAAATGATATTTTTAAAAACTGGTTTGACCTCTGAGATAATTTGTTCTTGAGATAATTTGTACGCAAACTAACAAGTTGACACACCTGCTTATTCCTTTATAGTAAGCTAAATACCAAGCGAAATTTTCTAATGATCTAGCCAAGAAATCAAAGCCGACATTGACTGTGGCGCAATCAAATGAAGATTAATTAAATCAAACCATTACACTATTTTTAAAATACAGTAAAGGAGGGTTATTATAGAAAGTGAGGAAAATCATACTATTAATGCATGACTGAGTACTAATTACATACCCTGTGGCAGAATTTTTTCTGGCTTTCTGCGACAAACCTCACTAGAGCTAATTTCTTTCTTCAAGACAATATTATTCAATAATAAATATATGCATTAGTACATATATCATATATTGAGTATTATATTGCATTTCTTAAGAACTATATGAACACATTTTGAATATTAATTATATATATTGCGTATCTTTAATAATAAGCATACGATTTATGTCCATACAGATAGTTATTTAATAACATTAAAAATCTTTAATATTCGTCTGATTTGCTGCTTGTCTATGAGTATTAAAATTTCTACTGTGAATTCAATGGATTCTTTGATCAGTATTATTCGATCTTTCCTATGTTCCTCCATTTAAGATGCTTTCTAGGAAAAATACGTCTTATTTAGAATGGAAAATAATGACAGGTCGAGAAATTTTACGAATTTTAGTAAAGTGTAAAAGACGTGTAACCGATATTAGCGGCGTACAAACGAAGAATTTTTACATTAAAATGAATAGGAAAGAATCGGGACTTTACTAAAAGGACGTATAAATGTTAAAAACGTATAAACGGTGCTTCACTGTAGTTTTATACTTCAAAACAACGGAACCTGAACCTCCAAATGATGGAATTTGTCTCCTATTGATAAGTTTTCTCATGTGCATAATCAAAACTATTGGAAATTTGAGAATAAAAAAAACCACACAAAAACAGTGGGTCCACTATTCAGAAGTGTTCGTAAATGATTTTTTACTACAACTAAATTAATAAGTTATAATTAAGAATTATAAGTTTAAAACTAAGCATTAAATTAAAAATAATCTTCATGTAATTGGTAATTTAAAAAAATGTAAATTACCTATGAAAGTGTTCACAGAGGAGATCTATTAAGAAAAGAAAGAAAAAAAACTTAAAAATGAAATTTTAATGAGTTTCGCTCCTTTTTAAAAATGAACTTGAGTTAAGCGCGTACATTTTTTTCAGATATGAGTTTGAGCGCGAACTAGCTCGTTCTTTTCGTGAACTTGCACAACACTGGTTAAAATGGAGCTGGGCTGGGCACTTTTCCAGAAGAAATAATGATAGATGGACCACCAGTCCTATTTTGGGTATCGCGATACAACAAAAGACCGAGAAAGACACCAATGTGTTCGTTGGAGAGATAAAATTGTGAAGTTTTGAAGAACAGAATGGAGTCGTATTGCAGAAAACCGAGCAGATTGGAATGACCTAGAAGAGGCCTTCCTCCTGCAGTGGACTGATAAAGGTTGAAATTGATGATGATAATGATATATATATGTATAAGCAAAATACATAAAAATTTTGTAAATTTGTTTACAATATATTTTGTGTTGTCGAAAGAATAAACTGATTTTTTACTTCTAACAAACATTTGGTTTAAAACAACAAAATAAATTCAACAAAACGCATTTTGTAGTTTTAATCAAATTCTGTCTCTGAGTTTTTCTTTTCTTTTATTTCCCCTCCTTTCATTCTTCTACTACTACTCCCCCCCCCCCCCCCCCCCCATGCAAGAACGCACGGGCTGAATTAAATTGCTTCTGAGATAATGGCTTTTAAAATTCGAAATATTTTTGCGATTGCAAGTATCATGTAAAGTTCAGGAAATAGTCATTGGCCTCCGGATACCACTGAGCGCCTTATATACAAACCATATAAGAAACAATCATGAACGTATATCTTCCAGTTATTTACTTATCTTCCAAATTTCGATGACAGGTGATTGTGAAGTATCATAAAGATAGTAACCATTTCAGTAATGTAAAATCATATACCCTACTTTTAGTTTCAAAATGATATTTAATAAATTGTATAATAATAGATCCAGTAATTATATTAACATTTTAATAAATGAAGTGTATTTTTTTATGGTAATAATAATAATAATTAAAAAACACCGATTGGAAGTTATTAAAAATATTTAAAAATTTCTATTATTAATTAAAAAAGATAAACACACACACAATAAATAAATAAATAAAAAATCTAATATTTTGTGATTATGACAAAACTTTCTTCTATATTTTCTTATACAAATCCTAGTACAAATTATTTATTAAAAGTATTTTCTATGATGAATGTAGACGGATTTCATCTCAGAAAAGTATAACACTAAATGTTCAAAGAAAATCAATATTATGCTTCACAAATCGCATCTTAAAAAATGAGTTTTTTTTTTTTTTTTTTTTTTTTTTTAAATGACGAAAAATAGATAACTTTGTTTTAAATTATTACAGATGATTACTATGGTTCAAGCATTCGTCAATTCAAAAGGCGTGGTCTTTAGTACGTGGTCTTTTTGAAAATATCTATATTGAAAAGTTACTGTCTGGGGACCCCAGCACCCAGGGGGAAAAAAAGCAATGCTGCTATATATGAGTAAAAAACAATCCTAGTTGACTATTACTATTATATGTACACACATATATAGTTTGAATAATTTAATTCCTTTACAACACTCAGCAAATGAAAGATAGATGAAAATACCAATATATGAAATTTTAAATGAGATGTATTTCGAATAAAATTATTGTCACGATGGTAATTTAAATTAATTACACTGAAGAGTAAAAACATGTTAAAGTACTTACACAGAAGAGAAATGACACATATAAATCATAAGCCTAACGATGAGATAATTTGCATAATCCATTAATCCAATAGAAACATTCATCAAATAATAGAAATGGAAAGAGATAAATTAACCAAAAGGATCTGTTAAAAGAAAAGAGAATTCGTGAAATGAAAAATAGAATGAAATGAAAAATTTTAAATGCTGAAAACCAGAAATGATCATTCATCAGGAAACTTGCATCTCTGTCAGCATAAGCAAGATTTCGGATCGCTGTATAGCTAGCTAATTCAAGCAATATACAACTCAAGTTTCTATCTCGCAACAAAACAAAGTAAAAAAGAAAATTATATTAAACAGTAACACAACCAAAATTGAAAAATGGAATAATTATTTTTGATAAGTCCACATGTAACCGATTCCATACAGAGATAATAGAAATAAACAGGTTGCCAAAACGAACAAACTGAAAAGAAATGATTAAAAGTAAAGAAACGATTAATCGAACTAGTTGCTTCTGAAATGAAGTAAATGAAAGCAAGCATTAAGAGATAGCCATTAATCTTTAAAATTTAAAAGCTAAAAACACTGTGAAAAAGATGATATTTAACAGGGTTATTTAATTATAACGTTAATCTTTTGCATTTTTAGTTTAGATTAAACGTTCAACGTAACGTGATTCATAATGAATCGTTATAAATAATTCTCATTGTGCACATTTATGCGAAATTTTGTCCCATTACACCATATTCAAAATTTAGGTAAAGCGGAATGGCAATACCATTCTTTGGGTACTTTTTAACAGAAGTCGATAGACGCTAATTTATGTCAAGGTGCAATTATATACTATATGAATTCTAGAGCTATGGAATTCTAGAGCTAAAGTTGCCACAAAATATTTGTCACATACACAGATAGAAGGACATACATTTTCTAAAAAAGATTATATCGCGTTCTGGAGCTCTCGAAACGTATAAATCCATTGAAAACGAAAATGTTGAAAATATTTAAGTAACCAGTACGTTCTTCTGCTGAATGTAGAATAAAGTAGAAAAGTATTTTAAAAACTTCCCCAATATCTAATAATTAGAATTATATAGAAAAAGAATTTTATTTATGCCACAATAACTTAAAGGCCGTTTTAACGGGACTGACTACTTTTAAAAATAAGAAAAAAAAAAAATAAATAAATAAATAAAAAAAAATCGATAAACTTTCAGAATAGACTCTTCCCACCAGGGTTGCCAAATTTGGCCTTTTCTTTATTCAATAGTCACCAATAATTTTTATTTGTAACGTTTGACTAATAAGCTCGAAGATTAATAGTGTATTATGCATATCAAATGTCACTTCTCAAAGTTATTGGTGACAATTGAATAAAAAAAAGGCCAAATTTGGCAACCCTGCTTCCCACCTGACGTTAGAGGTCACATGATAGAGGAAAAACAAATAGCAAATCTGTGTTATTTTTTTATAAATAAATCATTTTTAATCCATTTTATATCATTATTCATCATCTTTTGTTTGCTGTATACGTTTGCAATCATCATTTAGTTTATATTTGTTATTGATGTTGATGGAGAACATGTTTAATACTCTGATTTTTGGTACTTAAATCAGTGACAGTGCAATATCGTACTGCGTAAATCCATTTAGACCAGTAACTAAGTTAATTAACTTGTTGTAACACCTTTATGCAATTAAATTAAATGAAAACATTTTAAAATTTCAAATTATAATCCGTAAACATTCCACAAGAAGCCAATATTTATTGCTAGATCAGTTAACGTTACAGTTACAATACAATATACAAAAATCGATTCTTATAGGTAAAAATAAGTAAACACATAAAATGTTTTTTAAAAATTATTAAATTTACAAATACAATTATTCTACTGTTTACAAATACACAATATTACTTTTATTTTATTTTATATTAAATGTTAAAATTTTTGTTCTAAAGAACAATATTTAATTGAATTCGATTCTCAGAATTCAATTATTCGTTTTCCTCTATCACGTGATTGAGCAGACGACGGTGGGGAGAGCCCATTAAAGAAAAGAAAAAAAAAGAAAGAAAGAAAAAGAAAAGAATGATTATATGTACAAACTCTTTTGTGTGTGTGTGTTAACTAATATGGCATTACTCTATTGATTAAAAATATTATTTTTGCTTACTTTAAAATAGAGGATTATTTCTATTCCAGATTATTATTATTATCATTATTATTTTTTTTTTCAAGGGTGCTTTCACACTGCGTGCAGGATATATCAATTTCAATATTCTTTATCCTTATAATTTTTACATTAAATGAAACAAAAAATTCAAATTAAGAATCTGAACTGAAAGGTTTTAATCATTTTAATAATATGGTGTTTAACTAATGGGCTCTTCCCACCGTCGTCTGCTCAATCACGTGATAGAGGAAAACGAATAATCGAATTCTGAGAATTGAATTCAATTAAATATTGTTCTTAAGAACAAAATTTTTAATATTTAATCTATATTAATAAAATCAGACTTTTGTCTGTAAATTTGTTGGAATCAAAAAATTTTGCGATATCTTCACGTTTTACACCCCATGAAAGCCGAAAATGACTTCAGAAAATTTTGCCTGTGTGTGTTTGTGTGTGTGTCTGTGTGTGTGTCATCGTGTCCGAATGTCTCTTTTTTTGTCCGGGCATCACTTGAGAACGGCTGGACGGAATTCAACGGCGCTTGGCAAGAATTTAGGTCTTCACCCAACTTAAAATTATATCTATCAACTTTTCAGAAATTCTCCCCCCCCCCCCCGTTCCCCCCCTAGGGGGTAAAAGACTAAAACACCTTTGTCTGGGCATCACTCGAGAACGACTGGACGGAATTCAACGGCGCTTGGCAGAAACTTAGGTCTTCACCCAACTTGAAATTATATCTATAGAAATTTTCAAAATTATGATTAGTGTTTAAATTGTGGGTAAAACACGCCTGCGCATGCGCCATAAATATTTTTTCACTAAAATGCTTTGAATGGAAAAATAAAATATAAAAATAATTTTTTAAGTTAAAGACTTTTGTATTCGCGTGATTCGCACTACAAATTATGAAAAGATTGAAATGAAGTGTTGCCATCTAAGTTTCATACTTTAGTTAATTTTAAAAAATCTAATTGTCGTATCGAAAAACTGTTTACACCCCAGGATTCAGAAAAATCACCTCTTTCATTTGGTACTGAATTTGTAATGATAGGTCTGATATTTCTAATTTATTTTTCCCTTTATCCGTTTTTCCGTTGCCACTTAAATTTCATACTTTAGTTATTTTTTAAAAATCTAATTGTCGCATCGAAAAACTGTTTGAACCCCTGGATTCAGCAAAATAGCCCCTTTCATTCGGTATCAAATTTATAAATATAGGTCTGATATTTCTAATTTATTTTACCCTTTTTCCGTTTTCAACCCAGATTCGATATGGAACAGCTTTAGTATTGGATCCCTTTGGCAAAATTTGAAATTCGGCACCGAAGTAGCTCGGACGTTTCTCGCCAAGATCTTTAATTGCACAATTGAGATAGCCAATTCAGTTCATCGTAAAAATGGCTTAAAATATTTGTCACCAAAGAGTTCCGATACTTAAGCTGTGCTTTTTGTATTTAATTATTTATAATACTGTCTATTAAAGACTACTGTGGTCACGAAATTTGGTGTGTAAATTGTTTGTATGCATCCGGCGCTTACTGTAACTGCATTTCACGAAATTCGAAATCCCCCCCCCCCCCTTCTCGGAGTCGGAGGGCAATAAACATGTGCAAAAACATGTTTTTCCGTTTGAATTCGCTTTGAATTATCTTAGAATGGCGAATTTTGGTGTGTGGATATTGATTAAGTATACGCATATTATGTACATTAGTGGGATTTTGCAAAACTTCGAACTCACCCGCTGAGGGTGGGGAAGTAAGAAGTGGGTAAGTTGTGCCGAAGACAGTGGGGACCCAGACTCCTCACATTGGGAGCGAGAAAACCTCTACCAATCACAGCGAGAACTTAGGTTATTAATAAAGATATGGGATTTTGACAACTCATTTAAGTTTAATGTCTAGCGAAGCGGGCAAAGCCTGCTAGTATAAAATAAAATAAAAGTATTATTGTGCATTTGTAAACAGTAGAATAATTGTATTTGTAAATTTAATAATTTTTGAAAAACATTTTATGTGTTTATTTTTACCAATAAGAATCGATTTTTGTATATTGTAGTGTAATTGTAACATTAACTGATCTAGCAATAAATAATGGCTTCTTGTGGAATGTTTATGGATTATAATTTGAAATTTTAAAATGTTTTCATTTAATTTAATTGCATAAAGGTTTTACAACAAGTTAATTAACTTAGTTACTGGTCTAAATGGATTTACGCCGTACAATGTTGCACTGTCACTGATTTAAGCACCAAAAATCAGAGTATTAAACATGTTCTTCATGAACATCAATAACAATCATAAACTAAATGATGATTGTAAATGTATACAGCAAACAAAAGATGATGAATAATGATATAAAATGGATTAAAAATGATGATTTATAAAAAGTAACACAGATTAAATACGATTGATCAAAAATAAGAATAGAAAATATGTTATTTCAGCAATCGCTATAGATAAACAAGACTTTGTCTGGTATTTGTTTTTTCTCTATCATGTGACCTCTGACGTCAGGTGGGAAGAGCCCATAATTAAGCTTGAAATATGAAATGACCATTAAAATTTTTATATTATATATATATATATATTATGTTGAACCGAACTTTTTATCTTTAAAAACAAACTTTTTTATTACGAGAGAATAAAATATCAATTAAAATATACATTTAAAAACAATTAAAATATAAATTCTTTGAGTATGTACGTAATGTTTGCAAAATATATTGTTTTTAATACTGATAAGAAAACTCGGACGAGTTTCGAAACATCTAATATTTCAATTGTTTTTAAATGTATATTTTAATTGATATTTTATTCTCTCGTAATATTCTTTTTTTTTTTTTTTTTTTTTTTTTTTAAATACATATATATATACAGGGTATCCCAAAAAGATTGAAGCGCGGTTTAATTCTTTACCTGCTAGAGATTAGATGGTAATGTAAATTGCAAAAGTGTATAAAATAAGGTAGGAAATAAAACTATGCTAATAAAATTGTCTTCCTGTTAATTTTTTTTTTTAAAAATACGTTTTTTAAATTTTCATACTTCTCCTCTAGACAGATTTGGTCAATTAGAAAGTTTTTGTTTTTTTCAATGCAACAACATCATTGGAAAAACCGTATTCTTGTATTTTTAAAACTGCATTAATTGAAAACTGAACTCTGATTATACGGATCATATATCAAAATAGAAATGTAAATTTATGACATATTATAAACATATAAAATGTATCATAGCATTTGCATTAAAATTCTAAGGATTAATTTAAATGCATTTAAGAATTTTTCAACACATTATGTTTTTGATCTAAACATTTCCGTTATCAATTTGTAATGATCCCTATTTTCACTGAAAGCCAGCCTTTTCAATGATACGGAAAAATGGCATGTCACTTTTTTTTTCTGTATCATAATTCGGTTGGTTTTAAAAATATAGTTATGCGGTTTTTTTCTAATGGTCTTGTTGAATGAAAAATAAAAACTTTGTAATTGACAAAATTTGCGAAGAAAGACTGCATAAAAATTTAAAAAATGTAACTTTTTAAAAATTAAAGGGAGGTTCTTTTTTTTTTTTTTTCTTAATGTAGTCGTCTTTCCTACTTTAATTTGGACGTTTTTTTCAATTTACATTGCCCATTTATCTGTAACGGGTAAAGAAATAAAACGCGTTTCAACCTTTTTGGGGCACTCTGTACATATAATTGAGACGGTGTGGTGTTCTTATCTTTGTCCCATTTTGATTTTATTCATTATGTCAAAATGTATGGTTGAGAAAATTTTTAAGTTCGTATCTCAAATACTTTTTGAAATATCATGCGCACAGAGAGAAAGGGTTTGTTTTAAAAATAATCTGCAGTAAAAATAATTTTCTATTTTAAAGTAAACCAAAATAATATTTTTAATCAATAGAGTAATGTCATACTAGTCACAAAAAAAAAAAAAAAAAATGTTTGTACATATATTTATTTTTTTTTAAACAATTCTGAAAGTTGACCGAAAATTTTCTTCATTTTCTTATTTTTAAAAGTAGTCTGTCCCCTTAATAAGAACAATTAACAAAGACCACGATAAAAACACAAAAGAATAATTCCATTTATGGTAATATATTAGAAATGATATTTTAATAATTAATGGTAGCTAGTAATAAATATATTAAAAAATATTAAAAAATATATATATTGTTAACCCCCCCCCCCCAAAAAAAAAAAAAAAAAAAAAAAAAAAAAAAAAAAACAAGAATTTCAATTATAACAAGATAATAAAAGGACGTTTAAAAGCTACACTGACATCTAGCTTATTAATATTAATATTACTAGTATATAACCCCGTCAAAAATGACGGAATGTGAACGATAAATCTTGAAAACAATGTTCAGATCATGAAGATTAACACGTGATCATTTAAATGTATTTTCAGCTTTTGTTTATAAATCAAATGTGTTTCGATATTTTATAATTTTCGTTCTGAAATTTAAAAAATTCTACCCGATCAATAAATATGAATGACAATAAAAAAACTGCTGGTTGACAAAAAATATAGGCCCGAAAACACAACAGCAACAACACATCCCAGTGTTCCGTTAAGTGCTCTATTTAAAGTCCTTATAATAGGAATAACCTAGCGTGTCACTCACACGACTTTCTCTTACCCTGAAATTTAATGCTATAAGTACAGGTTGGAGATTAAGAGGTAAGATAAAAAGTACTGTTATGTAAACCTATGTTAAACAATTCAAATTAGGCTTCGAAGGAGTTTTATATGATAATTAGTTCTGCCCCCCCCCCCCTCAACCCCCCGTTTCATTAATGCACCTACATTTATATAGAATTTAATTCGGTTATTAAAAAATAATCCAGTTAAAAAAAATAATTTATTAAAATTATTATTTAAAAAAGTTATCTTGTATGATAATACAGACGATTTCCATATTAGAGAAATAATATAACACTAAATATCCAAAAAAAAGTTGAATTTATTCTCAATATTAAAGTAAAAAAAAAATGTTAAAAATGAAAGAAATCAATAACTTTATTTTAAATTATCGTAGATCGATGGTTCAACCATTCGTTTTAAAGGTATTGGCGAGCTCTTTTGAAAGATACCCATCATGAAAATTTACTCCACTCGAGGGAGGACTTCTACCCCAGGGGGGAAGGCGAGGCTCCTACATACACAAAAAAAATTTTCCCAGTTGACTATCTCTATTACAAAAAATATGTATTCGTTTCATTTGGTTTAGTGCAGTCTATAGATGTTAAATTCTACTTACCTGTAATTTCCCCCATAGACGTAATGTATTTGAATACTTTTGAATGTCCCTGTACACGAACCATTTGCTTCATCTTAACGAAAAGCTTACTGTAGCATCCCTATATGATACACATTTAGAATACCGAGTTTGGAATTTCTGCTACTATTTGTTCTTGAGATATGCTGACAATAGACAGACAGACAGACACAGAGACCATTCGCTAAAAACGTGATTTTCGTATACAGGGGACCTCAGAACATGTAAGTATAACAAAAACTCACGTTCGAAAATTTGACCCTAAAACAATACTTTCTCGACCCTATGGGTAAGAGGAAGTAAATAACGATTCACTTCATTTTACCAAAATACTTTTTTTTAAGACTATCGAAGATCCTGTTTCCAAATACGTAAGCGAAGTGTGACGTCACTGACCGTCCGTGGATGCAAGAAAAAGATTCCCTATGTTAATCGCCCATTGTATTTTTTGTAAAAAATTATTAAAAATCGAGGAAAATTATTTCCCGATTTTAATACCCGTATTTGGGTATAGATATGCTATCGTATCCATGTGTTAGATTGAGTTATTTTGCTGTCAAATTGACAAAATATTAATTTTAAATTTCAAAACTGTGTCATCTTTGGCGTTTTTTGTATTTGGCGATTAAAAACATACTACGAAAATATACATTCCAGATGTTTATTTTCGTAATATGTATTGTACGAAATATTGTTTCATATAATTCATCGCTCTCTTAATATAATTTGTTAAAATAACCATGATTTTTGAAAGGAATGAAATATGTTCGCCAAATAATTTGGCGATATATTTTTTCCGCCAAGGATGACAGATATATTAAATCTATTCCGCTGCAATATATGAGTATATCAGACACTTTATTTAGACATTTGAAAACAAATTTGACTTCAAATTATGATAGAATATTTATCATTTTCCTTTTAATTAGTATATTAGTTGGATATTTATTGTGTAAATATCATCCTTTGAAATGAAATGTTTATGTTTTCAATCGAATATGGAAGTTTGCTATTTTATTTTTCTAAAGTTTTGAAATTTAAAATTTAAATTTTATCAATTTTACAGCAAAAACAACTTAATCTAACGCATGCACACGATAACGAATACATATATATACCGAAATATGGGAATTAAAATCGGAAAATAATTTTCCTCAATTTTTAATAATTTTTTACAAAAAATCCAATGGCCGATTAACATAGGAAATCTTTTTCTTGCATCCACTGACGTCCAGTGACGTCATCACTTTGCTTGCGTATTTTCTAACTATCTAATAATTACAGACACTCCATGCTAACCCAAATTCACCTCTACTCTATACTCCCAACCAGCTATCTCCCCCACAGCATCGCCAAAATATCCATGATCCAGCTAGGGACTTTCTCATTCTCAACGGAACATTTTATCTTGACTCGACATTATCACCTTAGACTACCCTACTTTCAATACTCATTTCAACTGGTGACTTTTACTTGCCCAACCAAACATTCTATCCCAACTATAACTTTACACAAATTTCAAAACTAAAATCAACTGGCGACATTTACGTACTGAACTCGACGCCAATCATACCTTACAATGTAAACATATAATGAAGCTTGATAAAAATATTTAAAGACTTTAATATGTTTTTACAAATATTTTAAGATTTTTAAGGCTTTAATATGTTTCAGAAATATTTTAAGCGTTTTTTTTAATGAAACAGTCAAAGAGTCGTTCATTCGCAATTAAAGAGTTGTCCATTTGGAATTTGTATTTTCTGAATGGCAACAGTTTTGGTTTGTTTTTATTTGGCATTGCGTTGTTTATAATCATGAAGTTACATAATTCTATTTATAGGTTCATGTTTATAATAGCCAGTGATCCGTTATATTTTTTTAAACATTTAAACATTACAATTGAATAGTTTTTCAAGGTTTTAGAGGGATTAAATAACAATATGTGCGATACAAAACATGTATGAAAATGATATGTATGTTTTCGTAAGTTGATGAATTGAACAAACGGGAAAAAAAAAAAAAAAAAAATACGTGTGGCACTCGAGGATTGCCGCAGTAAAGCTATTGCATAGCATTTTTTATCAACTTATGCAATTATAATTATTTATTTATTTTATTTATGCAGTATTTTTTTTTCTTTGATATTAATTCAAGTTTTTTCTTTGATATTAATTCAAGTTACACTTTTTGAGCGTGGTGACCGATAAGAAAACAATTTTTTTTCTTTTATTGAATAAATGAGAATAGGGGAAGCCGGGGTAATAAGAGACAAAAGGGGTAATAAGAGACAAAAAATATTAATAAAATCTATACTATTAATCTAAATAACTTGAAATAAATATCTCGTATTAATTTCATTAAATGGACTCCTCTTGAATTTTTAGGTGATTTTTGAACTCAAATATTTTGTTAATTTTGTTTTTTAAATTTTCATTAAATCCTTGTCTCTAATAACCCCCCGTGGGGTAATAAGAGACCAGGCTTGTAACTGTCCATATATAACAATGTAAAATCATGTGAGATAATAAAAGACATCTGGAAACAATTCTGAATCAGCCAATAGTTTTTAATTTTTATTATTTACATCCATCCAAAAAATATGTTTTCTTGAAAATTAACTGTCATAAATGTGTTTGTGAAATTCATTTATTTTAATATTAGGTCCTAAATAATATAATATTGTACTTAATGATAGTTCTACATAATCAACATAACCTAGGGATTAACCAAAAACATCAATATAATTTTTAAAATGGGCAGAAAATATTTTACCCATTTTCTAAAGTGTAGGCAAAAAAGACGTATCTTTGAAGTGTATACAAGCGAACAAAATGTTATAAAAGATTTTTCTAGTAATTATAAATGAACTTATTTATTATGTAATGAAGTATTAATGATTAAATACTAACTTATACACATTCTAAACATAAATTTACATAATCATAACAACTAAATATGGTCTAGCCAAATCAGTAAAACTGCTTTTTGATTTAAAGTGAAAAAAAAAATGTTCTCTTGGTAAACTTAGATTGGGCCCAACACTTGGTAAACTCTTCGTAAACTAGTCAGGCACAATTAACAGAAACTACAATGGGGGTGGGGGGCACAGTAATTAACAATGGGGATAATAAGAGACTCATGTCTCTTATTACCCCCACAAAAAATAAAAATGGGGTAATAAGAAACATGCCTAGAACATGTAAATGAAGAATGCTTTCAATGTTTTAAAAAATTGTACATCAAAGTCATAGTCTTGGTCAAAAGGTTACACATTAATAAATCCCAAACATCTTACCTACAAAAAAAAAAATAAAGAAAAATTTAGAAAAAGTCACGAACTTTCAGGGTAAGTTCAAAGTGAAGGGTTTTTTCCGTCATATAACAAGTATTCAAAATGTGTTATAAACTTCTCAATAAGTGTATTGTAGTAAAGAATACACATGATACTTAATATTACACATTTTTAAAGTTGTCTAAGTATATTTTTTGGTGGGTTTTTTGACTGCGTCTCTTATAACCCCTGTCTCTTATTACCCCGGCTTCCCCTATATCCGCAATGAGAATATATCAAAAATATCCGCAATCGATTTGTAGGTATCGAAAACCTCGATGTACCAAATTTGAATGATCTAACTCTATTTTTTGAGAAAAGGTATTTTAATAGGTTTTAAAGGCCTGCAAGTCGAATGAGGATATTCAAGTTTTTTCTTTGATATTAATTCAAGTTACACTTTTTGAGCGTGGTGACCGATAAGAAAACAAATTTTAATAGAGAATATTCAAGGGGATATTCAAGTTTTTTCTTTGATATTAATGAATAAGATAACAATAATGATAAGAAAACAAATTTTAATAGAGAAAAGGTATTTTAATAGATTTTAAAGGCCTGCAAGTCGAATGAGGATATTCAAGTTTTTTCTTTGATATTAATTCAAGTTACACTTTTTGAGCGTGGTGACCGATAAGAAAACAAATTTTAATAGAGAAAAGGTATTTAATAGGTTTTAAAGGCCTGCAAGTCCAATGGGGATATTCAAGTTTTTTCTTTGATATTAATTCAAGTTACACTTTTTGAGCGTGGTGACCGATAAGAAAACAAATTTTAATAGAGAAAAGGTATTTAATAGGTTTTAAAGGCCTGCAAGTCGAATGAGGATATTCAAGTTTTTTCTTTGATATTAATTCAAGTTACAGTTTTTGAGCGTGGTGACCGATAAGAAAACGAATTTTAATAAAGAAAAGGTATTTAAAAGGTTTTAAAGGCATGCAAGTCGAATGGGGATATTTAAGTTTTTTCTTTGATATTAATTCAAGTTACACTTTTTGAGCGTGGTGACCGATAAGAAAACAAATTTTAATAGAGAAAAGGTATTTAATAGGTTTTAAAGGCCTGCAAGTCGAATGGGGATATTCAAGTTTTTTCTTTGATATTAATGAATAAGATAACAATAATGATAAGAAAACAAATTTTTATAGAGAAAAGGTATTTTAATAGGTTTTAAAGGCCTGCAAGTCGAATGGGGATATTCAAGTTTTTTCTTTGATATTAATTCAAGTTACACTTTTTGAGCGTGGTGACCGATAAGAAAACAAATTTTAATAGAGAAAAGGTATTTAATAGTTTTTAAAGGCCTGCAAGTCCAATAGGGATATTCAAGTTTTTTCTTTGATATTAATTCAAGTTACACTTTTTGAGCGTGGTGACCGATAAGAAAACAAATTTTAATAGAGAAAAGGTATTTAATAGGTTTTAAAGGCTTGCAAGTCGAATGGGGATATTCAAGTTTTTTCTTTGATATTAATGAATAAGATAACAATAATGATAAATAACAATAATGACAAGAAAACAAATTTTAATAGAGAAAAGGTATTTTAATAGGTTTTAAAGGCCTGCAAGTCGAATGGGGATATTCAAGGTTTTTCTTTGATATTAATTCAAGTTACACTTTTTGAGCGTGGTGACCGATAAGAAAACAAATTTTAATAGAGAAAAGGTATTTAATAGTTTTTAAAGGCCTGCAAGTCCAATGGGGATATTCAAGTTTTTTCATTGATATTAATTCAAGTTACACTTTTTGAGCGTGGTGACCGATATAAAACAAATTTTAATAGAGAAAAGGTATTTAATGGGTTTTAAAGGCCTGCAAGTCGAATGGGGATATTCAAGGTTTTTCTTTGATATTAATTCAAGTTACCTTTTTTGAGCGTGGTGACCGATAAGAAAACAAATTTTAATAGAGAAAAGGTATTTAATAGGTTTTAAAGGCCTGCAAGTCGAATGGGGATATTCAAGTTTTATCTGATCTACTTTATACACAAATTTTACGCGTACAGCTATTCACTGTTGTACATAGATGATAGATACCTATACACCTATATACTTTCTCACAAACAGCTGCTTACGTATTTGTCCGATTTCGGAGCAGCTCGTCTCGATCCGTGCGAGCTTCGTACAGCCGAAGTCTACCGAAGTCTGCCGAACTGTGTTAGGTTTTTTTTCGTTACGGAATTTTTTGATTCGGTCGCCGCGCTCAAAGCCCGCGATAAAAGCTATACAATAGCTTAAAAAAAATGGCTGCCAAAAGTCTCTGTTTTGAAGCGGTGTAAACCGGAATCGTGAATGACAGATGAGGGTCATTATATATATTAATTATTAACAGCTAGTATATAACCCCGTCAAAAATGACGGAATGGGGAACCAGTTAAGTTAGTGAATCAACGAATGCTTTGCCAGCTTCGCTGGACACTATATTTAAAGGGGATTAATATGAGAGTTGTACCTGACGGGACTAATGTGCAAGTTGCACCGAACGAACAAACTCTTTCTTTCAACGAAAATGCCTACTAACCCTGGACGATAGGTCTAATATAACGTATCATATTATATATCGTAATATAACTCAGTACTTATTTTTCGCTTCCTTGAATGCAAGAAAATGATGTAATAACTATTAGCCCATAATTTTTAGGATTGAATTTTATATTACATTTTAATTTTATCCTCCATGGGTATTTTAGAATTGCAATGGTAGTTATAAACAACGAGATATATAAATTAGAGTGCTGATTCAATGGATGAAAGATTAGCCAGAGCCTCCTTAAGTAGATGCCTTCCACGCGCTGCGAATCCCAATGTTAAATTAGGCAACATTTAAAAAACAAAACTAACGCTAGGTGACAGCACCTACGCAGAGCAACAATTTTCTACTCTTTCACAGATAAATTATATTTTTCATCTAAAAATCTAGCTATTAATTTCAATTTAAAGTCCAAAATTGTATTTTTTTTTTTCTTTTAATTTGAAAAAATGATGTAAAAGTGCTTTATCGTAAATATTTTCAAAAAAATATTCAAATATTTATATTTAAAAAAGTATAGGGTTTAATTTTCTTCGGAAGTGGAGAAGACCTATTTTAGCTTTTCAACTAATTGAATTACAGAGTATCTAATAAATAACACCTTTTTTAAAAAAAATATATATATTATTAATTAAAAAACGAAATTTAAAATTAAATAAGCAAAAACATGCGATCACTATCACGCGATTAAATTATTTTTTATATATAATTATTCAATAAAAATTTCAAAAAATTTTTAATTTAGATATCAGATGAAAGTTTCGTTTATATAAATTAAAATCTCTGAACTTTAAATGAGTTTCAGTTTAGAATGAATAATTTATAATGATAAATTATTAAAATCATGTCTTTCTTTTTTTCTTTTTTTTGGTCATGTCCTTTACTTTACATTTTTACCTTATTAGGTGTGAATTATTTTTCTTAAATCGAGAATTTTATATTATTTATAAGAAAAATAGACCAGCACATTAACGAGATAAGTTAACATTCAGTAATAAAAATTGGAGAAGAAAACAATCTGTTGTCTAGTCCGTCACAAAAAATAAATAAATAACCATTAAGATTTAAATTTTTAAAATTAAGGATTTCTTGAGTATAAGTTTTCTCTCGCACGAAGTTTTTTTTTTTTTTTTTTTTTCAAGATTTTATTAGCTCCATCAGTTCCGAGAGGGTATGCTTTCGAAACTGATAGACAGTTTCGAAATAAAGTTGTGTTATGTTTACATGTTTTGAGGTCTCCTGAAACGAAAAATAATGTTTTTAGCGGTTGGTCTGTGCGCGTCGGTTTGTCTATCTCGGATATACTTGGAAAATGCTGAAAGTGTATTTCATTTTGTGTTAGGTGTTTTTCATATAAGACTAAATTTAAATGCACAATCTGATGTGCAAATAGTTTATTGAAAATATACAGGGCTATCCAAAATTAAGCTAAACGTTCTTTTCTGTAGAATGTAATTGACGGAAGTGCTTTGTTACACTTTTTTTATGTCGACGAATACTGTTGAAGAAGGAAAATTAATTTTTTGAACCTATAATGTAAACAAAGTATTTTTTTTTTTTTTGAAGTTCTATTTTCAACTCACGTTTTTGAATAAAGTCACGTTTTGGGGTTCCCTGAATACAAAAAACATTTTTTTTTTTTTTAGTAATTGATTTATATGCATATTTATTATCAGAATAACTCAAAAACAAACAAATGCAGGAAATTCACAATTGTATTTTAAAACTCGTATTAGGTTTCAATTTGAAAAATTTCATAAATATTGGCAAATTTAAGGACAAATTAATAACATACTTGAAATATTTTTACTTCCATTACCCTACTACCGTACATAATGAAAGTATTGTGTTCGGTCCAAAAATTCGATATCGAGTTTTCCCATGATTTATATTTTTAAGGTCTCATGAGTCCAAAAAAAGTAGTTTTTGGCAATTAGCCAGTATATGTGTGTGTGTGTATATGTGAGTGTATGGATGTGGAGAATTTCTATTTCAAAAAATCAAGTCATCTTTCTGTCATATCTGATAATTTTTCAAATCAGTAATCATGATATTTAATTTTTACATGAATTTTTAATTCTATATTCCATTTGTGTGGTAAAAGGTTAATAAAAGTAATGTTATGAATCTTAAAACTTAATATTTTTAAAAAGAACAAAAGTAGAAATAAAAATTTTCTATTTTTTCTTTTCAAGATTCCCAACACTTTTGTTTCGATTTAACTGAAATAATCAAATTTTTATACGCATTTACACAAGTCTTTAAAAAACAGTGGTATTAAAAATTATAAATCAATCTTGTTCCTTATATTGGAGTATTTTATAGTTTTATTCATAAGTTACTAATGTAATTTATGAATAAAACTATAAAATACTCCAATATAGAGTTACTTCAAAGTAACTAAGAACAAGTTATTTTTCTGTATTCCTACATCAATAATAAAAATTTCATTTCATTTTGTAATAAGCATAACTATTTTATTTGTTAAATCTAACTTACTAACAGAGGTGTCAAACCTTCGAATTTTTATATCATAATTTCTTTTAAATTTATCTTCGTCTTAATCATAGAATTTACGATAATAAATAAAAATAATGTTTTTGGTGAAAAATATTATTGATATTCAAAAATCCGGAGGGTTGGTAATATAGTATAGTTTACATACCTTGTCTTGAAATATGTGCAGTCATTTGAAAACTTATATTTTCACGGCGACTGTACGATTTACAAAATGGAACGACGCAATACACCATATTAAAAAAAATAATAATAAATAAATAAATAAATTAAAAAAAAAAAAAAAAAAAAAAAAAAAAAAAAAAACCTCTCACATTTATTAAATTAATGAAACATAAATCGTGAAGAACTCAATTGAAAGTCAATTGAATCGCGGGAAATAAACAGAACTTTACGACACGGTATCAAGCGCCATCTGCTGGCTATGTTCTTCTTGTACTGTTGCCAAGTTTCCGAGCGACTCGCTAGGCATCTACTTAAGGAGGCTCTGGATTAGCTTACCGTGGTTCAAGATGAATCACGTGACATGCTCGAATAGGTTGCTGTGTTTGGCCCTTTATCGCTATTTTGGCATTTAAATTATCAGTTCGACAACTTATCATTATTATTATAGGTAACATGACAGTCCTATGACCGAAATAAATTGTTTTTAAAATAATTTTACACATATTTCACATTTTAATAAATAATAAAATACCTTTTTTTTCATCGTTTCGCAACAAAGTTTAAAAGTGTTTATAAAAGAAAATTTAAACATTTAAAGAGCTAAATTTAACAACAAATAATAAATTTCCAACTATTTTTAAGCATTTTGTCGGTTAAAGTTCAACTACACGAAATAAAAACGAAGTAAAATCAAAATCAAAATGATTTAGAACAAAAGAATATTAAACTACGTAAGTAAACAAAACATTGGCGGTTTTTTGACTTATGCAAAGAACAATCTCCAAACCGTTGCCATAGGAATTTACTGAAAATAAGCTGTTACCAAGGGAACCACCGAATACGCAGGTGCAAGAAGAGCATGTCACATGACTCATCTTGGACCTTCTCAAGGGTTACCATTTATCACTCTACTTTATATATCTCGTTGGTTATAAACTTTCGTTGAAATCTTTTTACATATTGAGATTAAGGGAAAAGTGTAAGCACAAAAAATGTTCAGTTTTGAAAGATCTTTCTAATGATGCAACATTTATGCAGATTAATTTTTAAAAAAATTAAAAATAAAAATAAAAATACATAGCATTTCTAAGGGAAAAAAAAAAAAAAAAAAAAAAAAAAGGCTACCAAAAGTGTCTGTTTTGAAGCGGTCTAACCGGAATTGTTCCTGACAGAAGATGGTCATTATTATTAATTATTATTACTATTATTTTGTTTTTAAATCTTCAATTAACCACAATGAAAGCAGGAGAAAAAAAAAATATTTCAAGATAAGGAAAAAAATATTTAATAAATATTCACATTCAGTAATTAACGTTTTTAATAAATGTTTTAAATATATATATTTTTTTTCACTTAACTACAACAGAAACACAAAAGAATCTCATTTATGCAAAGATAATGAAAATGATCTTTTAAAAACTATAACAACACAAAGTAATTAATATTATTAATACGTATATATTTTTAAAAATACATTCGCCGTTAATTATAATAGAAACATAAAACAATTCCATTTATGCCAAGACAATAAAAATGATTCCTTTTAACTGTATTAACAACACGTAATTAATATCATCTACATAATATTTCTCTAACGTGGACCAATTACGATTATACCACCTTTTTGAAACGATACGATAGTGATGTAATTAAAAAAATACGCAAGGATAAAAAAAAATATTTATAAATGGGCAACATTTAAGCACGCGGATTCAGCTTAATGATCTAATAAGAAAAAGGGCATTTATCTCATGAGTCCATTTTATGGAAAAATGTATTTTTAAAAGTTGCTTCTTCAGAATCTTTGGAAGCGTCATTTTAAACCTAGTAAAACTTTAGATATATATAGAATATGAATTATTATCATAAATCTATACTAGTATTATAAATGCGAAAGTTTGGATGGATGTTTGTTACTCAATCACGCCACAACGCCTAAACGGATCTGGATGAAATTTGGTACAAAGATAGAAAATAGTCTGGAATACGACATAGGCTACTATTTATACCGGCAATTTGATTAGATTTTTTAAAATTAATTAAAATATGAAAATAATAAACTGGTAATCCGCGATTGTAATGATCGATAGATGGCGCTTTCTCAACACTGCAGTTGTTAGTAAACATTATAGCCACGTGTGTTCCATTAGTGTTCTTTTTATCTTTTTGTTATTCTACTTAATATTCGTACTATAATTTCTCCGCCATTACATTATGGAAAACTGATTGCTTTTGGAAAAAATACTTCAGTTTATTCAAAGTTCGATCGGAAGTAGATGTTTAACTGAAGCTGAACAAATATTAGTTTCAAATCATCTGATTAATTCTTTACTTCCATTAGCCGAAGCAACTGAAATTTTAAATTTGTCATTTGGAAATAAATGGAAGCTCAATTCTGGATTTCTTGATCCTTTGGAGTTAGATTGTAGCACACAACAGTATGTGTTATCTTTTTTACCGTATTTATTCATTTTTATTCAATAAATATATGTGAAACTAAATATCGGCAAGCAATGGCGACTGTATGGAATTCGAATTAAACCATGTTTATTGTAATTTCACCTTAGCCCACCAGAGGGCGAGCATTTCATTACAATCGCGGATTGACTTAATACAAGCCATTTAAATTTTTGTTACCAAAAAAGTTTACGAGGTATTTTTATTTATTTTTTCAACATAAAATGAAATATGCTTTCACGCGAAAAATAAAAAATTACTAAATGTTAAACTGATGAATGAGAAAATGACGTCTTTATAAATTTGAAATAAAATAGTAATAATACAAATATAGCATGTTTCTTCTGAATTTTATTTCATAGCATTTTTTTTTATTTTTTTTATTTTATACCCCAACTTTAGATTTTTTTTTTTTAAGCACGGATGAATCACGCTTGGCATAAAAACCAATTCAGAATTATATTAAAGGTATTTACTTATTGATAATTCTGGACAACTTTTTAAATTTTAATGCTGAAGTAGATCGGGCATTTTTCGCCAAGGAAAAGATAGAAATAAACAGGAACAATAATCGCATAAATTATACTTTGGTTTAAAACGGCAACAAAAATTCAAAAGTCGCCAAGGGGAGCTATATCAAGGCTGTACCATGGTCAAGTTTACATATTAATTAATTTATTTTTCTATATACCAACTACTATTAACTAAGCATGAAGTATATATAACCACAAA